>OY740765.1:15778338-17007871 GCA_963513935.1 Aphrophora alni | reverse complement strand
ATTTCAGCTTGTTACTAAATTGTGTTTGCCCTGAAATTTGTTTACTATATTAACCGATCGAAAGACACAATCAAATCTTCAGTTTTAACACAAAGACAAAGTTGGGCTGCAAGGGACGAGTAAACAAACAATAAACAAATTTGAATACCCTCAACTCACCTACATTGTTAACACGTCAATTTTATTAGCGAGAGAAATAGAACGTAATTAAGGTAATTAATTTACGTCGATTTAATTCATTTTCAATAATGACGCATGCGCGGAACTGCTCTTGTGATATAGAAATTCTCACGGAAAAGCCGACATCCGGGACTATGATACTCTCCCTCTTGACTTACTTATTAGAGGAAATTTGGGTTAATGAATACAGATAGAGAAACCGCATAAAAGAGATAGTAGGCTATATGCTCTCGTATAACGATGGTAAAACTACAAAATCATTTTAAATGACAACCATTTGTCAAATCTTTTCACCTACGTCGTATACAGAAAGTTATGTGATGGATCTATGTCCATTTTTGCGAATATATCCGTTCAAGTTTTCCTGAGTCCAAAAAAGTATTATTTTGGATTATACCTGACTGTCTAGATACATATTAGCGAACCAATTTTAATCATATTTTTTACGTGTTCATATTTTGGCCATATCTCAGATTTTCTTTTCTTTTTTTTTTTTTTTTTAAATATAAATGTTGTTGTAGTTTTTATTAAAGAAAACACAAATACCAGTTTCTAATCATCAGCTCTAACGATTTTTATGAAACGTTGCTCAAGTTTAGCCAAAGAACAAAACGCAACAGTCACCATCTCACAAAAATACTGGTCCATGAGTTATTATCGGTAAAGAAATCTAAGCACTTGGTCATATTGAGTGACAATTTATTAGTTTTGGTTAGTTTTTACTTGGATTTTGAGATAGGCGAGTGAGAAAATTTGTGTAGTATTTTTACACAGTTCAGGTTACCTTTGAATTCGATAAAACATAGGTTACTATTTTATATGATTTTGCTTTCTAGCTATAAATCTTTTAATTTTTCATAAATAAAAATTCCCTACACAATAATATGAAGGAAATGGTATGGCTATAAAAAATTAACTTTATATATATATATATATATATATATATATATATATATATATATATAAACTGTATAATATATTCTGATGTCAACCTGCATGAAATGTAATGTTACAACCTGACGCAAGTCGCACATACGAAAAATAATTCGAACGCCATTTTGGATAGTTTTTACCATTTTTTCGATTATATTCAACTAATATTAAAACCTAAAATTCAACAAAACCTTTTCTTTGTAGAGATATTATTTATCGTGTAAACAATATATATATATTTATATTTTACAGTAGTTTCAGTTAGCAAAAAAATGAAGAAGAAAAAAAAAAAACACTCCAGGATATAATCAAGACATGCTCCGTACCCTAATTTGATCAAAATCTGTTCATTTGTTTTGGAGGTAGAGGACTGCATATGCACGACTAACCCCTTGTTAGCTCGACATGGACATAACCGTGAAAAACTCAAAGTGGGATAATTTTCAACCCATCACAAAACATTCTGCACTCTTCGTGTGTGGGAGAAAGTAAAATATTCTCCTATATTGTAGGCACACCCTCCGTTATTTTGGTATTTCTTTATATTTAAATATTATTGTAAGTTTACTACACCTGATAACGTTAACATGACAGTGGTTTTATTTCTGAAGACGTCAAATCTATTCCTTGACAGCAGATTTATATAACGTTACTATGCACGGAAGTAATCAGAACTGTGTTTCATTTCTCTATAACAGCATTCAGTTAATTATGTAGGGAATAAATCCTTTGTCACACTAAAGTATAAGCTTACCCCTTTATATCAAATCTTAGGCAAAGACAGTGTTGCTTTGCCGTGACTGTATTGCCTATCTTCACCTGGGACAAATTACAACAAATAATAACTAATTTATACTTATTACATACAAGTTGTAAAATCTCCCTCTCCCATTTTAAAAGGAAAACCTTTTCTGTCTTAATCACCTTAATTAATAGTTAAAGAAAACAATATAAAATACAGACTTCTAGCCCTATACTTTAATAAAGTCTGGGTTGGAACGGAACAAGAGTTGGTCAAGAAAGACTTCACACTATACTAGATCAAGATGTAGTGGTAATCAACAGAAAAGTCAAGGTTTGTGACAAAATGCATACACACAAAACATCTAATAAAATGCCAATGTCAGTCAGCTGTCCTGTATGTTATTAAAGAATATAGCAAGTTTATAGATTCAAAATGGCCGCCAGCATTTTTAAATATCATATTAACAACTCTTATAGAGATTGGTTTTCGTGCGGAGGGAAGGAGGGAGGGGATATTTGACAGGTTATAAAAGGTAATCCCTGCGGCCTGTGTTTGTCACATATACAATTTATTCAGTCTAAACACGGCTGAGCGAGGTGTTGACAGCAGTATTTTGATTTTAAAGGGGAATATTTTTCGCCCCGAATGGATTACTAAAAGAAATATTTTAATATAGGAATTCCTCCGGTTACGAAGTAACTCCTCCGGTTACTCCTCCGGTTAAGAAGACCAGAGATATGGCCAAAATATGCTGACAACAAATTGAATTAAATGTACTGTACAACACAGCACATAGGAAGGCGACAGACGGACATAATTAATTTTAAAAACCACTTTTTTGGGTCCACGAGATCTCAAAACTGATATATCCTTTAAAAAATAAACATTGATTTTTTTGACCCATCATATAACTTTATAGTAGAATACATATATATGAGAAAATAATAATAGGACTCATTGTCAAATTATTAAAGGGTTTACTTGTTAATTTTTATTTAAAATGTTCCTAACCTACAAAATTGTACATGAACCGAAAAGAAATTGGCAATATCTTAACAAGGATGTTATAAAGAAATCTGATTTTCTACGAATATTCAAACTGTTTATATAAATTATTCATATGTGAGGAACTAAATAATGATTACAGATGAGTTATAATTAGGCCTAACTGAAAAATACAGATGTCATCTTAAATGAAAAGTAAAAAAAAAAAAATAAATAAATAAAGAAAGAAAAACTGTAGGCCTATACATGAACACGAACTCTAGAAAATTACTAGCTAATCCAAGAACTTTCTCGTTGTAGTATAAAGTATTTGTTAATACAAATTAAAACAATGACAATGTGTTCGATTATAATTAAATTAATTTCTGTTGGTAACAATAATTTGTACTGCTTTAAAACAAAGCAATAGTTATACTGTAACAAGGATTAGGTAATTGTTTAATAAAGACGACAGCTAACATAACTAAATACAGGCCTAGTCACGAGTTATGAAAGATCTATTTTTTTTTCTACAATTAAAAACGAAACTTTTTTTGAGATACAAAAATTTATAAACCATGGTAAAACCTATTGTTCGTTGCAATTTTTGTGAAAAGCCCAAAAAAGCAACTAATTAAACGACTGATCTTGCTGGTTAAGGAATGTGGCCCAAATTTTGTAAAAAAAACTTCATGAACCCGATATTTTATACATCATATCTTAGTAGTCGCAATTATATTCTGATTTCACTTAAATTCGGCATCTAGGATTCATAGTAATTCTTCATAGCAATAGTAATTCTTTAGTAAGATTTATGTTCATTTCATTGACAGATATACTTTTCCTAACCTCAAACTAAAGCAATCTTTTATACGTAACTTAAGCAAACTTATAAAAACAGCAAATAAATCAATGAAGATTTGAAAACACCAATTTTAACAATAGCCTAGGCCTAAAATTTGTAGTACTTACTTCAAATTACTGCATTTCATAACCTCAAACCAAGCTGTAAGTTTAAATTGAACACTTAACAACACAATAGACGAACTTTACACACTAAAACTTATATTACACAATTATTAAACACCTAAACAAAACATAACCTAAAAACGACCGTACACTACCGAGTGCTCTTGTTCACTATACCGAAGTAACTGAAGGTTGTTGGCGAAACGGTTGAACTTTGATTCAAAGAGATAAGGAATTGTACAGGTATTGACATGATAGGAAAGGTATCTATGATGTCATCATTATTTGAATTTACATTTTGTCAGTTTATTGTATTAAACTACCATTTTAAAAGTAATCCCGTACGTTGGTGTTCTACCGTAACATAAAGCATGGTTGTGAGGATGTATTAAACATAAACAGTGCAAAACACTGCATTTACTTTCTCATAAACCCTCCTATAAAACGAAACATAATATTTGTCGCATCTAAAATTTATTAGTCTATTATTGAGTCTTACTCTGTGTACATATTATGGGAGATTAATTCTTATAAAAGGGTTCACACTCTATGAATCTTTATGGAAAATTTAAAAAAAAAAAAGATTATTTTGTAAGCTATTTATATATTGAATTAGAGCTTTAGTTTGCTTTGCTTGTGCCATGAACTCAACCTAAGCTTAAATCATATTTAATTTAATTTGAGTTTTGAGTTAAGACTGTTAAAGTTCACTTTAGTTTTTCTTAACAATTATAACTGGTAATTTCCTTTTACTGGCAATATGGCACAGTGCATCACTAATTTCACATTTTACCAAAATTTAAACAAAATCAGTTAAACCAATTTCAGAAACTACGTCTTTTATAACAACTCCATAAACAAATATTTAGTTTTTTATCGATAACTCTCCAACTATAATTTTTTTAAGATATCCTCTTGTTTAGGTCTTTAGAAACTACAGTTTAGCAAAATTTTATCAAAATCGTTAGAATTGATTTAAGAAAATTATAATTTTGTTTTTGTTGTTTTGACAGTTATGCCTAAATTTTGAAATTTAAAAAATGCAGAGAAAAAAGATTTCCCAAATGACTATAAGATGTGCAATTACAAAATTTGATCAATTGGGCAGATTTCTAAGCACAAGACAAACGCATAGTTACCAAAAATAATACTTTATAGGACGTATATATGAGAAAGTAATGACTTTCTGTAAATAACTCCAACTGTGGTTTAAGGATGCATCTGTACAGAATAGGTATACTGTCAGCGAGAGTAAAGAAATCCCCTATGCTCTGGCCTATCCGAAAATTGGAGGCGCTTACCTGAGTCGGCGCCACGCTCCGTCGCTTACGTTGCACACGACATTCTGAGCTCACATTGACACGTATCTGTGTCGCAAAACATGTAAAATGGCCAAGTGAGATTTTCCTTCATTGTATCTATTTAATTGTGTTAGTGTTGAGAAAATCTTTAAGGTTTATAAGCATTTTAACTGTACAAATTAATTTGTATTAGAGTATAGGACTACTATAAAATGGTTTATTATTTAACCCTCCCATACAGTTAGGCAGTTAGTAAAAACAAATAATTATGTTTAGAAGTGATTATATTTAGTCTTATGTACATACTGTTCTTAAATTACAGTGTCATATTAAATTGTAAACAATTTTACATTTTACAATGCCCGTTTAGTTTTATTTTGAGTACTTGTAATAGGAAAAATCATATGTTTTCAAAAATAATTGATACCGGTAGTTATATAAAAAAACACACACACACATACATTCATTGATTAATCACTGTCCACTGGCAGAGGTTGGGCTAGTTCCTCGTAAAAATCTCTTATGACATCTACGATGACTCGTCTATCAAAGTTGTCTACCTGCACTTTATGCTGGTCAGCCCTTTTGCATTTTTTACCTAGTGTTTTTAGTTTTTCATCGGGAGTTAATTTGCCTGCTTTTCGAATACGCATAATTTTTTTTTTTTTCGAAACTTTGCAATAATTTGCCACACGTTCTGTTGCTTTTTCGAGTGGCACTGATAAACACTTTGTCACTACATTCTTTATCACAACACTCAATCACTCGCCTAGTTAGGTCCCTCTCCCTCCTGTGAATAGTCGCCCCACGTTGCCTAATATTTCCCATAGTTGCGAGCTATAATGCGAGCATAAACAACGTTCAAAACGAAATCGGATTACTACACTTGACACTCTGACGCGACCTTCACTGCGTGACTAATTGCATCTGCGATGGGTCACTCAACAGCCGTTGAACAGGGATGTCATATTAACAGAAATAAAACTCCCTGCGACACGAAATGTTTGGACAGCGCGGAGCCCAGCCCTCAAGCCGAGCGCCTGCAAATAACGTGCGGTAATATATGCGGCAAATAATATGACGGGAACACAGTGTGAGTTAGATAATGAAATTGATGACCATATAATCTTTGATTATGCAGCTCTTACAGGCTTAGAATGTTTGGAGTACAAGCCTTGTAAGATAAGCTAAACGGTGGGTTCAACAAACTCGTTGAGAGGACTAATCTGTTAGATCCTCGATTATACAATATTATTTAAGAACACCGCAACCCTTTTTTCTCAATCTATTCTAAATAAACAGAACCCAACATTTCCCCATCAAGTATTATTTTACACTGTCAGTTACATTCAAATTTTGATATCTTTTTTAACTCATTTCACAATTTTCAATCGACATGATATTTTGCACAATTACGTATTCAAAATGACTTGAAGATTATACGACATTCTATCAAATTTGAGTGACTCCCTCCCCCTGCTTCAACAGATTCCAATATTGTCAGACAGCCCTGCAACTTGAACCAAGAATTGGAAGTTAATTTACCTATTGTGAATTTTGTACCTTCTTGTTAAATTTAACTATGTGTTATTGACACGGAAACGAAAAATTCATTTTCTATGTGCTGTCCGTCCGTTGACGTCTACACATAAGTAAGAGAGCAGCCACAAAAGTTATGATAGGAATATGAAATTTAGTGTAGAGAACTATAGTATGATCATGTAGAATCCAAAGTAGTTAAAATGGTATTTTAAACAGTATGTTGTTCATATATCGTTTGTTATTCAGCTTATAACACATTATATTATATAAAAACTTGCAGATTTCAGTTCTGCATGCAATACCAATCCCACGGCTCTACATAGCAAAAAGCGAAGTTACTGTAAAATAATAAATCAAATAAATTTCTTTTTAACATACCACGTTTTTAAAACGGACTAAAAAGTATAAAATAATTTTTCATGGAGCTTCTACAATTTTGAGGGAGGATTGTTAGTGGCTATGGATATATTTGGAATACTTGGAGAGAAAAACGTGGGGCGCAGGCAATCTATGATAGTTAAGGAGGAGTAAATAAATTAAATTACACTGAATCTCATTTCCGATTCACTGAAATTAGCTGTGAATTCATCCGGATTGTCTACTTGTATTATTTACTGGCTGCGCCCCACGTTTTTCTCTCCAAGTATTCCAAATATATCCATAGCCACTAACAATCCTTCCTCAAAATTGTAGAAGGGACATGAAAAATTATTTTATACTTAGTCCGTTTTAAAAACGTGGTATGTTAAAATATATATATTTGATTTATTATTTTCTGTTTTTTAGTCTTATGTCCAAGTGAAAGATTTCAATCGGTTTTGTATATATTGATGAGACTCTGACAGGGACATATATACGAAATTCCCAATGCATTTCACATCCTGTTTAGCTGCAAATGTCTAAAATTCAAAATATTACCTCTTATTACTAGAATTACTAAAATTAAAATCTAGTTTACCAACAGCCAGTTCTAATCAGACATTTGAGAAGTTAACCAGGAGAAACAAAGAATTATTGGAATCTTTGGGTTTTATTGTAGATAAGAAATATGTTGCAAGTGGATGAAAAAATTCATTTTGATGAAACAATTGTTGATTTAGAATATCATACACATCATCCATACGCACAAACAACATACAGAGAGAATGATGAAATTCGTATACCTGTTCATCAACAAAACGTGTATACTCTACCTAGTAAAAGTTATATTTATATAGAAGGAAAATTTAAAGCACAAAAAACTGATGGAACTGACGGAATTAGTGAGTTTAAACTTATTAGCAATGCAATTTCTTTTCTTTTTGATGAAATACATTATGAAATTTGTGGTACAGAAGTAGATCGTATAAAAAATGTTGGCATAACGACTACAATGAAAACAACTTGCTACGATGAAAGAAAAAAAAAATTAAATGCAGAATGGAATTTGGATACATCACCTTTGGATGAAAAGGCTTCAGACTTTTCATTTTGTATTCCATTGAAAATGTTACTAGGATTTGCAGAAGATTATAAACATATAATTTTGAATGTGAAACAAGAACTGTTAAGCAGTTTGTCATATTTAAATGCAATTATAATATCACATAAAGATGATAAAATCAGTTTAGAAATTTTAAAAAAATTATTGGAAAATTCCTTATGTCCGAGTAGCAGATAATTATAATTTATCACTTTTAAGACTAACAGATAAAGATCAACCTATTTCAATGGGGTGTAGACGATGGCAGTTACAAGAATATCTTGCATACCTTTAACTAAAAATTTAACTTGGACAGTGAAAACAGCTACAAATACTGAAAAACCAAGTATGTAATTGTTGGTTTTCAAACAGATAGAAAAAATGTAAATCATAGAAATGCTGGACATTTTGATTTTTGCAAAATACAAAACATTAAACTATATCTTAAATTTACAATATTATCCGTAATGGAAATTATATTATATTTTATATTATAATGGAAATAAAACTATTATTTACGATATGTTTGCTAAATTTCAATCATCATATTGTCACGACGGAGAAGACAAACCATCATTTGATAACTTAACATTTTTTTGAAAAAGTTCCACTTTTCGTTATAGACTGTTCAAGACAAAATGATACATTAAAAACTGGAACACTGGACATTCGTTTGAAAATTGAAGCAAGTGAAAATATTCCTGAAAAAACAGCAGCTTTCTGTCGCATACTTCAAGATGGACTTGTAGAATACGCCCCTCTATCTGGCGTCGTACGTAAAGTACTGTATTATAAATGTGTGAACATTATAACATACAAATTTTTTAATAAATTTTTTTATTACATTGATAAATTAAATTGTCTCTTTCTTCAAAATATTCCTAGCTATTTTTTACAAATTACTAATAATAGTATAACTGACAACAGAGTGGAGAGGAATGGGAAATAAATAAAAAACACATTTTTTTATGAATTTAATAGATAATTACCATAAGCGATTGTATGGACACCATCGTCACATTTAATTCTCTTATCATCATGTACACTTAAAGCAATTTTATTTACAGTTATTGTTTGTATACAATGTTTAGTTGATTTAAACATTCTACATTCCTTTTCTAATATCATTATAATATTGTAAACTATTCTTATAATCTACAAAAGATACATTATTTTTTACAGCTGATTTTGTTAATCTGATTCTAAATATGGATTGTATGCTTTAGCATGCATTTTATATATGAAGTTATACCCCCTCTTATCCCCTTTTCAATAAACAGATACTTATCATAATCGGTAAATAATTCAAGTTCAACATTTGTAAATTTTAACATAGCATCAAAAGTAAATCCTGGCAAAGTCAAATAATGTGCAAAATCTAATTTATAAGAATTTGAAATTTTCAAATATATCACTTAACAATAGTACATCAATTTTTAAATACAAATCACTATAATCACCTAATGTTTCACATTGAAAATTATTCCAAACATTTATTGCAAATTCATAATCTTCTTCAGAAATATCACTATCTTGTAAACTATTATAAAAATCTTGTCTTGATGGAAGTTTGTTTCATTTAACCTATCCCAAGAATTTGTATAATTATAGGGGTAGACACCCTTTCTTGTGACAAACGGTAAATCTTCATCTGTAAAAAACTTTTTAATATGATTTAATTGATCTTGAGGTAAGTAACTAGCTAAAGAACTCAAACTATCATTTAAAAATCTGAATGTATCTATAAATCTCAAAATTATACCTTTTTTTTTATATTTAGAAAATGAAATATTTTTTTCTGTACTATTAGGTATTATCCTAATATTTTGAGAATCACAACCTAATTGTTTTATTATAAAATGTGAATCATAATTTGAATTACCATGTATAAAAACTGGTAAATACTTTTGATTCCATCTTTCCAAATTACAATTATTACATAATACAAAACGAAAACGACCTGATAAGTGACAATGATCTTTCACTAGTCTACAAAGTCCTGTAAATTTACAATTGCACATTTCACAATGAGTTGTAGTTTTACATCTTTGTTTTCCTTCATTAGTGAGGGGTAATAGTAGTGATAAACTGCCGGTTGGCCATTGTTTTTGACCCGTAACGAGGTCAAGCTCAAGATGGCGGACTCAAAAAAGGTAGGGTAGTAGTAGAGTCCCCGTCGGTTGAGGCCCAACATGGCGGCTGTACCACGTGACCTCCCCCTCCCCCCTTTGCCCCTCCCCTTTGCCCATCCCCCTGCCCCTCCCCCTCACTCCCTTTCCTGCCCCCGCCTGTGACGGGAGACGCCATTTTGTTGTTTTGCCCCACCCCATATCCCTTCTCCAAACCCCTTCCCTATACCCCCATGGCCCCTCCCCCTCCGCCATGTTGTTGACGTGCAGCTATCACATCAGACATGGGATTCGAACCTGTGAAGTTATGATTTGAAGGCAGACACGCTACCGACTGAGCTATCATGCATAGTATTACACATTGTATATTTAATGTATTATATACCTTGTTGTTGAAAAGAGTACACTTAGAATACACTTAGTTATATTAAACACCATGTTAAACAGTACGCTAATCCGTAAGGTAAGGTGTACCGAGTTTTTCGCGCACCTTCAACCATCCACCAATTTGTCTCTGGGTGAATAACATGAAAACTAATGTTTTAATAATTTATTCTCTCTCTCTCTCCAAACAAAAGTGATACAAATAGTGAAAAAAAAAAATGACATTAAAGAAATTGATTAAATTTGACAGAAATTGATTAATTATTATAATGGACGGCAACATTGTGTCTGTTCTCAGTAATTTGGAGAGTGAATTATCGACTCCAATAAACTTTGATCTATCCACTGAACAAAACAGAATAGTTATCTGTACTTTGTACTGAACTGGGAAAATTAAATGACACTAATAAACAGAAATCATTCCTTGAAGCTGGGTATATCGAAAGAGAAATCTTAACTTCACGTAAACATGAACAAAACATTTTACAGAATAGTTATCTGTACTTTGTACTAAACTGGGAAAATTAAATGACACTAATAAACAGAAATCATTCCTTGAAGCTGGGTATATCGAAAGATAAATCTTAACTTCATGTAAACATGAACAAAACAGAATAGTTATCTGTACTTTGTACTAAACTGGGAAAATTAAATGACACTAATAAACAGAAATCATTCTTTGAAGCTGGGTATATCGAAAGAGAAATCTTAACTTCACGTAAACATGAACAAAACAGAATAGTTATCTGTACTTTGTACTAAACTGGGAAAATTAAACGACACTAATAATCAGAAATCATTCCTTGAAGCTGGGTATATCGAAAGAGAAATCTTAACTTCACGTAAACATGAACAAAACATAATAGTTATCTGTACTTTGTACTAAACTGGGAAAATTAAATGACACTAATAAACAGAAATCATTCCTTGAAGCTGGAAGCCTTATTTTAGTTCTGAAGACGGAGAGTTTGGTTCTAAAGGATAGAAATGAGCCCGTCAAGTTTGATAACTTTTCGGAAGAAATGTCTTTTTTTCGTCAAAATCAACTATTATGCTGGTACCGTATTTGGTTTGTACAGTCTTAGCATCTAAAATAAGATACTCACGACCGATACGCGACGAGCGTAACGGAACTGTTTCGATACACGACGGTGATACCACAGAGTTAAATGTATCAATTACAGAAGCCATAGCAACAAATCGGAGTATAATTCACAACAGAATAGAAATGGAAATATAAAATTTTCACCTTGAACAGACACAATGGATGCAACTTATTCAAATTGTAGGAATAGTTGACAAGAGTCGACAATCCACCGGCAGCATACAGGACATCGAAGGAACCTTCCTGTACATTTCTTGCAGAATACATGACCGCAAGGGAGTGAGGCGATGGTTGGAAGATTCTGTAGGCAGACTACACATGGTGATAGTTGATGAGGTTTGATAATTACGTTCCAGCTGCCCATAAGGGAACATCTGTAATGAGAAAGATCAGTGTCATTTTCACTCAATTAATTATATATGCATGTGCGTGGATGTGTGGTTGTGTGTGTGTGTGTGTTTGATACAAGAGACAGTGTTAAGATATATGGAAGATAAAAAAAAAGTACTAATGTCTTACAGGTGGTGTAGATCGATATTCAGCTTCCATTACACGAGCCACACCGTCAGCCGCTATGTTCATTAGGTCCCTTGTAATAAGGCCCCACACATCCTGAGCGAAGACTCGCCCAGTTCTGTAGTAGGGGGAAAATATGTAGTTGTAATATTTTATTTTTAGTTAAGTTTAATATACAATACATTGATTATTGTTTATTTCAGATTAGTTGTAAAATGAATAGAAAATTGGATGGACTAAATACATCAGATGAAAATTTTAGAAGAAAACGTATAAGATTAGAACAAATTGAAGTTAATAATGAGTTTTTTGAGTTGGAAAAAGCTTTTAAAGGAAACCTTAAAACATTTTATTTAAAAAAAAAAACTTAAACGATATTAAAGATATTTGTCTGCTATTAGTATATCATAAAAATAAAATAAATCACGTTATCGAATCGTGTTTAGAACAATATAATGCATTAAAGTTTAATGTCAATATTGAATGTGTTTATATTAAACCATTTACACATGAAATACAAGATAGATGTTTTAAATCAAAAATACAAATGTTTATAGATCCACAAATAGATAATATTTTGGAAATGGTATTTTCAAAAATCTGTCAGGAAGAGTCAGAGTATCTAGGCAAAGGTTCAGGTTGGACAATGTATTCAATCGATGGAATTTTATTAAGAATTAGCAAATATCTTCCCTTAAGAGGAAGTTCGTTTTTACCTTTACCTAAATGTATTAGAAATAAAAATGCAGTGATAAAAGTCAACAATTTTAACGATAATTATTGTTTTAGATGGGCTATTTTAAGTAAATATGTAGGTAAAATTGATAAATCTGTTTTGGATTATAATTATTTTGAATTGAGAGATAAATTTAATTTTGATGGAATTGACTTCCCTACACCTATTTCACAGATAGATAAATTTGAGAAAGATAATGAAAATATTTCGGTAAATGTATATGGTCTTACTAATAATAATACAGTATATCCCCTTAGAGTTTGTGACATCGAACAAGAAAATCATTTTGACTTGTTGTTAATAACAAACGAAATGAAAATAACTCATTATTGTTATATAAATAATTTTTCTAGACAGTTAATTATATAAATAAATTAATTAGCACACAGTTAAATGTAAATATGCATGCAAAATCTACATGTAAAAGATGTTTTACATATTATCAGGGTAGAGGCAAAGATATTAAATTAGAAAATCATTTAAAAAAATGTATACCAAATAAACCTGTACGTGGTATTATGCCTGATCCTGAATGTGAATCAAGTTTAATTTAAAAATTTTACAGTTTTTCAGTTCCTATTGTAATTTATGCTGATTTTGAATGTTTGTTAAAAGAGAAAAATGAAAGAGTGTCAAAATTTACCTATGTTCATAATAAACATGAGCCTATGAGTTTTTGTGTACATATTGTAACTAATTCAAATGTTTTGCCTCAAGAAATTATTAAAAAGTTACCTAAAGAACCTTATATTTATAGAGGAAAAGATGCTGCTAAAAAATTTATGTTATATATAATTGAAATAGCTAATTTAATAGGTGAATTGATTAAAAATATAAATAAACCAATGTTACCGCTTACTAAAGAAGAAAAACTTAAATTTAAAACTATAAAAAATTGTGAAATGTATAATTGTATATTTACAATGTTACATCCACCTGTACGTGATCATTGTCATTTTACAGGTCAATTTCTATCTGTTTTATGTAATGAATGTAACTTAAAAAGACAAAATCAAAAATATCTACCAATTTTTATACATGGCAGTTCAAATTACGATTCTCATTTCATTATAAAACCATTAGATTGTGATTCACAACGTATTAATATTATTCCAAATTCGACAGAAAAATACATTTCATTTTATAAACATACATCTAATGGTATAATTTTGAGATTTGTGGACACATTTAGATTTTTAAATACAAGTTTGAGTTCTTTGGCAGGATAAAGAAATTATTGTTTTATATATTAATTTTTTATAATATAATTATATATTAATTATATTAATTTTTATCATTATTGTTTTTCAAGCAAAATGTTCTAAGATTTCCTTTAAATGCATTTTCTAATTTTTAAAAAATCACCTATGTTATTAAGTAAATCTAGTCTTTGCTTTTTTCTAATTAAATTTTCTCCTGAGATAATTGGTGCTATATTGACAGATTCCGTTGCAGAAGATGTTGATGGAATATCAATTTTTTTCTTTTCTTAGCTTTACTATCCAATAAATTTATTAATTTATTAATAATTTTTAAAAATCTGAAATAATAAATACATTATTTTTAAAATACTTTGAATTTTTTGTGTCAGTTTTTTGAACTTGTATATCTACATTTTCTACACTAGATATTTGTTTTACTGCTTTAACTAAAACGTCTTTTACACTTAGGAGAAATTTTCCCCCCTCTTTATTATTTTCATCTATAACAAAATATGCTTTACGAATAACTTTTGTCCAATATTGTTTTTCATTAACATTTTTCAAATCATCCATATCTGTGAGTTCAATTTTAACTAAATGTGTTCCAGTCTCTCCTGGAGTCTTCAAAATTTTTCTTTTTTTATCAGAATTTGATTGAGCAATTTGTTTAATTATAACTTGATGCTTCTTATTTTTTTTGAATTTATTTACAAAATAATCATCAAAACCATCGTCTGACACAATAGAAGAATCCGATTCACTCTCAGAATCGATTTCTTTTTTACGTTTGTTATTTTGTTTTTTACTAGTTGGCGGTTTTAATGATTTTATAAAGTGAATAATAGAATTTGCAGCAAGAACAGAAAATGTTCTATATTGTATAACTGATTTTTCAAAACATGATTGTAATAATGTCATTAATTCAACATATGAAAACTTTTGATTACTTTTCATAATAACATTTAATTCTGAACAATGAGAAGTTTCTATTTCATACTTTAAATAACCAAATATCAAATTAAGTGTATTATATATATTTATGATTTCAACATCTGTTTGATATTCTATATAAGATTGTAATAAATCAATAGTTGATTGCCATATAACTAAAGAATCAAATCCTATAATTATAACAGTTTCCAATAGCCAGCTAATATTCAAACGATTCACTGTTTGTGAGTTCTTTTGAGTTTCAATTACAGCCTCTATAACTAAAAAACTTAAAAAAACAACTTTAATAATATTTTTCTGAATAATTAATTATTTAATCTATTTTTTATATCCCGGTTGAACCAAAACCATTTAAATTTCTATCTGAGTTAAAATTAATCTCTACAAGTTCAGGATATGTAATTACTTCATATATCTCCTTTATTAATTATAAAATCTTGATTTGTACAAGCAGCACAGTACATTTCCACGAAAATCTTTATCTATCTCCCGCTCCAACATCAATAAAATAATTTAATGCTAAACCAGAGCGAGGTGCTATTCTGCCATAACAATTGTCAGGAACTATTATTACTAAATCAGTTTTTATTAATTGTTTATCATGTTTAAAAACAACATAATCGTATGCACTCTTTAAATCGAATCCAGGAGCAGAATTTGTTAATTTAAAAAAACAAAGTTTATCAATAAAATTCATTATATCACGTAAAATCTGATGAATTAAATATTGCAATAATTTTTGTTTTAAATGATCTGTTTATGATTCTCTCCGTACTACAAAAAATATCTGAAACAAACCAATTTTTTTCTTTTTTTTTTTTTTTTTTTTTAAGAAGACCAACAGAAATATTTAAACAAAAATTGAAAAAAGTCTAATGTATAAAATATTATCCAATAGTGAAGACAAACTGAATTTAATAAAATTAATTGTCCCTCTGAGCAACAGAAATAAAATATTTCAACAAAATTTTGAAAAAAAAGTCTAATGTATAAATTTATTTTTTTTACCTAAAATCAGCAAGAAGAGAGAGAGAGACCAACTGTTCAGACTCAATAGTGAAGATAAACTGAATACTAGTACAGGACTGAATATCTATATGATAACCTTAGTTGACCATGGATTGAGATAACAAAGATGATGAAATCTTTTAGTTTAATGAACAACAAAGATAATAAATAATATTCAGTGTATCTCATTAAAAAATAATTACCTGTTAATTATTCAGTTCCAATCCATTGGTTCCATTTGCTCAAGTCGGTCCTCCTGAATTTCTCCGTTTTCAGTTATTATGTCCAAAGCCAATTCTTCAATCGGTATGTCATTCTCTTCATCCCAGTTAATATCAGAAGGTAAATTGACAATTTCAATACCTGCAAGGCCTAATTCTGCTAAAGGTGTATGATCGACATCTCTATACATATCCTGTCTATATGATAGAGAACGTTTCTTAAAATTTCGCACATCCATCAAACGAGCTTTTTTTTTATGGAAACCTGCATTATTGAATAATTGACAATTTGTCCAATATGGTGCCTCCAATATTATTACATCTGTAAATCAATTCGAGTATACGGATAAGTAATAGGATTGCCAATAAACAAAGAAATTATCCAAATTCTCCAATCTAAATAATTAATTAAATTGGGTTCATTATGGATACTATATATTGAATTATGCGAGTATACTAATGTTAATAAGAATCTGCCGTATGACAACTAAATCTGCAAAGATCACGTTGTCCATGACTGAAACATTCTGTATAATCCAATTGTAAAATCGCGTATTCCATTAATTGTTGTTTTAGCATTACTAATAAAAACCGTATAGTTAATAGATAATTTTCAATTTGCAAAGGTAATGACAATTGACGGAAATCGATTGCTTTATCCATATTAAGTATTTGTTCTTTAAGCAAAGACCAAACCGACAAAGAGAATAAAGATGCCGGCTGATTTCTTAAATGAAAGAATTCAGTAGTCACGGTCGACAAATGGATACCTAAATCTTTATGTTGACTCATTGTACAAACACTTTGAATACACTATTAAACACTTTGAAATATTTTTTTCAATAATAACTAGAGGTTTATATATCTGTAATCCCATTAACGTCAATTATTTATAGTTCATTAATATTTAACGACGGATCACTGAAAATAATTATTGATCCATAACTTTTTATGAATGAACCATTACATTCTTAGAAAATATGCAAACGCACAATTCTAAGAAATTTCTAGTTCAATAGTTTCCTGATACATATAATATTATTTACAACTTACTCGTTCTAACCCATGTACATTATTGTAAAATATACAGGTATAATATGTGTACATTTTATCGATACGATCTGTTCTCTCTTGACCAACTTTTGTTCCCTTCAGAAACTGACATTATTTGAGGGTTAGGCGAATTTATTTTATAATGTTTCTTTCGTGTGTTGGGTTAGATCCCTCTATTTAATCTATACTATCTGTTATCTCTTGATTAACTTTTATTCCCTTCTGAACTTGACGTTATTCGAAGACTAGGCGTTTTTATTGTATACAGTTTTCTTCCAGTCATGGGTTAGATCCCTTTATTTCATCTATATTGTCTGTTCTCTCTTGACCAACTTATGCTCCCTTCAGAAACTGACGTTATTTGAGGGATGGGCGAATTTATGGCAGTTTTGAGACAAATTGGTAGGGCAGTAATTAGGAACTGGTTCAGGAAGAAGTACTTGGGTAAGTGGGAGAAGATAGTGGTTTGCAGATAGTCAAAATCTTCCTGAACAAATCTAATGTAGGAACGAAGAGAGCTTGGAAGTAGCAAGGAAACGCTTAGTGTGATGGTAATAGAGCACTAAGGATGAATTGGTATATCTTTCAAATACAGGGAAGATATCACTACCTAATTGAGATGGATATAGACCGAAAGAAACAGCTTTGAATTTTGTTATCTCCTGTGATGGTATAGTGGAGTAAGATATGAAGTGCTAAGTGCTGTCACTTTAAATGTAGGGAAGTTATTCACTAGACCCAACAAAGGGCGTGCATGTGTCAATGTGATTTTAAAACAAAATATTATGTATTTATTGAAGTTTTACAAAGAAAGGTTCGCATTGCACCCAATTTACTGCTATTTTTCTAAGTTAAGAAGCTAATAAAAACAGTTATATGTTTTAAATATATAAAATATTATTAACTTTCTCTTCAATGCTTAGTAAATATTCACCTGTTTATGCAAATGGAAACATGAAATCATGGAAACATTATTTGTTCCTACTGCCACTGCCACCCAAAATCTGAGAACGAAAAATCGCAACAGCCTAGAAGAAGCGTTAAATATGTTAACGAATGACTTTCAGTTTAAAAATAACAAATCCTTTCAGAATTATAATAAACCTGTAGTAAACAAACTAACTCAAATCCAAAAACCAGTACAGATTAAAACTTTTCAAAAACAACCGTTATTTCAACTTGTGCAAAATTCATCTAATTATCAAAATTTCCGAAACCCATATTTTTATAAACCTCCACAACCAAGACAACAGTTCTATAATCAGCAAAAAGCTAATATAAATCAAAAACCATATAAGCCATATGAGCATTTCTAGAAAACAAACAGATAATACCGTTAGGAATACTAAAATGTACCAATTAACTGGAAGAACTTCCATAGAAGAATTTGTTGAAGACCCACCTAATTTTGAACAAAATGAAGAAGATTATGTAGGAAATTCGGAAACTGAAGGTTTACAAGAACAATTTAAGGGAATAAACTTAAATGAAGAAGATAACATTGAAGAAAATAACTATATTTTAGGCGACATCAGCCTTGGAAAAGATTTGAAATAATGAATATACACAATGAACAGAAATTACCTTATATAATAGACCCAAAAAGTAAATTAAAAATTTTGATTGATAGAGGAAGTACTAAATCTTTTAAAAGGGAAAACTTATCATTTTAATTATGTAAAACTACTTTTGAACAAGAACCATTTGAAGTATCCACAGCACATGGTGTTTCTAGAGAGAAATATTGTTGCAAATTACCTTTGAAGCAAAATTCTATTTATTTGATTTTCATAAATAATTTGACTTACTATTAGGATTAGATAATATGAAATCTAGCAGTGTTAATAAAACTGAAAAAATCACTAATAATGAAATAAAAAGTTATGTAATACAAGCACGAAGTAAACGAGTGATAAAGATATATATATATGAAAATATAATTGAATAAATTAGTTTTTCGTCTGTCTCACCGCTCCCGTCCTCAGCAATCTCGAAGACTCTAAGTTATTACTGATACTGAGGGAGGGAGGGAGGGAGGGAGAGAGAGAGGGAAAGAGAGAGAGAGAGAGAGAGAGAGAGAGAGAGAGCGAGAGAGAGAAAGAGGAGAGAGAGAATTATAACATTAAGATGAAGGGCTCACAGATTCAGGAGGTCATGGAGAGGTAATAGTTTATCGACATCATTGCTTGTACTAACATAACCAAAGTAGGATTCCCTTATTTTAAATTGTTATTTTCTTACACAAATAGTGTATTTGGTACATTGAAAATGGTGTTGGGACAAATAAATAGTAGGATGTGATTTTATACAAAAAGGTAAGTATTTAATGATTACACAAAGTACAAGCAAATATTCAACACATATGGTTAATTGCATATTTACCATAAACAGCATATATTATGATGTGTGTATTATTTAAAGTACGATTCTTAAATATGGAGACCCTCAGGGTCCAGTATTATTTTTATTATATATAAATAATTTTCAACTTTGTGTAAATATTGATAATGTTATTGAATTTGCTGACGACACAAATCGCACTTTTTGGTGGAAAATCATATCAGAAATGTATAGGCGTTGATTTTACATACTAAATAGATTATCTATCCTCATGGTATGGGTTGAAGCTCAGAAATTAGTTCTGCTATTTCAGAATAGTTCATTTTTGGTAACTTCAAAGACAGTATGCTGTATTGCATGCTCTGATTCCTCTCACACAAGTACATTCTGAATCTGAACCCACAAAATTATATCTGTTCAACCCACATTATCGTATGGGACTTCTTAAATATAAAATCAATGGTATATGTTAATCAAATTAATCTAAAAATAAACCTACAAGAAGACCAATTAAATGTTTTTTGATAGGGGCCCTAGCTCAGTGTAACATGAATAGTTGTTAACTAGAGGAAATTGGGTCTGTTAAATTTTTGGGTTGTAACTATAGACAATGGACTATCTTGGTCAGATCAAATAGATAACTTGTGTCATAAAATAACTTGAGTGTTTTGTTCAGAATTTGTCTAAATACTGTAATTCTCATGTTGGCTTATTATGGTCTAATACATTCCCATTTAAATTATGGAATTATTTTATAGAGTAATTCTAATAAACAGAATTATTTGCTCTACAGAAAAGGCAATAAGAACAAATTCAAAATTAATACATAGAGAGTTATAAGCATGGAAGCTTTTAAGGATTTAAAAATCCTAACACTACCAAACATGTATATACTTCATATATTATAATGTTCAATTTAAAAACCATACAGCTCATAATGATTTTCATTTTTATAACACAAGAAGAAAGGGAATTTTATATGTGATCAGCATAGATTTAATATCTATAAGACTCCCTGCTCATGCCACAAATTACTCCAAATAGTAAACTTTCAAAGTCTATATAGACAGTTTAAAAAATGAAAGAAAATTCCCCAAAACAACAATAAAACACTAACAACACAAAGATTGTATAGTTATGTTTATTCTACCTTATGTACACACAGAGTGTGTATTTTACCTCTGAAGATGATATGAGTGCTATTGAAATGTACATAAGGCACAATAAACATAACTATACAGTCTTTGTGTTGTTAGCGTTTTATTGTAGTTTTGGGGAATTTTCTTTCATTGTATATTTACCACAGTGCTCCAGTGATTCATGAGTTTAAAAAATGTAAAGCTAAATTGAATTGAAACATCTGTTGTTGCTGGGGAATATAGATGGGTGAGTTCTAATCATGGACGCTGCAGTTAGAGGGTAATGTCCTTAATGTGACCATAAATATTGCTTTATTACTAAAATTATATTTGTTTTATTTTGTGCCTAATTGGTATTATTTGTTATTCAATTGGTTTTTTGTAGTATTACTGTGTGTAGTTAAATATTTATTTCCAGGGTTTTAATTATAATTTTAGTAGGCATAGTATTATTGTTTTGACACTTGTTTAAAAAAATAAAATAATAAAAATAAATTTTCAACAGTACAAGATAATAAATGAAATTAATATAACAATATTATAAAATAAGATAAATGGAAAAAATATGTTGAATGGTTTTGAAAATCAATCGAGTGCAACACATATGAAACAAATTAAAATTAAAATGCAAATCACTGAATAAACCATTTGGGACAGAAAGATAAACAAATGTTAGGAATGAGTGACAACATAAAATATGCTTAAATATTTATTTATATACAAATACACACAATCATTAACATATTATAAAATATATAGGACCAGATATATACATGCAAAAACTAACTTTACATCATTTATGAATTCAAGAGATGTGAATTAACATTTTTAAACTTAACCCTATCACCATAATCAGTAATATGTGGAAGGTAATAATATGAAGTAATTTATATAACAGTCATCAGCCTATATTCCCAGTTGGTGTACATTCTCATTAGTATTATTGCTTCAGGTATAAGAAATATTATGTATGCAAGTGTCATAAAGACATAAACTTTCAAGGTATATTTGCACCTGCTTCAAAATAAGTTGTTTTAAAAAGTGCAATATAACTAGCAACAATAATTTCAAAAGTACTTATTTTATTTTCTTAAAATGAATTTTAGATATTGGTCATCTTCTTATGCCTTAAAAAAAGTTTAATGTTGTATTATATATGTATTATCTATGTATTATGTATTTTATTCATCACCATATCACAG
Organism: Aphrophora alni; assembly: GCA_963513935.1. Classification (NCBI taxonomy): domain Eukaryota; kingdom Metazoa; phylum Arthropoda; class Insecta; order Hemiptera; family Aphrophoridae; genus Aphrophora; species Aphrophora alni. The sequence continues at coordinate 16,985,769 of OY740765.1, read as the reverse complement.
TTTGTATGGCTAATGTTTCTTCTTTATAAAACTTGTTTCAACTGTTTTAGCCATAAATATATTCAAGATAATAAACTACATATATACACTAAAAATAATTTAGGTTAATTTGGATTTAACCACTTTTATTTGTAAGGTAGTTGATGATGACCACAATGATTTAAAATTTTTGTATGGTACAGTTTTTAACTTCTCCTTTGATCTAATGCACTTATATTAACCAAAGTGGTTGGATGTCAGAAACAACCCAGGCATCGGCATCCTAGTCACAGGCCCGATAGGATAAGGAACAGAACCTGGAGGAGCGAGCGGCTGGGAATTCGGATAATAACTTGGCCTGCTGAAATTTGAGTTCATTTCTGTTCTGTTCAAATGACCTGTGGATGACCTTAAGCTTACCATTTCTGACATTTTATCTGCTTTTACTTTACGTAAATGCATTAATTTTCGCCGTAAGGAAAACTGCTCTAAAAAACTTTCTACCTCCAATTCTCCATTTAAGAACTTTTCTACGATTGCCTGTTAAAAAATAAACAAAAACAAATTAATTATGATTGCAATGAGTTGATATGTACTAAAACCTCTCTAATTTAAAATTCATCAAAATATTTTTTGATATTACGTTATAATATATATAAATCATGACAAATTTAATATATTAAAGTAATATGAAAATATAATAATTGTAATATTTTAACATGTATAAAATAACCATTGGAAGTGGGGGGGGGGGGGCAACAAAGAATAATTTTTATTAATATTGTTTTGATTTTGTTCAGATTGTCTAAGGTATAATAAACATAAATCAGGAAGAGCCACCACACTGATTGACGAGTTTAACAATAATAAAACAAAGCACCTAGTGTGAAGATGACCTGCAAGATAGGCAGATAACCTGCATAACAATTTCTATTATATTGTTAAAATAAAAAATGTAGATTATCCTTTACCAATTTTGTTGGTTTAAGAACTCAACCCAGGTATTCACATGTTTTATTTATCCAATATGTGATAAACACTCAGATTGAACACCTGATTACAGTACTGCCAGACATATATTTAGATGGTACATAAATGTTTTTAAACTACCATATTTGGGGAGATGGCGCTCAAATCACAAGTTTCATTTATCTTTGATGTTTAGCATCTAATTTAGTTTTATACAAAAAGTTTGACAATTTTTGACATTTTTCAAAAGTAGATAAACGTGTTTCTCTGCTGCAATGGAAAAAAATGAATTTTGTGTGCTGTATTAACTATTGTTTTTTAGAAATATTTTAACATTATAAAATAACAATTGGATGGGAGAGATATTTTGTCTTTATTTTAATTAACATTAAAAAACTGAAGAATAGCTAAAAGAGTACTATGGGGACTCTACTCCATCGCATGGAATGGTTTACTGAATATCGTTGTGATATTCGTTAAGAAAAAAAAAATCACTGTCATCACCCCCTTAACACATGGAAGCCTAAGCCCGAGTATAGGTCGGGCAGTCACGCCTGCGCTCACCACCAAACCCCAAGTATACATCAGAACGTGCTAAATAATTCTATACGATTGCGATGTCGGCATATAATCGGGTTTCGACACTTTCGTATAGCTAATTGGTTATTTATCTTTGTATGTCTTTGATTTTCGAATAGTCTATGCTGTTGATTTGGACTAAATAAAAATATTACGAAGCTGGGCTCGCCCCCGAACCCCGAGTATACATCGGGCCGCGCTAAATAATTCTATACAATCACGATTTTGGCATATAATCGGCCAAGGTGATGGAAATAATTCGATTAGTGACATTTTGAGAGAAAATGTGAATGAACCGATTTTTGATTCTGATTCTGAGGGCGAAATCGATGAAAATAATGATCCAGACTTTTTAGTGACAACCTTTTAGGACTATTAGTGCTGTGTAGCTATTTATGTTTGTGTGTATTTTGCCCTTTTTCAAGACTAAGGGGTGTTTACTGGAAGCAAAATATGTATTTATATGTATTTATATATTTAAAAAGGTAATTTTTGGGTTTAAAATGATATATAATAAGTCATATATAATAAATGTAACAAATACCACAATTTTTTAAAAACATGTCCAAAACCCCCAGGCACAATAGGAAAGCACCGCGTTAGAAGTTAGGCTTCAAAATGTTAACAAAAACAGAGCATAAAATGCTCATCAACATAAAACCAAGTAATCAAACCAATAACATAAAAGTTTTAACTTCAGCAATGGGCACTGGGGGTCTAACCCTCTGTACCACAGTGAAATTAACATTATTTTCACTTTCATATTATACATTTACAAATTTAAAAGATAAAATATAAAAAAGAGACCTCTAGCCTTCGAATACTCTAATAGCATCATTGTTAGATGAGAACAAGAATTAATCATGAGAGACCTGATAGGAAAGATGAAAGAGAAAGTTCTCACTAAAGAATAAATTAAGAAAGTTGTAGATTCAGCTGTTTTCTCGAGACTGCCACACCCATCTCACCATGATATTGTGTTGGACGACATTATAATGAAATTATGCAAGTTAGGTAAGATGGTCATTTTTTTATATTTTGCATGAACATTTCGGTATCAGCAAGATATTGGCAAGATGGATGCTCACAACTGACTAAAAACGGAATGTCACAATTATTTTGAGGCAGTGTTGATAAGTAAGTTTTTGAGGTGTTATGAAACTATTGAGATGAAACATGGATCCATTACTTCACTTCAGAAATAAAGAGCAGTCAAGTAGATAGGAGATAACGACTCCAGTACAATAACGGTATTTCTGCATTCCAGACATTCCATTCAAACAATGCCTAATGGTACTTCCGCATTACTGTCTATACAGTGTTAAAGTTCCATTAGAGTAATTAGCATAAACAGTGAGGAATGCGGAAAGTGTGTCTATAATAAGTTGTGACCTTCGGTGGAATGCTATTGTTGTTTGTTGTCATCCACGGTCTCTCATCTTCCAGAATCAATGCACTCCTCTCTTTGCAGATGTCTCTGTCCTCTGGTTCTAAGCTATTGTAAAGTGTCCCTGTAAAGTGTTGCTATTGCTATGATCTATATTCCTCTACCTACGGCACAGTGGCATAGGAGTTGATGGCTTCCCTGGAATGTTGTTATTGTTTTGATCTGGATTCCTTTACCTCCGGCATCACGGAAGAGAAGTCGATGCCCTCCATCCCTGGAATGTTGTTATTGCTTTGATTTGCATTCCTCTAACTCCAGCGGAGGAGTTGTTGCTCTCCCTGGAATGTTGTTGTTTTGAGTTCCTCTACCTACAGTGTAGGAGTCAATGCCCTCCTTGGAATGTTGTGCTGATGATATCTTTATGATTGCAAAAGAGTATTGTCGGGGTTTTTCAGTAGTGAATTAGTATTATATTCATGTTTATTTGTAGCGACCAATGGGCATCGTGAAGGTCACAGATAGACAGGATTTATGAATACTAAGACATCTGTCTGTTTGGCAAAGTAATGAATGGTGGTTTCGTATATGGTGATTCTTTAGTACTGTATTTATTGGATCCTGACAGAATAGATTTTCCCTCTCCACTTTCATCTTTTAGGTTAGATAAAGATTTTTTTAGTCTAGTATTATAGCATTTCCTTTTTCCTTCTTAATTATGCTCTAATATAGCATTAAGGAAGATGTGATAGTAATTATATATATACATATAATGTATTTAATTGTACATATATTGTGTTTATTGTTATTCTTTTTAACAATTAAAATTAGTAAAGATAAGAGTGATAACCTTGATACTGATTGTTCAACTGCATTCGGTATGAATATTTTAATTGATTATGGATATTTATCTTCTCACAAAATTTATCGAATCCAATATAGCTGTTTCAGAAATATTATAATTTACCAATTTATCACAATTTTTCTTAACTAACGCTGAAAACTTGATAAACTGACATGTTCAGACTTGTTTAAAATTACTATCTCTTTTATCAGGAGTTGATAAATACTAAAGAATCAGCATATTCGAAACCACCATTCATAACTTTACCATATATAAAGACCTCTTAGTATTCATAAATCTCATCTATCTGTGACCTTCTAATACGACAACCATTGGTCACTATAAATAAACATGACTATAATACTAAGTTGCTATGGAAAAACCATGACAATGCTCTTTTAAAATCATGATGATATCATCAGTATAATATTCTAGTGAGGGCATCGGACACCTCTGCCGGAGGTAAAGGAACGTAAATCTAAACAATAGAAACATTCCAGGGAGGGCATCAACTCTTCCGCTGGAGGTAGAGGAATGAAAATCAAAACAACATTCCAGAGAGGGCATCTACTCCTCCACCCACACCGGAGGTAGAGGATAATAATAGTATTACACTGAAGATTGCAGCTAGGTTAGGTTATAGACACACTTTCCGCATTCTTCGCCGTTAATTTATGGAAATTACTCTAACAGCACTTTAACAATATCTATACTTGAATGTCTGGAATGTGGAAGTACCAATAGCCATTGTTATAATTACTATAACAGCACTTTAAAAACATCTAGACTGTAATGTCTGGTATGTCTGGAATGTGGAAGTACCGTTTCCCAATGGTAGAAGTACCATTAGGCATTGTTTGAATAGAATGTCTTGAATTCGGAAGTACTGATATTGTCTTGGAGTCGCTATCTCATATCTACTCAGTCAAAACAGTTGTTTCTCTGGCAAACATGCTTTGAAAAAACAAAAATGGTTCCATTGACCGGAAAGGTCATAACCACAATTTTATGGAATTTGCATGGCATAGTCTTCATATGGACTATCTGAAAATGAAAAAAAATAATACAGGACAGTATTATGCCCTTTTATTGGCTCGGTTTCATAGTGAATTGATGAAAAAGTAACTTCACTTGGCAAAAGAAAAAATTCCATTCAACCAACCACAACAATGCACTAGCTCACATGTCGCATTTGCCAAGGCCTAAATTGTTGAATTGTGTTTTGAACTTTTCCTTCGTATAGTTACTCTATTCTTTAAATTTAACCTCTTGCAACTTCCTTCTCTTTGCAAACATGAAGAAATGACTCAGTGCAAAAAATGTGCAAGAAACGAGGAGGTAATTAAATGTTGAAATAAATGCCCATTTTACAGGGTTTTAATAAGATAAATCTAATTTTGATAAGAAAAAAATTCTTTTATTTCAAAGCCATTGCATTATCACGCAGCCCTCATATGTCATCATTACACATTTTATTTTCATGCTAAAATGGACATAAATATATACAAACATTATAATAGATAAACTATAAACAACCATTGCAATAACTTTCTTACATATTAAATTTAAATATTTTTTGCCCAAGCAAAAACAAAAAACAAATTAAAATTGGATGTTTGTTTACCCCCAAAACACCCAATATGTAAATTCTTTGATAGTAGAAGCATAGTGAACATAGAGAGGATGGTAAGAATCGGTTTGTTTATTTATCACTCCTTTTTTTCAGAAATGTTTTCCAACATGGCGAAACAATTCAACGATTTAAAAAAGAAAAAAAGTTAGTGAAATCCCCAACAACTTTCCCAGGAAATATTTTCCTACAAAATTCGAACATAACAAGTTATTCCAACTTAAAAAACAACAATTTTGCAACAGTTTCTTATTTTGTTTACAAGTGTATACACTTTTCATAGTCCAGACGTAAATAAATTATCACTTATAGAGTCATAACACACGTATTGTACAGAAAACAGTGTTTGCTATCCCCCCCCCATTGTACCTTCTTTTTTGCCTAAAATGACTGATGAAAACACTGTGCATTACAGTTACTGATGTAATGCATGGCAAATCATTTGTACACAACTTAGGGAAAACATTTGATACACAAGCAAACACATTAAACTAATTTCTACCTCAGACTCTTCTTCCATTTCAGCAGCAGCAGTCTGAAGAAGTGCCAATATAGTCTCTAAACTCTGGTTCCCAGATTTCTGCACTAGAGGGAAAAAGTAGCATATAAACATATTAATGAAGAAAGTTATTAATTAATCATTAATGGTAATAATATCAAATTAAAAAATCAAAACAACCAAACTCCAATTATCATTCTTTAATTCTAGCTTAGGAAAACTATGTTGGTATTTCATTAATCACTCATTTTTTAAAATTGAAAAATGTATTATATGTTGAAGATGGATACGACCAATTATTTAAACAATTTAAAAACAACAATAATTATTAAAAATAGATCATGGCTTCTTAGTTACAAGTTATAATATGTCTTGGTCATTCACAGTTAATGACCATAATCTCTCCACCCCTCACTAAATTTGTTCATATAATTATTCGACATATAAAAATATCTGTCAGTCTGCGACAATCTGCTGTTTAGCCCCACGTTGGGCGCCACTTACGACGATCTGCTCTGCCACGGGGTCAGGATATTTACCTGCACACGAATCCTAGCTCTAATAACCAGCCCTTTCTTACAGAAAACAGAAGATCGAACGCAAGAAATTGCCGTAATACACCCCTTAATCCTGTGATGTATACAACAAAATCTTATAAGTAAGGATTTTAATGAATTTTTTATGATTTGAATTTTGCTTACGTAGAGTGAGCCGATTTATTATTCTCTCTCAAGTCTTACCATTTGGAGAACTATGACCCCTGAATTTAGTTTAGGTTTTGATAAAAGTAGCACGACTGGCTTGGCACTTAACGTGTTAAATGATATAAAAAATATTTTATTTGTCTCTTATTTTTAATTCTCTCCTGTTCTTCTACAATATAATGTGGTTCTCTGATGGACATGATTCTCCTGAATTTGGGGTCAATAATTTCAGGCAATAAACAGTTTGGGTAGAATTTTGATAACTTTTGACCATTTCTGTTTTCAAATAATAATCATTTTTTTTTAAACTTTCTCTATCTTCATTTCGTGCTTAGAGTCCACAATACAAATTGGCACTAGTTTCTCTATATGGAGTTGCCATTGAACTTGATAGTAGTAGTTAAGTTTCTTTTTAATAATTAAAAAGGCATCACTAATTTGCTACCACAAACTACCAACAATTCCTTTCTTATGACTTATTATTTCTTCTGGAGTCAAATCTCTGCCAGAAAGGAACATTTAACTTCCACTATCCTAACATCATCAATTAAGCCCCGTCGGGAGTTGCTGCCATACCATTATCAATAGAAAAAATACTTTTAGTTTTATTATTACTCTCCACAGCATTGACAATACACACATTATTGTCAGAAGTAGTGGAACTGCTGAATTTTTCTTCTTTTTAACATTATTTCGGGTCATCAAACCAAAAGGTTTAAAAAAACCCTCCACTCTTGAAGATTCGAAGCCCATGACTTTTCTTCGTTTTTTGTTTGATTTTTTTTGCATTTTGATTGTTACTCCCCATTCTTTTCGAAACAAGCAACAATAAAGAAAATGTAATTATAATTATTGAAAAATACAATACTTAGTTTCTACACATAATAAACACTAAATGATAACTAGAACAGAATCGTGTTGGTACTATTCGTCTTATCAAAATACAATTTCTGCATTATGGCACTAATACAACTTCCTCGCTAGAATTGACTAGACTAAACATTTTCCCACCCATCCGAACCCAACTACAACACAGGAAGATATGGCATTCAAGCTGCACGCGAAAAAGCCCTGTAGTTGACATGGCAGGCGCTTTCAGTTTTGTTGTGTAATAATCTGAAAATGACCTCGGCAGATAATAAACCTACTAACATTTAATGTTATAGATTTAAAAAACGATCAACAATGTATTACGAATAAATTTACATTTTAGTAATTAGAAATAAAAAATGGCAAATTAGAGATATTTATAATATGACATACATTTGCATATAAAATAACTAAAAACGCATCAAACTATTAATTTTCATTTAAAAAAAAAAATCATAATTTACATCAATATTTTCTTTTACTTAGAATCTTTAAAAAATGCAACTGTGTTAAAAAATGAACTTGTCCAACTATTCACAAAACTGTACAAACCCACAGGAAATGGTGACACATTACACACATAGTAGGTAGGATCAGTTAACATTTCATAGTCTCTGATGTAGGAGTTTCACAAGCAATGAATACAAAAGTCCAATCGTGTTTTCTATTCATTACCGTAAAGGAAATCACAGTAACTAAACAAATGTATATGTAAAGAATATTATTCGTCACACAATGAAATGGTTTTAATAATTGCAATGTCGAATTGGCTAGTAATTTTAATTAACGTGAGTAATAATGTAAAAAATAAATAAATGAATTACAAATGTTTAGCAAAAATAGTTTATATTAATTGTTATATTTGGCATTATGTAAAATAATACAAAATATTTTAAGAACTAATGTGTTGTTAGTTTTAGTAATATTATGAAACATTAAAAAAAAACATGCTCATCAATGCCTAAAGCTATATTCCTCTGCATCTGAGTAGTTCTCTTTCAAATCACCCGAGGGCAGCCTTGTACGCATAAGTATATATTTTCATTTTATCTTTTGTATCTGCCCTAAACACTTCGGCATTATTTATTGTAAAAGATAATAAAACACTGAGTGTTTTCCTTTTTTAAATTTTTTGAAAATATTATTCATTGACTCACAAAAAAATTGCAAAATAAAAAATTGATTTACAAATGTCCCTCCATTTGTTCAACCACTAATGATTATATCCCAATTTTTAAAAAAGAGAAACATCCACGTTCACGTGATCTTTAAAATGATTTTTTAACGATAATTCTGAGAAGAAAATTGACATCAGTACAACTGCTCAAGTGTAGCATTATTCTTATGGAAGATGAATCCAATATGGCGAAGGTGGAGCAGAACCTTAATGAGTATCGTATTTAATTTCAACTCAATCGGTTAGACTGTTCTAGAGATATATTATTTAGTAAAAAAACAAAATGCCGGATAGCTGGCAAAAGAATAATTTCCGGACGTATGTTCATAGGAACTTTTTTCTTTATTTTGGCCAATATTATAACCACTCCTTGAATTATCTCCGCACATTGAAGAAACATTCTTAAATAAAAATATAACTTTTTTTTCAATTAAAAAATCGAATTTATAATATAAAATATTTTTCTAAAAATTTTTAAAGCAATAAAATTGTTTTAAACTTAAGATGTATATAATTCAAAAAAGTGTTAAAAGTGGAAATGTTAAAATAAAATGTTTTTCTTGGGTAATTGATCAATTTATCTTTATCACTGTAATGATTAGCTCCTCAACTTAGAAAATAGCTGTATGTTGGTTGCAAAAGGTGCTTAGACAAACCTTTCTTTAAACAGATAATCTTTGAAAAATGTCTTAAATATATATACTAAATTTTTACAAAAATCATATTGATGTGGTCACTTCCTTTGTTGGGCCCAGATCATTGCTTCCAGAAGTGCAACAAATTTATAATACGTGCAAATTTTTCGGTATTGTGATTGTTCTGTATGTTGCTATTAATATAGCATTTTTGTGTTTTTCCCAAATATAACACATTTACTTAATTATGATTAGATTTGTTTCCTTTTCTTTTATTTTACACTGGGAAGGTAATATTAATTTTTTTTCTTTTTCTAATTTAAACACTTTCATTAACTTCTATAAATAATAAGTGCAACAATTGTAATTCAACTTTTAAATGTTATATCTGTAACAAATTTTACCAGCAAAAATAATTTGTGAAAAACTCTTCGTGATATAACAATTAGCTACCGATTTTGTTTATAGACCGATTTTTTTAAGATTATTCCACAATGAATTAATATTATCTTGATTATTTGATAATAAAAATATAACATATAACTTTGTTAATTTCATGAAAGTAACTAAAGTGAATACAATTTTACATGAACACACTTTGATCTACATTTCTCGTATTGGTAAATAATCAGATATTCATGATCAGAAATATTAGGCAATAGATCATATTTTTGCCAAACGAACTCTTTAACTTATAGGTTACATGATTTTGAATTTGTACTTTTAAGGACTGTAGGTTTTCCTTTAAAATCTATATATAACTTAATAATAAAAATTAATACATTAAATATTTAGTAGAAAAATACAGGTAAACGTGTAATATAAAAAAAAAAAAAAAAGTTGGAAATTCATAGTTCTTAAATTTATAATTATATTTCTGATGTTTAAGTATTTTTTTCAATTATTTGTAAACCGCCAAAAACAATATTTATAAGTAACAGTGGGGACTGAATATATATTTAGAATCTCCTAATTATATCGGGGATATAAAAAAATTAGTCATATTTTCAAAAACAGTTAAAAATTATCTAAGGTTGTAATTTAATTAGTATATTTCAATTTAATTCAATCATCCTTTAATGTAAGAGAAGCGTTCATGTATTGTAGAAAATATGTATTGTATTTATATCTCCATATCTGCGAAAGTTTATATTTTTGTCACCTATCTGATACGACCACTCCATATAATTATATATATATTTTTTTTATTTTCACTGATGATTATGCAATTACTACTAAACCACCACCACCACAATCTGTTTCAGTCTTCCTGCATTAAGCAATTCATCTGTCATGGCGATAAAGCTTCATAAGTCAACGAAGTATCATCGGCATAGACTGTATGTGGACCATTAAAACTATGACTACATAAACGATTTATATAAACTTAAAATAGGGGACCTACTAACACAGAAGCTTGCGGAACACCACATAACAAACTCATGATTTAAGAAATCACCAACAATAACAATTTTTTTCTATTCTTCATATATAAGATTTTAACCAATCAAGAGTATCATTTCTCACTTATGTATCCCATAACTTATTTACATGTTCAAATGTACTAAACATTTATCTTCATATCAATAAAAAGAGATGACACTTGTTCATCCTATTTAACTCTGTTATTTACTTTATTGAAAAATAAGTAAACTATGATCTGTATTTTTACTTTAACCAAATATTTCTGACCAATCGTTATCTGATGGTCAATTTAATCAAACCGTAAACAACTGGGGGAATTTTTCATAAATATTCAACCCACCACCACCCCTATCATCAATTATAGACAATGGCATAAACCATATTTAATAACAATTCCAGTCATCTTCGAATATAACAGAGTAGCTAAAAAACAGTTCTATGTTATTGTCATTTGAAATTACGCTTATTTGAAATTTGAAAATAACGCTTATTATCGTGAGCATATTTATTTGTATACAATATTATTTTCTCGCAAACTTCGTCACTGAATTACAATGAAAAAACTTAAAAAGGTGTTTTACCATCAATTTTATTTTCAATTTGTTCCAAATTATATTTCTCTTCATTCTGTGGTTCTGTTGTATATATTGGGTTCTATTATAATACAGTTTTAATAAACAAATTGTGTAATTTACTTACTTCAGTTCAATATTTATTAAAACTGCACTTCACTAATCAACACTGATCTTTTATAACTAAAACATATAACTAATCCTCCACTCTGAATAATCACACAAGCGTGACATACAAGAAACAAAATATTTATTATTCCCACCTGTCTGAAGAACGCATTGGCGCCTTGCTATTGGGAATCCAAATGTTGTGTAGACGCAACTATAATAAAACAGGTCAGGTAAGGAAAAACTGTAAATGCTTTGTCAGATATCATGTTATATCTTCTTTACTAAAGGTCAGTTTAATCTAAATTGATAATTTGGAAAATTCCATTATATTCTGCATCAGATAAGTAGATTGACGAAAATATGGTCCAGGAAATCCCAAATTTCAGCATAGTTCATAAATTTGTACACTAAAAACTTGATTATATTGATGTATTTCATAAAAACATAATTCTTGTTGTGTTTGGAATAAATAGTAGCAGCAAAAAAGTAATTTCATTCAATGACTTATTTAAAAAAAAAAAAAATTTTGTTTATGTTTTGTTTACACAACATTGGGATTAATGGGTTAAACCAAACTAACCTAATCTGTTCTAAATGCCAAATATTTGTTGAGTAGATTATAAACCATAATTATTTACAAAATAATTATGATAATTATGAATATCATTATATGGCTCAAGTTATGATTTATGTAAATATAAAAATAACCTACTATTATAAATATAATTTATAATATAGGCTATACACAACTACTATTTGGCATCTAGGACTGATAAAATTTTGTATTAACCCCTTAAGTGTTTTATTTTTTTGCCTAAATCAACCCAAAAATGCCTATTTTTTTTATTTGATTATTTTAATGTTTGTTAACTTGGAAGTTAAAAAATAGGCATTAAAAGAAAATATAAGCAACATCAAAAGTATAAATGTCATGTTTAATATAATTTAAAAATTTTCTGCAAATACATTAAAAACACATTTACCTAACAATTAAAAAAAAGTAAAATGTATAAAACCATTGTTAAAAATAAAAGTACACACAATAAAGATTGTTTACAGTTTCTTACTAATGTTTAGTAATTTTTTTGGGTGTGATATATTTTAAAACATGGAGCAGCACACAGCCCAACATCACATTCGCTGCACTGGTATCGCGACTCCTTGTAAATATAATTTCACGGCGGATCCAAAGAGAACAAAAATAAAGCGGTAGTTTTATAAGTTATGCTCTAGAGAGCATGTCAACACTATCTAGCGGTAATACTAGCACCTACAACGTAATATTTCGACAGAGAACGAAATAGAATAGGGCAAGTTAAGAGCGTCGGCTTTAGCCGACAGCGGCACTTTTTATCGATATTTGTAGCGTCGGCTTAAACCGACATAAACACTTAAGGGGTTAAAATTACCATGTTGTAAAATGATCAAATTTCAACTTAAACTAAGAATTGAAATATAGGGTTTATCTCTCTAATATATAGTACAATTTTGAAAAAAAAAGCTTTTAACTTACTAATTTCTTTATTCTTTACTTCAATTCCATTGAATAGCACTTCGCCTTCTTCAGTAAGTTCAAACAACTTTTGCTTTCCTTTTATCAAATGAGGCTCCTGGGATAAGTTAAATTCAGCTAATGACCGATTACTTGCCATCAACATCTCCTTTTCAGTTTCTAGTTCTTTCAACTATAAAAAATGTAAACACATTGCTTAGCTTTTTAAAATATTTGGACTTCTGTGTAGATTAATACATTACCACATTGAAGCCTATGCCTGAGTAAAGCTCGGGGCAACATTTATATGTGTGTGACTGAACCCTGAGTATAACTCGGGTTTCATCTGCTTGCAATGATTCAGTAGTTCTATGGTTCAATTCAAGCTGTTCCTTATTCAGTATCTAGAATCTTATAACTGATATAAAATGGAATATTTACACAGCTGTTTGAGGTTATGTTGGTTTACAGACACTGTGTTTAGGTGAATGTATATTATTTGTTTTTGAGCAGTTATTTTGATATATCTGTAGTTATTATATGTTGTAGCTCTATTATTATGTGAGGTTTAAATTAAGTTTAATGTGTTTATTTGTGCTTTCTCTCTAAAATGGATCCTCAAACAAGACAAATGAAAATTGATAAGTTACCGCACATTGATTCTTGTGATGATGATTTAGGTAGTAGTTTTATTGATGAATCAAGTACAAGTAAGTTGTAATAAATATTTAAATATATAATCTTGTTTAACTTGAAGAGTTCTTATATATTTTTTGTTACAAAAAAAATAAAAATAAATTTTAATTATTATTATTTATAAAGATATGCCAAGCTTTTTATGGGCGCCAGGTAGCGTTAGCTCACCAATTTAAAAAAAAAAGGAAGTTAATTGTTATTATTAAAATCTCTCAGGGTCGCAAATCCTTTTAAAAGTGTACTTCAGTGGTTCTCGGTGAAATAAAAAAATCTTATTTTGTTGAGCTGAAAGTGAACATAATTTATTGAATTAAGTATTAACATTTATACAAGGTTGTACATACATGTTCATAATATATATCTTACTGCTATTTGATATTTCCTTATCTTTTTAACTTTAAAATTCTGCCTTGAAGAGACTTAAATCCTTGTTTGTGATTCTAAAATTTGTAGTTGCAACTTGAAATAAAATATTTTTATGGTGAGTTTTTTAAATTCTCACTTAATAAAGATTATTAGCATTTAAATTTAAGATTAAGTTCTCTAGTTATACTAATTATTGAACAAAGATTATTAATTTGAATAAATTTAGCAAGTTCATACAAAAAGTTCCTTTTATACAAAAGTATTATATAATTGTCTATGATTCAGGATTACCGCATAACCGTTCCAGTCGATCTTAGGCTCCACATGTTGAGTTTCTTTCATGTTGCAATGTTATCACCTTGTAGACTCTATTTATACAGCTGACAATCAATTGTCCTTTCAGATTCACAGCATATAATATTTATATCACTTTACTAAGATAATTGTCCGATTTATACTTTAAACGCATTGTACGTCTTACCGTGATATAACTGTCTCTGCACTCGCTAAATCGTCTCCGTTAAAGTTCTACAACTTCTTTTAGATCATACTATCTCTCACTGTATCAAAAATGTCACATGAAGGACTCTACTTTAACCACACTTACTACATTTTAAGAATGTTTCTTTACTCTGAAAATACGTCCTACCACCTCAGACCCCTCTCTAAGACTCTCTCCCCAAGACTGACTAAAACCACATGTGTCTTTGTCCAGCTTCTAAACCAAGCGTCCTATTTAATATGCAACGTATGCGAGAATTATTCTCACACCTAGCAACACTGACTCTGTTCAAATTATTTTGCCTAACACAATACAACCACTACCTAAATATTTATTACAACTTATAATTAATTTTTTATATATGATATTATTATTTTGGAAACCTATATTTAAATTTAATTACCCTAGTTTTAACATTTACATTGAGTCATTCTTTTGACTTCTGAAACCCCCTCCCTTATTCAACTTTACCGTTTCCCGGGTTACTTTAAATATTCAAATCTCAATATAACCATTTTTTGGTTATTTAGGTTAAAATTACCATTTTTGGTATTACAAATACCCCATCAAATCTGTGACTCAATATATATATATTGAAACACAGATTTCTCTTTTATTTAACAAAAAAATTTTAATTCCAAAAAAAAACTTTCAAATTCGGTCCCTATAGATTTCCAAAAAATAAAAAAGTTTCAGCAAACTAAGAATATTCATATTCCTTTAAAGAAAACAAAACTTTAAAATAAGAAATATTCTCTCTTAACTCACATTAATCATCTTATAATCTATTGATTCACTAAATCTACCTAGTTGCATATTATAATCAATCAAACCACTTATACCCAAATCTTATTCATCATCAAAAAACCTTCATCAACTTCTTATCGTTGAGCTGTCCATCACTCATCTTTTATCTTGCGACTTCAGAGTGTCTACTCCTGATTGCTAAAAGAAAAAATATCTCTATCTCTTTGCCAAGATTCTAACTATTCATCTGAATATTTCTTTCATTTCAATACAATCCAAAATTAAAACTTCTCATTTTTATTTCACATCATTACAAAATTATTTACTTATTACTCAAAATCATTTTAATTTACTTTAAACTCTTCAATTTTAATCTTATATTATTTTAGTTTAAATCCAATAATTATTTATTCTTACTTAAAATCTCAATTCTCCTTTGTCTTGCTGGGATAACATCTTAACTACTGACTTTAAAAATTACTAAAAACTCTTTATCTCTACTAGTATTCAAGAAAAATATAACATCATTATAACCAAAAAAAATTAACTTAATAAACTCATCTATTTATTTCCAAATTACCTCTTTACAATTGTATTATCTCTCAGTACCTTATCTTAAAAATTCCTTCCATCTTAAATCTTTCATATATTAATAATTAAAGTTGCACTAATCCTCAAAAAACCTCTTTATCATTCATATTTGTGTAGCCCACGCAGGTTACCTACATCATTTATATAAATAATCTCTTTATCTCAACGTAGCTTCCTTTAAAAAATCATAATAGTCGTCGTTTATTCGTAGAATTCTTCAAATCTCCCTTTATTTCATTAAAATCGTCGCATATTTCCTTTATATCCTCGTAGTACTCAAAAAACCTCTTAAAACTTAAAAATTAACCATCAATGCAACTTAACTATTCTTCTTATAAAAGTTTCTTAACAGAACAACTTCATTTTAAATACCACTTTACTCAATACTTCTGTAAAGCCATCATCTTCTTATAAAAAACTCAAAAATTCTCTCATTTAAATTACTTCATTAAAATCTCCTTAGTCATCAATTACTTAAATACAAAAAAAAACCTCAAAAATTAATAAAATTTACATTGCTTTCCCAGCTAACACCTTATTTCATCAAAATCTTTAGACACCTTTATCAAATAACTTCTCACCATCATCTATTATCTCAAATTCAATCATTATTTATTAAAAATCGTTAATTATTTATTTCATTTATAAACCTCATCAAAATCTCTCTTATCATTATTAATTTATTACTCCTTCCTTTAAAAAACAAAAACTTAACCTCCTTTATTCATTATTTAACATCAAAAAACTTAAAAACTTTATTATTATCTGTCTTGGCAAAACTCACTTAAATTCTCAAACTTTAACCAATTATTTTTAATTTTCCACACCATAACTCACTTAAGACTAACAACTTTTTATCATTTTATTATTAAATAATTCTTAATATTTATAACATCAAACATACAACTTATCGTTTTACAATTTAACATCTAATTACCTATTCTAATCAGCTAATCAACATTTTTACAATTTTATAAAACTTTTCGTTTCATTTCATAAAAACTCTCCTTTTGTCACGTCCGATTTATTTCTAGGCTTTGTTTTTTAACAAACCCCCTCCTTTCACCATGAAAGCATTGTCCTATCGTTCCTTGACTACTTCCCTCAACATCTGTTTATACTTGTTAGAATAGACTCAAAAAAAAAACTTTTCTTTATCCCTATGAAAGTTTATGACACTTACAAACATAAGTCATTGTTTACGTTTTTTGCCCAAAATTACATGTGACAAAAACCTAAACAACTACGTTGGATTTTTTGGTAGGTTTTCCAATTAACCCTAAATCACTACCTTCTAGAAATGATATCTTAGGCCCTGATCATATCACTTCTCGAACATAGCTACATCCTGCCTCGAAAGACAGTTCGCCTACCAAACTTTATATTTTTATAATATACTCAAGAACTCTAGGTTCTCTCTTGAATTTCTTCTGCTACACCGTTGTATTTCTTAATACAAACTAAGAACTCTCTGTTCTTTAAACTTCTCTCAATATTGTCAAAGTTTTAACTATATTTCATTTACATGAGTTGTGTGACAATTTTTTGTTTTTGTTTTTTGTAATTTTTATTTATTATTTATTTATTTTTTTTTTTTTTATTTTATCTTATTTTATTTTTCAAAACTCGGCCTGGATACTTAACTTCAATTAGACAATTTGCTTTAATTGATGTTAAATACCCCGGCCGAACTTCAATTAATAAAACCACCCTCGTTCCATTTTCTATTTTATTTTTATTATTATACCTTTTTTATTTATTTTTTATGAATTTTTTGTTTATTTTATGCATTTTTCTAGCCCTTCTCACCCCTACTACAGTTCTTCTAACTGCTCTAATATTTTACGTGTGTCCTTCTGATCACAATCTGAACTCTAGCACGAAACAACATGTTATGACCCTAAAATATGCAGTGGTTGAAATGCGATACCCCTACTTGATTCGAAATACCGCCCACCACACACTCCAAACTCATAACACGCTTTTCGTGCAGTCCCGAAATTGTCTCATTTTTTACAAATAAAACAATTCCTTTTTTACTACATAAACTCCTGCCTCCTCCCAAATTGTTCATGTTTTTTCTTAAATGCATTTACGCGAAGAAAATTTAAAATTCATAAAAAATTTCATTCAAATCGCATCATCCGAAGTTGAAATAATGTTTTCTTTAGCGACTATTTTCCTAGCATCGTTGATTTATTGCGTATGTAATCCTTTCTATATGTTATTATTCAAATTCAAAAAGAAATTTTTTTTTTTTTTTTTTTTTTTTTTTTAAATTTATTCTAAGTTCTTTACTTAGAAATTTACTTTTAATTCTATAAAAAGTTACTCAAGTAATCAACTTTTATTCTATTTACTTTAATCAATACCAATCATCCTTTATTTAAATGTTTTTTATTTGAAAACGCTAGTTAATTTACGATTATGATCCAAAAGTTTTTCATTTTCTAGAACAGTATTTTCTTAACACACTGTATTAGTCTCTATATTATACGCAAAGGAATTTTAGGCCTGGTTGAGAGATAAACAACTTTCCCCTCCTTATGATGCAATATATCTTTATCTGTTTACTGATAAGGAATTGACTATGAAATCCTTTTAGCTCCAATGAATCTCAACTCCCGTCACATTATTGAATATTCAACATTGAATCTACCTACTTAATATTGAATATTATTTCTTCAACACTACTGATGACTCACATCTAAAGTCATACAAATCTTTCCTTCTAATCAATCTGTTATCGTCACGTTTTCTAAATATTATTTCTTCTATAAACATATAAAGTTGTTTACTGCTATAATCCAGCGTCTTTACTTTAACAAATACTGAAACCTTTCTTAAACTAAAACTTCTAACATTTTACGCTTGGCTTATAATTATTTTCTATATTTCTGTCTTAGCTTACAAAATTTATTAGTACACACAAATTATTAATATTCATAACTCTTAATTATTTATTATCAAACTTAAACTTATTTATTAACAAAACTCTTATTCTATTACAGTAATATTATTTTTCAAAACCAAGTCCATGTGTCATTATAAAAATGTCTTTACATTATTATTTATTCATTCCAAATTTCAAACTATTACAACAATTATAAATTATCTAATTTTTTGCGATGGTTTCCCGATTGGTGAAAGATTTTAAAGTACATGATTGAATTTTTTAACACACTTTTAATGTTAAATACCTCTTTCAAAATATAGACCTGTTCTAAACTAGATCCTACAAATGAACTCATCTCAACCATATGTTCCCTTTTGTTGACAACCCGCTTTTGTGTTGACGAAAACCTTTTCTCTTTCTCTTTCTCAGACATACCATCACCCCTCCTTCTCTCAAATATCTCAGTATTTAACAACCTACATTTGCCAACTGTCAGTTTAGGCATTCTCACCCCACCATTTCTGTATATTACCGCAAAGCCTTCCTTTACTATCTCTACATTTTTATTTTCAAAATTATATTTAAAGTTACTTTTTTCACAAAAACTTTTAATTTCTTGTTCTTGTATTCTAAAAACATTTCTAAATTCTAACATCGTGTATTTTTCAAAATCTACAGTCTCATGGTACACTCGTTTTTTAAGATAAACAGCTGATACCTTTGTTATTAGATTATTTACTTTTACTTTATTTTTTGAATTAATTATACCACGCTTCACCCCACAAGACTTATTCACTTCAACATTATTTGTTGTTTCTAGATTTACCTTGTTACATGTTAACCCATTATTTATCTTTTTAGCAATTTCTTGAACACAGTCATTCACACAATTGTCCTCTATTATTATCAAATCATTTGACATGTTATTTATTTCATTAAAACTGTTAATTTCTACTTCAGCTACTGCTTGATCTAAATTGTTATCCATATTATTAATATTTTTTATCAAAACACCTTCTACACTATTTATCTGTTCAAATTCTACTTTTTTCTCACAATAGCTTACTTCAATTTCTACTTTATTATTAATTTCCCTTACATTAATTTCCATTTTAAGATTCTGTTCTAATTTTACATAATCTGGTTTTAATTCAACCCTCATTTCTTCAAATTTTTTACACATTGCTTCTTTTAAATCTAAATTATCTTGTCTTAGCTCTAATTTACTCTGTTTCAAGTCATTATCTATCTTATCTAATTTAGCATTATTCTGTTCGAGTTTAGCATTGAAATTTTCCAGTTTAGCATTAATTTCTAGCTTATTTTGATCAAATTTGTTGTTCAACTCTAGATTACTCCGTTCCAATTTATTATTAAAATCTTCAAATTTATTATTTAAATCCCACTTTAACTCTAAACTTTCCTGTTTTGTTTCTAATCTATTTTTATCAAATTTATTATTCATATTTTCAAATTTCTTGTCACTATCTAGCTTTAATTCTAATTTATCTTGTTTCATACTACTCATTAAAGTCTCAAACATTTTCTTAATTTCTTTATTCTGATCATTATTTTCCACACTCTTATCTACCCTAACCTGTTCAGACCTTAGATTATTATTATTAGTACCCTCCATTTTATTTATTAATATTATTAGTCTTTAGTTTTAAATTTAAATTTTAGTTACCAAAATCATCATCCTAACCTGTTCACTATTAACAATTATTATTACTGTATCCATTTAAATTTATTTTACTTAACACAACAGAATCTATTACTTAATCACCACAAAATTTTAAGAGAATCTTTCTTATTATTATTGATAGAGTCCTTACCTTGTTTTAAGTGTTCGCATTTCACCAAAATCACTGTATTTTCGACCAAAACTGCCCCATGGTTGGGAGCCAATTGTAATAATTTAATAAATATATAATCTTGTTTAACTTGAAGAGTTCTTATATATTTTTTGTTACAAAAAAAATAAAAATAAATTTTAATTATTATTATTTATAAAGATATGCCAAGCTTTTTATGGGCGCCAGGTAGCGTTAGCTCACCAATTTTAAAAAAAAAGGAAGTTAATTGTTATTATTAAAATCTCTCAGGGTCGCAAATCCTTTTAAAAGTGTACTTCAGTGGTTCTCGGTGAAATAAAAAAATCTTATTTTGTTGAGCTGAAAGTGAACATAATTTATTGAATTAAGTATTAACATTTATACAAGGTTGTACATACATGTTCATAATATATATCTTACTGCTATTTGATATTTCCTTATCTTTTTAACTTTAAAATTCTGCCTTGAAGAGACTTAAATCCTTGTTTGTGATTCTAAAATTTGTAGTTGCAACTTGAAATAAAATATTTTTATGGTGAGTTTTTTAAATTCTCACTTAATAAAGATTATTAGCATTTAAATTTAAGATTAAGTTCTCTAGTTATACTAATTATTGAACAAAGATTATTAATTTGAATAAATTTAGCAAGTTCATACAAAAAGTTCCTTTTATACAAAAGTATTATATAATTGTCTATGATTCAGGATTACCGCATAACCGTTCCAGTCGATCTTAGGCTCCACATGTTGAGTTTCTTTCATGTTGCAATGTTATCACCTTGTAGACTCTATTTATACAGCTGACAATCAATTGTCCTTTCAGATTCACAGCATATAATATTTATATCACTTTACTAAGATAATTGTCCGATTTATACTTTAAACGCATTGTACGTCTTACCGTGATATAACTGTCTCTGCACTCGCTAAATCGTCTCCGTTAAAGTTCTACAACTTCTTTTAGATCATACTATCTCTCACTGTATCAAAAATGTCACATGAAGGACTCTACTTTAACCACACTTACTACATTTTAAGAATGTTTCTTTACTCTGAAAATACTTCCTACCACCTCAGACCCCTCTCTAAGACTCTCTCCCCAAGACTGACTAAAACCACATGTGTCTTTGTCCAGCTTCTAAACCAAGCGTCCTATTTAATATGCAACGTATGCGAGAATTATTCTCACACCTAGCAACACTGACTCTGTTCAAATTATTTTGCCTAACACAATACAACCACTACCTAAATATTTATTACAACTTATAATTAATTTTTTATATATGATATTATTATTTTGGAAACCTATATTTAAATTTAATTACCCTAGTTTTAACATTTACATTGAGTCATTCTTTTGACTTCTGAAACCCCCTCCCTTATTCAACTTTACCGTTTCCCGGGTTACTTTAAATATTCAAATCTCAATATAACCATTTTTTGGTTATTTAGGTTAAAATTACCATTTTTGGTATTACAAAGTCTGCTAATCATTCAAACATTGTATGCCATGAAAATATAAATGATCCTGATTTTCGTTAGCCTAGGTTCCATCTGACAAAATCGGAAAAATTGAGATGCTTGTGTGACAGGGTTCCATTTGAACTCTGCTACAAAATAAATCAACCTACATTTTATCTAGATCCAGTACTGAATTTTAAAAATGACAAGGTTCCATCTGATAGCTTGAAAACTCATAAATTAGTGTGACAAGGTTCCATCTCAGTCAGTTGGAACCATGTCTTGCTAAACTGTATTAGATAGAATTTTGTCTCTCTTAGAGTACCTCTATGGAAAAAGGTTTAATGTGAAAAGGTAAAATCATAATGATTTTGTTTAGTCAACTGTACCTACTGGCACCAATCAGCTGATGTATTTTTCATTGTAATGGAAACATTTAATTGAATTCCTTATATTAATTTTGTGAAAATGAGTAGTTTAGAAGAGTTAATATCTATGATAAATGACGATGATGATGATGAATTAAATAATCTGGTGATTTTTTATACCTGAAAGTAGTTCTGAAGACTCAGATCTAAATGAAAACTTCACCATAAGGTAAGATATTCATTACCCTCATCTTTATAGGTTAGTTTCATTTAGGCATTTAGCAGCCTATAAATGATATTATTTAAATATTTACTTAGTTTTGTCATACATTTTAGTAATTCTTACTATAATGAGCATGTTATATTTTATTTTCATGTCATGATTAGATAACTACATATCACAGACTATTATATTATGAATACAAATTTCTGATTATTTGAAATGGATCAATAACACTTTTCCCATTATATAATATTTAAACATCTTTATATGTAGCCTACTATTACATATAAGCTACACTTGAATTAATCATCAATTATTTTTACCCAGAATGTAAAGTCCTAACCAAACAACAATAATAAGCTTAGAGAAATTGAATATTTAAACTTCTCACTTATTACTTGTACACTGAATTATGCCATAATTAGACATTATTTTTTTGTTTTTTAAAATTATTTTAGCTAACCTTTTTTGTCAGGGCTATATAAACAAAAATTCATGGTAGGCCCACCCAGTAGCGGCCGATGGTTAAGGGCAATGGGAGGGCTCTGTTTTATTTTATACACGTAAGGGAAGGCATGTTATCATTCACTTAACATTCACAATCACAAAGGGTTAAACTTAAAAACATAAACAAACAACTCGTGTGAGTGGCGAGACACTATTTAGAACAGTTGCGCCAACTTATTTTGCCCATCGAAAACAAGGTTTTTAGTAATGCGGAACATCTAATTTATGGTGGCTTCACCGACTGATGTCTGCGTGCGCAGCTTCGGACTCTGCCCTAGAAGCCCATTACACGCTGTGTAAATGACGTCACGGCACCCTCAGCTCTGTCTGCTGCTTGCCCCATATGACTAAATGCAATGAAACTGGGACGCTCTGGCCACCGTCCGAACTCCAGAATACATTCGTCAAATATTTTATATTGTAAAACTTCCGCTACAAATGATGGTGAAATCCATAGCGGCAATTCATAATTCATTTATCTCCACAGAATTAAATACATATAGGTATTTACATTATTAAAATAATATTATCATTGGGGGGGGCGGCGTCCGAGAGTCCTTATGAGTAAGCCGCCAATGGGCCCACCTATTCATAAAAAAATATAACTAACTATAAATTGGTTACAGGCTTAAGGGGTTCAATTATAGGCCTAACTTAACAATATGAGTAGTCAGTGGCACAGGTAAATAGAAAAAATTACTCTGGCTACAGCTTTGAGTTAGTAATTAGGCCTACTCTTAAACTTTGGATTTTTAATTTGTGAAATGCGCTAAAACAGGTAGCAAAAATTTATTATTTTTTTCCAGGCGGAGAAAGAATAAAAGCAGGAATCCAGTAAATGTACCTTCCGAAAACATTTCTGCAAGTCCAATTGAGCCCAATAATGTGAGTTGTGAACGACCCTATATTTCAAAATAACATGAGGATAGAAAAGTAGAAAATAGAGTGTCACTTTCATCTTCACTAGAATCACAGGTGAGCCAATAGTTAACCAATGAATCTGAAACAAACGAAGGAATAGGTCTATTGCTTGATGAGATAGAAATCCAGATGAAAATGTGAACCCTAATATCATGTTCCTAAAAAAAAAGATAGTTAGGAGAAAAACCTGTGATACAACTTCTTGGAAAAGTTATGAAAGATCTAAATCTCATTAGGCAGGTAATAGCTAAATAAGTTGAAGAGGAGTTGAAGTATCAGCTAAAAAAAGTCAGAAACTTAAAGGACTGTGTAAATGTAGTGTTTCCATAAGTAAAGAGGTAAGAGAAGCTCAGTTCAAATCTTTTTATAACATGACCAAAAATGAAAATTATTATTTTCTTTTAAGAACTACAAAGAGAAACTTGACTTCGTGGCCAAAAGATCCAAACTACCGTTCTTATAAAAATATTTCTTTTAAATACTATTTCCTTGTTGGTGCAGACAAAGTACAAGTTTATAAAACATTATATTTAGGAACATTACATATCTCACAAAAACCGATTTATAATGTGCATCAAAAAAAGATCCTGCAACTAACACTCTGAAACCAGATGGGCAGGGTTCTAATCCAAAAAGTAATAGCTCCCTAGATGCGGAAGTAAAAGACAACGTAAGAAAGCACATAAATTCGTTTCCCAAAGTAGTGTCTCATTATTGTCGAGCTACAACAAATCGGCAATACTTAGACTCAAACCTAAATGTTTCAAAATACAAGGAAAAATCTGAGGAAGAGAACAAAAAGCCAGTTGAGCTCACTATGTATCGACATATTTTTAGTATAAGAGTTTAATTTAGATTTCCACTAAGAAAATCGGGTAGGTGTGAAGCGTACAAGGTGTCCACTTCACAAAATATAGTCACAAAGGATCAAAAGGAACTATATAAAAAGCACATACCTGAAAAACAAGCAATACAAGAAAACCTCAAAACAGACAGAGAAAACAAGGATGTGCCGGTACTTTGTTTTGACTTACAAAACGTAATTTCATGTCCAAGGGCTGAAAAAAGTTCATTTTTTTTATACGTGAAAGCTAAATACAGTACTGACAACGTAACAGTACACTTTTCTCAAAGTAAAACAATATACTGTGCATTTGGACAGAAGCTTTTTCAGGACATACTGGAAATGATTTGGCAAGTCCTATGTTTAAAATTTTGACTCTAGTTATTGAACATGAATTTACCGAGCTTGTATTGTGGAGTGACTCATGCGTTCCACAAAAGAGGAACTCCTTCATTTCTTGTGTCATGCAAAACTTTCTTTATGCCCATCCTCATATTAAAAATATTACTATAAAAAACTCAGTACCTGGTCACTCTTCCATCCAGGAAGTAGACAATGCCAACAGCCTAACTAAAAAGTGAATGAAGAACACAGAGATTTACTCTACTCTAGGCCTGATAAGAATCCTGAAAGGTCTCAACCAGAGCCACCAAAATCAGAGTTTTGCTTTTGAATGAAAATGATTTTTATGATTTTGGCTCATCAAAAAACTTAAACTTAAAAATAATCCCATTTTTCCAAGTATCATTGTTATATTTTAAACAGTCATTGCACGAGGTTTCATTGAGTATATCTTACTTGGATAGTAAGAAGATTGATGTGAACTTGCAATTTATTGAAACACCAGGAAGAAAATTCACAAAAAAAATAATAAAGCCTGACAGCATCAGTGTACCCGTCTGGAAATTAATAAAACCAAATAACCTCAAGTGCAAACCAACACTTCCAGAAGACAAAGTGAAGGACATAAAAGATATGTTTAAGTTTATTCCTTTGCAAGATCGAGAATTTTATACTGTAGTTCTCAATATACAGGCCTAACTGTCAGATTTGTGTATACCGTAATTTATCTGTAATTTAAAATACAAACAGGTTAAATTAACATATTTTATTCTTAGTGTATTAACCCATCTCCTACTTTTGAAAGTTCCATTTTCTATATAAAAAATAAAGATACTTAAGTATTATTATTTAAAATGTAAATCTATAACTTTAAACCTTATGAAGAAATAATGACTAAATAAATTATGAAATGTTTAAATTAAGTCTGAAAACATTCTAAAATAAATAAGTTCAAAGATTAGTTTGACAAGGTTCCTGGCCTGATGG
Organism: Aphrophora alni; assembly: GCA_963513935.1. Classification (NCBI taxonomy): domain Eukaryota; kingdom Metazoa; phylum Arthropoda; class Insecta; order Hemiptera; family Aphrophoridae; genus Aphrophora; species Aphrophora alni. Next base: position 16,959,613 of record OY740765.1, on the reverse strand, counting down.
AACCATGTCACTCATAAATACGGAAAGATTAAGAGTGACAAGGTTCCAACTAATGTTTTGAGTATTTTATATTTTGGTAAGATAACAGCAAAATGTGTCCAAAAAAGGGTGAATGTTTAGTTTTAGGTATAAGAAAGATAATATATAAAGTTTATAGTTTTTTGGTTTTTAATTGTTAAGCAGAAACAAACTTAAATTTTGAAGGTTGTTTTCTCAAAATAAAGAGGATGCCAGATGGAACTTTGTCATTCTAGGCTAACATTTTGATTCCGATTCAGTAGACGAAATTGTTGAGCAATATGAAAATTCAGATTTTGGGGTTATGGAATGGGAATCTAGGCCTAGTGTGATGAAGAATCTGATGACAGTATTGCAGATAGCCTACACTAACAGTAATAATTGCAATAGGTCTAAAAGGAAAAACTTCCAAACCATCAGTCGCAGATCTTCGATGGACATTTACAGATAATCAACCTGAAATACTAGTGTTTGAATAAATTAGTGGGATAAAAGCTGCAATCGATGAAACACCCTTTAATATATTTTCAATATTTTTTCCAGAATCCATAATACAATTATTTAATTAAATCTGAAACTAATAAATATGCAAAGTCTATTACTGATAAATTGAAAAGATTAAACTAACTAAAACCAAATAGTATATGGAGTAAATGGTTGACAGTAAAATTGCATGAAGTACATTTTTTTTTATCATATTACACATGGGTGTAGTCTAAAACCTAAATTGAGAGATTACTGGTCCATTGACAATTTCAACACTCTATATGCTATATCAGTAATGTCTAGAAACAAGTTCATGGGTATCCTTCCCAATTTTCATATCAATAACAATGCTACATGTGTTCCGCTAAATGAGATAGGCAATGATTTATTGCACAAATTAAGACCTTACATAAATCAAGTCTGTCTGAATTTTCAAAACTCTTTTCTCCTTATGACTGTAGATGAAGGAACATGTGGTTTTAGAGGTTCAGTAAGTTTCATTGTATATAACAAAAACAAACCAGATAAATGTTTTTAAAAAAACATTAATTGGAAATATAAGATGGCTCAGAATAATTTATTCCTTCGATATTTAATGTCATAGTATCTGATTTACAATTTTGAGTCCTAAAATCATTAATTATTGTCTATGATGTTTTGCTAATACTGTCAGAATTATAGATTTTCTTTGAGATCTCATAAGCCTCTGCTGCCACAATTATCCTCCTATAAATCCATTTATAACTTGTATAATTATTCTTTAAATTCAGAGTTACTAGAATTCTTATATATTTCATAGTGAAATTTCAATTTATTTCTGGAAATATGAATTCCTATCCAGCCTGAGCTCTTGTGCCGAAAGCCAATTCTGACTTTTTTAAAAGGCAGGCAATATTAACAAAAAACAAAAATGTCAAAAAAAAAAAAAAAAAATCAAATTGTTCATCTATATCTTTCATATAGGCTAATTAAGATTTTTCCAACTTTCAATATTTAAAAGAAGTTTTAATAAGTAAATATTCTCAAGTCCATAGTCTTAGACCTCTCTAAATATGGATTTTGAAAATAAAGGGAAAATGATCAAAAAGTTCTATCACCTATGCATAGTGATCAGAGATTCTAGAGTTTAGAACTATAACTCCAAATATATTCTATAAAACACTGAATCCACTACCACAAGTTTGGTACAATAACACAAACACAAATAAAATAAAATAAAATATTTATTTGCCTTATAATAACATAAGGCATAGATGTTCAATGAGCACTGTGGTGAATGTGAACATAAGGCAAATAAATATTTTATTTTATTTTATTTGTGTTTGTGTTATTGTACCAAACTTGTGGTAGGGGATTCAGCGTTTTATAGTTTTCACATTCACCACAGTGCTCATTGAACATCCATCCAAATATATTACTTCCAAATATATTAGATATTACATTATCAATGGCCATCGCCGAGAATCACATCATCCATGTGGGAGAAGCCTACACACCACTTCAAACCGTATGTTGCCAGGTCTCGAAATCTATTCTTGCTCATAATCTCCGCAAATAATAATTTTATGTTTTCTCAAATAGAGTGTCTGCAAGAACAAATCAAAAATATTTTGAAAAATTGTCCATATTACCGCTTGGGGACCGATAGAGGCCTACAATAATCAACTCTTCGTTAATACTTTTTATCTTAGCTCCGGTGACATCAAAGTCTTTTTCAAAGACAAGATCCTCCTCAACAACAAACATCAAAGCATGTACTCTATTATTAACCCAAGCAGCCCCAATATCTTTAAGATGGGCTCCAATGACAGATTTTCAATTTTTAATTTATTTAGAAGAAGTTCAGATATTCTAAGTCCTGTAGCATCACCCATTAACATTAGGTACAGACAAATAAGTCATATTTAATTTGCAATCCTCTGTGTCTAAATAAGTAAACACAATAGGGTAAAGTTTTGCATCATTCTGGTTGCTACCGTCGGTAGGAATACAAAATGGCATTTTTTAAATCACATTTAAAATTGTATCAACATTTTTTAATGATATTTCCCGAATTATAGCAGTTGTTTTTGTTAGAGCACAAGCATATTTTTAGCGATTTTGCTATCAGGAAACATTGTGCAAAAAAGTGCACCCATGTTATTGGAACTACCAAGAGCAATATTAAGTTCTAAAAAAAATGTATAAAGTAGCATTCTGCTTTTATAACATCATTCCTTTCTTTTCCAACACTGAAATTAAATTTATTATTTTTCTCAATGGAATTAATTTGTGTTTTTCCGTATCAATAGGCCTATGTTTCACTGCACAGCAATTAACTGAAGTTTAATCTCACCACAGACACACAGTTCGTGGACAGGCTGAGACCTGCAGTTTAGATGGACTGTCGTTTAACTCTGTATGTGTATGTGTGTGTGTGTGTGTGTGTGTGTGTGTGTGTGGGCAAATAACTTTATTAATTTTTAATTTATTGATTTTAACGCTAATAACGCTAATGAGTTTTTTACCAGCAAGTATTGAAAATACAATAATATTTAGAGTGAAAAATATACGACCTAGACTGGGAATCAAACCCAGGACCTTTGGCTTTATGTGCCAATGTTCTACCAACTGAGCTAATGATAAAGACTAGGACACATAGAAGAAAAACAGACAATTTTGCTCCTACTAGAGAAGATTTCATAAATGTATGCAAGGCTTCCTATGAACCAGGTCCATATCTTATAATAGATTAACAGCTTTTAGCATTTCGTGGTACATGTCCGTTTAAAATGTACATCCCGAAAAAACCTGCAAAATATGGCATAAAGTTTGTCCTTTTATGTGATGTAGGTTCGAAATATATGATAACAGCAGAAGCCAATATTGGAAAAGGTTCAACCACCTCTGCAGGGTTGCCAGTTGCTGAGTACTATGTCAAAAAACTGACAGAACGTATTCATGGATCCAACCAAAACATCACGATGGACGATTGATTCACAAGTGTGCCACTTGCCAATGCCCTACTAAATGTCCTTAAAACTTGTCACTCTTAGGAACCCTACGCTTAGATAAAAAAGAAATACCACCCTGCATGGTTAACAAGAAAAAAAGAGCTGTAGGAGACACACAATTTTTTGTTCAGTGAGAATACAACTTTGTTGTCACAAAAAGTAAAAACAAACAAAGTTATATGTTTGTTAAGTAGGTACCATGCACAAAATGAATATGATTTTGCAAACCTCTGGACAACCTGTCATTATTAAGAACTGTAATGAAACGAAATGTGGGGTCAATTCGTTCGACCAAATATGCTCAATTATGTCGTGGTCACAGAAAACTAAAACGTGGCCGCTATGTGTTTTTTATGGTATGATACATATGGCAACAATCAATTCATATATTGTGCTGAATAGAGGAATGTCTTGAAAACAATGAAGAGGCATACTTCTTGGCTGGAAGAGCGTTTGAAAGTACCTACACTACGAAGATCAATCCGCCTTGAAATTTTAGTCGTTCTGTAGAAAGATGAACAAACATCAGCAAGACCAAGAGAGGAGAAGAAAAGAATCACATGCAAGTACTTTCCTAGCCAAAAGCGAGGGATGACACAGAACTATTGCAGTCATTGTGACCTCGCATTCTGCTTAGAACACCGAGGAGAAGTGTGCCAGGGCAAACAGTAAAAAATCTCTGGACAAAAGTTTTGTTAAAACTAATTGTTTTATTTCAAAATATGAACCTTTGCCTTTTATTTTTTACATTTGTGTTATTTAATCTAAGTTTAATAAGAATATAAATTTTAATTTTAGCATTTTTTAAAATTTATAAAAACAAGACTTGTTTTTTAATTTGTATGTATAGGCTAATAATTTGTAACCATTTATATGTTTTTATAAGCCAAATTAAATATATAGCAACATTTGATAATGAAAAATTGTATTGTTTCATTTCTATACCAACCATATTTTTTTTAAAGTAGAATCGTAAAAATAGGAATGTATATCAACAATGTATCTCTGTAGTAGTACACCATACCAGGGTTAACTTCAATAAACCTATGAAAGGTTTGGCCGGTGGTTTTATTTATATATATACAATTTATATATATTTAGTGGATCCTGTAAGTAGGGAATAAGAAATTAATTATCAATAAGGAGTAATTAATTTTCAGAAATAAGTATTATTGAGAAAATCAATTTTAATAAAAAAAGAATATAGGCCTAAATATTAAAATAATAATTAATTCAAAATCAAATAAAGATAATTATTTGAAATAAATAATTAGCTGAAAAGTAAATAAAGTTTTGCTTTAATACAAAATAAAACAAATATTCTTAAATATTCTTATTATTATTATTGTCATTATTATTATAAAATATTTGTGAATCAGTGTCAGGAAATTGTGTGAATAACAATATAATTAGGCCTAAGTAATATTTTAGTAATTGACTTTAATATAATTAATTAATAACCAAATTTCTACCCCAATACTAAAAAGGACTATTTATGATCCCTGAATATAATGGTGAGCCGACCATGCTCAAGTGATTTATTTCTATACATGATAAAATTGAACCAAAATTTTATGTAGCATCTAATACTGAAGACTTTCAAAATGAATATCTGTTTTCGTCTATTTTATCAAAATTGAAAGGACAAGCTGTAAGTGTAATAATAAATCCTAATACATATGCTTGGACAGAAGTTAGGAAAACTCTAATAGCATCTTACTCAGATAGAAGAGATTGTTACACTCTAAATTTAGAAATGTCAAAATTAAAACAGGAATTTACCTTTTAAATTCTATGAAAGAGTGCAAAAGTTATTAAATTTACAAATAGCATTTTTCAACAATAAAAAACCTTCACACGTTAGAGATATACTATGTCCCTATGTGCAGAGCCTAGCTTTAAGTGTTTTGTTGAGAGGTTTGCAGGAACCAATAGGGTCCGAGAACTAAAAATCCAGGTAGTTTAGATGAAGCATTAAATATGCTAACTAACGATTTTCAATTTAAAAATAATAAATTATTTCAAAATAATAAGCCTGTTTATAATAAACCTAATCACACACAAAAACCAGTACAAAATAAAATCTTTCAAAAACAATCCCATCAAATCTTCGAAAATCCACCACACTATCAAAATTTCCAAAATCCATATTATAATAAACCAATGTAATCAAAACCATTTAATAATCAACAGAAAATAGTTATGCAACAAAAACCGTACCCGACTCCAATGAGTATTTCGTCTAAACAAACCGGTAATACAGTTAGGAACATGTACCAATTAAGAAAAAAACCCATAGAGAAAATATTTAGAAGAAAACTTTGAAACGAATGATGAAAGGAAATTTCTACGTATTTATGTAGAAATTCCAAATACTGAATTTAACACATTCCAAGAACAATTTGATGAATTAAACTTAAATGAAGAAGACAATGCTTATGGACTAGAAAATGACTATTTTGTAGGAGATACCAGCCTCGAAACAAATTTGCAATAATGAATATCCATAATAAAATTAATGAGTTTTTTTAACCATATTTTTTCGACCCAAAAACTAACTTTAAAATATTAACACATTGAGTGCGGCTGGGACGCCGGCGGGGCGGGCCTGCCGTGCGTGCCCTACTGCCGCGACGCTGGCGGGGCAGACAGAAGCAATGTTTTCCATTGCTCATTGTGGCCCAGCCATTTGTGATAGAAGGGTCGAGTTTGCCCGCATTTTAAGGTTATCCCTTGTGTTTGTTTACAACTTGCTTCGTTTGTGGATCGGAGGCTCGGCGTTCGTTTGTGGTGACTGATACCTTTACGTCGCGCTTACAGAGTTCGCGGCTGGTGACGAGTGTGTTTTATTGATATTTATTTTGTGTTTTTTAGTTATTTTACTTTCAATATCACTTGTGTTTGTTTACGACTTCATCGTTTGTGTATCGTGGGCTCAGCGTTCGTTTGTGGTGACCGATACCTTTACATCGCGCTTACAGGGTTCGCGGTCGGTGACGAGTGTTTTATTGATATTTATTTTGTGTTTTTTAGTTATTTTACTTTCAATATCCCTTGTGTTTGTTTACGACTTCCTTCGTTTGTCGATCGTGGGCTCGTCGTTCGTTTGTGGTGACCGATACCTTTACGTCGTGGCCAAGACATCGGTGATGGGCAATGGTGAACGTGGTATGATGCGGCCAGGACGCCGGCGGGGCATGACTTCAAAGTCCTCGATTTGAAGGAAATCGAGCTGGAATCGAGTTTTAAACCCTAAAACTGAACTTCTACATTAGAAAGTTAAGGTTTGGTGATAAAAAAAAATTTTAGTATTATCCAACCCTAATGGTCATTTTTACAGCAGTGAATGTGTTAATAGATAGCCTACTGGATGCACACAATCTTTCATTAAGAAAAATCTAGCATTTAAATTACATAAAAATACAATAAAGCAAAAACCGTTTGAAGTAATAACTGCATATGGTGTTTCAAGAGAAAAATATAGTTGCAAGTTACCTTTGTTAGGAAAAGAAGAAACAAAATTCTACCTATTTGATTTCCATAACAATTGTGATCTATTATTAGGATTAGACAACATGAAAGAGTTAGGATTAAATCTAAATTTTATAAATAACCGATTAAGTACAACGGTTAAAGACATATCAATATTACATTTCAACACAGAAGAGCCTTGTAGTAAAATAAACCTCAACTCGTGATTAACGAAAATTTAAATTAACGAAAACGGAAGCGTATATTGATTTCGTTTGAGACACGGTTAAATGTGTTAAAAAGACTTGACAGAGGGGAATCTGTAAAAAAGATTTATGACGAGTTTAACGTGGGAAAAGGTACCATCAACGATTGGCGACGAAATAGACAATCGATTGAAGATATTTGTTCAAAAATTGAGTAGGAAAAAGTTCTTGCAATTCGGTGCACTAACAAAAAACCAGTTTGTGACATTGTCGACGAAGCTCTTTGGATGTGGTTTGTCCAGAACGCCAGAGAGGAAGCCCCATTAGTGGTCCAATTTAGAGAATATTTGGAATTAGAAAAATTATTAGAAGTAAATTGTTAAAATGATTCTAATGAAATAATTTATTTTATTAATTTGCCTATTGTGGACCCTGTAGAAGATACACTGTATAAATTTGATTCTGTACCAACATTGTATGAATCAAATTACATCACCATGATTCCAACTGTAAGATATGTTCTAGTTTATAAGTCCATGTCTAATGTAGTAATATTAGGATTAAAGGACAAGTATACTAGCAGAATTCACAATGCTCATATCTGCTCATTCACATACATTGCTCATCAGGACATTAAATGTGAGAATTCAGTGTTAAACTCAGACAGTCAGTAAATGCAAATATGTAAATTTAGAAATTAAGGACAATATAATTAACTGGATTCCAGAATTAGAACAATATTTAGTAATATTTCCTAAAAAACGAATTTTGAAAATTGCCAATGATAAAGAAACTAGTGAAATGTCTCTACATGGTATATATCTAATGAAAGTAAATGATGATGAAATTGTAACATATAATGATCAGATACTTCTGCATTTTAACCAATATTAACACAGGACATCCTAAGATTTTGGATGCCACCGATGTTAAATTAACTCTAGATCACCAACCAGAATTTTCAGTAAATTTGCAAAGATAAGATTTAGGAAAAATTAACATAAATAAGATTTCAAAAATATCAAGAGATGTAATAACTTATGATTTCAATCTATGGACCTTAGTATTATATAGTATTTTAATAATTATAATATGTTAGGTCTATGTAATCTATAGATTTTGTTATGTAACTTCAACTTCAAGGTTGCCGAGACACCATCAACAGACGTATCAACCAACCCCTGGTGTTCTCTTTAGGGATGGAGGAGTTATATAAACAATAATTGTATTGTTTGTATAAATAATTATGATGTTAGAATAGTTTAGCAAAGTAAGCATAATTGTATTACATCTAGCTTAGCGTATCATCCTATTCCTATTCAACCAGCACAGAAGAAAGGTTTCCATACAAGTTAAGGAATATAGGCCAATTACCTAACCAGACCTATTTGCATGGATAAACATAAACATCGAGCGATGAGACACTCAATTTGCCATAGGAATTAATGTAGGTCAACCTCATATTCCTAAGATTTCGTACTTTTAAATAGCTTATTATCGACCGAAATAACGGATTTTGATACTTGAAAAAAAGTCTTCCCAGCTTAAGAATGATCCAGTTGTTTAATAATGAGGTATGTAAAATATGATTTCATGAAATTACTATATTAAATCACAATGCGGTATGACCTAGACATTTACCAAATGATTAAAGCATTGAGGGGGAGGGGCTTTGTGACTCTGGCATGAATACTCTATAGCCTATTATGAAACTAATTATTAAATTTTTAGATAATAATATTAACTTTTAGGCACAATTACTTACATCTTTCACATCTTTAATCATATTTTCAAATTTTTCTTCCTCATTTAAGACTTCTCTTAATTCATCAGCATTTAAATGAGAGAGTAATCCTAGTGCAGATTGATAATCTGGTTTGTGCTGCTTATTAGGCTGGTACATCTGATTCCAATTATTTCCAAAATTCATAACTTACCAGACTTAAACAAATTAAATATCTCAGTTAAAAACTTCGGTTGCTATAATATTTAATACAATCAGAGCCTACAAGAAATTTTTCAAAATAATTAAAATTGCGTGTAAGGCCTATCACATAATCAAAACGTTATGTAAAAAAAATTATGAAACTAAAAATAGATAGGCTAATAATATCTGCTTGCTAGGCAGTTTTAATATTTTAGAATTCACTTATAACTTCAAAATCATTGAACTATTAAGACGATAACCTAACTCAAAACTTAAAATGACCTATGCTCCTAAAAATCTATGGAATCATTGAACAAGGAAACATAAACATTATTCAACTTAGGTACAAATTTACATCCGGTTCTGCCCACTTTTATATACGCTCTTTTTTTCTATTACAACTGGGGCAGGACACTATAGTTATTTAGTACGGTATATTATAACTCAAATAATTTTATACTTTATAAATTATATTCAAAAAGATACATCTATTAATTTTAATTATAATATATAATAATAGAACAAAAATATTCAAGCACAAAGGGGGGGAAATGAGAATGGACTCGACCGGTAGTAAGTTACTCTCAATTAAAATTAACATTAGGCCTACTATAATTAGGCACATATAATTAACTGCTCTTGGCGAGCTTGGTAACATGAACTTTAAGAGCGTGGTACTATTTTGGTAGTGTCATTCTTCTCATTTTGTAAGGAAGAAATACAGTAAAATTGGTTAATTTAGGTTTGACCAATCAGAAAGTGGCGTGGTCTGTGGATAGAAACTTAAAGAAGAGTTTTCATTGGAGTGTTTGTTTCCATAACAAAATGAAACCCGAACCCTCTAAAATCGGGTTATAAAAATTAACTGTAAAAAAGGTTAGCACCATGTAACTACTTTAATAATAAATTACTGCCATATAAAATACCTACATGTAAGACCTAAATTGCAACAGTCACCCTTAGCTCAAAAGTTTTGGATATTTTCTAGAAGTGTAATTTGCTTTTGTATTTTCAAATGCATTGTATGCTTTATAGCAATACACTTTCACAACCTTTCGCTAATGGGAGACCTTCCAAAAGACAGATTAACAATTTCAAAACTTTTTGTGAAAACCGGATTCTACTATGTAAGTCCATTTTTTTTTTGTAAAAATTCACATTTTTCACTGTCAAAGTATAATTTTTAATGATTCTTTTCTAAAGTAATACATTTGGAAATAACATTGGGCTTGCATTCCGATGCTTTAACCAGTTTTATTTAACGGGGAGGACTATGTTCTGACCCTTTTTCCTAACTAACTTTTTGGAACTATTTTCTTGGGCGCCGCTTTAAAAAAAATAATTTTGCAACCATCAAAATGATCGCACAAACTCTCTTTAGGCCTGCAACTAAGGTTTTCAAGGTTTCCTCTGGACCACCAACAACAAATTAACCGCACTATACATATCACCTACCTACCTTCTTCAGGTAACAGCTTTTCTTTTTCTTTTTCGTTTTTTGTTTAATGCAAAGCTTGTCCTTTAATTTCATCCTGCTTTCGAGTGACCTTTCTAAATTCCTCTCTTCGTATTTTTCCTATCTTGAATTTACTCCTTCTTTCTGGAAATTCTTGCAATTTCTTAATGTTTTACATATTTTGAAACATTGTTTCAAGAGTGCCGCTATCTTTAGTACTGTATATTGAAATTGAATTGAATTGAAATTTATTATTATTTGATTCCTCAATTGCATCATAATATTCATAAGATATTTACAAACTTAAACCACATAAATATAATAATAAAAGAATACAATAATATGAAACATAATAAAATAAGATGAAAATAATATATACTACACATACTACTTGTAAATATCCAAACCATATAGTTAATAAATTTGAGTTGGCTTGAGGTTAATGACCTGCCGTCGGACCACCCGTCCCGAAAACACGAATATCAAACAATACCATTCTTTACTTTAATTATGATTTATCGATCTCAAGTAAGTTTTAAATCAATACACATTCATACATAACATCCTTTTACACATATTCACATTCATTAAACCTAAGAATTATAGCACCCGAATTTATACTACCGGTACTACCTTAATGAAAAAAATATATATTATTGAGATTTATTAAAAACTCTTTGACCATTTTACTGGATTTATTAAAATGCTTAGAGAATTTAATGTCGGTTGATAACTTATTAAAAAATAAGGGTGCCAAATAGGTAAAAAAAATCTATTAATACTGTTAACTTGGGTTTTGGAACAAAGATATCACTTTTATATTTTAGCCTGCCCTTTATGGTGTCATGGTGATCTTTTGAATGTCCACTCATTTTTTAGAAAATAAGCAAAACTTTAAACACATATAAGTTCTTTAATGGGAACACTCTTGAGGGTTTCTTCTCTGTAAAATTAGCAGTGGATCCAATGTGGCAAGATATGCCCCCCCCACCACCACAAAACAAAACCATAGTCAGCTTAGAGTTTATAAACACATAGTACATGGCTATGAAGACTTCCAGCGTACAAATATTCCTAACCATATAAAAAATACATAAATATTTCAGCAGTTTATTTTTGACGCAAGTTATATGCATTTTCCAACTGAGTCCACTATCTACGTATATCCCTAAGTACTTCACTTCAACAGCTTACTCAATTTCACTGCAGCTGCAATTACTACTTTTGTCAATATAACAACGGAGTGAATGATATTTCAAACGAGCAGTGAAGGTCAAATGGTTACGCAATTTAAAATGACAAATTTAGTTTTAGGACTTATTATAAAAGTGGCCGTAAACAACCATCGTAAATGTTTTAAATCAGTTAGCACATCATCTTTAACTTGTTCTATTGTATTTGCTTTGTAAAACTGGGCTATGTCATCAGCAAAAGCAACAAGATTTTCTCTAAATTTGCCATTACACAAATTATTGATATATATCAAAAACAATAGACCAGAAAGCACTAAACCCTGCGGAATTTTATATCGTATTATTCCCGACTCACTTAAACTTTCAATCACTCTAGTTTTATGAGATCTATTTAACAAAAAAGATTTAAACCATTCATGAGCTACGCCACGAATTCCCATACTGTACAAATGATCTAGATGGATATTAATGTCAACAGTATCAAACACCTTCGTAATATCAATAAACAACCCAGCAGTGAACTACCATAATAAATAAACTCCAGTTGATACTATCATAAACTCCTAACATGAACTGTAGGAGTGCAGTCTCTGAGTTCACACCTTTTCGAAATCCAAATTGTTGTTTACTGAAGTAGTTATGTTTGTTCAAAAAATTAGTAGTCTGATTCATATTTTGGTATTATACAGTCAACGCTTAAAGGAGTAACTACTTACAAGTTTTTCCATTTCGAATCGTTCCACAATTTTAATGCGGAAAAAATAAGTTTAACAGCTAAAAATGAAACAATTGAAAATATTTGTGATTTGATGAATACATCACATTTAAACTCAACCACTAACATATTTAGATCAGCTTATTATAATAGCAAAAAGTGACAGACCATACTCAGATCATTTTAACATTTTTGAATTACAGAAGTTAAATGGTGTTGATTTAGGTGTTGGGCTATACTCTAGATACAGTGCCCATCTGTATCTGAAATACAGACACCATCAAACATGTCTCAAAATATATGAAAACTGGAATAATAGAAAATCTTTTAGAAGTGTCTGGAAATATTATAATTTTGAGAGATGAACCCACAAGTGTAGGGAATAAATCATTGTTGATTGTTTATTTGAAATGTGAGATTGATAAGGAAATTTCTCCCCATTTTTGTTTTGTTTTTGGGCTTAGTTGAGGACTTGAAGATTAAAAATCGGATATTCTATTTGGGTGCTTTTTTGATTATTTACATAAACATGATTTGAAGACAATTGCCTCAAAACATGTTTAATTGCATTGCTATTGATGGTGCTATTGTATTGTTAGGAAAAACTTGGGAGTAGCACAAAAACTGAAGAAAAGGTATGAGTGTGATCGCATAAATCACCGACTTGAATTAGCAATTACTGACAAAGTTGACGAGGTAGGGAAATAACACATTTCCAAATATTTATAGACAAACTGCACAGTCTATAGAGCAGATCACTCTTTAATCAGTAAGGCTTGGTTGAATGTGCTGCTGAATAATTAGACCAGCAAATCAACAAACTTGGATGAGTTCTGAGTACACAGTGGGCCACGAGTTCTTTTAGAACTGTGTTTGCAGTTTGGTATAACTATAGCTCATATCAAGAGAACAATATATCAAGATATCATAAGACGACTTTCTTTAAAATAGTTTTTACTAGATCTGTGATCATGTACAATGTTTTATCAGAACTGTCTATGCTCTCTGAGAGTCTACAAATCGAGAACACAACAGTTGTATATAAGCTGACAAATTAATCGAGAGACTATTAGATTCATAGTATATCTAAAAGAAAAGCACGGAACAAAATGCTTAGAAGTAAGGTGGCAATCAAAGAAGGGAGTTTTTGTTGCCTGATTGCACTGACAATCTAAATTTATCCTCAATCAACCATCAGCAATTGTTTGTGAAGTGTAGTAAATAACTTGAATATGTGGTTATTTACTTCTTTATCAAGCCATGAACAAACTGTAAACAGGAATAAAAAAACATCAAGTCATAAGTGATCATTGAAAGAATGATTAAGAGTCCCTTTTAAACAAACATGGTGCTCAATCATTACCAGTGGGATTCAACAAAACCTCCTGGCCATAGAGAATCTGAAATTGTGAAACTATGCAAAAGATTTAAACTAACCAAAGCAAAAATAAAGAATATATTTCCATTTTTTTATGTAATCTTGTGTTAGATCCCTTACCTATCGGTGTCTCTTGACCAACCCTTGTTCTTTTCCGACTCTAATGCTATTAGAGTAGTCGAAGGCTAGGGTCTTTTTCTTATACCTTATCTTCTCCTTTTGTAAATGTACAATATGAAAAGTGAAAAGAAGGTTAATTTGACTACGGTGCAGGAGATTGTGTCCTGAGTACTCTAGGACTATGTGATGTATTATGGAATAGATTTTTAGTAAACGTTCTTTAATTTTATAGTACTTTGTAATTCATATCTTCTAATTAATAAAAAAATCAATGTTTTTTTCCTGGTGCTTGGAGCAACTATGCCTCTATAATTATGTTACTGATTAAATTTTAGGGAAATGTGAAGGATTATGATTCAGGCCAGTGTGTCACATCTATGCACAACAGTTAGCGGGTAAATTAGAAAAATAAAAAAGTTAACTATAAGGATCCAAAAATGTTGAGATAATATAACATCACTTGGGAGAGCCCTGCATACTTAGTACACTACCATTAATTCTTGCTTCCCTCTCAAATCGCTGATAATTTAACATGATTTACCGTTTATGGAAAGAGAATGTCACAATTTTACATACCTTAACCTATTGAAGAGTAGCTTAAAATGATCCCAAAAGAGTACTGACGGTTATAGCCATTTGAGCACAATAGAGTACAGACGGTTTTAACCGTTCAGAACAGGCTAGTTTACAAACAGTATTATATTTGAACAACAATTTTTATGGATAACTGGTATTCCAGTCCAGACTTATTTTCATGGTTTGGCGAGAACAACACGAGTGCTTGTGGGACTGTAAACCCAAAAAGGGAAAACCTACCTTGTCTAACCAAGAAAATTAAACCAGGCGACGTTGCTGTGCGTAACAAAGATAACATGATTACGGCCAAATGGTGTGATAAGAGTAACTGCCTGTAACTGTTTTGTCGACAGTAGACAAACATTCAATGATTTCAGTTGATACAAGGTCGCACAAAGGGGTACTAAAGCCAAAGTGTGTACTGGCTTATAATTCAAATATGGGCGCAGTGGACAAAAGCGACATGATGGTTTCGTACAATGACTCTACTAGAAAAGGTGTAAATGGTACATCAAGCTCTTTTTCCATTTTTTGGACCTCTGTGTTTTGAATGCATACTATTTGTACAGGTAAGTGGTTTTCAAAACATACCTAGCTTAGTATATATTATGTTATTTTTTACTATAAAAAGTTTAAAAAAAAATATTGCAGTTAACAATATTATAAAAACATCTAATCAATTGATACTTTCTACTTGGCAAGTATAAATTTAGTAAATTACCTGGACAGTCAGTAACTAAAGTAAATAAAGCATTTAGGTGAATAATATTTCAATGTTAGTTGCTACAAAATATGTTTGAGTTTCCAGGCAGTACACTCAAACGAAAAACCCGAATGCAAAACTTCACATCATGGACTTTAGAATGAATCTTGTAAGGTAAATTTTGGAAACTCTGTTGCATTGGGAGAAGAGGCTGCCGCTGTCTCCCGTCTAGTGGTCGGAGCTCAGGAGCCGCTATCCTTGTCAGGACGTCATTTCCCCAACCCACTAACTGCACGGGAAAATGGCCGAAAAAAGCTCAAACGCTGCTTTGTGTGCTCGAACACCACTAAAAGTGAGCGTAAAAGAAAAGAAACTACATACGAGTGTTCTAAGTGCAAAATAGCTCATTGTGTATATCCGTGCTTCGAGCATTTTCATACATTAGAAAAGTTCTAACATACTGCATTATAGGCGTACTGTTTAATTTGTTTACTTATAAATAGTAAAAATGTATTATTTTAGTGTTTCAATACATTTTGAAAGAAAAAAAATTATCTTTACTCCCTGTGGTCCATCAGTTATACTTTGGTCTACTGCTATAGGTCCTAATAGTCTAGACGGTTTTAGCCGTCAGTACTCCTCAACAGGTTAATGAAATCTAGGATTATTATAAAAATCAATAAGACTGTAATATTTTAAATGACTCTTATACTTTAATTATTGTCGGTTTCGTACAGTCTATCAGCAATCAGCCTGTTGGTTAACCTCTGAATTAGGTAAACAAATTTTGACTTTTCATTAGTTTTGGAGACTTCTCATGTATAAAAGTAAATTGATTGCCAACAAATATTCGAGTATCACTCACCTCAGTCATTTCCTTTATGTATTTTATTTCTTCTCCATAAAGTCACACTTCCCAATAAGTTCACTAGTGTTAAAATGAACAACACAAAAACAAATACAAATAAATTTTTAAAAATTGTGAATTTAATATAAACACAAGATGACATTTCATGAAGATAAACTTTTCACTTCATAATGTTTCGGCTGATGATTTTAGTTGGGTGTATGAGTGTTCGAGTTGGACTGAAGACCTGATATTATTTACAGTGTCCTGTTCTGTGTTTATTTATTAGAATAGTTTGATATGTTTAACCTCCTTTTTAACCAGAGGGAAATAGATTTGGTTGAACTCTATACTTAGATTTCAAATAAGAATCTCACCACAGCCATATCATCTGATTCAATAAGACATCTTTTTCCTTAAACAGGTTCTTTATTAAGAATACTCACATCATTTCAATCAACAATCAGTGTGGGTCTAGATGTTTGTGTATTATTATCAGAAGCATTAAGGACAAGATTTTCGAAAACCCTACCAAGCGCGTATTATAAGGCTTAGTTATATTTGTTGAAGTAGAGTAAATATGAAATGACCCAAGATTTCAGGGTCAGATTAAAAACTTGAATAATAAATTAGTAGTGCAGTCTGATAACAAAAGAGTGAATAGATATATGTAAAAAGAGGCTGACAAGTAGAAAGATCACTGACAAAATCACATTTAAATTTTAACATGTCCTGTTTAGCAGTGCCGGATTAAGAACCTTGGGGCCCCAAAGCGAGATAGGCAAGGAGGCCCCCCAACCCTGACAACCCCCCAACCCCGACAACCCCCCAACCCCGACAACCCCCCAATTAACCCGTGGCCAGTGCGGGAGGGTGAAGGAGCAGATTCTGGTATTCACGGTTATCTGTATCTAGTCGGCCTTGGATTCTCCTCCTGCAGCAGCCTTCACCCGTTACTCACTGATACTGAAAATACCTCGACCCCAACGTACGGCGATATCGACAACGGTCAAAGTTATTGTATCGTTAATTGTTACGTTATGCATTTCTGAGACCTTCCACTACCCCACTTATTTGATTTTATGATACTTAAAGTTTCAGAACGTCATTTCTCACTTCATTTTTTATTTTATACTATTTTTGTTAATCCCTCGGGGGCCCCCTTCGGGGCCGGGGCCCCAAAGCGGCCGCTTCGTCTGCTTAGTGCTTAATCCGGCACTGCTGTTTTAGGCAAGACTTCTTGAATTACGTTTCCTACAACCCATTTATAAAATGCTTCTATATCGGTAACTATTTATCCACATGTTATGAAATTTTCAATAAAAGGAAATCCATATTCTCCTGAAGTTTTTCCAAAATTAAAATATCTCCTATAGTTTTAGAAAAATTAATTATATAAAAATGCCAATTTTGAACTTATGCAAAATTGTAAGAGACACCTTTAAATATTTTTAACGCATAATAATAAATAACTTTTTGTTTTTGTAAGTTTATATATCTTAAGATACACAAAATAAAGTTTGGAATCGCTTTGTTCTTTTATAATTTCAGTGTAAATAATAATTTGAGTTTTTTAGATTTTCAGCAAAATTTTTAAAAAATCATCTTCTACATAGCCAGTATATACAAATAACCAGATAGAGCAAGTTTGGTAATCAAAAAAAAAAAAATTCAATCTCAGTTTTTTGACTGATCTTCACATTTCATGGCCTCAGGAAACCAAAAAAGTGATTTTCGACATGTTGTCCGTCTGCTGTCTTCTGTACCTAAGCAAGATAGTGGCCACAAATATTAATAGAAGACTATAGTGTGCTCATACAGAACCCTATTAAAATTAATAGAAAATGTCAAAATGGTAACCATTTTAAACAGTTTTTTGTTCATATGTAGTGTGTTATTCCACTTACAACACACTAAAAATTTGCAGATTTCAATTATGGATGTAATGGTACCAACCCCAAGCCCACCTCTCTCTGACGATAAATAGCAAATTTATTGTAAAAATGTAATTTTGAACCCTAACCTCACAAATCAATGTGATATTTATATAGTCATGAAGGCCACATCATCAACATAGTAGAGTGTATGAAGATTCTTTCGTATTTGTACAGCTTCAAGGCTCAATAAACTGAGACACTGACACAAACGATGAGTAGAGAGATTAAAATACATACACATCTACAAGGTTCATTAAGGCTTAGCTAACATCTTAATGTTAGTTGTGATATACACATTCACAAGGTTCAGAAAACCTGTGTAACATTGTAAAATTGAAAGAATAATGGTTCCTGAAATGTAATAGCATAAAATAATAATTCAAAAACCAGTTTGGAGTAAAACTCTAATCAACTAAGTATTGGGTTGTGTGAAATGAAGAAGATAATAACAGATTCACTTTCCGAGATAAATTCAAAAATATGTGTTGTATTTAATACACTAACTTATCAAAAACTGTGTGCGCATGAGTGCATGTAAATTGGGAAGAAGGGAATCATCCTGCACCTTCAGTACAAAACAGAAAGAAAGTAGTCTGTAAATCTATTTGTAGAGTTAGTAAACTGGAAATAAAAAATATTTTTTGATAATCTAACAATATATTTTTATTGTAAACACATACAAAATTAAAACTTTATGTCATATTTTACATTTGTTAACATATTTAAATTCCATTAATCTTCAACAATTTAGTTTAGATCAAATATTTTTCATATTATTTTAATTAAAGGTTTGACATGAATAAACTGCTGCCTGTCATTAGATTTGATCTTAATAATACTAATATTTTAAATAAATCAAATGTAAACACTGAAATTGATTAATATTTATTTACCATGAACATAACAACTCATAAACTGAGTCGGAGTTCTTAACCACAAATATGATTAAACAATAAACCAACTTGAGTTAACCTTACGGTTTATATAACATACATATATATATATAAAATTATAGTTGTGATAAAATAACAACTTTATTACGTAACATAGTTTCCCTAACATATAAAAATGTGACTATTCACAATAGTCTTGATAAATAAAATTAAAAGCAAATCCCGCCTCGAGTAAAACAAAAATAAAATAAATAAATAAAATAAAAATACGTACAAATTATAGCTATTAGTTTTTACAAAATATTTACACACAATAGGTTTAATTTATACATACAAATGAGGGGCCAAAAATATAATACACATAAAGAAATACACTACTAAATCAATAATTTTAGAACATTAATAAAACTCATCATTTTATTGTATTTAATAAATAGTTATAATTAAATAATAGTTTAAATCCAGTATCGGTAATGTAAATATGTATAATAAAACTAAAGTCTAGTTTTGTGTATAAAGTAACATAAAAAGACATAATTGAATTCAACTCACCAAAATATCTTGTAGCTCATTTACGTATTATCGTTTGACTTTTAAATGCTTAGTTATGTATTTTATTATGTAAATTTATATATACAACTTGTGTTTACTAAATAACAAGACTGTGTCTCTACTTCTCAGAAACAGCTGTTAGAGCTGACAATCTTGGCCATTCAGTTAATTGTGAGTCATCGTTTAGTGCAGTTGTGTGCACAATAATGCTAAGATTAAAAGTTAAGCAATGTGTTGATTGAAATGCTTAGTAAAATTGAAGAAAACATCGATGGAATGTTTTAAAATGCTTATTGAGGCTTGTAGGAAGACTGCATCTAATGCACATGTGTTTGAGTGCACAACAAATTCAGTAAAGGAGTCATAATATGGAAGACGATGAATGTCCTTCCACTTCACAAACCGAAGGAAATATTAGCAAATTGTTCAAGACAACAGCCGATTCAGTGTCCAATGTTAGAGAAAGCTGTGAACATCAAAAAGACACAGCTTGGAAAATTTTGTGAGAATTTCAACATGAAAATTTTTTTTGCCAAGATGATCCCTAAGAACTTGATGTGGAGCCTAACCCTTTTCAAAAAAAGCATTATTCGTTTTGAATTCTGGATTTTCCAGTATAATCCTGAGATTTAACAACAGTCAATGCACTAGAAAACAAATAATCTTGTCAAAGCAAGTCCAAATTCAAAACCATGTTCATTGTATTTTTTGACATCAAGTGTGTAGTTTTAGAAAAAAGGGTACCAGATAATAAGGCATAACAAAGAACCAGCATTATTATAAATTTTAACAAAGCTGAAACAGTTGGAAAAAACAACAAAAAACTAGAACTATGGAAGAATAGTTTAATTATTCATTAGAATAATGTACCTGCACACACAGCACTTTCTGCGAGAAGTTTTTGGCCTATAAACACATTGCTTCTCTGGAATAACTTCCATATTCACCAGATTTGGCATAATGTGACTTTTTCTTTTCCTTAAAGTAAAATTTGTGCTTACAGATACATGTTTTGAATTAGTTTATGCAGTACAGAAGAAAATGACAGATGTGTTAAAAGAAACTAATCTGCTCTACAACTTCGATCAATGGAAAACAAGACTCTATGAGTTTGTATATGAGGACCACATTTTAAAGGACAAGCATTAGATTTATAATATATACAAAATAAAGGTGAATTATTGTATCAGTCTAGTTTATTAATAGACACATCTCATTCATGGTATTTATAAATTATGAGTTACTTTTGAATGAATAATAACAGAGAAACAAGAATATGGTTACATCTGTTGCTCAACGGAACTACCTTTCTGTATACAACTCTAACCTATAGTACACGAACGATTATGTGGCCACACCCGTGAATTTTTGTCAAAATAAGAGTAAGCTTTGGATAATTTTATAATGCATTTGTGTTCATGTGAGTTTAGTGTTGTGATATATTTCATTTAAATATAGAGTCCTGCACCTGATGAAGGTGACCGTGACCGGCGAAACAGCCCTGTAGTGTTTCACATGAAATGTCGAATTGCTTTGACTACTACAAGGTAAGAAATTTATTTATTTAATTATAATATAATCAGCAATTCAATAAGCGATGAAATTTATAAGATCCATATAATCTTGTAAAGAATATTGTGTATTTTCATTCATTTGAATTTTTCGATTAGAAACTTAGTTTTAGGTCTGCTGAAAATTATATTTCAACAACTTTTGAGATCCATTTCTTAGACAGATTCAAATTAAAAAAAAATACTAATAATAAAATCGCCTTAAAATGACATTTTAAATGAATTCAAGTAATAGAAAACTGATTTAAATTTGAACCTTTTGAATTGTCATAAGAGGGCTCTTTTTAAGTAGAGTAAATTAGGTTGTATAGAAAATAACCAATAAGTGTATGGTCAATTCTTATTTCTCTGTTGTTCAAAAGTAATCAAGACGTTTCTATAATTCCAAACACTCTGTAAAATATAATTTCTTAGCATATACAAATCCAAGACAGTAATGAACGTCACAATAAGTATTGAAAGAAAGTAATCTCGACTTATTAAAAGTACTTTGACTAGGAATAAAAAACTTTGAAATGATTTAAAACAGATATAGACAAGGTAAAATTGAGGCATTGATACATAAAAAAAAAAATAAAAAATCCAAAGTTACTGGGCTGCTTAAATGCTCTCTTTTAGGCACTGCAATGACTCGACTATATTGAGTTTTGGAAGAAAAACTTCTTCGGAGATCACCACAAGACTCCTGTCAGCATAACAAAATAGGCTAAACAAACATTTGTAGAAGATGAAAGCAGAATATTATAAAGTGCACATGTATTATTTGACCAAAATTATAAAATTTAGCAATGCTTAGGAAAATTATGTTCCAGTTGATAAAATTATGAAATTTATCTTTTAACCCTTTCTCGCATAAATTAGGTTTAAACTTTTTCCCATTCCTGCATAAACTGTAACAGAGTAGTTTGACTACAAAAGTAACTCTGCTATATTTATATGTTTTAAGTTTCACATGATCATAAATTTTGTCCATTCTATAAGTTAGTATAGTTATGTATCTGACCCTATAAGTTTTTGGTAGGATTGAGGGGGGGATTGCGGTTAGAATTCTTAAGTTTAAAGGTAGGTCATTTGCCACATCATTGCAAAGCTTATTAAAAGACAAAGTAAATGGCGAGAACAAGAGCTTTGTATTATGCTCCGTTTCAAAGTAATGGTATTTTTTATTATAACATTGAAGCAAGTTATTGTTTAGTTTCTAATAGGAATAAATAAGTTGTTGACACTAGAGGTAACACATTTTGTTATGCTACTAATGTTGTATAAAAAACCAGTAAATAGATTTAGTACAGTACTACTAATATTATTTGAGTTTTCTACCGTGTATTAGAAAACCATTGGAAAAATTGTAGTTTTGATTTTAATGGAACAGAGAATACAACCCTTGGCCTTTGTATCTGACTATTTCTACTGTATGCCTAACTGATAAACACTAGTTTTCGTGTACTGATAGGATAACAATATCTCCCTCATTTCCTATCTGATATGTGATGTGATATTACTAAGTTCTGATGGTTTAAAAATGATTCGCTTAAATGTTGAAATGATTTATTTTACAGAAAGCTTTAAGAAATCTTTCACAAGCGGTACATTTATTCAATGAATCACACTAAAGATAAACCAACTTCAGTTCAATATTTATCAAATTTAGTTAAAAAAATTACAAACATATTTAGTGTTAGAGATACACCTTGATCAGGGAGACCATTGACAGAAGAAAATTAGGTATTTATTTCAAGTTCATTAATAAGAGAACCACATCAATCAGTTCGTAGAATTGCACAGAAAATGGTTTATTAGTTGGATCAATACACAAAATACTTAAAAATAATAAGTATCACCCTTATAAAATACGAGTGTTTCAAGAACTCAATGAAGACGATCCAGATATAGACAGGGCTGGATTTATCAGTAGACCCTGGCCTAGGGTGCACCCTAAAAAAAATTATTTGTTTAAATAACAGACAATTTTTATGATGAGTTAATAAAAGTCTTCATTTAATGTACTTTTATACAGTTTATATATATGTACGTAATTGTTGTTGGTTGAAGTTGAGTGTAGTTTTTTAATGAGTTACAGCAGGCGTAGACACAGACAGTGGCAAAGAGCGTGTAACTTAGGTATATCAAAGGCTGCTGCTCGGTAGAGCCTGGGCGCACACATAATGTCAATGTTTACAGCAGTCATCCCCCATCCACCCGGCAAACAATTAATCACCATAAATCAGTCAGTGTTTTGTTCGAATACAGAAGGTCTGCAAATCCGCTATGACTTTTATCATTTAAATTTTTTATGTTATGGTGTGGCGTGTTAAAATAATTTGTTATGGTGTGGTGGAGTTAGTTAAAATAATTACGATTGTGTTTTTAAATTATAATGTCTGTGTCTACAATGAGCGATGAGTCATAAACCAAAACCTAGTGGGCAGAGTTTAAAAAAAGCATGAAGAAAAATATAAAAGAAATGATAAAGTTATAAGGCAGATTTCTAAAATAAACAACAGTGAAAATTTACCATCTGTTTCTTCTGTCACTTCTAAATTTGAGGAAGTTACTTGTGAAACCGATTGGCACAAGCTGTTTTTGAAAATCAACCTGGAGAGGAAGTAGATTTTTTAGAAAGTGGGAGAACTGATGTTGCTTTATGGAATTTAAATGAACAACTACGAGATTTTGTGTACACTAAAGAGGTGATTGAAATAACGATTTATACTTTAATCAGCCTAAAAGACAATATTCAGACAAAATTCATTTTCTGTCCAAGAGCTTGTTTTTCAAAAAACTTCAAAATGGTAAAATGAAAAACAGAACATGGCTGGTTTATTCACCATCAAAAGGATGTGTTTTCTGTTCCATGTATGCTATTTGGACAGTCTGATAAGAAGGGTACATTTTCTACAAGCTTCAATGACTGGAAAAATGCTAATCAACGAGTGTTAGAACATGAAAATATTTTAATCATAAAAATAACTTAGAAAACATAAAACTAAGGTGGTTTGAAAGGCTGTGTTGTTGTTCAACTTAGTGAGGCACTCGAACAAGAAGTCCACTATTGGAGAAAGGTACTCAAGAGAGTATTTATATTTAACTGTTCAAGGGCTGGCATTATATGGAACACATGAACACTTAATAGACTTGATAGTGGAAATTTCCTTGGACTGTTGCAATTTCTGACTGAATTCGACCCTTTTATGGCAGAACACATTTAATACATTGATAACTAAACCTGCAAATTTTGAAGAGTTGAAACACCAATTAGTTCATACAAGTCATGTAATCTCACCTAAGATATTTTTTAACATTAAGCAAGCTTTTCAGCAAGTTTGTACTTTTGTCAGGAAGTTATGGATGCACAGTTCAAACATTTACTATAAATAAGGTAATTCTAAAGAGTTCCCTGTCATAAGATTATTCTAAAATAATTTGTCACATGTGTTACTACAGTAATAACTTAACATTAAAATATTGTCAAGCGTTTGCTTTGGTAGGTTTACGAAAATAATGTCAGTGCTACTGTACTAAATACATTTACTGTTTTTTTTTTTTTTTTTTTTTTTTTTTTTTTTTTTTTTTTTTTTGTTTTTTTTTTTAGTAGTCTAATAAAAATGTGTTACCGCTAACCACAACAACTCACTTATTCTTATTATAAACTAACTAATAACTTGCTTTGAAGTTATAATAAAATATACTATTTTTCAGAATTTTGATTGTCCATTACTTTGAAACGGAACAAGTTAACTAACCTCTAGTTCACATCATTTACTTTGTCTTTTAATAAGATTTACAATGATGTGCCAGATGACCTATCTTTATATTTATGATTTTTAACTCCCACCCCTCAATCCCCCCAAATTCATAGAGGGTTAGATATGTTATAAAATATGTTCTGTTATGCACCACATGATATATATATATATATATATATATATATATATATATATATATATAAAGTTCTGTTAATTTATTTTAAGCAACAAATTAAAGGGGGTTAAAGGGACTTGTTGAAGACTCTGTATATATAAAACCTGCACCATATATTTCTGAATTTGGACTTAAACATAAATTAATATTTTTTTCTTTTACTGCAAGACTTTTTTTTTTGCTTATTCATGGAAAATACTAACAAGTTTACAAATAGACAATAAAGCCAATAAAATTCACGAGTGATGGAAACCTACTAATCATGATGAAACAAAAACTTTTTTGGGTGTTCTAATCTATATGGGAATATTTGTTTTAGTGACCTTATATCTTGCTTAGTTGTAATGGGAGGTTAAAAACAAATTTAACCAGTTTTTCCATATTAATCACCCATATACTGATTTAGGTTGTAACTATTAGGTTATACTAATCCCAGTTATGACTATTTACACACAATTAGGCCTTTAATGTGTATTATGAATAATTTCATTATAATACCGTATCTAAAGTAAACAAATAATAATGTAAGTAATTTATGTGTAATTTCACTGTATCACTAGATTGCATTTCCGTGGGAAAAAGTATTCCGAAAACCAGGTCAGAGACACCAGTACCGTTAAGCGGGAAAGGGTTAAATTGAAAGAAATAAAATTAATGGCATGTACCAAACTTAGAGACTCAAAGTAATATATATATATATAAATGTAATAATATAATTCATATTGAATATTTTAGTAATGACAACGTTAAATAGTTGCTGCTACAAATATAAAATAATTAGTGGCATGTAATTGCAAGTAGTGAGTACACTTATTTTAGAATTTTTCCTGATGAACAAACCCCAACTGAGTTTGTGTATAAACAAATAATGATGTTTAAATTATAAAAGGTAAATTATATATAATTAAGCTAAGATATTATATGACCTAAAGATATATCACTTATAAGTTATACACTCAATTAAGTATCCGGAAGATTACTGTATAAAATCACCTTTAACAATAGAGATAGAAACTCTGACTTTATAGATTTATTATGTGGTATGATGTGTTTGAGCTTGGTTTATATTTTACTTACATTGATACCCAAATTGATGGAGAAATCTCAAGTAGATTTGATTTCTTTATTATTTCTATATTGTGTACATTTAAAATAATATTTTATATTTCCAATTTGTGTGAATAATTTTACACAAACAAATTATTTCATTTTGACTTGCACTGTAAAAACACATTACAAACAAATAAAAATAGTTAAAAATTATGGTCGTAAGTTTTGTCAACTATATATAATGTAATATTTTTTTTTTTCCAGGAAACACAAATTATTCAGGATCTTACACTAATGACATAAAGTAAATAAATACACAAACAAATGTTGCAATATAAAACATATATACCATACAATTTTTGGTATTCTCTAAATAAAAAACTAAAATATTACACTTTGTTTAAACAATAGATATTTTTTTAAATATGATAATTAAAAAGTATAATTATGTATTGTATATTAAAATATTAGCATTATAGTATTATAGCATTATTACCCCCTATGAAATATTATAAATTAATAATGGTTTAAATCATTTGTTCAAAATTATATATATACCTACTATTTAGACATGTTAAAACACACAATGATATAAATATAGAAAAAGATGAATTGAGAATATAAATATATACTTATATACACACAAACATTTAACACGACATCAAACAAAGTAAGAAAAGAGTGGTGTTAAGGAGTGTGCGAGAATGATTTTCTGCTTTCGACGAGAAATTTAACAATACAAATTATCGATATCGAGAGTACATGTTTAGAAATGAGCGAGAACAAGAGTTGTCATTTGTAAGACAAGAACGAGATTGAGAATTTTTATTTACTGATTTAATTTTTTAAAGAAAACTAATAAGTACTGTTGTTATTACTAAGAAGCTAATATATCTTGGCCTACAAAATTCTTGCAAATATAATGTCTAGCCCTGTAATTCATTATTTAATTACAGGTTATAAAAACAAGTATATTATTAATTATCTTCAGGTGATGCTATCGATCAATCCTTATTTCCTTTTTTCACATGACGTGTTTCAACTCTTTATCAGTCATTATCACAAGCACAAACACGGACACATTTAAAACAACAACAAAACGGGCAACATACGTGGTCAAATGACTTGCCAGGTGTAGTTGAGTGGGCGTTCGAACTACACTGCGATGAGTGATTGACCACATGTGTCGCCTGTATTTTTGTTGTTTTAAATGTCTCCATGTTTGTGTTATGTACTATACAGTTAATTTATTGGCTGTGACATTTGATAATGGCTGATAAATAATCGAAATGTGTCATGTGAAAAAAGATACAGTATGTGTGGTACTAAAGATTGATTCACAGGATCACCTGAAGGCAATTAATAATTAATAAAAAATCTAGTAAGGCTACAGTCATAAATAAGTAAATTAATTTTTTTAAATATTTTGCAATTTATATCTATCTAGTGGGTGAAGAAATAAATTTTTCAAAATTACTTCAGAATCTAAATATAATCTGATCGGTTTGCAAAAGGCAAATTTCATTCATGACCAATATAAATTAATATCGTATTAATACTGCCAAGAAAGGACAGTATCCCAGAATTTAGAATTACACTTAAAATAAACATTGTAGATACATAAATAGTTTCTCAAATCTTTCCCCCCCTCTATATTAAAAATATAGTATTATTTGTTTTATTGTTATATGAAAAAAAATATGTAATTTTCTTAGCAACCTAAATAATGTTCTGTAATACGGTTTTTTAATATGAAAAAGACAGTATGATTATCAAACAAAGTGTTAAAATTAGGAACTATAGAGGCAAGTCCATTGAGGGAGGAACTTGATAAAATCAAAAGACATGGTGCTGGTTTGCCAACTTGTTTCCCACCGTGATAGCGCTTAGCAACGCAATTCTTTTACAGATACGATTATTTAAGATGATTGGAAAAATCATAAATACTGTACTTCTTATATAACTGTTAGTTGCAAAGAGCATAATTTTGCCAATGTAATGTATGTTGCAGATGAAAGATTTAAAAAAAAAAAATCCGTAGCCCCTTTCCTTCCTTGTAAACAAATTATCTGAAATTTCTCAACAAGAACAATATTTTTCCGACTAAATACATAAATGTAATAAAATCTTTCTCCTTAATTTGCAAGAAACTTTATTTAAAAATTAATATTTTTGTACTGGGTTATTATCAGATAGACTAAACATGTTTAAATTATTAAAACAAAAATCTATCTTTTAAGTAATAAAAAACTAAGGAAACATAATAAAATTACTTATTTATGCATGTCTGTTAGTATTGCAAAACCTCGGTCACCTCGCTCGAGGGTTTAGCCTCATGCAGAGAGCTGTTTGAATTGACTACAACAAAGTATAAACTTTGTTTGAATTGTTTGAACTGTTTGAATTGTAGCACAAAGTATAAACAATGTCTTGGAATTATTAAACCCATTAATAAAGTCTGATGATCAAACTGAAAACTAAATAAAATTATTCTGTTTGTACAAACTCCATTTTGCATTTAAGTATGTTACTAAACATGAAAGAAATGATGATTGAATTGCACAAACATAAATCTTACCATTATTTGAGTACACTTTAAATATTAAACAGAATATAATTATAAATAATTTGACACTGTATAGTGCATATTAAAATTATACATATATAAATGATTGGTCACACCAAGTTTAGGGTTATAAATGCACAAATTAAAAGATCAATTCCATACCAAGCTCGTTCCCTAGATTCATTCTATTGCACCATAGACATCTTCTTATATAAGACCTCTGTGCTTACAACAGACAATTGTAGACATTGAAAAATGTATGAATAACTTTCTTTTTGACAGATATAAACAAAAAACTATGCAACTATTAAAATAATGGAACTATGTAAATATAAAAATCTTTACTTTAAAAATGAATCAGGGAAATTTGTGGCTGAATTGAAAAAAATACATCCCTTGCCCAAGAGATTAAGACGATAAATGTTTTTTCTTGTTACAACTATTGATTTTCAAGATCTCGCACACCCCTAGATGTTATTAAAAACATTGATTGAATTAAAATAGAAATAAAGCACAGAAAACTGTTGGAATTACATTAACAAGTTATTGTTCTTCACCATTTTTTAATTTTATTGCTTCGTTATTTAATGACTATAATTACAAGGCATTCTTACACTTAAAGGCACTATAACTCAATTAAATCTGATATTTTGTGTGCCTTAATTTGTAATTTGATAACCAATATTTTACGGGAATTATCAAGATAAAATACATGCTAAAAAATGTTGATTCATGTTTATGAGCTAGGCACTGAAACAGTAAAAAGGAAAGAAATTTAATATGAGTTTAATTTATAACTTCTAAAATAACAAATTCATAAGGATTGATTAAAGGATATTAAGATAGAAATTAATTTAGAAAGATTGTGTAATTTCTGAAACTGTATACACAATTAAATGTTTAGAGGAGCTGGTCATGATTGAAATACTGATAAGTACAGGAGTTAGATTATAAGAGAAAAAACATATATAATTCATTGATATGAGATATAGATGAGGTTTTATAAACCAAAGCTGTGATGTAAAATTATCATACGCCCTTTGTTAAAAAAAAAAAAAAATTAAATTATTGTCCGGAAAAATGTTAAAAACATCCAGGATTCTCACTGTGAATGAATTTTTAATATTTCTCTGTACCTGCTAATGACTTTTTTTTTAGTTCCATTTTTACTGTTACTTTTTAAATGTATTGATTTGCAATTTCATCATTTGTTGATTATTGAGGGTTTTTGGTGTCAGTGGTTTAGTTATTAACTGTAAGTTCAAAGAAAAATTGTAAATTTAGTGAAGATATGAATAAAAAAACATTCAAATGCTTTATTAGAGACAGGGATTATTTTGAAGGCAAGTGTTTGATCTGTAAAAGTAGCACGTACTTAGGCCAATCTATAACAAATACTGCTCACTTATGAGATCATACTAATTCTGAAAAACATAAACAATTTGTTCAAAGAAAGAGTTTCTCATTAAAATTTCAAAATAATCAATAAATATAATAAAGATGTTACTATAAAGACAAAATATTTGTAGGTTTTAAAAAACAAAGATTAAGTTTTAAATAAGGACCAAATTTTCAATTATCAACCTAAAATCATATTTTCAATCACTTATGTCAAGTTAACCTACTCAGATTTTAGAAGCTGGAAATATGGTAACTCTATGTGATGCATAATGAACAATGTAAAAGAGAATTTTGGTTTTTCAAATGAGCAACAATGTACAGTGTGATTCTTATATCGCCAGACTGTATTTATTTTTAACATTAGCTACAAAAATTACAGATTGTTGACTTTTTTTGGTTGTAATGTGTTTGGGTAATGAGTTTTTGTGATGATGTCATTACCCCCTCCAGTCGCCATGCGCCTGTGCTAATCTGTTAGTCAATCCGCCAAGAGTCTCACATAGAATCACAGGGTCATATTGTTGGATATTTACTTCACTGTAAAATCTTACAATCGTTGTGTTGAGTTGTTCATAGAAAAATTCCCTGATTCTTCTATTCCAGGGAAATAAACAATGTATAATCTTGTGCAACGTTTTCATAACACAGGAAGTGTTAATGATAAGCTTAGAAACTACTAGCTTTCAGTCAGCACATCAGAATTTACAGAGGATGTTCAACAGACTCTTCTGTGTTCTCCCAGTATATCATTTCAGCATTCATCGCAACAAATTGAAGCATGTTATTTAACCTGTCACAGAGCCACTTAATATCTGAAGCTGCAATCATAATGAGTTTGGGTAGTGCAAGATTTATGTCCTTTGGATGCAGAAAAGCATGTAGCCAATTGTGATTGGTTTAAGAGATTCATTCATAACGATAAGAATAATCAACTTAACAATATTTTATTTTAATGATGAGATCGGGTTTGATTTAAATGGATACATTAACATCCAGAACAGTCACATTTGAACTGTCGCTAATATTCATGCCCCACACAACGTTTCACTTTTCTTGGTGAAAATTGTAGTTTGGTGTGCCATATCCTGAAAGAGAATTGTTGGACTGATTTTCTTCAGGTGTTAATTCTATCATTTATGCAGAAATTATAAAACAAATTATAGCCATGCTTCAAATTGATGAATGTTATTGTTGGTTACAACAAGACTGTGCGATCTGTCACACCTCTAATGAACAATAATGATGCTTCACGAGTTCTTCGATGATTGATTAATTTTGAAAAATCTATGGCCACCATGGTCACTGGATCTTTATCCCCAGATTTTTTTTCTGTGGGCTATCTTAAGGACTCAGATACTCCAATAATCCTAGAACGCTACAAGATTTACTAAAAAACATAAGCAATACTGTAAGGTGTATCCCACCCAATGGACTGAATCTGCAAACATATGTTGTCGAGTAGATTTGTGTCTTTTACAAAATGTAGGGCAATTTCAGCATCTTTTATATAGGTATCTTAAAAACTATAATTTTTAATGACCAAAATGTATAAAATAAATATTGTGTTAAATAAAATAAATTTTACAATTTTTATATTGAGATTCATTTTTTATTTAGAGTCTGAAGATATAAGAATCATCCTGTATAATACTTAAACCAAAGGTTCCTTTAACAGTTTCAGTTCTACTCAGTAAAACAACAATTTTGTGGGCTTTCATGTAATAAAATGTACAATATTTTGTAATGTCATTTTGAAAAACAAATATTTAAAACATAATATATAGTCTTTAAAAACAGCAAAGTATTATAAATACCAATTATTTTCTAAATGAAATCTACAAAGACTATTTATATAACGAATTTCATCCCCTAACTTGAAATATTCTATCTTAATTTGAAAGGCCCACATTTAAAATTAGAAGGAGATGAAATTTTACCTCACTTAAATCATAATAACTGAAATTAGCCATTAACAGAGTGACCATGTCAAGGACATTTATATACATACAGTAGTCTCATGATTATCTGGCCTAATGTGGCGGTCGGCTGAGCCGGATAGTAAAGATGCCGTATGTTGACAGTAAATCACTTCCTGTGCAATAACTAAACATCAGTAGCAATTCAGAGCGTATTTAAACTTGTGTTTACAGACTTTGATCAAAGAATTAAATTTAACCTAATTTTGAAAGAAAAGTTAAATAAAATGATGAAAATATTTATAAAATTGTAACATTTATTTAAAGAATGTAACAAAGATTACATATAGCGGACAACAAATTTATGCATTCGTCACTCATATTTACCAAAAAGTTGTAAAATTGCACAACTGATCATAAATCAAAATAAGAATACACCAATAAAAAGTAAACGACACAAAAACAACTCAATGTGTTAGATATCTTGTGCTAACTGAGCACTGTAAAATAATAGAACAGAAATTGAGTAAAATTGTGTACAGATGTGAACAACGTAGTTAGTGTTTCTTTTCAATAGAGCAATTCCAAAGGCTAGTGTCTGTAATTGAGATATAAAAACCATACAGGAAACGTGTACTGTGGGGGTAATGGTGTATATTTCATAAAGCCTTAGGATCGAAAAGTATTATAAATTTACTGTTCTATACATTAAATTTGTGAATCCAAATTAATATTATTTAAACTATAGTACAAGCCGGGTAGTCGTGAGTCTACTGTATGTCTGTAATGAGGTAACCATAGTGATTAACAAAAACACAAGTATCTGATAAATGCACATGATTTAGTACTCTTCTATATTTTAACATGTTTGTCAAAATGTTAACTGTCAAGATACCTGCGCTGGTGACTGACAAGACACTTTTTCCAGATTCCTAATTGGCAACTAATCATATTTTATATAGATCGGGAATAAATTTTGGTTGTTAGTTCTGTAGCTATAACTAATGAGACAATGAAATGTATATGAATTCCTATTTTCCTCATAAAAATTTTGTGGCTGGTGTAAATACAATTTTAAAATAATTAGTGTAGAATACATATTTATGTATTAAAATAATAACAATTTATAATAGAATGATATAAAAGAAAAATTTCACCATTGTATTTCCTGTACGTATGACTATTAAAATAAATATCATGATAAATTCTAAGTAATCTAATTCTAATCAATATGACTGAAATAATGGCTAATAAAAACTTAAACCTATGATATATAATAAATGTCTTTTAATGTAACATGATTTCTGACGATGATCGGAAACTTAAGTCTTCATTACTGACTTGTTGCACTATAATCTTAGTCATGCCCATCTGACATTCTTGTTTGTCTGTGATCAATTGATATGACTTGCTAAAATATAAAATGTTTTATATTGTAAATAACAGTTGTCTCACCTAAAATAAACCAATAGCTAACTTTTTACCATTATATCTGACAGCTTATTTCTAATGGGGAACACCTTGCTTTTACATGATATTTTTGGAGGTGTATTCAAATTTTCAAAATTTGTAAGCCATTTTCCAATAAGGCTCTTAACTTGAAAATTTCTTATGAAAACAACTATATTTTAAGACAATTTCGGATAGAAAATGTAATTATAAGACATTTTTTTTTTTTTTTTTTTTTTTTTTTTTTTTTTTTTTTTTTTTTTTTCATAAATGTAAACATTTAACCGGTAGAGCCATTCTTTTACATCATTCGACTTTCAGTACCATAGTGGTTTGGTTACTCAATATTCATTTTAAAATTAACTTTGTCTTATAATCATTTTTTGTAGATCTTGTTCAAAATGAACGTATCCTGTTTTATGTAATGATTTTTTTTTCAAATTTAAGTAATAGTAAAGTAAGTAGAAAGCACTTTTTTTGTCTCTTTTATCATTAATAACTTTTTACTGGAGTTCTCCCGAATCTACAAATACACAAATTGAGAAAATCGAAAATGGAAAACAAAAGACATAAATCAAGTTTCTTTATAATGATTTAGGCTTAAAAACTCGATTTCAAAACAAAGTTAATTGTAAAATGAATATCGAGTGACCAAACAATTATGGCACAGAAAGTCAAAATGACGTTAAAAGGGTGGCTCTAGTGACTAAACGGTTAAATGGTTATGTTTACAAAAAGAAAAAAAAACACAATATATACAAAGTCTTAAAATTACATTTTCTATCTGAAATCATCTTAAAATATATGGGTTTCCACAAGAAATTTTCAAGTATGAGAGTCATATTGGAAAATGGCGAACAAATTTTGGAAACACCACAAAAAATGTTACATAAAAGGAAAGGAAATCCCCCTTTAGAAGTAAGCTGTCAGATATATAGTTGAAACATTAGCTATTGGTTCACTTTTGGTGAGACACTCGTATAATGCTTTAGAAATGCTATTCAGGCACTAGTTATCATAATACTTACAGATGATGAACTTGTTAGTGAATGTATTGATTTATATTTGATGCAGCCCTATTATGGTTTAGGTCATGTAGTATATTTAGATAATTGGTATGACTTCATTATTTCTTTGTAAAACTTCTTGAAATAATATACATTCTGTAGATAAAACTAAAAAAAGGAAGAAAAAAGAAGAAAATTAATGCCTCAAGAGTTCAAAACAATGAACCTAGAAAAAATGAAGCGATGACAAGATCATCAAAAAATATTTTGGTTGTACTATGGAAAGATCATAAGGATGTTGTTAAATTATCAACTAGAGCTGAGCCGATACTCATCCCTTGAGATTAATACCACCGATTCTCAAGAAACACTGATTTTGATATTACGAAAGGGAGGGTGTAATATGAAAAGGTATGCTGGAGAAAGAAGAAGTTATGAATAATTCCTTTATCCAATTCTAATACTAGGAGAGGGGGGGGGGGTAAATGGAAAGACAGGGTATTGGAGGGAGAAGAAATTTTGAATAACAGAAGAGGAAACTAAATTGAGAAACTGGCATTTATCTATTATGATATATTATAACGAATATTGTGATAAATATTATATTAAAATTATTTTGAAAAATTTAAATTTGAAAATTGTATGAACATTATTATATGAATATATATATAAAACACCACTAGTCAGTTCACAAAAATTAAAAAGTTTATAATTATTGAGTTTGAGATGAGGAAGTTGTGTAGAATAAAACAAATAAAAAATACACCTGGGTTAGTGGTTATTTTGATGGTTTTGTAAGTAATTCACATCTATTGTGATAAAAAAATTATAAGAAATATTGTCTGAGATAATATTATCACAGAGAATAAAGCAAACTATAAGCCCTCGGCTGGTCTAGTGGTTAGCACTCTGGCTTCACAAGTGAGAGGTTCCAGGCTCAATCCCCATCAACAAACCGATTAAACCAGTTTTTCTTTTCTTTTTATAGGACACTCCGTCATTTAAGAAAGAAATTAGTCATCGACTTATCAATTTTTTTTGCACTAAAAAAAAGTCAGTACGAGCGCAGAGCAATCTGAGATTTGAGCATGATTTTTACTCTGTTGTAAAATATTGCACTCTGCACCTGCAAATATTGTACTGAATCAAGCAATACAGTAAATTTTGCAGTCCCTCTCCAGTTCTAAGTGGTGGATTGGGAAGCTTGTTTGCCACGTGATTGTTTTGCACGTTATGTGAAATCCGTGCACGTGAAATCTGTGTCTAGAAGCTTTCCAGTGTTGAAGTCTTTTTAAGTCCTATTTTTTTATAGAATACACTTCAGTAGTTTTGTCTGTGTTTCTATAATAGAGAACAGTAATTATGTGTAAAAATGTAAGAAAGTTGTTGTGACAATAGATGAAAAGAATCACGTTTTGAAAAAGTTGGATAGTGGCAAAGAAGTTAGCTCTAGATTTAGGAGTTGGCCCTAGCATAGTTCTGTTAGTGACAGGAAGAACAATCGTGTGGAAATAGAAAAGTGGTCCACTAATCAAACTAGTGGAAGTAGAATAGTAGTGAGAAAAACTATGCAAAAAGGTAAACAAGATGATGTTGAAGAGGCATTAAAATTATAGCATGGAAACTGACGGGAAATAAGATTTGCCTGTTACCAGCCCTTTGCTTCAAGAAAAATCTCTACTGTATAAAAAGGAAATTGAAGGAGATAATGGTGAGTTCACGACTAGCAAAGGTTGGTTGGATTAATGGAAGAAATGTTTGATATTAAGGCAGATGACAATTAGCGGCAAAGCTGTACATGCAAATATGTGATGTCGTTCCCGTTTTCAAAGAACGGCTTTTCAAACTGCTTGAAAAGGAAGGTTGTAAAATTGTGATGAAACGAGCCTCGATTACAAATTTTTGCCATCTAAAACACTTGCATCAAGCAGGAAAATGTAATGACAGGTGACAAAAAAAAGTAAAGATCGTGTTAACATCTTAGCTTGCACTAACGCTACAGGCAATCACAAATTGAGGTTAACCTTAATTGGTAAATTGAAAAATCCTTGAGCTTTCAAAAAGCTAAAATATTGAAAATCATTGCCTTTGTGGCTCGGATGAATGTAGACATATTTAAGAGGTGGTTTCATCACGAGTTTAGACCTTCAGTTGACAAATCTGTCACCTAATAACTTACCAAGGAAAGCCATCCTTGTCCTTGATAATGATCCATCTCACCCAGCCACTAAAGTGATGAAGAGTCATCAAATTGAAACTTTATTTTTACCACCAAATGTTACATCAGTATGTCAACCGATGGACCAAGGCGTACTTGAATCTATGAAGAAGAAGTATCATCACTGATTTCTGAAAAATCTCATATTGGGGATTGATAGTAAGTAAGGTAGATTGTCAGGTCGCTTTGAAGGCAACTGATATGCTAGACGTCATAAGATGGGTTTCAGAAGGTTGGGAGGAGATATCGCCTATATCACTAGTGTGGTCTTGGAAAATCCTGTTAGATCACAAAGCTAGTAATAAGTGGGGTTATGTACAACAATTCAACATGAAAAAAGAAACTAACAATAAGACTTTAATAAAGTAATTGGTTGTGAAAGTGTTAGTATGTAAGACATCACAGAATGAATGGAAAATAATGAGATAACTGATGAAGAAATTGTGTCAATGGTTTTAGTGTGTCAAGATCAGTAGAAGAGGATGATCTGACACATCTTATTTAATATCACATGCTTAGGGACTGCAGTTGATCGAGGCGGCACACAATGGGGCAAAATTAATTTATAACATCGAATGTCTAACTAAAATCTGTTAGTAGTTACATTAGAAAAAAAAGTATAACTTCATGATTTTTCTGCCTGATACAAACATTTATGAAAAAAAGTAAAATGTTAGTAAATTGGAAATATTTTGTGAAAAAAGAAGATGAATGAGGATAGAAACACAACACACATTCAAAGCCAATTAGTTACTCTGCTCCTTATCATTAGGCAAGATGCTTTAAACTGTTATCACTCTATTTTTACCCTTCTATGGTAGATCTGTTCAGTGTTTGAAATATCTTTCAAGTCAGAATTATAAAATCAAAGAGATATTAAAATATAACAATAAAGTTAGAATAAAGTGAAAAGAACATATAAAATTTATCTATAAAATAAATGAAATATTTATTCATCAGTTAACATATGATTCCATTTGATTAATGTATTGGGATCTCCTCTCCCCCTCCCTCTCCAAGGCAAATGGAATAATTGTATTCTTGTTTATGCAATAACAAGTCATCAGATTTAGACAATTATTCACAACAAAACTATTTCATTCCAGTTGGTAGTATGTCTTCATATCACAAGCAGATTTTCTAAAATTCTCAATTGTTAAAATTTACTCTGACAATACTTTTCATTAATTCTGATATTACGTAATTTTGATGCACTATTCGCATTAGTAATTTAATGTTTTCCAAATTTTATCAATTTCGTTTTTGGATCCTAATTTGTTAATAAGTCAATTTTTCCCTTTTACCAGACCTGAAATTCTTTTATCTGAGCCAAAATGATAAATCACTTGGCTGCTCAGTATTGAATATCCCTCCTTCTTCCTCGACCAACTAATTGCTGCCACATTATTCTTTCTACTGCAAGATACCATCTTGATTTTCATTTAGTCCCTTTCAAAAATATTCCATTATTTAATAATCTAAACAAAATGTTTAGTAA
This sequence comes from Aphrophora alni, assembly GCA_963513935.1. Taxonomy (NCBI): domain Eukaryota; kingdom Metazoa; phylum Arthropoda; class Insecta; order Hemiptera; family Aphrophoridae; genus Aphrophora; species Aphrophora alni. Next base: position 16,921,545 of record OY740765.1, on the reverse strand, counting down.
TAAAAATCTTTTTATTGATAAATTATTTGAGTTAAAATCTGATACGTTTTGATGAACATAAGACAAACGTATTGGTGTTTAGGAATTCCGATATTTGAGCGTTAGAGACTATTATTATTGTTGTAATCTTTATAATCTCAATATGAGTGGAAAGGCGAAGGGTGGGAAGAACTCGAGTATCGGTTTTTAACATCAGCATTTTTATTATCCAGCAGTTTAGGTAACCAATCACAAAAACTATCAATGTGCTTGAAGAAGCAGAGAGAATGAAGGGAGAGTATTGGTTTTTAAGATTTGTATTTTTCTACCGTTACTATCAGAATCCAAATAATTTTTATGTCCGTTTCCTTATACCAGTATGTATAACAATACGGTACTTTCAATGGTTATACAAGTTATTTGTATAAAGAATTCCCTTAATGAAATTAACCAAACACAAATTATATTAATACACATGTGAGAAGAAAGAGGAGTCAGGACAGAAATCAAGTATCAGATTTAAACATGGCATTTCTGGTTTTAATACTAATCATGTATCGGTTATCAGCTCAGCCTTATTATCAACTATACATGAAGATGCATCTTTTGAAGTCACAAAAATAAGAAAAGGTAAAGATGGTGTTGACGAATAAGTAAAAAAACCTAAATGCATAGCAAAGTCTAAAGACCGTATGTTTGGTGTTGACAGAGAAGACCAACTCCTTTTATATTTACCAATAGTGTATAGATCAATAAAGGCCTATTATATGACAGAATTGACTATTTGTAACTCATTTGTTTAGAAAATCCACAAGAATAAAATGCACTATACAGATTATAGATTGAATCTGGCAGAACAGCTACTTGCATCAGTCCAAATTATAAGGGGCAACTCTCAAGGCCGGCTTCCCTTAGGAGATTGGAGACACTTCCCAAGCAAAAATTGGATACACTTTCCAATACAAATTCCACCAACTGCGGAAATGACATTTCCAAAGAGACCATGTAAAGAATATATAAGAAAGCAAATACAACATGAAGCTATGTGGATCTGTGCATCCTCTGCTGCACTTGGGGAAAGCATGTTTCAAATTCTACAAAAATAAATTATAAAGTGTGTGAAATAGTAAGTATTTATAGTTTAAGTTTCCGTGAGATATAGTTTATGTAAATTTGTTTAATTATATGAATTGACAACAACTGTATATATACTACAATAGAGCCTGATGGATATATTTGAGAACAAATTCCAATAATATTATTATTAATAATAATAACAATAACAATAATAATAATAATAATAATAATAAAAATAATAATAAAATAATAATAATAACAATAATAACAATAATAATAACAATAATAATAATAATAATAAGTTTAAATAATGTAAACAAATTTAAAATGTTATTTACTTTGTTGGAAGGTTTATGAATCAGAAAAAAAATTGACTCTTACTGAACATGAGACATAACACATAAAATAAATAATCTTACTCCATAACGCATGAAAAATAAATTTCCAAAAGTGTATTAAATTTGCCCAATTTAATTCAATCCGGCCATTACTGCAGAGGGAACAATTAATTTTACATATAAAAAGCACATAAATAAATTTTGTATGAATCAAATGACATCACTTTTGCCCCTCTAAGGTCATAACAGCTTAGTGACAAATCAAAAGAGAGACAGCCAGTAATCACTAGCAAATGGAGTATGGTAAAACTAAATTAAGACATTCACAAGATTTGTAATATTTGTCTTACATAATTAGAATATTTTGGATCATACCAGTAGACTACTATTAGTACGATGGAAATGAACTAAAATCCAATAGAAACAACTGTATATATCAAATGTTTCTCTTTATGACTTAATTATCTTTTTAGAATAAATATGTTATATTGGTATGGTAAGGGTGATTCAGCTCTGCACAATCCCAGTTTCATTCTACTAACTTTAATTTGTCAAACAGCTTGAGTGGTATATTTAATAAAAATAATTATTATGTATCCGTCAATTAAAATAATATACAAAAAATATTCCCAATTCTCTTTTTCTACGATAACAACCTAATAAACTCGCAATGTGTAACATTGGCATTTTATGGTAGAATTAAAAGCTCTTCAATATCTAAACAATTAATTAAACATGAAATTACAAATTTGATTATGGTTTATTATGTTGCATTTGAAATTTATCACATCTTTTGTCAATAGGGTTTACCGCTCTGCTGCCAAATTTTCTATCGAAGTATTCAAATTCACAGAATAACACAGCAGCGACAGTAACGTTGCCTTGAACCCCCAGTCGATGGCGGAGGTGTTACTGGTGCAAAATATGCGTGCACTTTGATGTTTGGTAAATGGTTCTGAAAATGATAACACTAATTATTATAACATTATTAATGGAATAGGTTTCATAAATACAACATACTCAACTACAGTTTTTATTTTAATTTCTATTCAGAGCAAAGTCTAAAATGTAGTAAAAATAACATATTATATTTGATCACTAATATTTTAAACACAAGAACTAAGATCATATTCTGACGGGAGGGGTATGTAACTGGAGCAGTTAGCTCTTACAAATCTGTGAAGGCAGTAAAAATTAATGTAAAATCATATCTATGTTCGTAAAGGGACAGTAGAGACACCAAGAACGCAGAGTTGGAAGAAAGCGCCAAATTAAGTGATGAAATTTTTAAAGAATGGGCAGGCAGGCAGAATATAGTACAGTTGTTTGGGGCACACCAACTGATCAGTTATAAAGAGAGTTAAATGGATAACAGCTCCAGTCAATACCACTGTATTGTGGAGAGGAAAATCTGATACTTTGTTTTTATTACAGCATTAAAGTGAAAAACACTACTCCCGTGTATTACAGTAAGTATAACTTGAAGTTTAATTTTTGTATCAAATTGATAAAAGTACATTGAAAGGACCCTAATTTAGGTTGTACAGTATGTTAGGATATAATTTGTAATTAGTTATATGACTGAACTTCTACGGTGACTTTCGCCAGATGGTGACAAGTAATTGATTTGTCATGTAAACTAAAAACTAGGGTTAATGGATTAAGGTCAATACTTAAGCAGTAGTCTTCGTCCATGTGATGTGAGTACCAAATCGGATGTGTTTAAAGTCAAAAACCAATTGAACATGATAGCATGGAACTTCCGGGGGACATTGCAATATCAATGAAGAAAAATGTGATCATTGATATAGGCGAAAGAAGTGTAAAATTGGTGAAAATGAATTCTGATATGAAGTGAATGTGGACACTGCATTTTGGATACTCTAAACAATAGGTAAATTTATATTTACTAGTTTTAAATGTTGGTAGTTCCAAAGGTGAATGTTCTATACAAATTATATTCTATCAAGCTTTAAACAGAGGTATCAAAAATACAATTTGCAGCAATGATTCCCCATACCAAAGAGATGCCATATAAAGAACTATCAAACATATGTGGCTATTTCAAGATGGGGCTGGATGTTTCAAAACATGTCTTATCTTTCTAATGAAATATAATAGAATTTATAAGTTTTAAATAAATAAAATTTAAGATTTCCTTACCACATTAACCATAAAGATAAAAACAGACAAAATCATTTATAATGTGGTAGTATGGTGAACTACATATAGTTTACCAAGAGCAACAGATATAAGGAAGTTACAGATGAAAAGCCCATATTTTTCACAGGTGATGAAAAACATTGTGCATCTGATTACAGTACAAAAAACATACACAAACATGTGAACACTAATTGCAGGCAAATAGTGCTTACTAGTAATTTCAATCTGTCTACAAATAGTTATAATTAGTGTTAGTGTCCTCATAGCCCTGGCGATGGGCTGCCAAACATATTGAGCCAAGAAAGACATATGTTATTTGTTGAGGAGCTAATAATGTTATTCTAGTGGAACATGTATTTCAGTGTGGTGGGGAATACAGACAAGCTGTTCAACGATGATTCGAGATACATTTTCTGAGTCCAAGGTGTTACATTACATAAAACAGTGCAGAAGGCCATCAATACAGACAGAGGAGAAACTCAACCTGAAAGTCCATCAAGAAATTATCCCAGCAGATTGATTTCTCAAATTTTTTTCATTTGAATAGTATTCTTTAACAAACATTTATTTATAACAATTTATGCACATACTATTAATTAATTAATTATTGTTAAACAATTAATACAGTTCTTTTTGAAAATTTCGGACAAAATCACATTGTGCAAATTATTGGACATCCTGTATACGGAATAATACTTTATTAATTTATGCCCTAGACTTTGAATTGTTATGTTAATATAATTGATAATCTAATAATTTGTGTACTATAATTAAGAAATATGTAGACTTATTTTTAATTTGTTAGAACACCCTGTACCGGATATGTAATTTTCAATACATCTTGGCTTACTTTACATCACAATAACCAAATCGTAAACCATTATTCACTAGCCCTGTAGAAAACATTTAATATTGTGTTTAAAATATTTTGAATTTTAAAATGCCATAACTCGGCTGTTATTACAGATGATTTAAAAATTCCTTTTAAGTATCTTAAATTGACCTATAGAATATATAAAAAATAAATTTTAAAAAGATGAGAAAAATCATGTTTTGTTAATTTTGGAACACCCTGCAATATCCTACTAAACTTTTGTAACATTCTGTAGATAGTACAGGTTAAAATGAGAGGTTGAACATTTTTCTATCTAAAACAGTTCTTGAAATATTAAGCTGTTTCCATATATTTGCACACACTGTTATATAAGTGTGCCTATTAAATAACGAAACTGTGTTTGTACCTTAGAAAAAGCAGTAAGATTGTGAGATTGGAAACGGTACTGATTCTGAGCTCTTTGACAGAAGCCATGGCTATGTCTGAACCAGTATGACAAACATCAAAACTCTCGGCTGTTCAGTTGATTGTGAGTCATCATTTTACAGTTGTGTTTTCTCCAATTTGTGCCAAATTTAAAGCCATGCTCATTGAATTGTTTTACATCGAGGGCATAATTTTGAAATAATGGGTTCCAGTAGACACAACAGTGAACCGTTATTTAAAAAGTAAACCAAACTTTATTAAAACAATATACAAAGATGAGAGGAAGTTTCAGTCAAAATAATTATCAGAACTGTAGAAAAATGGTTTTATTCCTTAACAAGGCAATGTACCTGATTACACAGCATATTCTGTGAATCAGTTTTGGCTGACAACACATTACAAGACTGGAACATTCAACATATTCACAAATTTGACATATGATTGTTTTTCTTTTCTGAACATGTATTAAGTCAGTTGAAACAGTAAAGAAGAAAGCACATGTGTTAAAACAGTTGACTGAAACTGATCTGCTCTACTCCTTCGACCAGTGAAAAATAAGGCTACATCGGTGTGTAGGTGTGAATGGTTATCATATCAATTGGGACAAGCATTAGAATTAAATAAAGGTGAGTTATTGTATTAGTCTTGTTATTTATTAGACACACCTGAATATATATAATTAAATTCAGTGTAACATTTTATAAAATATAATGATCTATCATAAAAGACACAATTACTGTGATATTTTTGTAAAACATAAAAAAAAATGGCCACACTTGTACAGACTATACGGTAAGTTCTAGCTCACGCTTCAATATGTTAAATAACAACAAGCAAGTTATAAGAGTAATAGATTATTACCCTAAGTCTACGAATGCCAGCACGTGTAATTAGCTGGCAGTCATAAAGTTCTATCCGTTGAAGATTATGACAAGATATTAGGTGTTCGAGTGATGCATCAGTAATTAATGGGCAATTGTCCAATTCAAGAACTGTTAGATGTTCTGCAGCACAGGGAGAAGTTCCTAAATGACGAATCCCTTCATCCGTAATTAGTTCACAGTGTGATAGAGACTGAAAACAATATTTTGAAATTAAACAATTATCTCTTAAAACCGAACATAAACATATAATCGATATTTCTTTTACAAACTAAATTTATACCATTTTAAAGATAAATTATATATATATAATTGGAGCCAAGTTTCCTTAGCAGTGGGTTGAAATCAAAATGTAACTAACGCTGTATCTTGAAAACTATTTGATCAATCACTACACTATTTTGTATTTAATTAGAACTTGACAATGTGTTGGTAGTGACCAAGGCAAATTTTTAATATTTGACCGGTCAACAGTTCTGACTGATGAAAAATGTCAAATATATTAAGCATCTATGAGGTAAAGTAAGAGGCAGCTGAGTTGGTGGAGCCGGCAGTCAGTCCACTGCTACCCTTCTATGGACATTATCCCATAGTTTGGTATTACTAAAAACAAATTAATTCTGTTGGATTTTTGAATTAATCAAAAAAATTGTTTCTATCGAGCAATGAGCTCTCCAATCAAGAATCCAATATTTTGAATGTGCAGTGTTTTGAATGAGATTTCCATAAAGTGGCATAATATAACAATGACTACGTTATACCCCATTAGAATATTGTTTCTGGATATTATATTATAAATGTTAGAGCTGGTGTGTAAAACTACTTTTGTCACTCACACTAATCACTAAGAAATGATCTACTCGACACTTCTTCAAGATGCAACTGAGGGAAGAATTAATGAATTTGCCACTCAGAAGGCAGAGATATTGTCATATGAGCTTCCCAGAAATCCCAGTTGTAAATAACATCTGCCCTCCAAGTCTAAGACTTGAGCGTTGGCAAACTAATTCTTTTAACAGTTGAGTCATTTTACCTATTATTTATCAGATATACATGTACAGTAATAATGTTAATGAAAGAGACACAATTCAATACAATCGCACACTTAACAGTAATGAATACTGTAGTTACTTTATTAAAACATAAGTAATATAATATTACTCAATGTTTAATTAATTCAGATTACACAGTAATTAATACTGTATATGTGATGTGGAAAACTAAAAACAAAAATTTTCAGGAGAGGCAAAAACATGATCAGGGTCAGTTTTGTTCATTTATATTTCTTGGCGCATTTCCATTAATAAACTTCTCCTGTGCCATAAATTTATGTTTAAAAGGCTATAAATAAGAATTAAAAGTATTAAAACTTAGTTTTTGTGAAGATCCTTTATTGTTAGAGAAAGGGACCAAAATTTTGTTATGGAGTCATAACATGGGAGCAACATTCGGTACCTTTTCCTTATGAAAAAATAACTACAGAAATTGGTCACTACTGAATTCTAGTGTTTTTTAAAGAACTAAACTACTTTAGTTTAGACAAAAAGTAGAATATTGTCTGCTGTGAATAAACCATTCTCCGACATTTGGTATCTATTCTTTCATAGAAAAAAAAACTAGTATGAATTTCATCGACAAATGGTCCCTTTTCATTAATAATGTTGATCAGTTTTTCAATTATTGTTTCATTTTGATTTGATGTCATAAGTCTCCTAAGTACCTGTCCTGAAGAACCAATTTTCAAAAATCTTGGTGGTCCTTGAGCTTATGATATGAAATGCTGAACCTTCCCACACAGTCAAGCATAAATGATCAATTTGAATTTATAAATTTTTTGGTAAGTTCCCAATTTTTTCATTATGCTAATTTTAATTGTGACCTTAAATTTTCTAAATTATTATCATAAATTATGGTATTGTTAGGAATTAGTAGAATGGGTTAGTTAGAATAGTTGTGCAAGTTTGTTTGAGAAGTTTGAATGGTAAACAACTACTGTGACATAACTAAAAAACTGATGAAATAGCTTGCCTTGCAAGTGTGATGGATGTCATGAATCAAGAGAGGTATATAAACTTTTAGGTAGGAAGAGATCAAGTCAATCATTGAGAAGGGAACCAACTAGAAGATAGTCGACACGAGCGAGGCGTGAAAGAACTTCCGAAACGTTAAAGAACCGACCAGGGAGCCAGACTGAGACATTGCAGAGGTGAGCAAACTCAAAGTGTATAAAGAACTTGTAATTATTCAAAAGAGTCAAATAACATAGAGTCAAACAATAAAGTCACAATAGTTGGAATCATTCTGGGTATTTTTGATTGATTTATTAGTAAAGGAAATATATTGTATCTAGCCTAAAGGATTTATATTAGAGATATTAATAAACATTTGTGTAATAACAATAAGTTCAAATATTGTGATGATTTATTTCAAAGATAGAACCCAGGCGAAAAATGAAACTAGGCGGATTTGGAATTCTTACAATCTTATATACGTTTGTGGAAAATTCACACAGAATCTGGGATGAGCCAAAACGACCTATCACAATAATACAAAATTGGCCTACACGGGAAAATAATGACCTTTTACAGAAGCGTGTAACTTTTAAGGGAAATAATATTTACGATTCCGTAGAGAGTGTGGAACAGTCAGGGACCAGTCACAGAGGCAAAGTAGGGACGAATACGGTGATACAAGATAATAGCATGGGAGAACGTTTGCCATTTTTTTATCCTGGTAGATTTAGTGGGAAAACTGGGAAGGATGTTTTAAATCACATTACTCAATTTGACAGAGCAGCTTTGATGAATGGTTGGAATGAGGACAAGAAAATAATTTATTTTATGATGTATTTGGAAGGAGTCAAATGAAGGTTTTTTATGAAATTTTTGAAAAGAAACAGGGAAAAATGACATGGTCTAAATTAAAGGAAACATTTCTAACAGCTTTTGTGCCAGAGCAGGAGAAAGAGATGTTAAAAATAAACAATAGGGTTCAAATGCCGGGGGAGTCGGTTAAAGAATATAGAACTATTATGTGAGTGTTTTCATGATGGTATGACTCTATGATGTTATGTAAATGAAGATCAGAAGGAATGGGAAAAATATGTGAATATGTCATATATTTACGTATATGAAATCAAAAATTAAGCTATCAATATACTAACATATAATAATAGTATTTACCTTTAAACGATAATTTAACTTACACTTTTGAGACACCTCGAATATAAATTGTAACTTATTTTTTATAGCTTGGGAACACGTTAATTTCAATCTACATATCACTGGGGTGTTGTATTTAGCTTTAGGGTTCTTTAGGTGCTATAGGCTTTAGGGTTCTTGCCAAAATTCATGGAAATAGTATTTATAAGGGGGATCTTTCATTATTAATGATCCCAGACATAGGAAGTATACTCACTGCCGATGAACATATTCTATTAAACTCTAGTCTGAATTTCAAAGAGGTTGCCCCTAAGGAGTTAGCATCAACCTCAATGACAAACAGAACGGGAATTAAACTCGACCATTATTACACATTCAAAACAAGGAAACATTGTAATTTTTAAACGACAGGTATATCTTAGGACATGTATGGAATCACAATAACGATATTTGTAACAATAGGTTATTATTTATATAGCAAATGTAAATCTTTAATTGACCCAATATATGTGTTGTCGTACAAAACCTACAATATCAAATTATACTTTGGAACTGAGTAAGGTCAACGGGCAATTAATCAGCTCATTTAAATTACCCTCAGATGATAAAAATCACACTCTAGATTTATTTGTGTTTTATAGAGAGAATATTCTAAGTAGCCTTTAAAACTAAAGCACTCAATGTTTTAAATTCTCTAGCATATTGTCTTGTTTCAATTTACAATCGGATCGTGGCTTACAGACGATCCTGTATCCATAAAAAGTGGGAGCGGCATGTCTACTGTTGATGGGTAATTCATCGAAATCACACGGCAGATCTTAAAACTACTTTGCACATTTTTCATTTTCGCATGATCCATTGGTTACAATGAATTTTTATAATTGTAATTATTGATGTATGATACTTTATCGTTTCTTATTCTAAAAACTTTATCATTAATCCTAAACAAAGTACAACAAAAAAATGTTTTAAATGACCACTACAATTGAATATTTCAGAGTATGAGTATCTTTCTCCCTTTTTCTTAAAAAGATAAACATTAAAATTTCAAAATGACAAGTCCTTTAAACTAATACATAATTATCATTCATTACACATCTTTTCTATTAACTACTATTTACAATACACAGAATAAATTAAACATTGATCATATAAAAGAATCCTAATACAATGCTAAGTCCATAATAAAATTTCATCATTTCCTTTGTTTTTCAAAATCATAAGTTGTTGATCAAAGTTTATTGATAATACTTGATTCGCACAGTTTATTATCTCAAATTATTTGTCACTAAAAGCGTGGGATTGAAAACAACAGCTGATTTCGCTCTTATATATATCTTACTTTTTATAGTATTTACAAAACTTTTACAATAATAAACTGTATTCAATTATTACTTTTCACAATCTCTTTTGTATGAATTATTATAGGTACCCCTACTTTTCTTTTAATATAGTTATTTATTTACTCCTACTATTGTTTACTTTAATTTCAAAATTCTTTCTTTTTTAAAAAATCAGTAGGCTACTCAGAATTACTTTATTTAATTGCATGGTTCATTTACTATGTCAAATTGATTTCTTTTATCTAAATTTTATTAATAACAATCACTTCTTAAACCATTATTTAGTTATTAGTCTCCCTTTCTTTACTTCAAAAACACTTCTTCTTAATTTTCTTTAATAAAAACAAATCCAACAAAACTTCTACCTCCATTAATCTAACCAAAGTACAAAATTTTTAATTGGTTGGAAAGAACTATTTATGGAAATAACATTACCTTAACTTTAGAAAAAACATACTATTTTCGTTGCAGAATCATCCTTTTAGGTTCTTAAAACATTCACCATAAAAAAGTTTCATCAAAACACTTAACATCATTTATTTCGTTGTAAAAAAAAAAAATAATAATAATAATAATATTTTGTCATAAAGAAACATAAATCGTCACATAAAATCATTAATATATCATCGTAGAATCTTCATTTCCTCGTAGACCTATATATGATGGCAGAAAACCTTAAACACCTCCTAAAAATCATCAAATACAACTTTATTCTTACAAGCTTTTATTTAAAAAAAAGTAATCAAACGTCTTCATTAATTCAAATAATATAAACATTTTCTTCATTAAATTACTAGCAATTTTCCCCAAATAACTTTTTTATCAATATACTACAAACCATAACTTCAATTCAAACATATTATTTACTACAAAAACTCAAAATCTCTTCTTAAAAATAAGCCTTCTCATATTAATAACACTTGTAATGATAATTCCCTAAAAATATTTTCTCATAGTTTTTTACTCTATTTCTAGACCTACCAATAACACAAAATAATAACTACAACTTTTCATTTGTTTTAAAATTACCATTTTCATACAAATAATATTTTTTAGTTCATATTTTTCTCAAACACACCTACCTTTAAGGTTAAGCACTAACAAATTTAAAAGACTTACAAAAAAGATTATCTCGCAAAAACTTTACTTTCAAAAATTTAGGTACAGTACTACCTCGTTTATCCGGACCTCATTCAACCGGATGTCTGGATTATCCGGATCGATCCAGAACAAAAAATTTAATCAAGGATAAAATAAAGCAAAAGCTTAAAGTTTCAAAATATTTTAATAATTACTGTATTTTGAATAATATTTTAAATAATATTTTGAAACTTTAAGCTTTTGCTTTATTTTATCCTTGAATATGGAGTTTCAACAAGAAATATCTGCTATTACATTAATGTTGATAAAAATGTGATTTCCTCAACACTACAGTGTCGCCTCGAGGTATTAGGGCGGGTTGTTGATGCACTGGGACGAGAAAGTGGAGGAGCAATGACCTCTGCGTCACCATCCCCCTACCCCGATGCGGCATGACAGTGACCTTGTCTATTGTCTATGCCGGCGGGTAGTCTATCACGTGCTAGCGACCGGAATACATCATTACCATATCGTGCTGTGCCGTGTTTAGTTTCTTTACAATTTTGATCGGATACGGTTAATAGTATTATTCAGGGTGTCTAGCGACCGGAAAAATCGAGAAAAGTCAGGGAATTTGAATTTTCTGGAAAAGTCAGGGAAATGTCAGGGAATTTTTTAAAAAACCGGGAAAAAATAAAGAATGCCTGATATTTTAGAAAGTGTAATACAATGACGATGCCTGTAACGGTCCTTAAAGAAAATGTACAACTGTGAAATAAATACAAACCAGGTGCATGTTTACAACGCATCATAAACCATCATGTCATTTTTACAACTTTATTGTTGTCGGGTTGCTAAGACTCAAGGGTGTAAATCAGTAAATGTGAACATTTTGTCACATCTTAAAGCGGTGCCGCCAGCTTTGGGAACCCCCGTTCTTTTTTTTTGGCAGTTGGCACATCACATCCCCAGTCGGGACTCGGGAGTATCGAGGACGTGAATGAGAATCGGCATAGTATTTAGAGGTGGGCATTGTTACTGCTATTTATTTATATTCGTGTGTTAGCGTTTGTGCGTGGAAATGGCGACAAAACGTAATGTGCTTACAATGGCCCAAAAGTTAGACGCATTGAATCGTATAGACAGGGCCGCATTGAAACGTCACACCAAATTAAAACAGAGGATGATAAATGACTTTTTTGTAAATAACAACTAAACCCTGTGTAAATTAAAAGTATGTGTAAATATTTCAGGTGTGTAAATAAAATGTTTTTCGTCATTTACAGTACATTGTGTAAATATTGTGTTTTTTCATGACTTATAAATGGTAAGTTATCATTTTATATTTTGTTTTATTTATCTTTCTATAATTTCGGATTATCCGGATTTTTGATTAACCGGATCACTTCCGGTCCCAATTAGTCCGGATAAACGAGGTTGTACTGTACTAAAGATATTTTAAGACTATAATTATCAAATTTTAAATTAATCAACACAATTTCAATTCCACCATATAACCTATTTTGTAAATTGTTTTAAATATAACTTTTGTCAACATAGATTTTCAAGATGTTTTCCTTGTACATCTTAAACTCATTTTTCATCAATTTAACCCCCTACCTGACCTTCCATTGACACTTCTTGTCAACTAAATTTTTTGTCCTTCTGTACATCTGTTAGACTTTCCCATTAGAATAAATAATGTAGCCTTCTTACATGATACAGTTTTGCTAGTCCTACTCTGTTCAAACTAAAGCCCATTACATGCTCTCTAGCTACACTATCCCTTTAATGTTGTCTGTTATGCTTTGTTTTACAGAAACATGTTTTCACTAGGCCTACTGTAACCCAACCATCCACACCTTAATTTAATAATTTAAAACTTTATTTTATAGGCTATCTCCTGAATGACATTTTCTCATCTATATAACATTACAAATATTTTTACTTTCATTATTAAAATTTTTTTTTTTCATTATACTGCTTCAAAAACAGCTGTTTTCAATACATGCATTGAGATGCTAAAGTTGTTCTTTTTAGTCCTAGGACCTAAAAACATCAGTTGAGGTCGTGGTCATCAACTGTTACTGCATTATAGAATTAATTAACGACTGTAAAGCATCTATAAAAACAACTGATACTCTTGATTGTAAATAACTGTTAAAACAGCTGTTATCATCGATTTGAAGGTAAATAGGTTATAACATTTTAGTTTTTGTGAAATTGTTTTCTTGTATTATTTGTAGTATAACGAAAAATATAGTTCATCACTTGGACCAAAAGAAGCTTTTATATCCTCACTCATTTTCCTGTCTCGGCTCCTTCTCGGCCATTAACCTTGAGCTTGTATTGAAAAGCTTCACTTTTGGTCCTAGTGATGAAATATACTATTATTTACTTCTATTTAGGCTACCTTCTAAATAGGATTTTCTTAACTGTGTAGCATTTAAAATATCTTTAATTTCATTATTCCCTACAAAATAATTTATTTACTTATATTTTACTGTATTCAATTTTTTAAACCATATTTTCATCTGAATCACTCTTATTTCACAGTTAACTGACTTATAAATACAATGGTCTCTTTTGAATGTGTTATTACTGTACATAAGTTCTACTAATCTACCAATTTTCTTAGGTTTTATTATTTACCAAATAATCTAATTTTTTATAGTTTTTAAAAAAAGTTCCCTAAAGACATTTAAATTTCTCTTAATTTATCTAACTTTAACTTTCTTTGTGAATTATTCCTTTTAAACATACCCTGTATGTATTTTTTCATAACAAAAACTCCCCTTCTCTTCTTTTTCTTTTTAACATACTTGAAACTAAGTACAGGGGGTTTCCTATACAAATATCCTACTGGTAATTTTGTTTTAACTTCTTCTTCTTTCTTCTCTGGCCCTAAAACATTTAAAAACAGTTGCCTAAATTTATTTAAATCACTTCTTTTCTTTTTATAGGCTCCTAGCCTGCTTATAATATTCCCTTAAATAGGCTAACCTAACATTTCCTTCCCTGGTTTTTTTTAAATTAAAAATTTGCTGTTTTTATATTCCTGGAAGTGAGATATAGTTCGGACCAAGCCGATGAGCAACGTGTGAAGTTATGGCTCACCAAACAGTAAAAATCACTTTTTTTTTTTTACAACTAAACATTTACCCGTACAACAATTATATTTCGACCGTTTTAAAACTAATGTTACATAGATGCATATTCATGCAATCCAAATACCATAAAACGTTATAAATAATATTTAATTAATTGGTAAAGTTGTGTGTAGTTTGTGGCAAACGAGTAACACAACACATGCGTAGTCGTGAAACACAAATTTACATAATTTTTGTCTAATTTTCACAAGTCCATATGTCCGTCTAACAAATCTAGTGCCACTGTTCTATAAACGATTCTTCATCTTTCGATCTGTGATTTCCAAATCTTTCTTACTGTTATAGTTTTTAATCTATAAAAATTAAACAAAAACAAGAATTGTAACACTTATTATTCCATAAAAATCATATTTTTTTAAATTCAACTTTTAGCCTAGTGAATATTATTGTATCAGAATGTGTTATGTATCATTGTAAAGATAATGTTTCCAGCATTCATAATCATGTAACCAAAATTCTATGAAGCAAAAATTCTATGTACATTGTACTTCCGATTTTGCGTGAGCGGTTGATCAGCTAGTCTTGCGGAAAAAATAAGTAAAAAATTTGTATGGCTCTCTTTACCTGTTTAGTACGGGTAACAATCAGTAAAACTACGATAATGAAGTTGTGGAATTGAGATAAGCTTACTGTCTAGAATGGTTGGACTGTGACACTAATGAGCCAGGATTCGAGCGACTGATGGACCAAGAAATAGCAGACAAAGCAAGAGGGGTTTAATGAAAAGCGAAGTGTAAGCGAAGAGAAAGAAGAAACGTGCACGCATGCACGATTGACACACAAAGTGCCCTTGCAAACACATCAATGAAATACTCACGGCTCCAGTATTTAGAGGAACAAGACGATAACACGCAGTTAGCTGAAAAACTGATACTAAGAAAAGTTCAGTCAAGAACCAAGAGACGATGTTTTCTCAGTGAGAAACAAAAAACAATGTTTGATTTTTTGAAAACCATCAGGTAATTTAAAAATTGCAGTACTGTACTAGTGTAGCATAATGTGTTTCCTGTATTGTTCTTTTGTTTTACTACAAAAACGTCTCGTTTATTGCCTTTTTTATTTCATGTAAAATGTACATTAAAATGTTTTTAATTTATAGGTTTATACTGTGTATTATATGTTTTATGTACAGTATATTAAAACCTTTTTATGTCAAAACTATTTTGTTATAACAGTTTCCCTTTATTTTTTAGCATTCTTACATATTATCAGCGATTTTTATTATCCGTGATGTCTGTTCCACCCAATTTCACTAATAATCGGGAGTACACTGTATTTCAGCTGTCATAGTTTTTGAGATATATTACATTCTACGAAGTAGTACCCTACAACTATATTACAAAACTTTTGTGTCTTGAAAAAATTAAAAACAATTTTTTGTATGGTAAATATAAACTTTTATGTGGCATTTTGGCTTCGGTTTTTATAAGAATTTTTGATTGCTGACATACTAACTCCACAATTTTTAGATCTAAAATTTTTCGAATTACACACATACAATCTATGTAAAATTTGAGATAAATGATATAAAACATTGTGTCTTGCATATAATTATTATTTTTGATGAATTTTATGAAATAGGCTTTTTTAGCTATTTATAACTTTTTACATAAACATATATTTTTTCTAATGGAAATTTTATAAATTGATTACCAAAATTGTTTACCAAATTGGTTTTTACCAAAATGTATTCACAACTATAATACAAAACTTTTGTATATATTAAAAAAAAAATTATATGTTTATATAGACTTTTCTGTGAAGTTTTCACATTTTTTGATTTTTAACATAGTTATTCCAAAACCTTCACATATAACAATTTTTTATTTCACAGATAAATTCTATGCATCTTTCTGAGAAAAATTATATAAAATAAGTTGGTTTTTGAATAATATTACTATTTTTTGTGAATTTAAAAGAAAATTATTGAAAAATTATCAAAAATGGAATCAAATAACACTGTCACTTCTAAGGATATTTAATAGTTACACTAACCTAACCTTGTCAGTTTTAAAATTTCTTAAACATATTTATTTATTATAATTATCTATTAATAATAATATGAAATACTCTTACCTTTTTTCGAATCCTGTACTTAATTTTTCCATTTCAACTTTGATTATAAATATATATATATATATATATATATATATATATATATATATTTGGGAAAAAAAACCAATCTAGCCCTCCAAAAAAGTTGGTACTCAAAATTGAAATTTTTTGTTTCCTCAGTTTGGCAAACCAATTTTGTAAGTTTTGATTTACTTCTAATTGTAGTTACAAGGGTTAAGATTTTAATAATTACTGTTTGCTAACAAGTCATGTTTGGATTCTCATTATACTTTTTGTATACCCAAACTACATTGTTATTGAAAATTACTCTATAAATTCTTTCTTTGTTTAAATTAAATTTTTATTTTTGTTGAGCACAAGTGAATCAGTAGAGGATTCACACTAATTCAATTTTATAGGGTCGTGAATCCTTTGAAAAGTGTACTAGGGAAAATCATATACAGAACTCTGTTTCTCTGAAATACGGTACATAGTTTTATTCCTGATATTTATAAATTACATAACATATATCAAGTAAAATTATAACAAAGATAAACAATATTCTTCAAATGCTCATGACCAAGTTATTTTAGTTATATTTACCACTACAATTAGAATTCTTTCACTAAAGAATACTATTGGTTCATGTTTTAGACAAAGTTTATGAATTCTTTTATGATTAATATTATGATTCTTTTCCATTCAAAACATATGTTTATAATGGAATTGTATCGTATTCTATACTAAGTAATACATTGTTCACGGATTTTAACTTGTAATCTTTAAATTGTATCTGCACTTGTCTAATACATTTTATACAACACTTCAACTCTCTCGGACTTAATTCTACGACTTGTCTTACATCTATTCACTGTAGAAGTTTCCTATATACATCTAGTTGTTGCAGAAGTTTCTTTTAGACTGCTATACGTCTACTTGTTGTAGAAGTTTCTTTTAGACTGCTGTACATTTACTTGTTGTAGAAGTTTCTTTTAGACTGCTATACATCTACTCGTTGTAGAAGTTTCTTTTAGACTGCTGTACATTTACTTGTTGTAGAAGTTTCTTTTAGACTGCTATTTGTCTACTCGTATTCTTTTAGACTCTACCCTTTTAAATAATTATTCTTATTGGCTTGGTTTCTCTAACCAATCAGATAGAGTTAAAACACATGTCATATTTCAACTTACATTCCATATAATTTAATTTCTTACCTAATTTACATCTATACATTTACAAAATATTCCTGATGACTTATTATATTAAACGATTTATTTTATTGTTAGTTTGATTCTATAACACTTCAACATTATCCATTCACAAATCTAATCCGACGATACTGTAATCACTATCAGTTTACATCTGAATAGTATGATAATGTTTCGTATATGCAATCAAACCAATTTAAATTCACACAAAAATGTGAAACGTTACACTTACTAAGGGGAACCTATTCACGCTTAATGCATTACTGTTTATTCAATTGGTACACTCAGCAACACTAGTTTGTTTTCATTGTTCTATTATTATTTATTATTGTTACAGCTTGTTTAATAATTTTCGGATTCATAAACAAGCTGTAGAAATGAAAGATATAAAAAGATTTCCTACAAAACGAATTGTTGGTTGATAGTAAGTCAATCGTGACTAAGAAATTTATACTCATGAATCATTACACTACAAAGTAAAAATATATTGTTCTGAATACTATGTAGATATAAGTAAGTAAAATATACATGTGTATAGTTCAGCCCACTGTGTTGTGAGATTAATACAAACTTTATTTTCCTTCTAAGTTTGGAGAGTTTTATTTTAATTGGTTGAAAAGTACCCTTTCTACAAAATATTGGACTCCCTATATTTGTTTACCATCTTTAAGACTCTTATTTGTGAATGTAGCATTATTTCACTACATGCAGCACTAAATTGAAGAAGGAAAGGACCAATGTTGATATATCCTCATAAGACTGATGTTTTTTATTCATATGTACACACAGAGGTTAGAATGGGGTTTGCTATTATACTGTCTTCTACTAGCACAGATAAAGCATGCATATACACAAACTTTCTTAATCGAATTAAAAAATAAGCAATATATTGTGAGAATAAAGTTCATAAATTTAAAAAAAAAAATTTCCTTTAAATTAATATTCATTTTTTCAGTTGAACATGTCAAACAATAAGTATTTAAGTGGTTTTTGATGTTTAGATAAATAAAAATAAAATTTTATGCTGATTAACTCCGTCATATATCATCAGGCTTATAACAGAAGATACAGTCATTCGTAGACTGGACTATAAAGTGTTATTATATCATTTGGTTCTCCTTACCTCAAATCAAATATATACCCATACATTAAAATTTAGCAGTTTACTAAGAAATTAAACAAGACACAATTGCTCAACTGGAGGATTGTCTAGCATCAGCCATTTTACTTTTAATTAAATAACCAAGTACTAAGTAGACGAATAACACATGGATCAACACTTGCGATTGCATTGCCAAGGTTCGCCTGCACAGGAACTATGCAGCTTTTATTCTAAATAATATAAATGATTAAGATTTAAATATTTAACCTTACCTAACGTATTGTTTCTCTGTTTTAATTAAGTTTCAGTTACACGATTATTCTTTACCGATTACAGAGCAACTGCATCACTAATATTGACAATTACTATTCAATTTGCCAGAAGAAGATTATCATTGTAGTTTTAGCACAGGAGAAAGTGTTTTAACGGGAAAAAATATAATACATCATAATGGCAATTTATGATTTGAACTGTAAACAACCAGAAGGAATTTTTTTTAAATAAGATAATTTGCTAACCTACAAACAACAAAATTAATAATAATAATTACCGGTATTTCCGAAATTTTTGGGTTATGTATAAGCAATACACATTGTGGATGCATAATAGGGCCGATGTCAATTGTATCGGTTTACAATGCAAACTATTGGGGGCTTTATTAAATTCTGTTTTATAACTGAATTATAATTTAAAACATTAATTCGTAGTGTTTTAGCATAAAAAATATCAAAACGCAAAAAAGTTATATTGGGTAAGGTCTTATTCACAGTAGATATGAATGATTTATTATTTACAAAATAACCAACAATTTTAACGTAGGCCTACATTATTGTTATTTTATTCCTATTAAAAACTAGAATAAAACAAATAAAACAAGGCAAAATATAAGCTAATCAAATATTTAAAAACAACATTCAAAGATGATACGTTTCCAGATTTATGTGATTATAAAATAAATCAAAATAATCTTACAACTATCAATCAAAAGTGAAGCAATTATTACGCATTATACTCTTATTCAGGAGAAAGTAATGGATCCAACTAAAAGTTATTGAGACGAAAAGCATTCAACTAAAAAGAAATATGAACTGATGAAGGTCAACTAGTTCTCCTTCCTATCTTATTTACTACGTTATGCTCTTTCATACCAAGAGACAGAACTATCTGTCTTTTGTAACATATACAAGAACGTGCTCACTAGTACTTAAAACGTCTTTCTATTCCAGTTTATATATATAAAAGCATGATTAAAATGTAAGATACGTTTATACGAAGAGGATAGAAAATAGTAATTTTTTTTACTTGCTTTAAATTTGTATTAATCAGTTAATCAAATTAAATCCAAGTTGGCATTTAATGTCATAGTCGATCTCCCACTCACCGGCATTGACAGTAATAGATCGCCAAACTATTTTTGTCTATTCGATAACAGGTCATTACAGATAATAACACAAAACCTATATAATATTATTATTTTCTTTTCACATAAGTTTTACTATTTTTTAGTGAATTCCAAGAAATTTTGTAGTTTATGGGACTCACTAGCAACTTCAAAACAATGTAAAACATTAATATTTCAGAAAACTATTATGAATAAAGAATCTGGTCCGAGTGCTAGCAAACCAAGATTTTCTGTAGAGTTTTATTTCAAACTCTCTACCAATTTAATTTCAAAACCGCATAAAACATTGATATTTCAGGAAACCAAATTTTATCGATTGTCAAAAATTGTAGTTTTCTTGTTATATATAGTTTTGTTTCAATTTCATTTCTATCTTCATTGCACTTTAAGTATAAAATACAATACTTACTATATAATAAGATGTGCAGGAGAAGTAAATTATGTGTAAATAGAAGTGCTTTTTTTAGCAATCAAAAGATATTAAAAAATCAAGGACATAGACCAGAAGGATATTGCTGTTTATAGATTCGATATTCAAACGGTAAGGTTTATTATAAATGAAATAACTGAATATACTGCTAACAGATATAGGAAAAGCAATAAATAAAAATTGGTTTCCAATAATGTATGTATTTTCTGAGACAGTTTTAAAAGGAAAATATGTACTGAATACCATGATGATAACTAAGTCGATAATTAAGTAAAAAAATACATGAAATCAAGCTATAAATCAAAAATATGTGATTAAACCAAATAAAAATTAAAAAAAATAATAATAAAACTATACAAACTTATTGCCCCTTTGGCTCTCATTCATATAAAACTAACAAACAACATTTTGTACACACCTTTTTATACAAGTCAACAGAATTTGATTTTTATGTACGTCTTCCGGTATATATGTCACAACTATATAGCACAAGCAACAATAGTGACACACTTATGTATTAAATATGGCCAGTCTTACCAATTTCTCAAGTCTTGGACAACCCATTGCAAGATGGATTAGAGTAGCATCGGTGATTAGCACACATTCTTCCAAGTCCATTTTCTCAAGAAGTCTACAACTCTGTGAAAGATATTTGAATAATTCAGTTACTATAATTCAATAGAAATTAACTATCACAAATATACAATTTATTACTTTTGTATCAATTATTGATATACTGGTTACCTTGATCTGGTTTTGAGATTACTTTTTGCCTGGGATTTACCATTCAAGTATACCAGTGAAATTACATTAAATTATTTCCAAAAACATGATATTATAAGACATTGTAGTCAATTCGCATAATCTGAGACACTTGCATAAATCCACTCCTGTTCGGTCACGGTCCGTCTGTTACATTGTTTCTGATATGTTCAAATTTGTACATGTTCAAATTTGGGATATGCACATTTCACAGATTACAACCGTTTTATATATATATTGAAATCTTTTTCTATTATTTAAGTTTAACAGTAGACTGTATAATGGCATTTGTTTAACACGTTAGCTGCCATATCGGTCCAAACGGACCGAAACTAAGGTGAATGTACATGCAGCGTTTCGGCACGATCGGACCGATAAAGTCACTGACGTAATGTTTTGTGACTCACAGTTCGATAGTGCAGCAACCTATCAGCCAATTTTGGCATTCTCTGGATTAGGTAAAGAGGTGTGTTAGACGTAGTACATTGTATGCTTTAATAACCGTTACCATGGTTACTCAATATAATAATAAAGATGGTGGATATTTTCACTTTTTTGTCGGCACAATCGGACCGATTAAAAATTTTACAAAAAACATTTTGGTTTAGTAATGAATAATTCACACAGAATACAGTTGTAAAATGAAAATATGTATTTATAAAATAAGTATTAGACAAATAAAATAGTGAGCGTTGCCAACATAAAGAAATGAAATAGCTCGTTTAGATTTTTTTTTTTTACATGAAAATTGCCTCGGTCCGACCGGACCTAAATGTTATACTACGATTAAAATTAAAGCCGAAAAATTGCATTTCGGTCCAATCAGTCTCGAAACTATATATGCATAAATGCAAATAAAATTAGTAAATACTATTGCCTTATATTATTTAACATAGGTAGATGCAAAAATAATAATGGAAAAATAATTTGGTAATCGTGGCACTCCAGGCAAGAGTATCGTATTAGGCCTCGGCAGCTAACGTGTTGGTTTGTTACACGTATGGACTATATTTTGGATACCAACAATTTCTACAATTATTTATAAAATTCTTTTTTTTTTAATTATATCTATTGTTGACATTCTTCATATGTTCATAAGAATAAGTTGGTAAAAACTTATATTGATGTGTTACAACTACTTTTGACTTTGCACAGCTCTAACTAAACCTAACTTGAGATATTTCTGCAATTACATTATCTAGTTTTTTCATTTGAATTACAGAAAGTTCAGATGCCTTATAAATAGTAATAACTTTGTCTAAATTAGTTCAGATTCACATAATAGTCTTTCTTTAAGATGTTTGTTTTTAAATTGTAGCCCACAAATTAAAAGGTTACGCACCAGTTCTTCTTTTAGGGTATCGAACCCACACTCTAAACTTTTATTATCTAAGCCTGTATAGAAAGAATATATATTTTCAACTATACCTTGTTTATGAGTTAGAAATTTATGTCTAACTATTGTTAAATTTTTATACTACTTCATACTTTTTACATTCACTTCGATGAACAATGAGCAATGTGGTGAATTTTACAATTAATTATTGTAAACACAAAGTCCCCTACCACAAGTTAGGTACAATAACACAATGCCAAAAGTTTATGTGTTATTTTATTGTATATAACTTGTGGTAGGCGACTTAGTGTTTACCAATGATTCACTTCGAATAAAGTTAAAACAATTATAAATATCTAAACATCTTTCACCGAGATTGTGAAGTAATAAAGCAATTTTTCTTTCTTCTGTTAGTTTGGTAGCTGTTTGAAATCTATACTATTTTATAAAAATCGAATGGTGTCTGTCTGTCTGTCGTCCATGTGTGTGTGTGTGTGTGTTACTCAATCGCGTAAAAACTACTGGATCCATTGAGCTGAAATTGTACATGGACATTTTTAGGGTCACTGGTTACCTAACACATAGGCCTATTTTATTTAAAAATTCCATCAGGGCACCGCCCCACTGGCCTTGAAAATTCCCTTAACACTCAATACAAATATATGTCAACCCCGTACGAAGGACGGGTACTCTGCTAGTATGTTATATCTGTGAGACCAGTTTTTCCAATTTTGAGAAACATTACCCTTTAGTAATTTGTAAAGTAATTTCAAAATTTTGTGAAGTCATTTTTAATTTATCACAATTTGTTATTTTCAATACCCCTAGTAAAATTGAATTTTTTTACAAGATAAAAAGTTACTTGTATTTCCAGCCATATTTCAATGACCACTGTTAGGAATTATGGTAATATAAAAATTTTGTTTTAAGTCTCAAGACAATGTTCAGAATGTAAAACACCATTGTGAAAGAACTCAAAAAGTGATGCAATTGCTTACTCAATCAATCTACTCAACAAAGGGAAAAAGAAACTATAAAAGCCTAAGCTGACCTAGAAACGGGTCAATAGATGTTGAAGGGACCGATGGGGTTGGTCAATCGGTTTGAAGAGATCGATGGAGCCGAACCACTGTTCGGATGACAGTGATCAGCCACCATTTAACCAGATATAACCTTTCTTCGAGAGATTCCAGAGATTGGACTTTATGGGTTTACATCATGTAACGTACGAGTATAATATTTGTTAAATTTGTGACTCCAATTTTGACACCATGTTTGTGGTTTTCTATTAAAACACATTTGATTATTGGCACAGTGTATTTTGTAATATACAGATTTTGAATTTTTGTATATGGGATGAAATTCGCGGTAAAATAGATAAATGCTGTCATTGGTTTAAATGAAACGGAAGTTAATAAAGTCAAGCAAAAATGGACTTTATTGCTGTTTCTAAAATAATGAAATAGATTAAAATAAATTTCCAAAACTGTATTTACAAGAATGTTTAGTCTTAAGTTTAGCTTAATATTTAAGTGAAAACTTGTTTATATTTGAGTGAAATACTTGTTGTCATGCGATTATGGTTTTGAGACTATGATCACGTGATTGAGATGTGATATCCTGGAATCTTGAAAGCGTGCTTAGTTTCAGTGGGAAGCCAGCGTCTAAGATGGACAGACGTATTTTAGGTTAGAGAAAGATTTAATTCGTTGACAATGAAATTTATACTAAAGTGATTTTTTTTTAATATATCAACAATGTAACTTAATATTTTAAAAGTCGGAATAGAGTCTTAGAGGAGAAACAGTGTTAAGAGGGTGGGACAGGAACGTTCAAAGTGAATAGACGCGTTTTTGATTAGTGAAGAAAGTATTTGAAGGACATGAAATTTGTACTAAGTGACTTTTTGTAATATAGGCAATGTAAATTGCAAACAGTTTAGAGTCAGTTGGTCATAAAGAGTTTAGAAGATGCGTCGTAGACAGACGGACACATATTCGTTGTGAAATAGTGAATCCTTTGTGAATGAGCGCTGAGCACATGGTGCGAATTGAACTTTGTTCATTGTATAGACAGTTTAAGCGGTACTTTCAATCCGAAAGACGTTAAATATCAAAACATAAACTCTATATCAGTGGTAGAGATGAAACGTGTGAGAATTATGAATTTGTAAAATCAAAATCGAGATCATCAACTGAAATACTACGTAGTCTATGACGAACCTCAACCTCAAGAACGAGGACTGCACGCCACAAGGGACGTACACCCTGGAGATTACTACAATGTGGTGACATAAATAATAGACAATCCTACTTTATCTTTTTTTGTAAAAAGGACTCATGATGAAATATTAAATATGTTAAAATTTGTTTAAATAAGTAATTTAAATGTTGTAAGTAATTTTAAAAATATCTAAACTAAAACTTTAATAGAAAATTTCTAATTTTTTTAATATGAGACAAAGATGCTCATGTAAAATTTAAGAATAAAAGTTGCAACTAATTTTAGAATAGAGTCATTTATAAAGAAATTTAGTCTCTTCAAGACAAAACAATTTCAGATTTCTAACATGATATAATTTCAAGTAATATACTAATGTATATGTATTATTAATATATGTGTGTATGAATAATTTTAATAAACTAATATGTTCAGTTTCAGAAACACAAAAAGGACTTCTTTTTTTATTACATCACCATTTGGAAGTACCCTTTTAAAAGAATCACGACCCTGAGAAAATTTTAGTTAACTATAATAAAACTTTTACTTTTTCAAAATTGGTGAGTTAATTCCACCTGGCGCCCATAAAGCTGTGCAATTTCTTTTTCTTTTTTTAAATAAATAAATAAATAAAATTCAAAACCACTTTTTATTAAATAATTACAATTTATTGTAATATACATAACATATCTTGTAGTTATATTATAAAGACATTTACTTGAGAAGTCATCTTGTGACAGTGTGTAGACCACAGACTCTTGTCTGTTATCTATGACTAAGTACAGATATTCGTTATGAGTTGTATATTTGTGATTGTTCATATACTATTTAATATGATGTAACATTCTATAAACATTTACGGACCAATTACAATAATGTAAGAGGTTCAATTAAATAACAAAATATTACATAATTATCTGAGTAATTGTTGAAATCCCTCGGAAGTCTTGATTCATATTCTGCTGACATACATTTCATTGAACTTGATTGTTGACTGATTTAATATATCTATTAAAAATTAAATGTGTAACCAAAATTTGCCTTTTGTATACGTTTTATAGGGAAAATATTTTTTCCCCAATATTTGAAATACAATAAAATGAAAAATATTTTTTAAAAAGAAAAAAATTTATATTTTTCTTTTTTTTAATTTCTCAAAATAAAAATTCTCAGCCACTATTCAACTAAGTACAAAATTAAAACTCTGTTCAACATATAATTCAAGAATATGGAAAACTTGGTCAACAAGATATTAAAAAAATTAAATAATGTGGTTTTGACTGGTTTTTAGGTCCAATCAAAATCACCTTTTTAAGCCTATTTTGTGTTGGATGTTTAAGGTATATTCATTTAATAAAGTTCCGTAACTGTTAATTTACAGATTTATTCAGGTTTTTTGTTAATGCACAAAATGTACCGCTTAAATAAAATCTTAGATACATAATAAGAATATAAAAGTTTATAATAAAACTACTGTACATTTGAACAAAACAACATATAGTAAACTACAAAATTGTAATAACGGTGTCACTCGGAGAACTAAAGAAACTGTAGAGTTTATCACTTGACTCAAGTGAATAATAAAACTACCGTACACTTGATAAAAAACACATATTGTAAACTAAAAAATTGTAATAAAGGTGTCACTCGGAGAACTAAACTAACCTTAAAGTTTATCACTTGACTCAAGTGAATAATAAAACTACTGTATACTTGAACAAAACACCCAAATTACAGATACACCACATCTTTGAGTTTACCTTCCTACAAAAGTATGAACTGCGTAAATTAGTGCTGTTAATTTTAATAATGGTGTCTAAATAAACTGTAGGGGTTTACATTAGACTTAAGTTAAAAAAAAAAAAAAAAATACAGTCGAGGGATCTCAAATAAATCGTTTGGTTTTTTTATTAGAGTACTTTTCCATCTATACACTGTTAAATGTTACAGTTAACTAAACTTAATTACCATTAAATGCTATATATAATTGTAATCTAGAACATGGTTATAACAATTCTTCACGCAAAATTCAAATGAAATTAGTTTAAATGATGTATTAATAGCCTATATGTAAACAGTCAGCCAACTGTTAAGAATGTGACTGTGATTATGGGAATTGAAAAAAGCTCCCCATGTTTCCTTTCTAAATGTCAGAGTGCCTAACATATATGCCTCATGAATAATACAGTCTCAAACATCCGGAGCTGTAAGAATATTATAATTCCATCACTGGGTTTAACCTGTTCTACATATTTTGGGTTACCCCCCTAAAGTTTTGATTCATATCATATTAGGTATTTCCTAGTTATGAACCCGATTAGTATGACTTAAACACTGACTTTTTGGGGTTACCGTTAAAAAAATAAAACACTAACATGTGTATGTGTTTTGGTTCATTATAACTTCATACCCACAGGTTTTGGTGACTTTTAGAGTTTTGTTTAAGTCTACAGTAAGAATCACTTCCACATTGGTCATTTGGAAACTCAATGGAACAACTTTCCAGGTCAAATTTAATTTTAGAGTATGGTGTATATTACTCTGGTTTGAAGCTTTACAATCAACTTCCGGATTGTAATATAAAAAACGATTCATCCAAGAGTTTCTGGAATTCCCTTAGGCACTACCTCGTAGATCGCACTTTTTATTTGGTGGAAGAGTATCTGGTGTAATGAATATGTTTTATGTATGTTTATTTAAAAATATTTTAATGCATACTATAAATGTTATGTATTTATATAAGTATAATGTATGTTTTAATGTAATGTACACCTACAACTTAAATAAGGAATGACATGCAACATATAATATTTAAAATGTAGACTAAATGCTATGTTATAAGAAAATGAAAGTTAACTAGTTACGTGTATTTTATTTCTTGATTATCCATTACAGTGTCTGTACTCACTAAATTTACTTTTTGAATATACGTTAAAATATAATGTAACTAATTTAGATGTGTGTTCTTTTGGATATATTTGAAACTCCAAGAATTTAATACGTGTGTTTTGTGCAGTAGTGTAATTAACTTTTAATTTCATAATGAGTCTACTATAAACGTGTTGTATGTTTTTTTTGTACTTTTTAAGTATATGATAAGATTTAACGATAGTGTGCACTTGTTTAAATAAAATACTATTTTTACTAAAATTCTGCAAAGTATAAACTTAAAATAAGAAATAATAACTGAATAGAATTTATATTAATATAAGACTTTCAAAATCATTATAATTTTATCACACGGTGTTTAAAAATATTTCCTTGACGTATAGATTAGTTGCTGACAAGAATTCCATATAGGTTGTTTAACAATGATTACTTGGCTATAACAAATAACAAAACATATTTAGCGATTTTCTTATGGAGGATATGAAATTTGATGAGCTTTTCAACATCTGCTCTCTGTGATAAAGTAAACCAAATGGTTTTATAACAATTGATCTAACAAAGAAATGAAACAACGGAAAATATTAAAATCAATTTTCTGATATAAAAATGCTTTCTACAAAATGACTAGTAAATGTTAATCGAACGGCCTATATTTTTTTTAACGTTTTTGAAAGGTCAAACGCTTTTCTGTTCATCAAACAGCCTACCATTTCCCCGCATTTTTTAAAACGTTTAATGTCTACATTCATCGAGCATGTTCTACCTTTTTTAATTTTTATATAAGAGAGAGAAATATGAAAAAGAAAACCACTAACAAAATTAATGATGAGAAAACTATTAAATTTGATAAACTTGAAAAACAGCTTGACAAAAAAATTTAGAAGGGTGTAAAATTGAAATAGCGAATCTGAAGGTGATGATAAATAGTATATTTAAACCAATTACTTGCAGCGTGGAATCACTTCAACATAGTTCGTACCACTACAATCATCAAAAATAACTTGTTGATGATTATATTAGCGAGAATGATGAAGTAAACTGAAGTAAAAACTTTGAAGTGAAAACAGCCTGCTGCTATCTAAAATGTGCATTTTCGTACGTTATCACTTGATAAAAATCAAACATATTACAGGTGAACCAGTAACTGAAAGAAAAGGTTCAACTATTACTTTAGTACCTTTTGTTCAATAATAACTACCTAGAGCTAACAATCCTAAGTTTAGAATTTGATATGATTCTATTTATACACCGAATATGGATATAAGGAAATAGAATTTGATTACAATGATATTTCATTGATGGAAAAAATATAAGATTAATATAATGTTGAGGAGATTGTAACATTCTATGACACTTAATGTTAAATATTGATTAGTAATATTTTGATATTTTGACGATTGATATATTGTTGGAAAGATGAAGTTTAGAGCTTTCGTTTGGTATATTGCAGATCTGTAGTGCAAATGTTTTGTTTGTACTGTGCCTTTAAAGTTAGGTTTCTCAGACGGAATCAATTTTTTTTTGCTATTGACCGAGATAACCATTATGTATGCTGACACTCAGCCAAGTTTAATGTGTTTTGCGAGTTAATTATTTTAAATTTATTATGATTTATTTATTATTTTTTGTTGATAATACAAATATAATACAAATTTATCTCCATAACTATATTCTACAACTATTGTAACTGTTTGAATAGTCTAAAAAAAATGTCTGCTATTTTATAGAAGTTTGTTAGTGTTGTTTGTCCTCAAATTTTTATGACATAAAGACAATAATTCTCATTCTTTATTAGTTGACCCTAAAATATATGATTCTAGAAGAGTTATAAATTCACAGTTCAATTTTACGTACTTTTTGAAAATAATGGTATATAACAAGTTGTGTTTTAGATAAAATAAACATTTTGGTGAATTTTTCCAAATAGGCCCAACTTTTAATCTTTTTTGTACTCTTATCATAAAAAAATATTTTGTTGAATAAAAATGTTCTAAATTGATATTTTTTTTACCAACTTTTATTCAAAAATAAATTCCAAAACTGTTTTATATCTTGAACAAAATTAGAAAAATTTGGTTGTACGGTGTACATAACCACTTGGTGTTTTCACTTGAATTACTGCACATTTTTTGATTCCTGATATACTAACTCCAACATTTTTACTTCCAATTTTGTTGTTCATTTCATAGATGAATCTATGCACCTGAGTAAAATTATATATATATATATATATATATATATATATATATATATATATATAACAAGTTGAGTTTTGTAAAATATTGCTATTTTATGTTAGTTATTAAAAAAATGATTAAAAAAGGAGCAAAAATGATCTGCCACTTTAGGAATTTCTAATAGCCTCTCATAGTGTTTCACATCATCTGAAAAAAAATTTTAATTTCTTATTAAGTAAAAAATTTCAACGCTGAGAAACTTCAGTATGGTTACAACGTTAGTAAAATCAATATAAACTGCCTTGTAAAACTGATAGCCACAAGTGTTCAGTCTGGGTAAATATATAATTAATAAAAACATCAAACTCTTATACAGGTCTATAAACCATTTGGAAATATGAGTCTAAATGCCAGTGCTTTATGATGTGCATTGCATTTTTTAATGCTTACTCTTGCTAGTGCTTGGAAGCCTATATCTGTGAACTGCGAGCATCCTGCCACTTCTAAAGTGCTGAGTTGATGGCACTGAAGAGCGAGTGTTACGAGAGAAGAATCAGTTAGATGAGAGCAGCCAGATAGACATAAATAATGTAGCTGTGGACAATTTTCTGCTAACTTCGTAACGGCTTCATCTTCTATACTCTAAAAAATTAATACAAATTATTTTTGTAGTTGAAATAGTTTCCATTTCTCTAACTTTAATTCAATTTTTGAATCTTTTATAACTGAAGACAATAATTAGATTGAAATAAAATTACTTTCAAGAAAATCAATAAGCAATTATTTCTGTATACTTTTATACTATATAAAGCATTGGAATATACTGAATAATTCAGATATGTTAAACTTTACATATTGTGCACATTTGATCATAAAATTAATATATTATAATATGAAACAAAGAGTCTGATAACTAAGATCACCCAATTAAAAAAAAAAGTATTAACATTTTAAATTGTAATGTGACACCATTTCCTTTCTTAATATAAGTAGTATAGAAAAAGTGTCATGATAAAAAGAAAAAAAATCAAAAGTTGAGACTTTTGTGCGCAGATCTATTTTGTTTCGTTCTCAAATTTAAAGAAGTGTTTTTTTTATGAAATTTAGTTTAACCTTTAATCACATTACTTGTACACTTTAAATAACAATTTTATGCAATTAGCTTATATTAGTAAATCAGACTTATTAATATTTATCTTTTAAAACTTGATAATAAATTAACAATACATACACAGCATCCATGGAGGTTTATCACTTTAAGATTGGGGCAGAATTGAGCAAGACAACTGACCGCCTTGTCTGTAATCTGGATGCAGCCAGTCGAGTTAAACAATTTTAGTTTAGGACATCCTCTTGATAATGCTTCAACACCTAAAATAAATTTATACCTTCATTTTCTTCCATTCTGCTACAACATATTTTCAGGCAGTTTCCAATGGCAATATGTACATACCGTTTTCTGTAATGTTTTCACACCATGAAACATTAACATGAGTAAGTAATGGACAGCCATCGGATAGAGCCTTTAATGACAGGTCTGTAATAGCACAACATGAGCCTAGATCTATGCGTTGTAACTTTGGACAGTTTTTACTTAATGATTGACACGTACTATAAAAAATAAAAAGACAAGTTTTAAAATAATATTATTGTGAAATAACATCATTTAAAAAATATTACATATAATAGATCATTTTAATAAATGAACAGTAATTCAAACAGGTTGATGGGCACCATCGTAATTAAATGTGTATCATTAAACATTAACTTGATACTTTAAACGTAGTCAAAATATAAAGTACTAATCATTTTAAAGACATGACTTATGAGTCTATTTGTAGTGTGAATGTAGCTGCGATAAAGGCCAAGGCACTTGTTCCTCCACTCTCAACTAACTTGGTACTAGCTTTGTATTACTAAAGTGATACTTAAATGGGAAATATGATATTCTGATATGTTAACTGTTACAATTGTCAAGCGCAAACTTTTTATTTCTTAGTTGGAAATTGGTACTGGCTCAGCATTGCTAAAGTGATACTTAAACCGATACCCTTACAACTGTCAGGTAAAATAAGTTTTTGTTACTAGTTTTGTATACACATATTCGGTATCACTTTATTTTCTCCATTAACTTACAGATTTACTTCGCTAAACAGATAACACAATACTTCTAACTCATCTTAAGTCAAGACATTTGAACAGATACATGTTTTTTTAAAAATATTTTCAAGAATTTGTGTGTCAGAATTCTGGAAGTCGCTTCTAGTAAGTCATGATACGTTTTGTTATTATGTGATAAGCAATTTCTTGAGAACAAAAGAGCAGACACTTTGTTTTATTGGGATGAACCAGTTTGTGGTAACAGTCCTATATTACCTAGGATGCTTTTTTTCAATTGGCTAAAGAACAACATAGCATCCTAACACTGGCAAAGTTATGCTGGGCAAAAACATGGTAGGATACTCATCAGAACCATGGTAGGGAAGTCCATCAAATATGGGGTTTTGAGGTCTTGCTCCTGTTGAACAGGTAAAAGAATAGGAAGACTTTATACTTCATCACTGGGCTTGGCCCATTCAGAAAATATGTATGGAAAATAGGGCTATTCAATGGTGATCACATCTGCCAGCTTTATAAGAAGTCTGAAGTGATTGCTGAACATTTTCTACTAGAATATGAATCTCTGGAGAGAAGGTGTCAGCATGACACATGTAAAGTTTGTAACAAACAATATAATGTTCAAATAACAATTTAAACAACATCTTTCAGGTTATAAACACAATCGAATCAAAGTTAACCTATGCGGACAATTTAATATCCGCATATTCTGACGATACACCGTCCAAATATCGGCAGTAAAGACAATATTGTGTTGACAAAATTTTAGTAATACAATTTATGACCAGAAAATAGTGAATAGTTTAATGCAATTTAATTTCAGGTTTTTGTGGAAGCATCAAATACCACTCGCAGTTTTGTAGCTGAACTGTTGATAATTTCAATCCATCAATTTAATTCAAGCAAACCAGTAGGCTAATTTCAATAGCTTATTATAGCATTTCATTACTTCCAATGATTTTAACTTTATTTTTATTGTAATGATTTTAAGTTACTTTTTTGAAATTAGTTCGATTTTCCGTGTTGTTAAGCGGCAGTCGTAACTAAGTACTGACTCTTATAATTTTGATGGAACTTGGAGTTTTGACTTGCAGGAAAAAGTACTTTTACAAACAAACCAATGGTCTTTATAAAAGTCAAAAATTGTTTTTACAACCCCAAAAATGCACTCTTTCTGATTGCCTCTTTACACCAACACACAAAATTTGTTGGTTAAATTAATTCCACAAATTGTGGTTAATAATTATAGTTTGCAAAATTTAATTAAATACGGTGTTCTCAGAGTTTTTACATTTAACATTTTATATTTATAGGTTTTAAATGATGAGTCTTTATATTTTTAACCTGAAAGTTTTTGTTATAATAACAGTTAAACTATGCATTTCATACCAGAAACGCCAGCACTGACTTTAAGCAAATGCAAATAAAAAACTGTTTGTTATGATATTGCTCATAATTCAACATGTCACTCTAGTTGAATTGCAGTACTGTTCAGGTAAATGAGAAGTTCTGAAGTTAGCGAGAGAGTAAAAATATGACTTCTCTCACCACGAGGAGATGAACAAGTGTTCTTTCCAAAATTTTAGCTAAACCCCTGAAAGTATCGGTATTGGTTGTTTTTGTTAATTGCTAATTACCGATACTTCCAGAGCAGACCAAAGTTGTTGGCACACTGACTCTTACACGAATGCCATTATTTTACTATTTAATTTAATTATTTACCTTATTTAATATTTTTATAACAATTACTTATAATTATTCCTTAAGCCTACAAATACTATTAATCATATTTTCCACTCATATGATCCATTCACCAGTTGTTCTGCAACATTAACTAAATTTGAAAACTTCTTCGTCCGCCTATATCGTATAACGATATGTGATTGTGACACATGTATGACATAATACCTTACATCATATTTAGTTACAACTCACCTACCAAACAAGGTACTAATCCAATATTAAACCCCAAAAATGTGGAATGTTACAAAGTAGATCAGGCAGATAAAAGTACATGAAAATTAAAAATTTAAATAAATTGTCAATCATAATTAAGTGATTTGGTGATTTAAAATTTAGAAATTTAAAAATGAAAAATCTAAAGAACAAATGCCAAGAAATGAATAGAATGTATTTGACAAGTAAGTTTTTGTAAAGATATAAAGGATTGAGGAAATATTATGTAGTAATTAAGTGAGGGAAGTGTTAACCAGAAGAAATGTTGTATAAAGACCAACTTCAGAGAATAATAAATGATAAACTATTTGTCCTAGAAGGAAATTGAAAAAAAAAAAAAAAGCATTTTCATTTTGGACCTAGGGGAACCAAATACAGTAGAACCCCGGTTAACCAATATCAGGTTAACCAGAACCCGGGTCAACCGAAACGGTTCCGTAAATAATTATTTTAAGTACGTAATATGTAAACAGCGAGGCGCTGCGCTGAGCCTCTTTCTCCAGAAAGAGTGCCTACGTGACTTATCAGTGATGTGCGGCGATGCGAGAGACGTTTGACGTGTCCTTGAGATGATTCACCTCCCCACGTGTGTCCCCACTCACCCCTTCCGGTCACCGACCAGGCAATTTCCCCATTCCCCGCCCTCAGTCACTGTCACAGTAGAGCTGTTAACGTGTTGCAGTAGTGTACTGTTTGTGATTAGCAAGTGTGTATGAAACAAGTTGAAGAAGGTTGTTTGCTAAAGACTGTTGCGGCTAATTATGGAGTTGGCGTATTTCGGATTGGGTAAAATCTAAACCTAAGTTTTTAGAGCAAGTCGTAAAAAACGGTAACAGAAAAACTTTGAAGATGTCAGATTTTGAGAAAGTTAACGAGGCCTTATTCATGTGGTTCACGCAACAAAGGGGAAAAGGCATGCCACTAACAGGTCCCTTACTAAAAGAAAAGGCTAAAATGTTAGCAGAGTTGTTAGGTGACGAAGGGAAAAGTTTTTGTGCCAGCTCAGGTTGGTTAGATCGCTTTAAAAAGAGGTATGGGATCCGTCAACTGAACTTGTACGGTGAAAAGTTATCTGCTAATTCAGACGGGGTAGATGTTTTCAAAACAATGTTTGCAGACTACACTCAAGGCTACAGTAAGGACCAAGTTTACAATGCCGATGAAACGGGCATTAATTTTAAGATGTTGCCTAAAAAATCTCTAGCTTCAGCAACTGAAACGTCTGCCCCCGGTCACAAAATGAAAAAGGAACGAATAACACTTCTCTTAACTTCAAATGCCTCTGAAAGTCATAGGTTGCCACCAATGTGCATTGGCAATATTGTGCCAAACGCCTTGCCAGTGTTTTATAGAGCGCAAAAAAGTGCCTGGATGTGCAGCGACTTATTTGAAGAATGGTTTTTAAAACAGTTTGTGCCGCAAGTTGAAAAGTTTTTAGCTGAAAAAGGTTTGAAGTAAAAAACTATTTTATTGATTGATAATGTGCCCTTGCATCCCAGTGAGTTAAAAAAAGGCGATATTGTTGTTCGCTTTCTTCCCCCAAATGTCACTTGCCTTATTCAGCCTCGTTGATCAAGGAGTGTTCGAAACATTCAAACGACACTATTGAGGACTGTTGTTGAGAACTATCCTACAAGATTGTGAAACACAAAATAAACTGATTAATGACGCGCTGAAGGCAGTTAACATGAAACACGTGATTTATTGGTGTGCGGAGGCTTGGGCTAACATTAACCCTAGAAGCAGCACCGACCCTCTCAGCGGGTCGATTTTTAATGCATGGTCTAGTCTAACGTCCGGAAAACATGTATTTTGCAATTCAACATTACGCCCACTTAAAATCGTCCTATCTCAAAAAATAAAATACCGCTGGAAAGCTAATGTTCCTTAGATGCATAATCATGCAAAAAAAAAAAAAATACCACAAAACGTTATAAATAATATTCCAAAAATTGGTGAAGTTCGCATATTTTTGATGCGTAAAATCGTAAATTTCAACTCTGCTGTTTTTAGTAAACGCAACGTCATTTTTCCCCATATGATTACAAATCTATTTATCTGTCAATTAAGTCAACCAAAACACTGTTCTATAGATCACATGTTTCTCTTTCAAACCGTAGATTACAAATTTTTCTGCGTCTCACAGATCCAGAGATATTTCTACTTGACGAAACTAGAAACTTGACGACACGAAATTCAATTGGCATTCGGTGCAGTTAACGAAAAGACATGATCTCTTTTTCATTTGGATTTTTTATTTCGATATTGATAGTATGTTGTAGATGAAATTTCATTCTTCAAATTAGTACCACTCGATATAGGCAATACTTACTTAGAAGGTTTTGTTTTGATCTCGGAACATACGCAAAAGTGCAACGTAAAAACTGTAACAAATGACGTAGCGCATATTGTTTTGGGGTTAGATATTTGTTATTTGTATAAGGTTTGTGTATACAAATTGTATATAAATTTTGTATACAAGTTACAAAACATGTGTTTTTATTTTTAAAGTTTATGTTTTTCAGTGAATTTCTAGTTTGTGAAAGGTTTATATTTGGAATAACCTAAGAGCTAAATTGTAAATCTGGGCTATAACCAAATTTTCTTATATTGAGTGTTTTACTTGATTATACAAGTGAATATGTGTGTTATTCTTTGTAAAGTATATTGTTTTAGTGAAATCTAATGACTTTGTCTTAGGCCTAGCTTTAGAAAGTTACTAATTACGCCTAAATTGTCGAGGTGTCCAACCTAACCTCAACCGTCAGAGTATCACTTTTTAGGGGAAATCGTTATTTTTATTTTGAAAATGTAACAAATTATTATTTTTTTTCCCTAAATATATTACAAATCTCTAGTAATTGTTGTAAAATTTCTAAAAAATCTATTTGTATGGTGTAATTTACGATTACTGTGAAATTATTCTCTTTTTACTCTCCGATTTTTTGGTATTTGACCAAAAAACTCCAAATCTGATACATCTAACATTTTTTTTTCACTACACACCTAGATTCTATGCACCTTTCTGAACATAATTATATATAGAACTTTTGTATAAAATATATATTACTATTTTTGGTTTATTGTTGAAAATAAAATGAACAATGTCCCCTTTTTTCGTAAAATTTTTTTTTTTAATTTTGAAAATGTAACAATTTTTTTTCCCCTAACTATATTCACAAATATTACACTAAACTTTTGTATATCTTAGAAAAAGGTGGTAAGCTATTGATTTTGGATGATACAGGTTTTTCTGAAAAATGTTAACTTCATTTTTGACATCTAACATACTTACTCCAAAGCTGTTTAAAAAAATAATAAAATTTTATTACATAGATGAATTCTATGCATCTTTCTGAGAAAAATGATGTCTTATAAGTTTGGTTTTGTATAAAAATAATATTTTTTTATTAATTTTTAAACAAACGAAGAATTGTCAAGAAAATTAACCATGCCGCCCCTAGGGTTAAAGATGAAACACTTCAAAGGTGCTGGAAGAAGATTTATGACGGACTAGACAAAGAAGAAATTGAAAGTTTTGAAAATTTTACAGAGATGGTTCATAGGATTCCTGTATGTGAAGACATGAATGCAAGTGACGTAGACGAATGGGTCGTTGCCGATGATTCTGATGAACTTTCCGACCAAGATATTGTAGAGGCAGTGTTGTAGCCAGTTGACAACGCAACAGAAAACAAAGCAGATGACGTGGATGACAGAATCGGCAAAGTGACACCTGACGACGGATTTAATGCATTAGAGGTAAGTCAAACATTACTGTATGGCCCAGACACAGAAATTTTAATAGAGATTCATTTTTAAACAAGTTAAATTACAATCACTTTTATTATTTTAGGTTGCCCTAAAATTTGTGGAACAATGCAGCGAGTCGACGCCTACTGACGTCCTAATTAAAAGATGGCGGGACATCGCCGCTCGTAAAATATGTGAAGGACTTACGAAAAAGCATACAAAAATCACTGATTTCTGTAATACGTAATGTGCAATGCTGTAGTAACTTCAGTTGTTCAGTTTATAGTATTTTCTAACCCATTATTACATTTTTTGTAACTGAAATAAAACACTGTATTATATAGACATTGTTTGTACATTCATTTTTCCTACACACCATGTTAATAGGCTATTTTTAGCATATGACGGTTTAACCGAAAAATTAGTTATCCGAAACGGCTCTCCTCACTTTATTTCGGTTAACCGGGGTTCTACTGTAGTTAATAGGAATTTTGAATAAGTGCGAACAATCAAAATAAAAATTTTGAAATACAGTGCAATGCGAAAAGAGTTGATATCTCAGAAAAAACTTCAAGAGCGGACAACCATGAATCGAATTTCTGTGAAACAAGAAAGTTATGGACTTTTTTGGAAAAATTAAACTTTTTCACAAAGTCAAGACACGAAAACTGATGTAAGCACAACTTTAAGCTAGAGCTGTGACAACATGAAGAGAAGCCTTGCCTTAAAACCTTTTAATAATAATTAATGAATACTTGTTACATAATGTTCAAAACAGTCTAGGGAAAGACAGTGTAGAAAGTTGTGAAAATAATTCAATTTTATGGAAGAAATGCTCAAAAATATGAAGGGAAATTTGAATGAAATAAACAAAGTAATTTGGTAGTGTTCCCCGAATTTTGAAAATCCAAACTTAGCTGCTCTCTAAAAAGTGTTAAAAGTAAAATTAAACTCAAGAAAAGTCAAACAGTTAAATGGGTTTCAAAATACATTAAGAAGATTTAATCGTACCAATTTGAACTTACAAGACCATAGCAATGGAGCATCTGTATGAAAGTCTGAAATTTCAACTATTTTGAGATCTAAATTTCAGCAGAATCCAGGAGAATTCCCAGTATTCCTACAGGAGCCGAATACAGCTATAAATTGTTCAAAGTACCCAATACAATTTTTGAGAAAATATTCGCAAACATTAAGATTTTGGAAAATTAAATTTTTTTGGAAAATCGTAGAAATGAAAAAAAAAACTATAATATTTTGTGTGTTACGTTACGTGTAGTTATATTTATTTTGTGACAAAAAGATACACTGTATCTTGTTTTTATAACAATATCCTTATATTGAACTTTAAAGAGTTAAAATTTTTAATTGTTTAAGAAAAAATAGATTTAAAAAATTTTAATATTTAAACAACTTGGACTTGAATGCATTATTACACAACTGTTTACGTGCATTTTCAGGTAATATTACACATATTTCTGTGAAACTGCTCCAACTTTAAAAATATAAGATTGATGATAAATAATTTCAAAAAATAATTGAATTAAAAAATTATCCTCTTCCAAATGGCCCGATTTCTAGAGAAGAAAATCAAAATTAATCAATCAAATTTTCATACCATTAAAAATAAGAAAAGAAGTTAATCCTAAAAAATACGATTTACAATGTTCTAGAGGTCGACTGGTTCATAAAAAGGTAAGGTGCAATTAAAACAAACCCTGACCATAGCGAGTCGAGACACAATTAAAGAGCAAAAACTTGGGGCAGTCTCTAGTGTCCCATTAACGTGGGGTTGATTGTCTCAAGTGGCTTTCAACATGGGATCAACCATCTCAACATACAATAAATATTCGAAACTACATAACAATCAATACATTCAAAACATTTTGACATATTAACAACTACCAAATATTTTAGAATACAAAAATACACTCTAATAAAAATATTAAACATTCAAAATATAACTTTTGAGTTAACATTAGTTTATAAAAAATGTGTCACAATACAGGTATCACAAACAATTTTGTACAAAGAGGTAACTGACAAGTAAGGTTACTACGAGTTTTATATTTCTCACTGATGACCTCAAAAAATGAAGACGATGAGCGGTAACTTTTTAATTACGCTACAAAACAGAAAATAATGTAACAGGCGATGAGACTTAAGTGTTGTATGCCAATCTGGAAACAAGAAATCAGTCAATGGAATTGGGCCACACAATCTCAACATGAAAAATTGTGAAGTGTAGGCAAACATTTTCTGAAAAACAAACTCATGGTGAATGTCTTTTGGGACAGAAAATGTGAACTCCTGGTGGATTTTATAAAATGAGGCACTACAATAAATTCTACAGTTTACTGACACACTTCCATGGAGAAAGTGGGAAGACTCAGTTTGATTACGGAGGAACAACAATTTAAGAAAATCCATTTGATAATAGTTGGAGATTGTTTAGACAATTTTATTCTGGGTAAATTGCTCACGCAACATTTTTCCATAACATATGATCATCACAAGTGATTTTATAAGAAAAAAACAGCAATAATACCGCAGCTTAAAATTTTTCTACAAGTACACACACTTGTAATTGGCCAGCCAAAAATGGATTCATAACGGCATTGAAAATATCTGAGATTTTTCCTAAAATGACTGAATATTGTATAACACTACAAATTAAAAAAAAATTATATCTTATTTTAAAGAGTCCATATATATACAGTATATATATAAATTAAATTCCTTTTTCTTCTGGTGATAATACTCTTTGATACCTCCCCCCCCCCCCCACTTCTTCAAACATGACTCGGGCACTGATCATACTATACATTTTGGAGCATATCCTCTAAATTTGGAGTATTTGTTCATTTTTATTAATAAACAAAATGCAGCAGAAGGTTATGCTCATATTTAATTTTGAACAAGTATGAGCATGAGCTTGAAAAATTTACTCAAACAAAATTAAGTATATATATACATTTAACTTTATTCCATAATGAAAAACTGGCTTAGTTTGGTGATGTTCAATGAATGGATATTTAAATAAAATTCAATATAGTTTATACAGAACAATATACAATAGTTCAAATTTATATTTATTAAGAGAAAACAACAAATTAAAATTTTTATTCAAACCTGTCTGTGATTTTTTTGCATCCATTAAGATTAAGATCTTCTACATTCGTACAGAGTTGTGCTAAGGTCCACATAGAGCCATCAGCTATCGACTGGCATCCTCGTAATGATAACTTCCTTAAAAAACCCCCACATCTTCGAGATATATTCTCTATCACAGATCCCTAAAAAATACGATTTTAATTGGTCATTATTATTAGTAATCGTAAAGTTTTACCGATCAGTAAACAAATGCATATGTATAGGCTTTGTGATTTGTAACATTAAAACATACAAAACTACAATTTTATTAATTTAATTTGTTACTGATTCCTTCATTTTAATTACAAAGCACAACATAACAGAATCTTAAATAAAAGTAAAATAGTATTATACTAATAGTACTAAATATTATTATTATTATTATTATTTATTATTTAATAGTACTAAATAGAATAAACCTAAAACAAAACACAAATTAAAATAAAATACACTTATGCCTTATATTAACATGGGGAACAAGCAAAACCCTAAGCTTCCATTAACTTTCTATTACTAACATGAAAAAATGAAATTAATACAATACAAGTAAAAAGACCAGACCTTGCAAGGAATGTTAGCATATACACTTTGCCGAAATCAGGACACAATAACCCATTCGCCACTATGTCTGCCCGTTTCAAACAGCCACTGTTATACAATTATTTTTTAATAAATTGGAACAGAACAAAAATTGAATAAACATAAATAGCTACGTATATTCCTAAACAAAATTTGAGCAATAGAATGAGAATTTTTAACTGAATATATGTATCTAGTTTTAGAACTCGAAGTCACATAGGAAATTAATTACATGTAGAGTAACAGTGAACAGACTCAAGTTTTTGAAAATAAATATCAGGAGAATCTTTAGAATAACTCTATAAGGTACTCTCATCTCATCAAAAATTACTTCAGAAGTAATACACTACAACGAGAAAACTCAATCCTATTACCTTGAGTTAGGGTGTTTAGATAAGTTAGATACGTTTCGCCTTATTTTTAAACAACACACTAACCTCAAATCCTGAAATTTTTATCCCAGGATCTGTTCAAGCAAGCAGAGAAATGAATTGAATATTCCACTTGAAGTTTTGGCTTTTCGAGATTATCTAGCCAGAAGTTTTCAATTCCTTCGACAGTTTATAGTATCAACGCTTCCAGAATTATATTTAATATAGTCCCTCTTTTCTCAGGGAAAACACAAGCAAAATTTTAAGTTAGTGATTTGTATCTCAAGTTTATGTGTCCTTAGAAGTGCTATAGACTATACAATATATCCTGCCTCGTCCTTGTAGAATGCTGGAAACGTGCGTGCGTGTGGATTTAATATCTGAAATAATTCTACACTGCTCTGTTTTAACTAAGTTTTA
This sequence comes from Aphrophora alni, assembly GCA_963513935.1. Taxonomy (NCBI): domain Eukaryota; kingdom Metazoa; phylum Arthropoda; class Insecta; order Hemiptera; family Aphrophoridae; genus Aphrophora; species Aphrophora alni. The sequence continues at coordinate 16,879,161 of OY740765.1, read as the reverse complement.
ATGAATCATTAATTTCAAACCCAAAATGAAAAATTATCTCTTTTTTTTCACCAAACAACCAAATGAAATACAAAATTCACTTTCTTTTATAACACAAATGAAAAATTTAAAAAATTCTTTTTTTTTACTTTTCATAAAACCTACAAATTTAACTCTTCTTTTTATTATAACAATCTTATTACTACTTGAGCAGTTGGTCTTTTTATTTTTGAATTAAATGCATCATTTCTTATTATCAAAATTCTTTTCATACAATCAAAATTATTAATTCCTGAATTTACTAATTTCTCAGAATTTATTTAATTAGTAATCAGGACTGAGTTACTCTATATTGATTTTACGATTTAATATTTAACACAAATTTAATAATCCACACACATTACATATATCTTATACTATACATGACATAATTCATTCTCTAATAATTATCAAAATTTAAAATTCCCAAGATTATTAATTACTTTTATATCACTTTGAAATTTACTTTTTCTAATTTTAGAAATATCACTTCTTAAAATTTAAACTTTGGAAAGTCAAACCTTGAATGTCATGATGATTTCCTGAGAATTCCTGGTGAAATATGCCACTGTTATGATGGTCTTGTGTTTTAGATTTTACCCATGAGTTCCGCTAGTACTGGTCAGGTATCCTTCCAGATTATCATTGGATTAATTGCAAATTATTCAAAATTGCCACTGTTTCACTTTCACTGAACAACCATCACTAGCTCCCTTTACTGACTTTAATTTTTAATTTAATTTCATTTCATTATATTTGGACTTTACTGGTATTCTATTAGAAAATTTTGACTTTTTCAAAAATTTATTACAGAGTATAGATTTTAAAAATTGTTACTTTGACCAGCATGGATTCCGGCTAGTACATTTTTAGAATTTTTTTATTTATTATTTCCCTCTCTCGGAGAGGATGAGTAGCCTTATTTATAGCCTGAAAATTCCCAATTCTCATACCAATTTTTTCCCTGTAGAGAACTTAAGAATTTTTTTTTTTTTTTTAGCTTTCTTAATGGCATTATTCATCTTTTCTTTATTCTAGTGTGGTTTATTTATTAGTGGCTATGTTATTTAATACCTTTTTTTTTCATTAAAACTCTTTAATAATTACTTTTTGTAATTATTCGTCGCTATCCTAGATCTGGCTTTAAGTTGGTAACACAGGTTCCTCTCTCTTTGACATCATGATCCGGTGTAATTTCTCTCTTATCAAAACGTAACCTGTATCTACAAAATCTTCTATAGTTTTTCTTTAAATTCTTCCAGCATCTTTTCTTTTTAAGCTATCTCACCTTGAATGAGCTTATTTTGTAAGTCATCGCTAGGGCTTCACGTACAACGTCGAACTACGTCTCTAGGCCTTCCTATGCTTGCGTAATAGTCAATCCCATTTTTAAATTTTGCCAATTTCTGACTCATAATTTTGCCGTTTAGACAAGTCGGTGAATTGTGATGTCAGTACAATGCATAGTTCAGATTCCCTTACTAGTCTAAAACAGAAAATTTTGCTACAACTTTGTCAATTCCTTGCATTAGGATAGAATCTTTCGAGTTTTCGTTTTTTAACAAAACAAAACTTCAACCCCATACAATGTATTTTCATTGCAACACTTTGGAACTACAAATTCTGATTTCATTATGTTTTTTAGACGGGTCATATTAGTTACACAGGAATAGCTTCTATGTTCAAAATGACAGATTCACCCATGAGCATCAAATGAGAGCAAAAACTCTAGCATACATAATTTTCAAGTGTAATGAAGGAAACAAATTTCTAAGAGGAAAAATACAAGAAGACCTGCAAATGTTTAATAATGAACAAGCACCAATACTGAAAATTACTGTTACACCACTTTTGTTATCCAACATAACTAACTATAAAAGGCACATTGTGGCTCTTGAAACTGGTAACATGGTTTAAGAAGTAAGCAATGCTGAAAATTATTAGATAGAATAAAACTCGAACACAAGACCTCACAAAAATTGCATTTACTTATCAAACGTGTTTCAACGACAAAGTCGCCATCATCAGTGATACATGAGCTACAATATCTAAACTATAACTAACTTAGCACTGAGCCAACCCTCGTATTTATACGAAACTAAAGGTGGGGGTGGCCTAAACCTACTTTCTAATATTAAGGTGTTACCAAGTTCCTCGCCTCTTTCTAAATAACTCAAAAGTTAACATCTAACTAATACAATATTCTTAACTAATCTTATATCTAACAATACATTATACGCTATATTTTACTTTACTATAGAATTTTGTATAGGCCCTAATTCATTATTTACAATTATATTAGGGTACTTATATAATTATATTAAATAAAAAGTTTCCCATGCATCTATTGTGTTTAATTTAGTAACATTTTTCAACAACACAGTTTTCTATTTTGAAATAATGTTTTTCCTCTACACAATGTTTAGCCATAGCTGATTTACCAGGCCTATTATATTTGAAGTGGGCAGTGTTATTTTGCTCTTATCCTGATATTTCGTTTTGTTTCAGCTGTATATTTTTTCAGACATATTTTACAATTTATACAATAAATTCCTGATTTATCTTGATCTTGAATTTTATCTTTTGGATATCCCAAAATGTAACAAAGATTATTCTCGGCTGACATTGCTACATTTAAATATGCATATTAGTGATTTTTTTACAATATTTGACAATGGAAGAGCAAATGCAATTTTAACACATCGTTGTCGAGGCATACTACCCACAAGAGTACTTCTCGATTTTAATTTTTTTTTTTTAATTTCGCTTTATTTATTATATTATCTATTATTTCTTTTGGATAACCATTAAAATTTGTAGCATAATAAATATATTGAAGTTTTTTTTCGTAATATTCTTTAGACAGAGGTAAGTTTATTAACCGGTAAACCATAGAATTGAAAGCTGCTCTTTTATGCGCGGGTTTATGGTGTGAATCCTTAGTTATATATCTATCTGTGTGTGTAGGCTTTTTATAAACAGTTGAATGATAAATTATTACTTTTTCTAAACACATTTACATCTAAAAATGGAAGATTATTATCTTTTTCACCTTCTGTCGTAAGCTATATAGTTGGGTAAAATCCATTGATAATATCACAAAACTCTTCAAAATTTTCATTATTATCAAACACTGTAAAAATATCATCCACATACCTCATCCACACTCGTGGAAAATATTTTTAAGAACTTTTAGCATTTATTTAAAAAAAGTAGTGATGAAACTCGACAAGGGGTTTAATGAGGCAAGGAAGCTTAATGGATGAAATTGAAATGTCATGTAAACACGTGTAGTCATGTGAATTAAAATACACAAAAAAATTTGCAAAATTTTTCGAAGTAACTTTAAGTTCAATAATTATTTACATTTAAAGCAAATAAAACTCACTATTTATATTAATATGCAAACAATTATTTATATTGACAACATTTAAAAGGCAATGTCAATGTTTGAGTTGGCAGTGCAAAGAGCAAGTGGGGATATTTTGTGTTTATTGCTCCGATTGGTTGACTGGTAACACTGATTACAAAAATTTATTTTTACTTAGTTAATCTAATTTTCAACTTAAAACAAAACATTTGTATTCACAATGAAAGTTACAATGTTTTGGTCAGAGTACAAAAACTATTTTTCAATGTTCTCACTTTATATGTTAAATAAATTAAGAAGTTTTTCTGGTGTTTGAAAGATAATTTATAGTGCCTGTGTCATCAAAATCATACCAGTTGTTTTTGAGAAAAGAACCCAGTCAGGTCAAGGTTTATTAGTACAAAGTTTTTAAAGTTAAAGAGAAGAAGATATTAAATAATTTAAAAAAACATTGTTTAATCCTGAATTATAAATTCACAATTTTAAAAGTTACAATTATTCATTTTGTTTCTGAGAACCGTTCCAATACAGTATAATCCCGAGATAGGAGTCAATATTAATTAAATCAGAAAATCACATTGTTTTAACGAAATAAATAAATAGAGCTAAGCCAAGTACCAAATAAGTAATGTAAAGAGCATTATTTTATTTTAAAATATTAGTATATAATTATAAACTGTGTTGAAAAATTGGAGAGTTTTGTGTTCGAAAACTCTAGAATTCAAACAAAAGAAGATTGATCGATTGCAGAGTGAAATTATTAGTGAAATAAAATTGTGTGTAGAGTATATGAGAGGAGTAGTTTTTTTAAGAGAGTTTTGGAGGTTGAGGCCTAAGAGTTGATGGTTAGGTGATGGGGGAGGGGTTTAAGGTCCTAAGTGACGAGCGTCCATTAAGAACGTCCATCTCAAAGGACCAATAGGAAAAATATGTCCTGTTTCTCGCTTAAAATTAAAAAGGGAAATGTAGAGGTAAGAAATAATGACAAAGTGGTGAGATAACCGTAGTGTCTCTTTCTATGCTCTCAAGTATGTACAAACATGAAATGGCCAATATAACAAGGTACAATGCCAGTATCAGTTGTAGAATACAACCAGAATATTGGGGGTGTAGATAAGGCAGAGATGATATCCTTCAATGACTCAACAAGAAAATCTAAAATGTGGTATCATAAATTGTTTATCCACATTATTAGGGTTAACAGTTCTGAATGCATTTCATATGCTTGAAATGCACCATAGGAAAAAATTCCACTTCTAGACTTCAAGGTAAGGCTTATCAGACAAATATTTGAGATGCATTATATGTTGAAAGAAGAAAGTGGCAATATTCCACTCCCTTGATGAGCACAAAGCAGTGCCAAGCAACATTCGCTGAGTCTGATAGCATGGCATTTCCCACGACCGACCAAAGTACTTGTCAGAGAGAAGAAGAAATTACAAAGAAACACAAAAACAAGACCATAAAAGTGAAAAGACAGTACATTTGAGTGTTGTGAATGTAACGTGGGATTTTGTAAATATCACTACATTATAATTTTCACACTAAGAAAGTTTTTTAATTTGTTGCTTAGTTATGTTATTTTTATGATTAATAAACATAAATGATTTGATTTTGAATTATTTTAAAATTATTATTTTCTGACTCTTTTTGGCCATTTTTAGTGTAATAATGGTTACTCATTTCTCAACACTGCATATTCAGACATTCCGGAACAATAGTACTCCTTAAAGGGTTAAACATGTTGTATTTTTACTCATGGTATTTGAAGATTTTAGATACACAAGCAGTGGAGAAGCAGCAGAAGGTAGCAAACAGATTTTTATCATGCATTAGGGTGAATCATAACCTTATTCTGAAGCAAAACCACACACAAACACTCACACATTTAATAAATTAAACAACATGAATTTACTATGATATATAGACAAACATATATATATATATATATATATATATATATATATAACAGATTTTTGTCAAAATCACTCGCCATTTTGCACCACTGAAAATTAAACTCTTGACAATTTTCAATAAACAGTGCCTTGCCAAAACAAAGTCCTCCAATGTGCCTGGCCTGCAGGCAATGTCCATATTAAAACATAATTATTATTAAAATGAATAAAGAGAGGTCAAAGAACATTAAATGTAGTGTCATGAATGCCCGAATGAGGAAAACTTTACACACTGGGCCCAAATGCAACTGGATGCTCAATGCACAAACAGGATATTATGTATTAATTACCACAAGGCCTTTCAACTCCAACCTGTACATGAAGGAAAATCACTTTATAATAAACTTTGTATTTTTGGATCCAGATTTAATGATCATTGAATATAAGTTCTCGTAACGATTTGAAACTCTATACAAAGTTTCAAAACACAATTATTTAGAATTTTAAAAATATTACGATTAAAAAAAAAAAAAAAACAACAACAACAACAAAAGGTTTAACAATTGTCTGAATAAAATATCGACATTTTTTCAGAAATATGATTTTAGTATTGTTTAAAATTCTAACGCATTAAAACTCACAGTACATATAATTTCAAGTTAAAATATTTATAACATATAACCATAAAGTTATCTTAAATACTAATTTACATTATTTTAATTAAGACAATTACCTAGTTCATGAGGTGGAAGCAAAAAATGGCTTGTGTCCAGTGTAGAGACAATTCAACGAATGGAATATTTTAATTGTTTAACATGAACATTTCAATTTTAAATTGACAGCAGAGCGCAGCATGCCACCTGTTAGTGAATAATGAGGACTCGCTTGATGCTAAGGTTATAACCGAACATATTTTATCGTTATTTCCATATTGCCTTCCGAACTATTGATATAATTAATTAGTTAACATATCATTGAGTCATTCAGGAGCATTAGAAGTTGTAGGATGTGGCCACATCAGGGAAAAAACTTTTTATTTTTACAATAGAACAAGAACCAACCCGGTTTACTATTTTATGTGTGTGTGTTTTTATATACAAACAAGTTTTATGTTGTGAACGTGTTTTTAGTTTGTTTACGTGTGCTAAGCCTGAGGATGCCTTATGTTGAGGCGAAACAGCTGTAGCTACTAATAGGAAATATGAACTACTTTTGACTTAAGGTATGTTAACTAATTAAATATTTTATCGATATGTCGTTTATTTGATTCAAACCGTCACAGTAGTGTTTTTTTATAACATTAAATTTTATTCATTAAAGCAAATAAACAATGCAATAAATAATAACCTCAATCTTTTTCAACACTTCAAGATCTTTGTAAAATCATATCCTATGTCACTTACTTCTACATCCCTTTGAAAATCAAAAAGATCAATTCTTTGCCAGTTGCTGCCATCTAGAGCTAGTATATTCCAGGCAAGAGACACTTGGGCGCAGCGGCAAAGCGACACAACATCCAGATATGAAAATATCCTAATTAAATTAAACATATGTTAAAAATATAAACATGTTGTACAAAAAGGTGAGAAACATTTAAAACAAACAATTATTTTTGAGCAATATACACAATATTAATATTTCACTTACAGAACACTTACTAAACATCATTTCAAGAAACTCAACAGGGTAAAATGTTTTAGACTTTCAGCAACTTCAATATATTTTGAAAGTTTTGACTTCCATCATATCTTTAACTCCTTAGAAAATTGGCTCCAGCTTCAAATGACAATTTTTTCTAAAGCTTCCAACCTGAGATTTTGTACACATAAACCACATTTATTACAGTAAGTATTATGTGTATGTGTATCACAAGCCAATGAGCTCTTAAATTTATAATACAAAGTAATTTACACACATGGAAAAGATAAATACTCAATTTCCTGAATGCATCATTACAAAAATTACCACAGTTCAAGTGAGCCACTATTCTAATTGCTTGCTTTGGTAAACAAAAGACTTTAAAGGTCATCTGTTTATTAGAGTTACCCCACAAAGTGATCCTATAATTAAAATGGACTGTGAACAGACCGAAATATGTTACTTTTAAAATTCCATCTAGGCAGATCTGAACCAATTGTCCCAGCAAGATCTCTCCATGTTAATTTATTATCAATAAGCCCTAGAAATCTATCGGATAATACTACCTCCAATGTTTTTCAACTAATACTATATGAGGTGTTAATTTATTTCATAACTCAGGTATTTATTAAAATTTAGTTTTCAAAGGATTTAGGTGCTCTAAGAATATATAAAAAATTTACCAGTCATATTAATTTGTGTAAATGCATTCAATTTCAAATAATTTAAATGGTGGTTAATATTAAATGAAGCCAGTTGTACAACAAGTATTACCCATTTATAAATTTGAAAAAAAAATTATAAAGAATTGGGAAGAACTTGCTACCAGAAGAAGGCATCCATAAGTAGGGAAGAAACTAATTCAAAAAATAATGCTATAGCAGAAAGTTTAAAAAAAGCTTTAACCATTTAATGTTTGAGGTTTTTGAGTATAATTTGATATTATAATTGAAGTTTCCAGAAACTAACTTCCAGTGAGAAGATACTGTTTTGAGTAAGAACAAGATCTATAGTCATAACTCATAACTGATTACAGTGGCACAGACAGGACTTGGGATTGGGAGGGGGGAGGGAGGATGGCAATAGTATTGGGATTTTGGGAGTTCTCCATTGTAAATTTAAAATTAAAATGTAGCTTATAAACGACATTGTGAGGACCACTGTCTATTATGATTGTAAATCAAGAAAATTATAAAGTTTAAATATTATATGTTGAATTTTTTTATACATGGTCAAATTAATTAAATCTCTATTATATGAGTATTTTTCACCAACTACATAAGTGTAGTAGTTACTCAACTTTGCTGTGATGAGATTTCAAAGAATGTAAGACATATGATTAATATAATTTTATTGGACATTTGCCATCATTTATGTATATGAAAACTAATAAATGATGTTTTAAAACTATAAATCAACTCTTGTTATCAAGCGTAAAACTAGAACATAAAAGAGAAAAACACCAACATAGCCTAGCTATGTTGGAAACTAAAACAAAATCTATAATAAGAAAAAGAACTCAAGCCTAAAACTAGATCTGAGCAATCAAAGCTAAGATTAAAAGTGATCAGAAAAATTACAATACACAACCCTAGATTAGATAAAGGATGGCAAGCAACATGATTGTAAAGGGATGGAGCTAAGAGAAAGTTGTCCTAACCAGGCTATGTTGGTGATCTCTTTTATATTCTAGTTTTACACTTGATAATGAGAGTTGGTTTATACTCTCGAAACATTGTGTATTATTTTTCATACACACATCTGATGGTAAATGTCTGAGTAAACCATATTAATAATATGGATTCTTCGTCATCAAATAACTTTAAAAACAGAATGTAAGACAAATTCAATTTTTAACATGGGAACATTTTCTAGTTTTTAATACATGACACACATCTCATACAAGATTATAAAGATATCCATTTGATTCAGAAGGAATTTATTTTATTGTACAAAACTGTTATTAACTTCCACTCACACATTCATACCATTTAGCAATAAGTTCTACTGAAAACTTACTCTAATGCAATGTGCAGTCCAAATATATAATCCTTTAATCAGGGCCGGATCTAGGGGTGGATGAACCGGACGACTAAACCAAACCAAACTACCACTGTCAGTTGCAAAGTATGAATAATCAAACATGGATGTTAGTATAAAATTAACCAAGTGATCAAGTTTTTTATATAATCCGATTATACTATAATTAATTTCTCTTGTTTAATTCTGTGATAATTGATTTCAAAGTTGATTATTTATTTTAATGCTATATTATTTTTATTGTTGCGAAAACAAAAAAGTACAGGTTTGTAAACTTTTCACACAAGTGTCCACTTTATAAAAATTCATAATTCATAAACATATTTGTCTGATCACTACCAAATGTTTATGCATGTGTTTATATCTTACGTAATTCTTTCTCGTAGCAGTTATAATCCATAGATCTCAAAAACGTAATTTCGTAGCAATATTTTATATAGAATTTTAGTCAAATCCGCAGTTTATGCAAGTAATGGAAATAATGAGACGATTATTCAATTCCACAAAACAGCTTTAATTGCGACATATGTTTCGCCCTTAGGCATTTTCAAGCAACTAAATTGAAAACAAAACAAGTCTAAACTAAAAATGTGAGACAAAAGGAAAGGTTAGAGTAAAGGGGTTGAGAAATTATTAAAGAAAGGTCAATGATCTAACCTGTGAGATGGAAGTGGGGGTGTTTTAGAAAACAAAGGTTACACAATAGGTCTCAATAGTGGTGATGAGTTTTAATTTTTATTTAAAATATTATCAACTAATTATTAACATTAATATCAACAAAATAATTTATTACTATTTAAAAAAATATTATTGACCTCTTTACTACAATTAGCAGTAGGATCATGTTTTAGGATCTTAAAATTAGGATCATCAAGTATATAATATATGTGATTCTCTATATTATTCTAAGTACAATGAAAAAGAAAACATCAAATATTGTAAGGTCAATTTCATTGGAAACACTAGTTATAAAGTTGGAAATTTAATATCTAATAGATATCATAAACCTGCGTTTTATTGCTCTAGAAATATAGGAAAATTAATTATTAACAATAAAGATAAGAGAGATAGTTTAGAAAATAGTGGTGTATATAGAATGTCTTGTAATGATTGCAATTGTGAATACATAGGTCAATCCGGAAGGTCAGGTAAGAATAGAGTTAAAGAACATGTACACAGTTGGAAGTATGGCAAATCTAATTCAAATTTTGCAAATCATTTATTGGATACAGAACATAATTTTGATCCTAAGTTAAACGTTAAACTTCTGCATATGGAACAAAAAAGTAGGAAACTCAATAACCTGGAATGTTTAGAAATCAATAGATCAATTTTAAAAAACCATACTTCCAACTTAAATGAACAAATACATCTTAACTCATCACCACTATTGAGACCTATTGTGTAACCTTTGTTTTATAAAACACCCCCACTTCCATCCCACAGGTTAGATCATTGACCTTTCTTTTGTCATTTCTCAACCCCTTTACTCTAACCTTTCCTTTTGTCTCACATTTTTAGTTTAGACTTGTTTTGTTTTCAATTTGGTTGCTTGAAAATGCCTAAGGGCGAAACATATGTCGCAATTAAAGCTGTTTTGTGGAATTGAATAATCGTCTCATTATTTCCATTATCATAGAATTCCATCATGTACCGACTGTTGTAACATTAAATTATGTTTATGCAAGTGTTTGTATCTTATGTAGTTCTTTCTCGTAGCAGTTATAATCCCTAGATCTCAAAATGGGCTCAACATCACAGGTATGGAGTCAAACTGTTTTATCATAATGGTAGTTCTTACAAGCAGGCGTGTGCCGTGCTTTCCAAACAATTTTAACATTCATCGAAATCAACCGATGCTGTCTGCCTGTGCAATTAAAATGTGGTTTGAGAACTTGAAGACTTGTTGCCGGCATAGCACCACACATTAGATTTCCAACAGAATGGTTAGACGAATTTTACACAGTGATCTATACACTGTCATGCTTACAAAATCCAAATTGTTCAGGCTCTTCGAGAAACAGATTACGTGAGTCGAAAATGGTTCTATGAAGAATTTTGAATTTAATTAATCAAGATGAAAGCATTGTAAAAAATTTATATATGATGAGGCCCATTTTCATTTATCTGGTTATGATAACTTTAGGTTATCAACAGATAACAAACAGAACTTCAGGTTTTGAAGTGACCAACAACATCTCCATTCCACAAAAGTTACTGTGTGGTACGCTATGTCTTCATCAGGGATTATAGGGCCCTACTTTTTCGAAGATGCTCTTGGCAATGCTGTCACAGTTACTTCACAGAGATATGCAAACATTATGGAAAACTTTTTTACTCCACAATTTGTACAGTATGACAATATTTCCTGAATAAAACGGAGCAACCTCCCATACAGCTAGAGTAAGCATGAATATTGTTAATGGTTTATTTCCAAATTATGTGATCTCTCGAAATGGTGATATCACAAGTCCCCTCTACCCATCTACTGGACCTCACAATGTACGACTTTTTCTTGTAGTGGTATCTGAAGAGTAAAGTGTATCAGGATAACCCACCACAAACAAGGACCCTAAAAGAATGGATCGGACAGAAAGCGGTTCAATTCCCACTGCCTGGAAGAATGCGTATGCCTGAACAGATGCAATCTTACCAGAGTTATTTTTAAAAATAGTGTACTTACTTTACTTTAATGCTTTTTTATGCAGTTTAAGGTGGTGAAAATCAAATTTGGATAAATTGATTGTATTTTTTGTTTTCAGCCTTTTCAAAATCTCTCTTTATTCTTTCCCACCCTGTATTTAGTTTTGTGCATGGATGCATGAGACAGTTTGTGTAATGTTTCTGCATCATTTATGTAGATTAAAATTAGTATATTGTAATATTTTTCCGCCATCTTAGTTACACCATATTAGAATTAACACTATAATGTTAATTATTATATAATGACTATTTGTAAAGTTTATTAAAAATTTTAAGAGTTGCACATTTTCATATTTTCTATTTTAGCATTTAAACAAAAATGGAAGATAAAATTAAAAATATGTACAGTATTCTCCTAGAAACTATTTACTTGTCTATTCTATAATGCTTTATCACCTTTTCTACTACAAATTTCTCATATCTTTTCTATTATATGTATTAGTAATTTGTGTTATATTATTTTTTAACTTTTTTCTAACATTCTTTTTTTAATTTTTGGATTTTAAATTTTCTGGATGACCATCTCAGTTTAAGAGGGACCCCCTTGAGATCTTTTGACACTGTTTACGTTGACAGGCTGACACTAAGTTGTTACACTTCATGGCAGTTCATAAACAGAATAATAATCCTACATAATGTGATGAAAGATACTTCCATATCATCAGTTGTCAGTTATTGCACAAATATATAACAACGTCAAACAGTACAAATAATCAGTATGGAATAAACATAAACCACAAACTCTTAGAAAGAAGAATGTAGTTGCTCACTGTAGCTTATTTATCACTGAAGATTGCAACATTGTCATTGAAACATCTTTTGAGTTAAAAACATATTATTTGTGAGAAATTGTGTACAAGTTTTATTTGAATTGTCCATTAATTATTAACATAAGAGTTAACTGTTGTTATTTATTCACTATCCATATTTTCCGTGATTATCACTCAGATATCTGGGCAAGAAAATCTCCATTAACACATTAGTTAGTTTCTTGTGAACTCTTTGTTTATGATTTTTAATTTTAAGTTTACGCTTCATAAAAATTTTAATTTTTGTTAGTATCCATTTTTACTGTCAATATTACATTTTTGTTTACTGGAATATGTCACGAGGTCATTATTGATTATATTACGATTAAAACCACAGTCAATTAAAAGAGTAACTGATTTGCTTAGGTAAAGTGCTAGAATTAGGTATATAGTGCAAACTTAAGATGGAGCTGTTGACAGTTCTCCTTTTGATAACAGGTTAATTAAGGTGTGGGCAAACATATGGTTGGTTCATCATTATATCTGTACCCTGTTCTTTCCTCTCATTTAATCTTCGAATTGTTTGTTTATACTTGTGACATAACAACGACAGAGTCATTTATTTCTGATGGTTTCTCGTCTGGGCTGGGTATTTCTTGATTTTGTTTTGGAGGTTTTATTTTATATGTATCTGCTATCCCTTAATTTAACTAGCTAGTTTTTGTGATGACATTTGAGTGGTTTATATCACTTTTTAACAGTCAGTAGACCTAGTGTTGTTGATGGTCTTTTGCATCTATTACAAAATTGTTTTGCCGATTTAAAAATTCCATTTCTAAAACTATTTTGCTAACTTTTTCTATTAAATTAACTTTTGTATTTTATATATTTTACAATTACCTTTAAAAATTGCATTTTGATGTTACATGATTTGGTTATTTTTTTTTGCAAATTTTTCAGTATTTATTTTAAAACTGTTTTCTGTGTTAGATTATGGGATGTCTTTTTTATTAACGTTCAGTTAGTGTTATCCTTAAAGTGAATTATGATTGTATTATGAATTATTTTAATATTTTGTGTTAATATGTGCATTTTCTTTCTTTCAGGTGAGACTATCTAATGAATGTATGATTTATGTTAACTCTTGCACTTTTAATTGTATGGCTGGATAATGCTGGTATTGGTTCTAGTGTTTTTGTTTGTTTATGATTTCAAAAAGTAATTTTTTTTTTCCCGAATCTTTTCACATTATATTGAAGCTGCTAAGGTATCATTTTCCGTGGTTTATATATATATATATATATATATATATATATATTTTCATTACTGTTGAGACCGTTGGTTCTTGGTGGAATTCCATGTTTAAAGATAATAAAACACAATTTTTTATTTTGTACTATCCACTTTTTATTAGTCTAGCCGACCAATGGTTTCGCCTGCTAAGGCATTGACGAGGTAATACAGCCTCGTCAATGCCTTAGCAGGCGAAACCATTGGTCGGCTAGACTAATAAAAAGTGGATAGTACAAAATAAAAAATTGTGTTTTATTATCTTTAATATATATACATTTCAAATTTCTGGCTTTCGTCCTTGAATGATATATGTTATAATTTGGGTAATAATTATATATAGTTATAATGAGGTTCATTTTTCTACATACTTTTGTATATTTATAAAATAGTCGATTGTTGGTTCATCTTCTTTATGTAACGTGTTGTCGAGAATTATTTGTAAATTTGGTTATGGACCTCTGGTGTAAATAATTTTGTTACTTCCTTTTTTGTTTCATCCCAGTTAAAATTTTCAATAGGTCCTTTTTTGGGTAATTTTCATACCAATTTAAAGCTGTGATATGTTGGTAGAGGGTTTATTTTGATGGTATGTGTCCAATTACTTGTTCTAGCAGCTATTTCACATTAATTTTAAAATCGAACATCAATTTATATCAGGTCATCCATTATACAGGGTGCCACAAAAATCTTAGCTCTCTATACATTTTCCGATTCTACGCACTGAAAGGAACGAAAAATTATAAGTAAAATATTTTTTACAAAAAAAAGAAAAGTTTAATGACTAATGAAACAGTTTTTTTTTTTGTTCTGTAGTACATCAAAGAATAACAGAGTTATTGACAAAGAACTGAAATATTACTGGCTGATAATTGTTGGGACTTGCTGTTTTGATGATGGTGATATTGCTTGATTTATTTATATATTTTTCCTACTGTTTCGTATATACAATTGTTAATGGGGTTGTTTATGATTTGGTTTTCTATTTTGTCTGAGACATTAATACAATAAAGTATTCACTCTCTTCCACCTCTAATGTTAGTTTTTATGTGTTAGGGCTAATATATACTTGTTTATTTGTGTGATTTTATTAATTTGGGTTACGTGGAGTGTACGAACATGGAATGAGTGAACACACAAAAATCGTGGTCTCAGCGAACAAGGTTATGACAAAAGTGGAGTGCCCCCCCCCCATTAATGGACAAGTATTGATTAAATAAAATAAACAATATATAATTATTAAATGAAAAATTTTAGAGCCCCCCCCCCCCATTAATAGATAAGTACTGAATTATCATACAACTATTGCTTATTAGTGTGATATCTTGCTTACCTACGTACTACGTATAAATAACACCTTAGATATTAATTTTATAAAATCAGTTTAACCCTTAGTATTATAACGCTGAAATTACTCAACCAACTAATGAACTAATCACAAGGTGTGCACTAAACAACAGACTGAAGTGCATTGAGTAACTCTACACTCTACTCTCTACTGTGTGCTCTACTCGAGTGGGTGCATGAGAGATGGACAGGTAATGTGAGTCATGATTTTCAGAGATAGTTCATTCTTAAAATGTTACAGTGAATAATAAGTTAAGGATTCCCTAATTATTAAGATTTTAGTTTGTAGCATTGTCCATAGGTCATTGTTCTGCATATCCATTGGATTTTAGTTTGTAGCATTGTCCTGCGTATCCGTTGAATTTTAGTTTGTAGAATTTTCCGTACCTCATTGTCCTGCATATCCGTTGTCGTTCGCACAGCCCACTGTGAAACTTCTACTGTTCGCTCATCCCACTGTTTGCTCATCTCACGTTCTCACATCTCACAACATCATTAATTTGGCATCATACAGGATTTTGAGAAGAATAGGTAAGGTTTTTCTCTTTAATATAAGAGTTTAGTATGTTAAATCTGTTTAAATATTCATATAATAAATTTAATACATGTACATATTCGAAAATACTCATGATCTAAATTTGACAAGTCAATTCATGAGTTATAAATAGTTGATACAAAATAAAATGTTTTTAAAATTGTTTTAGGTAAATTTTATTAATAATGGGTCTTAGATACAAACATAATATGTTTTTCCTCGTTTATCTTATTAAGTTAAATATATTCCACCATGCAAGTTATTATTTTGGTGATAGTCAATTTGTCTAAATTGATATTATATGGGGGTTTTCCACCAACAACATAAGTGTAGTAATTACTTACTCTCTTTTACCATGATAGGATTAAACACGACATAAGACAAACTCAATTTTTAACATGAAAACATTTTTTAGGTTCAATACACGACACAGATTTCATGCAATATTTATTATAAAGATATTATCCATTTGATTTAGAAGGAATTAATTTTATTAAAAATTTTCAATCTCACATTCATAACATTTAATAATAAATACAACTTAAAACTTAGGATTGTACTCTAATACAATTAATTTACAATCCAAATATATGATCCTTTAATCTACATTTATTAATTCAGTAGTTCAAATCATAAAACAAAGTTCAAATATGTGTGCTTTAGGTCCTGGACAGATATGGGAACTTATTTGTGTAGAATAATATACTATAAAATTTTAATTACACAGGTTTACTTATATGGTCTAGAATATACATTTATTAAATCCTTTAGAACATATAAAACACAAATATCACCACTTCTTTTAGAAGGACATGGAGTTAATATAATATATTGAATTGAATGAGATGCTTAATTTAGTTTAAATGCTGAAATTACATATTTTTAACCACATAAATATATTTAGTTACTCTTGATTGTTTGGTAGCACTTATTTAATGGATGAATACTTATTTAATTATGAATTATTTTCTACTTAAGCACTTTCCTTTTTTTATGAACTACTTAGTAATGAATGTATTATTGGTAATCTGCCTTCGTATATCCTTCTGTATTTTCATGCTGTCTTAGAAGCATCTTTTTCATTATTATGTTCAGATTTTGATTTGATTTAGTTGAAATTGTACATAATTCGATTGTCATTGGTGCCTTGAGTGTCAATGGTAAATTAAAAAAACCTATAACCCAGTGACATTGTAATGCATGGTCATTTCAAGGGTTAGGAACTATCAACCTTGAGTACAGTTTAGCCACCACACACAAATTATGGCATAAAATATACCTATGTATGAACTTATATCCAGAGTTGTGTCTTTAACGAACACAAGGTAAAGATGTAAATTTATTTTAGCATGATATAACATTTTTTAAATATTCCGTGGACATATTTTATACAAATGATAAAATATTTAAATAAAATTGTTCAATTTTACTTTAACATATTTTACAGAACTTTTATAATTTCAGAATAAATCCAACATAACACCAAGATAATTTAATAAAATAACTCTCTCTAATATAAGACATACACACATTCCATCTCTACCAGATATACTGTTGTGATAAATGAGAAGAGCTTCAAAATTGACTTTGTTTTAAATATTAAAAATCATACATTTTGTTGTAACACTTTGATTCATGTAGTTGGTATCAAATCACTACCTTACAAATCTAAATCTGTCGTTGATTGTATGTCATCGGTTATACACTAAGTATTACTCCAGCCTGGCTGGCAGCCATTAGATCATTACCAAATGGAATGTCTATACTGTAATGAGATTTTATTTTTACAACATATTAATTCATTCATTTTTGTTGTCACAAGGTGTGGTTAATAATAAAACATTATTTTCTTTCTATCAGTGAAAACTCACCTTAGCAACAGCTCCTTAGGCAGTTTCTTGTTTATCTGAGCATCATCTTCCAAAAATACTCGTGTCAACTGAAATAAAACAATCAATTTTATTTCTTCCTCTCAGATAATGTACATTGCTTGCTATAACTTACAGACAGTATTTCCACCACATTCACAATACAATGTAATTAAGCAGTTAGAATCCTTATTGTTTCAATATCTAATATTATTAAGCAAGCAATTCTTGCCTGTTTGTAAATTTTATTTTGAAAGCAGGTCATACGATTTTGTTGAAGTGAAGTGAATACAATTTTCGGATGAAACTTAAAAGTGATTTAGTTGGGTCTAGACTTTGAAAAACCTAATTTAGGAATTTAAATATTCATATCATTAAGACTTAAAAAATCAGTCCTTCTAAGGGCCAACAAAAAAGTTTTACATTTAGTTATTCCTATGTTATGGTCACTTTCTTCTTTTGGCTGTATGTAACTTATATTTTTGCAATAAAAGCAATTCACGCTTAAATTTATTACACCAAGTATTAATAAGTATTTTTTCACGAATAAAATACATTTACTCAGAACTTTGATAAACGCCATACTAATAACCCATTTGCAGCGCACAGTCAATTTTCATAACATATCAGTATTCAGCCAGGATGTTTCCCCCTGTATTTCGACAAATCTAATACATCTAATGTATTTTTTAAGCTGATTCCGAATTTAATATCAAATTTTATGTAGGAATTTTATTTGACAAAAGAAATTTTGGCAAAAAAACTTTAATTACTTTCATTTCTCAACAGATTTTAATAAAAGTCATAAACCAATTGTATTTTTGGACGCCAATTACAAATTAAACACAAATAAATTTTTTGAAAAAAAAAAATTTAATGGCGCTGTAAATTTTCAAGTATTTTTGTTTCTCAATTGAATTTTTATCAAACTCACATGCCCTATGTATTTTGGGATGCTGGTTCTGAATTTACCATCAGATTTTCTATAGGAATTAAATTATTGGCGATGGTGTAATATACAATAGGCCTATATACATACAAAATCATGAGAAGAAACTGGAAAATTATTTATTTTTTAAAATTTGTATAATACATTATTTAAAAAACTGTTTTATTAGACATTTTTTATCTTCAACCATTACTAAAGTTAGTACATTTTCATATTGATTATTGATTATTCGTCCGTAACACCAGTATCATTGTTATCACTTGAAAAATTTAATTTATTATTCAATTTCAGAATCACTCTCATCATTGTGCAAAAAGAGAAGATGTGCAATATCATTATCTTTTAGATTAGTCAATCTTGCTACAACGTTTGACGGATCACTTATGTGTAAAATATTGTAAACTAAACATAAGTCAAGAATTGGCGTGAAAAACTAACTGTTGCCAACCTAAGAGTCTATAAATAGCCAGAAGGGAGGAACTGGACACGGCAGCTACCGAGCACAATATGCGTACCAGTACAGCATTGGCGATACCAAGAATTTAGCGCAAGACGTATTAGTATGTCAAATGATGCAAATAGGTTGAAAGAACAATTCATGTGTATTTGTAAACGAGTTTAAAGCTTTTGTTGAAATGCTCTATAAAGTGATTTAGCTAAGCCTCGACTTTGGGGAAAGTCATTTAAGTGATTGTGAAGAGAAACCAGATTTGTTTCTACAATCTAATAATCTATTAATAATGAAATAAATCTGAAAGTACATTTACAACTCAAACAAAAAATCTATTTACGAAGCAATATAAATTAATAAATCTATGTTTAACCCCTCGACCATGCCACAATTTCTATGTGTTTAAGTTACCCTTCACATTCTCACAAATCTAAGAAAACTCTAAATGTAAAGTTTGGAAATAAATTACTAGTGACAGAATGGTTATTTTTTTTAATTCCTTTTCTGTGTGTCATTAAGAATAATAAATATACAATTTATCATTAATATGTCTTTTATAATTTATGTTCAGAAAGGAATAAAGTTTTGTTTTAAAAGTTCTTACCATAATAAAAAATTTTAAAACAACTGATCAATAAAACTAAGTATGTCTTCAGTCTCCTTTTACCAAGCTCTGCTTGGTCTTCTTTTACTTAGTCTAATATGAGTGGCATAACACAAGTTCAATCATAGTAATGAACCTGGTTCATGATATTTATTTTTGGGCCCCTCCTTGCAAAGTAATAAATAACCTACATAAAAAAATAAGTAATATCAATAAAACCTTAAGTAATAAGAATAAAATATATATCAAGCTAATATGTACAGGAATATATCAATACAATAATTTAGATTAACGTCACTTACATATCAATGACATAAACATTGGATACTACATAATGTCACAAATTAACTGACCTAGAGATTAATTTTCTTGAAATAGTGTGATCAACTAACATTTTGTGAAGTAAATATTGATACCATATCAATAGATCTTGCATGGTCACATTCTATTATTAAAATACTGACACAGCAAAGTTGTTCCTGGGACATGGTATTTCTTAAGTAATTCTGTAATACCAATCTGACGTTATAGGTACAGTGTTAGTCAAAAGTATGGGGACACTGTTGACTTTTTAACAGATGAGCAAAAAACTAAACTCAGGAAAATGTGCTTTTTCGTGTATGGAGCAACTTTGCCTCCATAAACAAGTCCATACAATTTCAAATTCTAGGCTAAAATTTTCCGCACGCAATGTGTTAAGTAAAGTGTTAAATTTTTAAGTGTGTGGTGTGTGTGTGTGCGTGTTTTGCACCTTCCTGTATTTTGCTATAATTCACTGAACTGTATAAGTACCAAAATGTATTATTTTAATTATTACTAAATTATTTCCTAAATTAGAAGTCATTAATTTTCATTTAACTTTGGAACTTTACTGTACTATATTTTGATTTAATTAGATATTTTAGATAAAACTAATATCGAGTACTGTATTATATTTTTAATTATAAGAACACTGCTATTGAACATTCCATATAACTTTCATGTCTGTTATACATATAATTAAAAAGTTTTTCAACAACTTTGGTTTTTTATTTTTATACTTCGCTTGTCTAGTTTTTAGTATCAATTTTTATCTAATTTTCTCTTCAAATTAAGCGGGTATTCAGACTATCTGGATTCAGATTAGCAAGGTTCAACTGCATATATATATGAGAGAATAAAAAAGGCGAAGTTCATTATGCTTTAAGAGTTATTAGAAATATAGTAAGCACTTAGGTGGTCAGATATAGTAAAGATTTTTGGAGTAAATCTCTAGGAGAAGAAAATATGGTTTAGAATCAGAAGATAGTTAGTTATGACAATATATGGAGTGAGCCCTAAAAACTCTTGTTGCTCTGAATTCAAAAACGTCACAATTTTAAAATTAGTCTTAATTTATAAATATGGAGAGTTTCTTAGAAAGAGCATATATTCAATCCAAATATGGATTTTAATTGTTATGGAAGGACAGAGAGTAATAACTTCCAGTCTTACAAACATTCACCAGTAATTTTAATTTTTACCCCTTTCTTTACTTTATGCCTGATAAACAGCATAACACTCAGAAAAATCCACTACCAGAAACCTTAAATGAGCTTGAACTTGTGCAACTTTTAATGAGCTCAAACCTGTGCAACATTTAATACGCTCGAAACTGTCCAACCTTTAATGAGCTCAAACCTGAGCAACCTTTATTGGTAATCTTAGAGAAAAATTTACTTCCCAGTATTAAGGTAACAAGAGGCGAGACACCGATGTACTAAGTATCTATGATCGGTAGCCGGTTCTAACACTTCAGAGACAACAGTGTCTCTGATGTCACAATCACCTTCCCCTCAGTCAATCGTTTCGTCTCTAGTGATTTTGTAGTGTTTATTCTGATTATTATTATGAGTTTATGACATTTTTTTGTTATTTTAGTAAATTGTTTAAGTAGTAAAAAATATGTTGGAACTAGAAGAAATTATATCTCTGGGCATTATTATAAATGAACACACAAATAGGAAAAAGAAAAAAGATAGGAAATTATGGATACATCCACCTTCTAATTGCAGGCTTGACAAAGGAGAATTTTATAGTTTATATTCGGAACTGTTACCGAATGAAAAGAAATTTTTAATTATTTTAGGATGATACATTTATTAAGCTCTTTGTCAAGTTAAAAAATAATTTATCCAAACAAAACACAAATGTGTGAAGCAGCAGTCCTGCAAAAGAACGACTTGCTGTAACGGTAAGATGAGAAAATATTATGTAGTATGTTAAATATTAACATAAATCAAACATATTTCAATTTCTTGTTTCAACTATTTAATAATGCAATGAATGAAAACAGTATTACATGGAAACTAATAACTACATAATATAATACCTGACAATTCAGAAAATAAAAACACCTGGGAAAATTATCTTATGAATGAAAATGAAGTTATTCTTACAAGTGGGGCTATACAAAGAAAAAGTACTTGAATCCTCAGAATTAGCTACAGAGTTATTAGGGGAAATTGCAAAGCTTGGATGTTGGGGGGGGGGGATAATTACTTGAGAATTAGAATGGACTGGTACTGGGAAGTTGTTATGAGATTGATAGGGAGACTGATAATATTGAAAAGGAATTGTTATGAAGAAGTTGAGGTTTGTGTAAAGTTTGACATATTTTGTGTTAGAAAATGGGTGTAAGAAAGAGATGTAAGCTTGTTGTATTTTGCTAAAACCTGCAATATTTCAGATGTGTCAAATATTTTGATCTAGCAGAATAAGTGAGTATGAAGTGACATCAAGAATAAGCTATCATCATCATTATGTATTTATTAGATTTCGATGATATTTCATGGATTCCATCAGAGTTTCATTTAAGTTTGTTAAGGCTTCCTGGGGATCATCCCCCCTTTCGCAACTTTGTTTTCTTGTATTCTACTCCTCAGGTATTCCATCTGCAGTTGCAACTATAGGTGTATCTTCCTCTTTTATCTTCTGAATTGAAGTAATACTGCGCATAGGAGAGTAAGTTTAAAATTTATTTTAAATTTAAAAGTAACAAAGTCAATAATAATTTTTCTTGTTATGTTCTCTAAATTTATAATTTGTCTTAAAATGTAGTGTTACTTTTATATTAGGGATGTGGTTGTAGGCATTAAAAAGGACAACATATCAAAATAAACATATTGCTTCCTATTTAAAGTGCCACTTCCACTTTACATATATATATATATATATATATATATATATATATATATATTTAAGCCAGTTCCCGTCTAAGAATTTTGAAGGAATTTTCCACCACCTTTGTAAATCAACACCTACAACAAAAAACAAAAGAACAAATATAATATAGTACACAGTGGAAGGCACATACTACTTGAATGAAAGCTTAATTTTTTCAGTAGATAAACGTTCCTTTTCCACTCTAAAAGTAATATCCTTGTGTCTCTAATTAACAAATACCTAGTGAGCGGATCATCTCTGCAAGATCTAAACTATCAATATCAAAATTGGTGCTTCAACACTATCTGAAATCATTAACGAAGTATGTGCACTGATTTGGAATAAATGGAAAGATGTTTGTATTTCACCCCCTCGTTCAGAAAAACGGCTAGAAATTGAGAACAGTTTTCACACAATGGTAATTTTCCTAAGTGCATAGAGGCATACATCTGATTAATTAAGCCAGCAGACAGTGGTTCATTATACTACAATTATAAGAAATATTTTTCCATTGTTTTTCTTGCTATGGCATAGTAAGTTTGTGATAGTAATTATCAATTTACCTTAGATTATGTTGACATTAGATCTTACAGAAGGAATTTAGATTCTGGTATCATAAATTCAACATTATGGTGGTCATTAGCATCAGGTTCATTCCCAAACCATCACCTTTAGGGTCAATATCACCATCTAAAATTCAATTGGTTTTTGTGGCCAATGAAGCATTTGGTCTATTGAAACGTATAATGGAGCTATAAAGTGGGAAATGTCTTACTTTGAAGAAATTTTTTAACTATCAGTTGACAAGAGCAAGTAAGTAGATAGAGTGTAGTGTACATTTGGAATTCTTGCCAATAAGTGGAGAATTCTCCACAGACCATTAAATGTTGAAATAGCATGTGTTACAAATATAATCAAAGTTTCCACAATTCTTCGCAAATTCGTTAGTTCCCGAGAAGGATATGCATTTGATGACACATTGACAAACGAAGGACTACTTGATATTAGAAACCCCAATGTTAGTAGTAGACAACAACCAAACCAAATAAGAGAACATTTGCAGATAATTTGGAGGGAGGGAGATGTAGAATGGCAATACAACAGAATTTTAAAATTAATTTACTTTTATCAATTAATGGTTTTGGTCAATTTTTAATATTATCAATTAAATATATCATATATATATATATATATATATATATATATATATATATATATATGATAAATATTATAAACATTTAATTATAAAAGAGAAATGTACTTAAATTTCTTCTTCTTGACATCCTGCAGAAGGATTTCAAATTCTTGTATAAAGACACAGAAGACTTCAATCCAGAAATTTTAAAAAAAGTTATATTTAAGTAATCATCATTGTGACGTCCCATAAACAAGATTGATCGCAAATGACTTTAATAAATGCCTTGGTGTCAAAAGCTGGCCAATGATGCCACAAGGCGAAACAATTGTAGCTCATTTATATTATTAAAATAATTTTGAAACTGTAGCTTTATTGCTTTATTTAATCCATTAATTATTTCTGAAACATAATATTTGTTTACTAGTGATGTTGCCCACAGATTTTGGTTATTAATCTTCATATTTCACTAAAATTTGAACAAAATCGGTAGAGCTGACCTTGAGAAATTGTCTTTTAAACAGCTCCATGCCAGATTTTTTACTCATTGAACCAAAATTTTTTGGTCACACTTTGTTTTGTCTTTGAGCAAAATTTTATTAAAATTGCTAGCACTGATTTTTTGAAAATCTTAATTTTGTGTTTTTTGCTTTATTATAGCTATCCCCAAATTTTGAGTTTTCAAAAACGGAAAGAAATGTCCCGAGATTTACCCAAAATTTTATTAAATACTGTATAGACGATAGACAAACATCATTTCATAAATCATATTTTTGATTTAAGGAACCTCAAAATGGATATATCAACAAAAATTCAACATCGATTTTTGACCCATCACTAACTTTCTCTATACACATTTCTGAGAAAATAAAAAATATACTTAAAAAAAATTTTTTTAATGATAAATATTTAGTTTTCAATATTAATAAACACTATCGTATAAATAATATAAAATCTAGGGATAAAAACATCTTTTTAATTTTAGCGAAAATAATAGATAAAAACAACAAGAGCATAAAACTATAACACTGCTCTTGAATAATATACCAGTTTAATCAAATAAAGGCATAGACGATTCTCTTTCATTAAATTGACCATAAAAGTGTCATATTTACTGATCTTAAGTACAATTGTGTTTCTTGGTCTGTGGAAGGTGATTCGTTGCTAAGCAACCACTGAGCCTTGGATGGATGGTGGGGGAACAATACTCTTGTAATATATATCCTTTTTATGGATAAGTCATGAAGTGTGATGGTGTTGAATTGACAAACTTCTTTTTCACTATAGCCTAGTTTTGTGTGGTCAAAATTAAAAGTGAAAAAGTGAATAGCGGTGTAAAATATTATTTTTTTCTTTTCAAGGTAAGGTATAAAATTTATTATTATTATAATATAAGAGGAAGTAACAAACTACATAGGTTATGTATGAGCTACTAGATATTGCACGACTATCAATACGACTAAATCACAAATACATATTTAAGAAGTTTACTTTTATACGAAATAAGAGTGCAAGATCTTTCATTTATGAGAAATATTCATTTAATATGACATAGAAATAAGAATAAACTAAGGTAAACTGACCTAACTTGTCCTGTACACCAAACAATTTATTGATACATGAATCTTGACTTCGTGTAGTTGGTGGTTATTTTTGATACTTACTTTATATAACAAGTTTTACACAGGTCCAGTAATTGCAAATTTAATAAATACTTTATATCTAGGACAGTTTATGTAAGATTACTGAAATTTTATATATAAATTTTAATTATTATTTAAATAAAATAACATTAATATACGATATTACAACTATGAAAACTACCGTATTTTAATAAAAACTAAAACGATTGTTCATACTTCTCATAACAGAATAAGTGAATCTTGCATATGCAAACTTGCAAATTCCTATTGCAATATCTACATAAGTAAATATTCTGTGTATTTTGTACTTTTCATTTTCAATTTTCATGGTGAAAAAATGAATAGTATGGTGAAATATCACTTTTTCTTTTCAAGGTAAGAATTAAACTTAATGATTCTTGTAGAATAAATTTTAACAATACATGAATCTGGACTTTGTGTAACTGTTTATTTTATTACATACTTTATGTGACAAATTTCAACGCAGGCTCACCAATTGTAAATAAAATAAATACTTTATATCTTATGCAGATTAGGTAAGATTACTTTTTATATATATATAAATTTAAACTAACATTGAAATAAAATACCATTCATCTACAATATTAGAACTACCAAAACTGACATATTTTAATAAAAACCAAAACAATCCCCATGATGTTGATTGTGGATGCATCTGAATATAAAAATACATGAATTTTGACATTTTAAGTGTACAACGTAGTCATCAAACCTCTCGTTTTTGTAATTATTTCAAAATTTAACAGTTATTAATTAGTTTCCAAAGCAAAATATTGTTTTAGTTCTAAATAGTGTTTTAACAGTTATTAATCAGTTTCCAAAGCAAAATATTGTTTTAGTTCTAAATAGTGTTTTAACAGTTATTAATCAGTTTCCAAAGCAAAATATTGTTTTAGTTCTAAATATGTTAAAAGTGACTGTTTCTAAAGTGAATATTAGTTGCTTGTCAGTCATATACAAATTTGAAAATTCCTATTGCATTATAAGCAAATTTTATGTTATTTTATACTATTTATATTTAATTTTCACGATGAAAAAGTGAACAGTGTGATATTTGTTTTAAGGTAAGGATTAAACTTAATGTTTCTAGAATTTATTCCCAAATGACAATAGTGTGTAAGAAATTTTTACCAAGTGGGTAAAGAGTTGCAATATTAGTTCTGAAATAAGTTAGAAAAATATGAATGACAAATTCGTGTTTAGCAGCCCAGACAAATTTTAATAAAACTAAGTTTCATTGAACTAAAAAAAATATTGACATTTACAGATGATAAATTAAAAAGAAACATATTTCACCATCAATAACAAAACGTTTCTGATGAATTAGTTGTGGAAATAAATGTTTATGTTCATTTATAAAAAAAAGAAGTAATTTCCCCACATAAAGTTGCCATTTTGTTAGTAACAATACAAAAACTATAAATAATCAGAATATTTTGCAAATTGGCAGAAATCTGAAAAACACTTGATATTTACAACATGAAAGGTGGTTGAGGGGGGGGTTGAAGGAGATGTAAAAGTTAATATATTGTTGTTCGGATTTCTACATGACTGTTGTATTAATGGAGTGATGAATATAGAACACTATTAGTGATTATGGGGAAATATGATTGACTGTAAATTTCTCTGCCTGTAAAGGAAGTAAAAGAACCATATCAGGATGTGTATTGTAAAAAATAGGACAAAAATTATAATTTGTATACCTTAGTTAATTGTTTATAACAAGTTAATTTTAAAATTCTTATAAAAAAAAAAACTGAGTCATAATATATTGTGAGATTGTTTAATTAACTACTTACTTTTCATGAGCTCTATGTATTGTAAAAAGACAAGGACAAAAATAATAATTTTTAAACCTTAGTTAATTGTTTACAACAAGTTAATTTAATAAAATTCTTGTAAAAAAACTGAGTCATAATATATCGTGAGGTTGTTTAATTAACTACTTTTCATGAGGTCATAGGTTTAAAACCCACAGGAAGCACGGTTTTTTACTCTGGAATATAGTTCTTTCTTACATGTAATAAGGTGGCAGAAAGGCCCACTATAATTAAACTATAGTTGGTATGAGTCAACTTCATGACAGGGTTGATTAGAATCTAACTACACAAAAAACACCCATTATGCAAATTTTATTTTTTATTAGTGTTAATCTAAAAAACAGAAATGATATTTAAACACAATTTTCCACAATAAACATTTTATTTGTTCTAGGCGATGTTTCAATGACTAAGACATTATACTCAGTTGTTACATCTACACAAACCTTCTTACATGCACACAAACACTCTTGGGACAACAACTTTCTTTTTATTTGATGAATGAAGATTCCATATGTGTTGATCATTTCAAGTGAATAGTGTTAACTATATATAAAATTTAATTATTTATTTATTGGTGCTTGTCATTACTATGTCTCAAATAAACCCAAAATATTTACCCTACAAAACTTATAAAATTAAAATTAAAATCTAAAGAATACAGTGCAAAAACATTCAACTAACTTTCTTACTCATCCATCGCCAAGAAGAAAAATTACAGTTAAATGGCAGTAGTTGTCAGTCAATAATTATATATTTTAAAAGGACCTAAATTTGTCTGTTCCATAAAAGCGACATCAGTGGTTGTATTTGATTAATATCAAGCTTTTAGTGATGGCCGTCAAGCTCATTTTTTTTTTGTTTTTTGCCGATTATTCCTGAACTATAATGGTTTTTTACTTGTGAATTTGTACACGGGTTTAGATCATTAATCTTCATAGTATTCAAGTAAAATTTTAATGACATTGGTGGAGCTAATTTTAAGTAATTACAAACAGTCCCAAGATATGGCTAAAATATGTACACATACCAAATTTGTCCACTTGTTTGGGTATAGGTGACAGAGATCATTCCAGAAAACACATTTATGGATTCACATTACCTCAAAAAAATATATCGGCAAAAAAAAATCTACATACATTTTTTGACCAATCACATAACTATCTCTGTAATACACATACGCTGAGAAAGTAAAAAAATGTAAGTTTCTTTTCTAACAGCACTGTACTCACTTAAACCTGTTGTATATAAATGTGTCAGTTCTCAAATATGACAAAGTCAATTTTCTTAAATCAAATTTCATAATGCACAACTAGACCTGAAGTAGAGATTATTTTAATTGTCGAGAAAATTGCTTAAATCATTCAAACTATGAATGGAGATATCTGTTGAACTTTTGTGGAACATAATTTAAAATAAAACTAATTCCAAAAATAATGATTTGTAAGTTTATCAGAAAAGAAATTTTATTTACAAAACATACATTTAAGTATTTTCAGTATGAAAGTCATTAGGGTAAGATAGATTATTAACAAACATACTGTAGAAAGTATTTAATCCAAATACATTAAACAGGTGGGTGACCAATATGTAACAATGTCTAATCTCTACACAAATATGTCTTTATCACAATTGCGCCGTAGTCACATAAATTCGTAGAGATTGAAGTTAAGCAATGTACAAGTTCACAATGCACACTTTGTTCCTTCGTTTCGGCAAAATGCCAAATACTTCCAATACCTTGGGTATTGGGTTGCATCACTTTCTGTCTGTTTTTCACGGTCGTACATTTGTAATTATTTGGTTGTTTCTGAAAGTCTGCATACATTGTTAGAAAATAACTAGACCCTATAACAAAAAAAAATGCTGTTCTTGTTGTGTTTATTATTACACAAATTATTCACACAAATTTTATTACAATTAGTTCAACCTCCTTTTTACTTTATCACAAATATGAAGTATAGAGAAAGTTATATCATGAGTAAAAAAATTTACATCAAGTTTTTATACAAATATCTATTTTGAGACCACCTCGGCCAAATAAAATATGGATTTTGGAATGATGTCTCATTATCTGTGCAGTCCTATTCAGTTCAAACCAGAGGATAAATTTTGATTAAATTAGGTATGGGTATATTTTGGGGCACTAGACATTTAAAAAAATTATTTTGTTAACTCAAAATTTGGAGGTAGTTGCTATAAAAAAAAAAAAAAACTCCAAATTTATATTTACACCAAATAGGCTTTAACGATTTTTATCATATATTTTCCTGGAATGTAGCCACTAAAGACCCAAATAAAATGTAATGGTTGCCATTTCCCCCAAAATGCCACTTCAGGAGCTATCGGTAAAAACACATAAAAATTATCCATGGACCTAATTTCTCAAAATCGGATCTACCAATTTTTGTAAAATGTAAAGATTTAATTCCACAAACCAGCGTGCCAAATCGAAATAAAAGAAAATTATGCCTCAGGAATAATGGCATAAAAACCTAACCTTATTAAAAACTTGATTTCCATTTACAATAGAACCCCTCTAATCCGCCCTCGGGTGGTCCGTTACTCCGGTTAATCCGACCGTGCTCGAGCTAGCGATATTGTGCCGACTTGCCGACATGTCAATGACTCACAGCCCGTCTGGCGCCATTCTTTCCGGTTTGTTATCGCTTTCCCGTTTCAGTGCTGTGTCATCTCTCGTGTTGTTTCTATTGATTTGCTATAGTACTTGCAAAGTTTACATATAGACTTTATTATATAGACTTTTAAAAGTTTATATATCACTTTAAAAAAATCTCTTTATATAATATGTAATAAATATTGACTTTTTCGGATAATCCGACCTTTTTTTGCGTTCCGGCCATGCCCCCAGTCCCCAAGGTGACGGATTAGAGGGGTTCTACTGTAATAAAATTACACTTAGGAAAAGTTTATGGCACACATGAAACAAACTTAGGCTCTATTTAAATATAAGAATATCTTTTTGTATATTTTTCAAAAATTGATAAAGGTTGGACCCTTCTACACAAACTTATTTCCCAAACAAAAAAAAATCAATAATAATAAAGAAAATTATATTTTTCTCTCTTTACTATAAGCAGTATATAGAGAGATATTGTTGGGGAGATAGCGACAAATATTATTTTGGTTAAGTGTGTGAGGAGAGTAACCACATGTTTTTGTACAGTTTATTAGCATAGATTTTACTAGTTGTATAAGAATTAGCATATTAAATCCTCTTCATGCCGGTTAATAGAATTTAAAATAGGCTAAAGTTTTTATAGGCGAATGTTTTTGCACTTTATTAGGCTAGATTTACTAACCTAATAAAAGAATTGGAATATTAAATCCTCTTAATGGCGGTTAATAGAATTTACAATAGGCTAAAGTATGAAGAATGTTATACAGTTTATTTAGAATATTAAATCCTCTTAATGGTGGTTAATAGAATTTACAATAGGCTAAAGTATGAAGAATGTTATACAGTTTATTTAGAATATTAAATCCTCCTACATGGCGGTTAATAGAATACTACAATAGACAACTACCATTTAACATAATTTAACAACTCTAATGTGTTCAGATTTTACGCCACAAAAATGAAAAAAAAAAGCAATAAGGAAAGAACTTTACAACAATTAGAATCAGATCTCGATGAGTCCTATTAGACATGATTAATTTCTCTATGCCCTTTTAATAAACAAAGAAAAACGTCTGAATAATTACAAGTAAATCGATCCCAACTCGTTCTATTTTCATTTAGTAATCTACACAAACTGTACTTAAAAAATAAAACAAATATAAAATGCAAATCTCATGCTAGTTTAGAGTCAAAAGACTTGAAGTACCTGGATGTAGCTTTGCTTCATTGTGGAAACTGAAAAATTGTGTGGGTCTTTCTTGCGATTAACTGGAGCTGTCCACCATGCCCTTCCTTCCTGTGTTCAACATAAAACATGGAGACAATCAATACACTACAAGGAACATGCTGCAAAACATGCTGTGTTCAAGGTGCATCATGCAACAGTACATTTCAAACATTTATACATTAAAGTTGAACAGAAAACCAATAGCAACATAACTCTTCCCTACAATAAGTATTATACAGCGTGTAAACACAATGTATATTCTTCTGTGAACACAATGGGATAGGAAAAATACAAAAGCCGAAACCATGTTGTTTGAACAAGGAATGTGCATACAGTAGGCTCCTCGTTATCTGACTTCAGAATAATACCCTCCTCGCATTAATTGACCATGTCATTAGTTTACTCAACAAATATTCCATGCTCCAATATTCTTACAATTCCTTTGTTTACTTGTGTCTCATCTATCATTCAAATTAGGACTGAGTTTTTAGCTAATTTTTCTGGTAGTTAATGTTGCATTCCTTAACTACCCCATGGGTCAGTTTGACACTGAGCGGTTAGAGGAGGTATCATCGTAAATTCACAGGGTTTATAAGTGCTAAAAAAAAAAGTGGTAGTGACTTTTTGAGTTAATGAAGTCCCTGAAAGTTAAGGATATGATTTACATAATAGCTGCATAATTACTTGAATAAAACAAAACACTTTTGGTCTGGAAGGTGCAATTTATTGCTTAAATCGGTTATTAGTGAAACTTTAAATCTACACACACAAAAATCCCTATTTAGATTTAAAAGGTATTAAGTTGCAAAATGCTACAGTTTTTAAAAAAGTACCAGTTTCCAACAAAACATTAGTTATAAAAAAATGTGATCATTTGTAAATTACAAAAAAAAAAAATGAAATGTGTCTGAAGTTGATTGGCCTATTCAGTGTAGAAAAGTATGTTTACCTTGATTATTTCAAGCATATCGTAAAACATGTTTTATTCACAATTATTTTGCAAGGAGGTAAGCAAAATAAATTTTAGCCCATTCTATCTATTAGTTTACAAATAAATGTGTAAAACACATATATAAGATATCTCAGCTTCTAATTAAGATAATCAAATTGTTTTCAATGTCTTAATTTTTTAAAGTATTTTTTATGGATTAAAACGGTTTAAATTTTTATGCAAAATTGCTATGACAAAAAAAATCTATTTTAAAATATACATTCTACAAAAATGCACTTTAAACATTTTATCTCTATTTAAAGTACTTAAAATACACCACAAGTTATTTTAAAGAGCTACAATTTGAAAGAAAATTCAAGTCGGTATACCCTTTTGGCTTATTTCTACAAGGCTTCAAACTTTTATTGAAAAAAAAAATTATTTTTTTCTATGTTTCAAATAATTGTACTCAAAATTTAATATGTGGTTTGTATGGTTAGTAAGGTAGTATGGAAGAATCTTTTTCTCATGTTTTATTAAACCACATCAAACATTTTTATACTTATATGTAATTGTTAAAATAAACATATATAAACTGCGATGTTATATAACAACTTCAAACTTATCTCATTTCTTTGTAATGTAATAAGAACAAATTAGGCCTAGTCCATAACTAATTTTTTGTACAAACGGTGATATGTTTTTTAAATCTAAAAAGATACCATTTTGCAAATTAAACTATTACATTGTACCCCAAAGATTAGTGATATTTATAGATATAAATTAAATTACCTTCCTGATATGTCTACTAATCCAACAGTTTGCCATAAAAGGATTACTGCAGTTTCAGGCTTCTTGGCCCCATCATCAGATCCATAAACAAAAGTAACATACACAACACAGTTTAATAAAGCTTACTCAATATAGAGGTCGTTAAGTTTGTTAAATGTTTAAAATCAGACGAAACCACAAAATATATGGAACACAAACACAGTTATACGGAAGAGGAGTTAGTATGTTTGGTCGGTGCACACCAATAAGGTGTGCACTATTGGGTAAATGGTTTGTGACTTTCTATTTATTTCCACTGTTCTGAATCTTATCTTTGTTTGGATAATTGTGTACCGTTCTGTGAATCTTAATAACATTATCATACAATATGTTTGACTAAGAAATGTACATTATGATTATGTATGAAATGATGTTTAATACGTAAGTGGGATCATTCTTAAAAGCTTTGTATATCTTGAAGTATTAAAAGGAACTCATATGGCGCCAATTACTACACATGTGTAATACATCAACATGTCAGTATAGATGTGTGCTAATTGTTAAAGAGGTGTTCAGCATACTTTAGCACAAAAGTATGCTGAACACCTCAGTAACAATTGGCATTAAATATTAAACGTTCAAATATCATTTCATTCTAATATAATGTATGATAGTGTTATCAAGATGCACAGAACGGAACACAAACATGCAAATAAAGATAAGATTCAGAACAGTGGAAATAAATATAAAGTCACAAACCATCTACCCAATAATGCACAGCAACCAAACATACCAACTCGTCTTCCGTATAAGTCTGTTTGTATACCATATATTTTGAGTCTTCATGCGATTTAAAATTTTAAAAAACTTAACGACCTCCATACGGAGTAAGCTTTTTTATTAAACTGTGTTGTGAGTGTTACTTTTGTTTATCGATCTGATGAAGAACGCAAGAAGCCTGAAACTGCAATAATCCTTTTAATGCAAACTGTTAGATTAGTAGATGTACCGAAAAAGGTAATTGAATTTATATCAACAAATTACTAATGCCAAATTACACTCAACCCTTCAAATAGGGCCACATTTTTATGTAACTTTAAAATATCCCTAAGTACCTCTTTCAGAAATAAAACTGCACTCCAGAATATAAGTTTATTATGTCTTATTTTAATCTACTACATTTATTTGAGGAAATGAGAGACATAACCCTGACAAAATTTTGGCGAAAATTATGGTCAACTATTTATAGAAGACTCAACTACAGAAGATTCAAGCTCTAAAGCTAACACTTTAGTTATTCTTCGAGATCTTCAAAAGATGCATAGGGTTATTCAACGAACTGATGTAGAAGAGTGGCTAGAATATGATGATGATTGCAGTAATAATGAGAATAATTTTTAGAAGATGACGGTACAGAGGCTCTAGAATAAAGGTGATGAAAACTGTGAGCCTACTACCATGATTTACTTCACATGGATGTCTACTTTGGAACAGTTTCCAATAATTTTTTATAAGCTTTAAATATTTGCCAGAAATACTGTACACACTTGTTATTATGTAAATATGTTTAGAGTAACATAACTTTAGTTCCTAATAAAGTTTTTTTTGTTCCTCTAAATACCTGACTTTTATTACAATAATTAAAGTTTTGTGTATACAGTTAAGGGACAATAATATCTGTTAAACAGTGTAGAAATAAAACCATCGTATCTGAGGTTAAAGATTGAATATAACTTCCATCTTTTCACTTTTGTTACCTGTAAAGGACAAAATTAAAGAGTAACAAAAACTATTGGAAGTTGCTATAAAAAATTTCCTTTTTAAAAATTTAAGAGTTCTGTGTTCTCCAAAGAATTGTTTTTAAGGGAAAAGTATGAAAGGGTTAAAAATCGTAATTAACGTTTAAAATGTGAAATTTATGATTAGAAGTTTCAAACAACTTTAAAAGACTATAAAATTCCCTACATTTTGGTTACTTATACATTTCAATGTGGTTAAAATTGAACAAGTTTTAAAGGTGGCACTGAAATTACCCTCATGTTGATTTTTACACGCATTAATTGTTAACAATAAATCTCGAGAACCATAAATCGTAATAAAAAAATCCAATACATATTTTAAATAATTTAATTGCCTTCATTTCAGCCCTTACCTTAATCTATGTTTAAAATTGACCAACTTATGATTGAAATAAGAAATACAAAGAAAAATATACATACAGTCAAAAATTAAAGAATCGATCAATTCATGAATAACAATATTATTTGGTCCAAATGTGTCATAAAAACACTTTTGAAAATTTGTACATTTATCTACATTAAAAAATAAAATCATTTCACAACATTACAGTGTGATTATTTACCTTCAAAAGTCGTAAAGTACATTCGGTTCAAATGGTTGGGATTTGGTCAGTGACATGTTGTATACATATAGAAATATTTAGAAATAGTGATTATCTCTTAAAATATGAATTTTATGAAAAAATGTTAGACAACTTTTA
Source organism: Aphrophora alni (assembly GCA_963513935.1). Taxonomy (NCBI): domain Eukaryota; kingdom Metazoa; phylum Arthropoda; class Insecta; order Hemiptera; family Aphrophoridae; genus Aphrophora; species Aphrophora alni. The sequence continues at coordinate 16,843,831 of OY740765.1, read as the reverse complement.
ATCCTCATGGAATTCTCTATATTTTGGTTTTTTACTTATTTCGATGCGATTAAAATTGACAGAGCTATGACATTTTAAATGCGGTGCTGAAAATGCACTCACGTCGAGCATTAGATTTATATAGGCTTTAATTGTTGAACAATAACTTGGGGAACCATAAGTGGTATCAGAAAATTTAAAAAAAAAATGTATTTTAAATAATTTAATTACTTTAATTTTAAGCCCTTACTTTTTATTCTAGCTCTAAAATTGACATTCTATTGAACAGATATAATTTTTAAAAAAAGGGGGAAATGGTAAATTTGTTCATAATGATGAAAGATATTTAAAATTTCAATTTATAGTGTTGTTTAGATTGTTAAAACATACAATTTGATTTTTTATTTACTTTTGTATGTTAAAAATTGATTCAGTTATGGCGGTTTAAATGTACAGGAAATATTGGCATCAATGTACACAGCTGTTTTATGTGCATTTTTCAATTATATTTATAATTATTAATGTAAAAGCAGAGTGAAATTCATTTAACAAAAACTGGAAAAAGCGCCATTACTATATTTAATAACCAAAAAGAAAGATTTTTAAAGACCTATATTTTAATAGTCACATGTTCAAATTTTAAAAAATATTTAATAGGATGTTAGTTTAGTAACCAAAAATATAAAAACCATCTGTTACAGTTAACATACAGTAATAAAATATAAAACACAGTTTACAATTGTTCATACAAAGTCCGAATTTTGAATATTTCTATAAATATACAAAGTTTCAGTGACGTAATTCTAATCATTTAAAATCAAACATAATTTAAGGAATTTTTAAGACAAAAAGACTAACATTGTAATCTATTTTTTTTTAAATTTTCAATGTAGATAAATAATAATAAGGAACATACAAAAGTTTATTGAATAATAATGAAAAATTAATGTTCACTAGTTATTTACGCCAAATAATATTGTTATTTATAAACTAATTGATTTTTTTAATTTTTGGTTGTACACATGTTTTATTTCGTTTATAACTGATTAATTTTCATCATAGGTTAAAAAGTAAGAACTCAAAATGAAGATAGTTTAATTATCTAAAATACGTACTTTTGGATTTTTTTTATACAATTTATAGTTCTACGAATGACAACTAAAACATGTACAAATTGTGCACGCAACATGAGGGTACTTTTAATCATATCAAAAAGCGTAAACCAAAATATAGGAAATTTTATAATATCTGAGAGTGATTTGAAACATTTTTTTCATAAAATTCATTCTTTAAGAGATAATCATAATTTTTTAACCCTTTCATCCCTCCTATTAAAATATGACTCTTCAGAGGACTCAGAACTATAAATATTAATAGTAAAAACAATGTCAAATTATAAAATATGAGTTGTAATGAAATAAATTATCAAAATTACTCAAGAGAAACAAGTTATACTTAACCATTTTGCTGTAGTGAACACTCATAAGTGTTGACGAAACGATCTTGCTGATACAACTGCAAAGAGTGTAATAACGTGAACATGAGAACTTGGAATTTTGTTCAAGTTTCAGTATAATATAAAATCTGTTTTATAACTTAACACAATGGTTTTTCTTTTATAGGCCAATATGAAAAGGTAATAATAGCCATGTTTTATTGTTATTTGCGATTGCAAATTTCCCAAGTATATCTTTTAATAGAATAATTTGAGTGTTATGTTCGTATTGTTGTTTTGCCATGCGCTATTGTGTTTCTTTATCGTTGTTATAAGAAAGGAAACGTACAGTTTAAAATAATTAGTTACCACATCGTTATTGATGTTATTAAAACTATAACTGTAACTAGGCCTATAACAAGTGCAGTTTACGGCTTAAGCACAAAAGATACACACTACAGTATAAATTTTAAAATTCTATCAGACCTATTTATTTTCTACATCATTATTACTGTTGTAAAAATTTCCTTTAAAACATTCAATTAATAATTATATTTACAGTTATTCAAAAGAAAAACTACCAGCTTTATAATGTACCTTTAAAAAAATAACTATAGGAGCCGGTGACATATCTGTAAGATCGATATAAACTCCATTCATGTACAATATGATTACTTGGGTATTCACAATCTATAAAAAACGATTATTATTAGCCAATGAGGGTATCTAACATTTGGTGGGTTGACAATATGTTATAAAAGGAAGGATATTAAAATCATCTGTGTTGGCAGATTATTGGTTTTTGTTATTTAATATGATTATCCTATAACAAACATGTAAGTTTCTGATACATACAAAGTACTAATAGGGTTCCAAAAGTTTAAGAGTTTAATAATATTAAATGATCTGCAATTGTCAGTTATTTTATTAAGTTTATTAATTATGATCTCTTAATACCGAAAATATACATACGTGACATATAGAGTGGTAGCCACTTTAGATTACAAGAGAAATAATTGTAATTTGTTAAAATAAACTATGCAAAAACCTTGCACAAACTTTTTCGCACACCCATTCACATTTTAAATACTAACTAAATCAAACTATTCCTCACCAAAAGGTAGTTTGGTAGTTGTAAAAATTAAAAATCAACCATGGACACTTTCTTAGATTTATTTTAGTATAAACTTGCTTCATTAGTGTCATAAAATTGATTTGGATATAAATTTTAATGAGATGAAATCAAGTTTAATGACAGCGGTCAATGTTAGTTTAAAAAAATATCAATTGCAATTTTCACACAGGTTTGGGTCATTAATCTTTATTTGAATAAAAATTGATAGATCCGATTTTGAGAAATTACAACTTTCATAACAGCTCCATGTCCAATTTGTATTTTGACTTTAGTGATAATTCACGAACCGGCAATTTTGGAAAGATGGCGACCAATAATTTTGTTCGAGTAATTAGGCCTACATTTTAGTAAAATTTGATTAATTAAAACCGTTGGAGCCAATTTTAAGAAAATAGGAATTTTGTTTTATAGCAGGTATCCCCAAATTTTAAGTTATTAAAAAAAAATGAAAAATAAAAAACTTGTTGAAATACCGTATGGCTAAAATATGCTCACATACTAAATTTGATTAAAATCAGCTGTAGAGTACTGCACAGACATATTTTCCAAAGTACTTGGAAGACTTCAAAACAGATATTTCCGCGTTTCTTTGATCCATCACATAACTTTTCTGTTCTACATATTTGTGAAAAACTAAAAATAGAATAATTAAATTAATTGCAGTCGTCAGATTATGTACTGTGTCATAAAGTATAATCTCTTAACTTTGACGTATATGAGCGACATCTATAAGCTGGAACTCACTCATGATGAGTATGGGTGTGATTAACCCGAAAAACTTAGCTGGATCTACACTTTTCTTCATGTAGTCTTGGATTAAGTCCCTCTCTTTCATCTTTCCTATCAGATCTCTCTTGACTAAATCTTGTTCTCTTCCAATTCTGACGCTATTAGTATTTGGGGGTTAGGAGTCTTTATTTTATACTCTTTTCTTCTTTTTTTTTATAAGGCGATGATGACAAGGTTTTTTGCCTTTAGCCTAAACAACAAGGAAAAATCTAGAGGCAGGAGATCTTATCAATTTTCACACCAAACCTAGAATAGCAACAATGTGCATGCACTCACAGGCACTGTCGTCCTCCTGATCAACTAAAATAAATTATATTCAGTTCGAAAATATACCTATAAGGCCTAAATTAAATCAAGAAATTAGAAACATAAAGGAGTGCTATTATATAAACCAATTTCATACCAAATAGGAAAACAATAAAGAACAATGGATAATAATTAATTTTTTAAAGATAAATACTAATAGGAATCATATTGAGGATATATGCTATAAAGGTATTGTCTGCAAGTCATCTTGTTCCAAATGCTTTCGGTTTCCATTTTATAAATATTGTTGATGTTTTAACATAGCAAAGCCTTTAAAAAAATATGATCACTCCAGTGATTTAAATGCAATATTTTAAACTGATCCTGAGTTGAGGTCCATGTTTCTTACTTCAGTATTACTAAGTGAAGTAGTTAAAAATATTTAAAAAATTTGAAAGTGTAAAATGGCTCCTGATTCTGATGGTGTATCTGTTTCACTTATTAAACTTGTTACTTATATATAAACTAGGTTTTGAAAGTGATGTTTTTCCTAGTAAATTAAAGCAGGTTGTGGTAATCCCAATTTTCAAAAAAGCAATATAGAACCCTAGTAAGTATAGGCCTATATTGCTTTTGTCCTTTTTTTTCACAAATTTTGAAAGAGCTTATGTATTCTAGATTAATTAAATTTTTTAATATTTGTAATAGATGAAGTGAAAACCAATTCTGTTTTAGGGCAGATTGAGGGACTAGTGGGACTATATTAAATTTCCTTTCCAATATCAATGACATTATGAACAAAGGTAAAATTGTTGGGGTTTATTTCTCAATATTAAAAAAGCCTTCTGACACAGTCGATTTCTATCTTGCTGCACAAATTCACTAAAAATGGGTTTAGAAGTGTTGTTAAAAAATTTAGCACAAAAAAAATATTTAAAAAGTTTAATGTTCAAATCATTATTAAAAAAGGACCAATGATGAATGCCATTGAAGAATATGAAATTTACAAATCATTTAAACAATCACCAAACGATATCCTCAATGAAAAACTGTCCTTCCAATCAAATGCATTATATGAGACGGCAATGAGTTACAGATAAACTGATATGATCAACCAATAGTCAGATAACCTTGGCCTCACCGTAATGCCAGTAGTTCGCGAACCATGAAACCGTGCGCATGTATAAAAAAAATATATATATATTAAAATCAACGTATATGTGTATTTATTTAATTGTGTGTATAGTGTCAATGTGTTTGTGATATTAATGTTTTAACGACCTCTACGGAGTGAAAATACTGAAGATGGAGATACGTCTCCGAAACGCGTCTTTGTAATAAAGACATAATCAAAGTCACATGATGGATCTATAAGGTAATATAAAATAATTTATTACTCATTATATTAAAACTTTTTTTTTAGTTACCACTATCACACACATTAAAAAAAAAAAGTTTTATCAAAAAACCATTAGTACAAATTATAGAATTCAATCCTAACAAAAAAATATTTACATTGTTGCACTTTAAAAACACCAAACACTCACAAAAAAAAAACTGTTCATGTACACTGCTCAGAAATGCGTAACATTTCAGTCAAGTTCACATACTGGTTGCTTTCTTTTCCTTCCCACCATAGTAGGCCTCCATGTATGTTCTATTTTATGAAAACAGGCTTGATGGACACCACTATTACACCCAGGGCACCAGATTTTTTCCCTTTTTTTTATGTTGAACATACAATACAGAGTCTCTGTTGTGTTCCTGGTAGGTGTTCAAGTCGATGGCTTATGCCACACTCTCCACCTGGACCAGGTTGTACAGTTTGTAATGATTCAGAATAAGCAAGACCTTCCAGAATATTTACCATAAAATCATCCCTATCCAGTGGTTTATCAGTGTTGATTTTATATAAAATATAAGCATCAAACATCGCCATGTCAAGTAGATTATAGAAAATCTTCTTCCAATATCTTCTAGTTGCTCTTGAGCAAGTTACATGGTACACTGACTTAACTTTATTATCTACTCCCCCATGTTTAGATTATATTTATTAATTAAAGTAGGTTTTATGCTTTTTTTTTTTTTTTTTACTTCTACTCTCAATTAATTTATCTTTAGCATGACTGCGGTTGTGATGAGGTAAACTGGTTTTCTTGATATCTTTGGTGATATCCAACTAAAAGTATATCTTTCTTTCTGAAATAAACTGAAGACTCATTGCCTAATAGAAAGATCTTTAGATGTTTTATTTATTGCACCTGTAAGGTAAGTATCATGTTCTAAAAGCTGTTTTGCTAATGGAAGTTTGGTGTAAAAGTTATCAATAAAATCATGATAACCTTTACCCAAAAGGTTGCTAGTAGTGAGCAAATGCATAACAACCTTTTCTGTAAAAGGATCACTTTTATCTGCTAAAAACTGTTTTCCATTGTATAGCTCTGTATGCAAAATGTAGCTATGCTGGTTTTCAACTTGAAATTTTTTTATGCCAAACCGTGCGTGTCTTTTATTTGGCATGTACATAATATGAATAAATTGGGTTTTCATCCCAATCATAGATTCATCTATTGATAAATTTTGGCTTGGGATGAAATGCTTATTGAATGCATTATTCATTGAGTCTAGAAAAGATCTTACTTTATACCAGTGGTCATGATCTTGCTGTCCGGGTGGAATATATTCTTTAGAACTTATATGAAACATTGAATTTATTAACAATTATTAAGTAGTAATAAATTACCTCATTTGTTCCATCATGTGACTTAAATTTGTCCTGTTCTCAAGACGCGTTTCGGAGTCGGGACTCCATCTTCAGTTATATCTCTGTAGTAGAGGTCGTCAAAACATTAAAACATTTACGAAGACACAAATATATAATACTACACACATACAAAACGCACATACACATGTATACATATTTACTGACATAATGTTTATAGTGCGCACTGCTGTACGGTCCGCGGACTACTGATTGCTGTGGTGGGTCAATGGTTGAGAATACTTAAGTATTTATTTATTGATGGCTTTATCAGTCTATTTTATATTAGTGCTGTTTCATATAATGAGTTGGACTGGAAAGATAATTTTTCATTTAATATGTTGTCAGGTGACTGTTTAAAAGCCTTGTATATTTTAAACTCTTCAATTGCATTCATCATTCGTCCCTTTTTTTGGATGTGGAGTGGTGTCATGTTTGTTTTAAAATCAGTGTATGAGTGATTGTTGTCTACTAAATGTTGCGTAAAGTTTGATCTATAGGCATATAAATTGTGTTTAGGTAAATGTTCCTTATAGCGCTCCATGAATGTTCTGCCTGTTTGTCCGATATAGAAGCAATCACAGTCGTTGCAATCTAGCCTATATACACCTGACTTTTTATCTGTAGGTATGTTAGTGTTTCTACGTAATATCCTTTGTATGTTGTTATTGGTGCGGTGTGTGACGACGATGCTGTGTTTATTGAATTCATTTTTTAGAATTGTAGGTAGTATATTGGTGTAGTTAGTGGCAACGAATTTCCTTTTGTCCGTTCTATTCTGTACAACATTATGTTTCCTATTCGGTATTGTTTTCTTATGTTTCCTTATTAATTGGTCAATTATTTGGTCATTGAATCCATTTGCTCGAGCAATATGTTTAATAATGTTTATTTGTTCTGTGAAATCTTTATTGTTGAGTGGTATGGATAAGAGTCGATGTACGAAACTGTTGTATGCTGCCATTTTTTTGTTGGTGTGGATGGTATGACTGAGCATGTATTGTTATGTCCGTTGTGGTTACTTTTCTAAATATTTTGTATTGAAATTTATCAGATGTTTTAGTTACAGTCACATCAAGAAAATTGATTCTGTTATTTATTTCAGTTTCCATGGTGATTTGTAATTTGTCATTATTGACTTGGACACCAACAATGAACGTTAAAATTGAATTTATTCTTTGAAACCTATTGAGAGACATAACACTAAGAAACCACAACATTGATTGAGATTTAGCAGTAGACCAATATTTTTCAATGTTGTTTTTAAGATTCAATCCCATATTTATTATAATAGCAATACAATTTTTTCATTTTAACTACTGACATATTGTGCCATCTTTGTAGCCTAGAATACAGTCCCATTGCCCCTGAATCACTTTTATTTTGAATTATTTTATTGGCATATTTATGGGTTTCTTTCACCAATAAATTCCATATGCTTTCTGGATGGAGGACTGTTTCTTGGAGGACAGTTTTGTATGCCTGGTTTTCAAACTTTGAAATTATGCTCAATTTTGATTTCAGGCTCAGGTGGATAAACTTTTATCCACTTTGGTTCAGAAGGCACAATATTTGGTTCAATATCACTGTCATCAATAATATTTTGTTCAATCGGTCTTTCATTCTCATTATAATCACTGTCATCAATAATATTTTGTTCAATCGGTATTTCATTCTCATTATCATCACTGTCACTTTCATCACTAGGCTGATACAATTCCCCACTGCCAGATGAAAAATCAGAAAAATTATCAAAATCATCTTCTTCTACACAAACATCACTTCCTACATCATCCTCTAACTCAAATAAACATTCCCGAATATCACTACTTCCAAATAATTCACTCATTTTTATATAAAAACTAACCTGTAACTTTGTACGCCTAAAATAACAACAACAAACTGTCAGTTGAAAAGTTACAAGTTTATCAGGTGTGACAAACTAACGTATAAGAAAAAATATTAGGAAATATTATACTCTGGATGCAGCAATTCTTCCTTTTTGCATTGATATACAATACATATAACTTTAAGTAAAAGCCAATGCCTTAATAATCAAATTACTTAATGTGTCTTTATCAAGATGTTAGCGGTTGAACAACACGTAAATCCATCTTGATAAAGACGCAAGCAGTTCTAGGGATAACTGGCCTCGGGTCAATCGGCTGCCACTTTAACCGGCTGCTCCGCTGAGAGATTGTGACTCATTTACAAGTATCTACAAGTCACTGGCACTGAGCATCTTTGTTTACAATATATTTTCACGTAATGAGCAATATTGAATACGGTTTGTTCAGTTGGGTTCGTGGCTTTCTGTAAACATAGTGTAGAATACAGTACTGTAAATTGATAAAGGAGAGTTTATCACAAAACCTATTAATTTATTATAAGTTAAAAGTTGTACTATACTGCTAACTCTACAAAGAAAACGGACTGAAGACGACCTACCAAAGTATTTATAGTATAAATAAAACATGTTTGTTGTATTTTCGAATCGTGAACTGTTCATAGTACACTTTGTACCCTTTTTGTACAGCTGCTTGTTAGGCTTAAAACCGTCATTTCAACATCAGTCAGTTTAACCGACCCAATCGGCAACCGGCCAGAGGCCTGGTCCCGTAGTAGACGGTTAAGAGGGTGCTTACTGTATTGGATAATAATAGTAATACAGCAATAGTTTTGAAAAAATAATATCTTCTTAAATGTATCTAAAACAAACTTTATACTTTTTAGTTTTCAGGGGAAAGTTTCTTTAGTAACCTCTTGAGAATTCATGGGTATGGATGTAACGTGTTGAGTGTTTCTAATTCTGAGGAAGTGGAATCAACAAAGTATTTAGTTGTAATTATTGATAATTAATTAAACTGCAGAACACATATAAAAAAAAGTTAAAGAAAGATTTATTTGAATGCCTCTGTACATTTTATATAGGTACCAAAAAATTTATATCCTCTGTGGATGACTAAAAAAAACGTTGTAAAATGTATTACTATCTAGCTGAATCTAGGTTACAGTATGGAATTGAATATTGGGGAGATACATAATTTTAAACTGTAAGACTGATTATGAAACAACAGAAACATATTTTAAAATACTTGTTATAATAGCACTCTTTAAGTAGCTGTTAGTTAGGTGCTGCTCATCATTTGATTTGATGGAAGACCCAAAACATGCATATGCCTTCAGATCAGGGTTTCTTATGTTTTCATTAGAGTTGGATGTTTTGTTCATGACCAATATTCTTATACAAGTTGTAATTAAGTAATTTAAGTAGGTATACTAATTTTGTTTGTAATCACAATATTATATATTTTGTATTGTTAAGTATTTTGCAATATACATGAGAAACTGTAATTTGTTTCTTTAGAAAACGGAGTATTTTAAATCTTTCATTTCATTTTTTTTTTTTTTTAAATCAGTTTACTTATAAAATATTAGCTCTAGTGTTATAAGTTAGCTGTTGCATGATTCTGTGATTAACATTGTTAAAATTATTTAGGTAATCTATGCATTGTAGATTGTTGTTTTTACAAAAAGATAAATAAAAAGTTTAATTTACTAAAAAAAAAACTAAGAGAAAGGCATCATCTGAATTATGGGACTAAGCTGTATCTACTGGCTTGATTATCAATGATAGACCCAAAGATTACACCTACGTAAGGGGTAGAACATCCACACACACCTGAGAAAAAGAACAATGGTAAGTTAACTAAGTTGATTGCTATGTGCATGAAATTCAATGAAACAAAATATATGACAATCATTCTTGATGTACAAAATTGAATGATTAAAACAATGACTATAGATATCTTTGTTACTTTTAGGTTCTATAGATCTACATTAAAAAAAACAAACAAAGTTTATTGATAACACCAAATTAAATGAAACATGCCTAGATATAACCTAGTGTAGACTATGAATAACATTAATTCAAATAGGCCTACACAAGAAACTGCTGGAAATTAAGTTATAACAAATTTTTTGTAGGCCTATAGTAATATCTTTCTCAACATTGTCACATGTTTTTATATCTAGTTAAATGAAACATCATAATAATCAATCAATGTAATCAAACAAAATAGGCCTTAATAAGTCTATATTTTTTTGTATATAATTTTATGTTTTAGCAACTTTGATTATGTTCTTCTTTGTAATTAGTTTTGTATATTTCTAGGATGAATCGATAAATCATCTGAAACTGGTGGAAGTGGTTGGCCATACATGACGGTTAGATTTTATAGATAAAATGGTCATCATTATAGTTGGAAAAGAGTCCCTTGCCTTGAAATAGTTAGGGATAGAAGATTCTATGGAAAACAGTACAACAATTTAATAGCTTTAGTTTTAGTAATGATGACACTCTATATAATATATACAATATAAGAAAATGTTAGATTTTTTTTTTTTCTGAAGTTCCACTCTTTGATCTAGAAAAATAAAATAGTATAGCCTACTGCTAAAAGGTATAATGAGTTGTTCATTTTTAATTATTAATATTTGTTGTGATCGATAACAATATTATCATTGTATTATCAACTATTTCACACATCATATTTTGAGCTGGTTCAACACAGGCCAAAAGAAAACGGGTCATTGTCAGATGAACAGAAATATATGAAGGAGTTAAGCACCTATAAAATGAAACGGAAGTTTTAAAACTAAAATTGGAAATTTAGGACACAGAAAATAGGTTAATGGTCATACATTAACCTAGAGTTCATACAATCCTCTAGGAAAATACTGAACTCAATACAATTTCCATGAATTATTTTGGGATAATCTAAGTACCCAAACAAAGGTTAACGACATAAAAGCTTAAAAATGATCTTAAAATTTTTATTAGTTACATCGAAAATGCCTTTTAGAGTGTAGATAACTAATTTAATTATGTTACTGTAATTTACACAAACTTAAAATTTAACGAAATAACTCGGGTTAATTTTAGGTCAAAACAGCACTACAACTTTTTTTTAATTTCTAACGGTAGTACTGCTAAAGGTTTGTTGTAAAGTACAGAATTCAACGATTAAAAAAAATGACCTGAAAATGAATATTTTTACAAAAAAAAACACGACCACGAAGTGGTTAAACAAAAAAAAATGACAGTAAAACATGTTTTTTATTACTTAAACACTTAAGTAGAATAAAATATTAGATAATAATGTAAAATAACTGATTATGAAACAAAAAAGTCCAATGTAGGCCTACAAAAAATTTAATTCTAAGTTGAGCAAGACGGTTAATCTAAGCCCATGGAATTGTTCTTCTTGGTAGAAGCCATCTTAAAGAAATCTTGAATATCAATTTGTTTTTTAGTCTTCTCTCTTCACTTTTATATGAAGTCATTTCGTATGATGTGAAGTTTTATAAAATTTCAGCATCATTGAACGAACTGCTGCATTCAGAAAACTTAATAAATGTATTCAACGTATCAGCTCCTTGATTCCAAGTGATATTGTTTGATTCATCTACATCATCTTCATATGAGTCCACGTCTTTGGAGGCTGTTGGATTGATAACACTCTGTACAATGGCCTCATCTGACAGAATTTCCTCTGTCGGCTCATCAAAATCTGCTTCAACCCTCTCTCTTATTTCTTCCCAATTCAGCTGTGACGTGGAATTCTCTAAAGGCACATCATCTAAAACAACTTCTAGTTCATCATCAACTGTATCGCTTTCAGTAACTTCAACATTTTTGTCCATTACTTCAGGCCAAAGTTTACGCCATGATTTTTTTCAAAGTTTCCTGTTTTACCTCAATCCAAACCAAAGCAGTAGCAAAGACTGTGCCTTTAATGGAAAACTGTCCTTGTAAATTATTCACAATGCAATCCGATATGAGTAAATTCTGTACAAAGTAGCGTCAAAGTTATGTACAATGTTCTGGAATACCCCTTGATACAGGGGTTGAAGTCAGTGATGTAATATTGAGAAGAAGATAAGCTACTGAAATGTTATCAGACACTAATTCTTCCCTTATTTAAATGAGCTTTACCAATGTCTAAAAACAAAATACGCTTACTGTCTTCAGGCAATTTCAATTTTTCAAAATTGTTTTAATAGCTACCATAAAATATTCAAAGAACCACTTTTTAAACAACTCTTGATTCATCCATGCAATGTTTTCACGCCTTTTAAGGCTCTAGACTTCTTTGACTCTCCTATCACAAAAATTTTTTTAGTTAGGTCCTTTATTAAAGGATTTGGTTTATAACAAATCCTGAAATTTTTACTGTAGGCATCTAAAGATAAAATATCAATTTAATTACCTTTATCTGCTTTAATGTGATAACTTTTCCTAACGTACTTAACACATTCGCTGCAGCAAAAAATAGACCTAATGTTACCGAAAAACTGAAAAACAAATTGTAAGTAAACGCTTATATTTTGGTGGTAGAAGTTTGTATTCATGGCCAGAAATAAACTCGCAGCTACTCTTTGTTAGAATTCTGCATCGTGAATCCATAAATCGCGGGCAACGAAAGCCGCACCCTGTATTGACTGCCATGTAGACGTGGGTGACCAAGCTGCTCCGCACTAAGTCGCAAACTGTCACTTTGACAACATTTTAAAAAAAATTAATCTACAAATTAATGACATGTTTATGGAAAGTTGTGTTTTTTACTAGTCAATCATACTTCATTTTCTTGTTTTTTAATTGAGGTACTCTTCAAAACACTGGCCTATACACAGACCAGGCTTTTGTTGGCAGGTTTCATAATAGTAAGTGGTCTTTTTATTTTTCTGAGTTTTTTTCCAACAGATCCTGCAAATTTTCCTCTTTAGCCTGTTTCTATAATCTCTTTCAGTAGTTATTGCAATTTTGTGTGCACTTGTTCGCAACATTTTTTGTGCAGGACTCTCAACTAGTGTTTCAAGTGGGGGCAAAAGGACTTTGATCACATGTAGTCTGAAATCATACAGGGTCATTCTTGGGCGGTACTTATTGTGCAGGTTGTGGGCTTTTAGTAAAATCATTTGTAATATATGAAGAAAATCTTATACCAGCGTAAGGTTTTCCTTTCACATGGATAGTAGAACAATAGTTGGTCTGCTCAATCCACTCCACTCATGTAGGCGTTGTACTGGATGATAGGTAGTGGTTTTTGTACAATTATATTTCTCTTTGTGTTGAACGTGACTATTTCGTTCTCATATTCAGAGGAAATATAATATACTATGACCTTATCCTTCGACTTGCCTATTATCACAATTTGACTATACCTAGCGATGGTTTTACCTCTTTTTAGCATGGCAGTTGTGCAATGTGTTTACAATCATGTCTTAGAGCCATGGAATATGTCTGTTTAGTCAAAGGCTTCGAGGCCAGAGAGAAGCTATTACAAAAATTGTCCATGAACACAGAATGTCCATTGTAAAGTTTTTCTTTGAGGAGGTGTAGAACCACTTTTTCTATATACCCTTTTCCTCCTACACAAGGGTTTGAAGATCCTGCATATATGTGAAACTTTAAGATTAAGCCTGAGTGCTCTGTCAGTGAATATAGTATGGCACCATATTTATGTCGCTTCCCCTTTATATATTGGCGAAAGTGCAATCGACCTCGCCAAAGGATGATAGCTTCATCCAGAGAAAGCTGTTTTTCGGGGTAGTATACATTATTCATTTTGCCGTTGAAATAGTCAACTAGAAACTGTATTTTGTCCATGCTACATGTTTTGGGATGATGAAGATTGAGAAACTACAAGCAACGTAAAATATTGAGAAATCTATCTCTAGACATAACAATTGTGAAAGATTGTAAATTGAACAAACTATCCGTTTTCCAATAATCTTGCAAGCGATTTACGCGAATAGTCCCAGTGTGTAAAAGAAGACCCAAAAAATATAAAATCTCTTAACAGTAACTTCCTTCCATTTACTGATTCGGGACTTAGGGGTGAGATTTGGTTTGGCTAAAACTTCAAATGTGTATTTGTTCGTAAACTTTTAAAATATTTTCAAGAACAACAACGTCTAGCAAAAGCCTAAAAAATCATAAGGCTTCCCCTTGCCTGGGATTGGAATTTATCTTGCTTAGCAAATGTAATAGGCATCATACCGGAAGTTGTTTAGCCCATTAAGGGGCAATCAGGCTCATCCTCAATAAGGTATGATTCATAATCATGAGAATCCTCAGAATCATCATCAACCATACTCTGGACTGGATCTCGGATTCAGAATGCAAGTGAAATATCATCATCACTTTCACCTCCAAAGTTTGTGTTTGCCTGTGTGGAGGTCCCAGGCATATGAGAATTCATTGTAGACATAATATATACAAACACTAAAAACTATACATAAGACTTTAAACACGTATTCAAATAAAGGAGAAACACAGGTAAGCTCTTGGTCGCTGGTGACCAATACCGCTCCTGGCACAAACCTGAAACCAACAACACCACAGACACAAGGGCGTACCCAGGATCAAAACTAGGGGGGGGGGGTGGCAAGCCATGGTCATTCAATATACAATTGATTATTAAAATAGTTATTTCAAGAATTGTATTAAATTCCAGCAACAAAATGTATAATAAAGATTTATTTTTTTGCTTCCAGGGGGGCAACTGCCCCCTCTGCCCCTCGCTGGGTACGCCCATGCACAGACACGCTACACTACTGACACAAATAGCTACATAACCTCAACTGTTCAAATCGAGTGACTGAGCCATACTAAAACAGACAACAATAGCAGTTTTATTTTCCCACCGGCGACCAAGCTGCTCCGCAGTGACTCAAGCTGTTGGTAGCCGGTGACCAAGCTGCAGTCAATGTGTTAATTTTTTAATTTTTTTAAATTAATAAACTTAGAATTACTATTAATTCTGAGTCTAAAGCTAGACTTTCAATGTTACGTACATTCAGTTTTGATCTATGTGCATATTATAAACCCTTGGGTCCTGATAATAAAATAAAATAGTGTCTCCATTGTTAAATTATAAATTAACTATCCTATTGTAAAATTGTGGTTATATGTGTCGAAATATGATTATGTTTACTATTAAAATATTTTTCATTTATTTTTCTGTTTCAAATATTTAGAATGGATGAATTTATTGATGTATTCATAAATATCCATGTCAATCATGTCAATTCTACAAGATCTAACCTAAATACTAGTTCACCTTTAAATGTTCACAAATCGTGTCTCTGATACCATACCATTTCTAAATTTCATATTTTAACTATAATAATCTAAACTTTGGAGCTGTATTATTTTTTTTTTGATATTTTCCCCTTTCACTAATGGTTTTAAAGTTAACAAACATATTATTGTATACCGTGATATACATAAATTTTGAAGTACAAAGTACATAAATGTAATAAAATCGTTAATTGGAACTTTTTTTTATATTGCCACAGTACTTCCTGAATTATATCCATTTTTTGCTAGTACTAGATTTTTGGGTATTCTAAATTTTACATATTTTCTTAAAATTTTCAGCTACAACATACATTTTATTAGCAACAGAGGTGGTATTTGATTTAATTGCTAAATTGGAACTGAAAACCTTTTTTAAATCAGTCCAATAGTTCGCAAGCTTTTACAATTTTTTGCTAGCAATTAAGAAGAAATCCATTTTCTCTAGTATATTTTTGACATTTCAGTGATAACATACATTTTATCAATCAAAAAAGTTAGTACCTATTATAACAGTTTATTATTGTCATTTTATTCTACATAATTCAACATATTTGATTAAACTATTTACGCTAAAGACCATTAGTACGCTATTTATGGTATTTGGTGGTATTCCATTTAAATAATTAAAACAATAAGTTTTTAGTATAAACTACAAATTTACTAAAACTTGCCGACCATGGTTTCGCTAATTACAGCATTGTCAAGGTATCTTTGTTACAAAAAACAAAGCCCAATGTTTATATTTGTAGCAGTTAGAATTGAATTTATAATACTACCCTGACCGCCATGTCTCCTCCATAAACCAGACTCTTGTCCTCTCATGGATCTCACAGCTCATGTTACACGAATTAAAAACATCTCTAAGTTTGTAAAACTAAAGTATGTCTGTTAGCTTACAACTCAAGAACTGCTACGTTATCTAGTTAGGTTTTAGTTGTGTCTGATTAAAACTGATTAAAAACAATACACAATTTTTCAACTTCAAAATTGATTCATAATTAAAAAGTTATTTAAAATTGAAATAATTATTAAAATAGCTTCAGAAGTTTCAAAATTATGTGGTTTTAGTTTGAATATTCCCTTGTGGCATGACTTTGTAGAGTATAGCATTAAATAGTGTGATCAATGCAGGACTTCTATCTGTCTATGAAGATTCTCTACCTTTTACAGAAAAAAAGAAAAAGTGTGATTGATAATGATTCTGTTGTATCTGACGGGTGTATTCACTACTTGCATTCATTCAATTGTTAAGAATTTTTTCTCTTTAACATTGTATGGAGGCTATTTATTGTTTACATTGCTTTAGAAAGGTAAAGAGAAAACACTCTAGGCTATGTTGGCCCTTTTAATTTTTCTCGTATTTAGGTAACTTGATAACAACAGTTGATCCATACTCTTGAAATATCATATATTACAATTACTCTTTATATACATTCATGTGCGTTTCGGATGGAAAATATCCGAATAAATAAAACCACTAATAAGTACAATCAATCATTATCTAATAACTTTAAAATCAAAATAGATATAGCTGTAAATATAACACTTTAAATTTAAAGAAAAATACACATTGTATAATACACTATCAATGATGGTAGTCAAAGTTCATTTTATAAATTGGTATTTAGGTTTTACAAATTGCTTGTAAACAGTAATATCTTTTACATACAATTCGCTTAATGATGTCAATTAATTATTTCCACATTTCACCAAATTTGTTTGAAAAAGTCAGAGCCATTTTGAGATATACAACTATCTATGATATATAATATCCCAGTTCATTTTCACTTTGTTACTGATTTCTTTCATATATGAATTTTTATACCTATTTGTTTTGTTTGGGTCTAAGAGACTAAGTTTAAATAAAATGTAATCATCAATGTTACAGTCAAAGAAACCAAAAATATTTGGTTAAGACATACCATAAACACCTCATTTCAAAATCCATATTTAAGGAGGGGGGAGGAAGAGTCAGGGAGCTGTATGACAGATTTCCGCAATAATCTTGATTTTTAGCCATCACAACTTTCTTTTTACTGTGAATATATGAGAAAGTAAAAAAGAGCATAAAACATAGCACTGATAAGGAAAGAAATGTATGATTGGTAGGCATTTATGACAATTATAGGAAAATTATTTCTATTGTTCTAATTGAGTGATATTGTTATTGAACAATAACATTACTTACAGAGAAACAGCTGCACAATCAAAGTTAAAATGACTTATAATCCACTACATTGCATTGTTTCTTTTTAAATATCAAATGGATTTTAAAAATACTAGCTACAGCAAGTTACCATTGAAAATATGATTTGAATTTAATGAGCTAATTTAAACTAGAACAATCTAGTTGTGTTTTAATTACTCTCAGTCAAAGAAGAAAATTACTTTTTTTTTTTTAATGATTTTTTGCAGGAATTCAAATTAAAAAATATTCATAGGCTATGAAAATAATATATGTTTTAAAAATTATTTACTAAAACATGAAATTAATACTAATCACTCTGCCAGTATTACATAGTAATTTCAAAATCCAAAATAAATATTTTATTTCCCCCTTGACACTTGAAACGCTCTTTGACTCAGGTGAGTCTAAGACATCACTTTTTTTTCAATTAAACATTTCGCCCAATTTAAATCGTCCTATCACAATAATTTAGGAACCATTGTAATGTTTCAAACTTTCATAATCATCAAAAACTTTTTCATACATCTTAATATCTGTCCAAATACCACAAACTGACATTATTTTAATGAATTATTCTTCCTTTTTCGATCTGTGCATTCCAAATTATTGTAGCTTCCATAGTTATTGAGATATACAAATTTTATAAAATGATGACCAAGATTAACCCCACCTTTATGAAACGTCAAATATTGATTAGTAATACAGTAATTAGATTTCCCCCCCCCCTTTTTTTACCATTGCAAAGACGAAATTCAGTGCTTTCGTTTGGTATATTGCACTTTTCTGTGTTGCAAATATTTTGTTTGTATTGTAATTTCAAAGTCGTACTTCCTAAAACAAAATCTCCTTCATTTTATCTAGCTTCATTTTCTGTACACGCATGAGCGTCCCTGAATCAGTTTATTTCTATTATTGTGAAGTTATTTTGTAATTGATAATGATTTATTTATTATATTTTGCTTATACAAGTTATAATATATGAGTTATTGTTTCTAGTGATTATTATTTAAGTGAATTTTATTATTTCAAGTGTTTTTGTTACGGGCCTAGTCTAGACTAATATCTATATAGAAATATATATATGTGTGTGTGTGTGTGTGTGTGTGTGTGTGTGTGTGTGTAGGAACTAATTATTAGGATTTTTTTAATTGTTGAACATATATTATGACCTTCAGTACTAATAATTTGAAGGATGCATCTGATGATCTGAGGCAAGTACTACATGAACCCCTTCATGATTTTGACAAATGTGTAGTTCGTAGAACAATTCATAGTTTTCACAAACTCGCTCCTGACGTTCTTGAACCGTTGGTGTACACCTGTCGCACATTTGAGTGTTATTTGTTTATTGTATGTGTTGTGTAAGTTTTGTAGTGTTTTAATGTTTTAACGACCTCTCAGGAGTGAGTCTGAAGATGGAACATATGTTCTAAAATGTGTAACATATGTTACAAAATAAGTCACAAGATAGAATAAGAATAAGTATTAAGTATTAAATAACTTAGATTTAATAAGTAGCTAGTTGATAAACTAATCCCAAATATGCCCCCCAGATCCGTTATTTTTTTGGATAATAAATACATCTTATCACAATGTTCAGATTACTCCTACGCCGATCTCAAACAGCAGAAAACAAGTTACGATGTACTGGTTATCAAGTAAGGGAATTTCATATCACCCTAGCATGCTAAAATCACAGCTTTAGAGTTAATAAAATTAAATAAAGCAAGACGTAAGACTTTTCCAATTAACCAACTCCTTGCATCATACAGTCACACTACTCTCCAGTTACAACCATATAATCTGGACCTCAATGCTACTGAAAAGATGTGGGACCAACTTAAAGGCTACGTTGGACAAGAAAAGTATCATTCCAACTTGAGGATGCACAAAAACTGTTGATTGAAAAGGATAGAAAATGAATTTATGATGGTAGAGCGTATTAAAATAAAGATAGTGAGAGAATAAGTATAAACCTTCGGGAGAGGAAACCGACAATGATGAAATTTTTGAGGAACAATACAAAGACAATAATATGGAGACAGATGATGATTTTGACAATATTCACCCCGTAAATACTTAATTAAAATTGAACTTGCTTAAAAATTGTACTTATATAAGTAATGTGATTTAGAAAATTAAAAAAGTAAAATTAATTTGTGTTTTTTCTTATAAAATCTACCTAGCATGCTGATAAAAATTTATTAAGGGAAATAAGTAAAATAATGTTTACATTCTTTTCTACATACAAAAATTAATTACTTAATAAAATCATATCTAATAAAAATCAATAAGTCGAAAAAAATCAGATTAAAAAAATATATATATCAAATGAAAACCAAAATCAGCTTTTAATTTTCTTAAATTTTGAAAAGAGTATGTAAACCTTATTTTATAGTTAAAAATCTTGACAAACGAAAGGCAAAGTCAAGTCAAGCAAAATAAACCTGTCAATAGGTTTAAACATATTGCTGTTTATTTTGTTTGGTCAAAAAAAATCTATAATGTTTACCTTTCTTTAATAGAAAATTTTCTAGTTTAATAATAAAATAGCTGCTAAATTCTTTCAAACAGCAGATTTTTTTTACTGAAAAATACTTTTATTTCAACATGACATTGTCATGTCAGTCAGTTTCCTACCAGATGTTGTTTTGAAAAGAGTAGTATACTGGCTAAAACCTGAACTCACCCACAAGGTTGGCGCAGGTCGGCTGATACTTTTTTTTTTCTCAGACTCTAATATGTGTTTTATATAATTAGTGAAAAGTAACAACCTCTTGACGGAGTAATAAACTATGTACTTTGTTTTTAAATGTGTTTTAGATTTTATATTCCTGACGATAGGCTGTTGCCCGAAACCACGGTAGAATAAAGTAAAAATGCCAAATAAGAGAAATTAAAAAAAAAATATTAGTAGATAGATAGATAGACATTTTAGATATAACATAAGTAATTGCGAACAGAAACACAGAAATTTTTTTTCTGTATCGTTACCAGTTTTAATTCTTCAAAAGAAAAAAACTGTATTCTTCAGTCTGTAATACAGCCTCGTCAATGCCTTAGCAGGCGAAACCATTGGTCGGCTAGACTAATAAAAAGTGGATATTACAAAATAAAAAAATTGTGTTTTATTATCTTTAAATATGGAATTCCACCAAGAACCATCGGTCTCAACAGTAATGAAAATTAAATTCTCCTTCCTTTTAGATTTTGAAGATAGTAAAAAATGTTTATAATAAAATCTTTTGCGTTAACTGGTAAAATAACAATACTCTTTTCAGTGGTTAAATTTATTAAATGGCATGCACAACTCATTAAAATTAAATTTTTAATTTCATCTTTTAAAAACTTAGCGACACCACTTTTTGTGCCTAGAACATTATCAGTGAACACAATGCAGTTGTTCAAAGGCAAACATTTATAATTTTAAATTTATTTAGATGTTCAGAAATTCTAAGTTCTGTAGCATAACTAATAAGATTAGGCACAGACAATAAAACCTATTTAATTTGCAAGTCTTCTTTGTCTAAATACATAATTACAATAGGGTAAAGTTTTACATCATTCTGATTGCCATCATCGGTAGAAATACAAAATGACATTTTTTGAATCGCACTTAAAATTGTATTAACATTTTTTTAATGATATTTCCCAAATTACAGTAGTTGTTTTTGTTCGAGCACAAGCATATATTTTACCGAAAATGTACAAGGAAACATTTTGCGAAAAAGTGCACTCGGATGATTGGAACTACTAAGAGAATATTATGTTCTAAAAGAAATATGTGTAAAGCATCATTCTGATTTTATACCATTGTTCTATTCTTTTCCAACATTGAAATTATGTTTTGTATTTTTCTCAATGGAATTAACTTATGTTTTCCCACATCAATATGTTTCACTATGTCCCATCGACCTCCATGTAAACAGTAAAATCATACTGACAAATACTGCAAAAAGCAGTGTATTTTTTAAAACACATCATATTTTCTTTTATCCGTGATAATACACTATACAACCCATTAACAATCGTAATATAATTAAAATTTCATTACATCAAAACTTTAACCAGAAAATAAATTTTGTAACTGAAACTGTATAGCAGGTTTCCTTTATTTTCTTTTGCGCATAGTTCAGAGTTAAGATGCTAAAAAAAGCCTAACAAGCTTCTTTTTCTATGAATAGCATCAAAAGCGAACGAACCTTGAGTCTTCAGTAACTTTTTGTGTACAATAACTAGGCCTACAATATGAAAAAATAAAATAAACAAGTAGTGTTAACTTAAGAAACGAAATAATTGCCGAAATGTTTTAATGGGAAAAATTTCTAAATGCATCAAACTAAGAATGTTTTTACTTTTTTCCCAATGTTATTTATTGTTAAAAGGCAAATTGTGTTAAAATATGGAGAAATTGATTTAAAATATGGAATACCGGAGGTTGCTTTGAAAATAAGGAGTGTACGTCCTAAATATGGAGAACTGGTATATCTGCACACACATAAGAAAGATAACTCCATGGAAATCAAATCAGTGGTTCCTTAAGTTTTATGTTGTCCTTGTGGTCATTGTGACCTCAATGGTGTATTAGAATACAAGTGATCGCAGAGTACCGACCTGCGAAGGCCACCAGTAATAGGCATGAGCAGAATTTCTAACTCACAATATAATAATTACGGTAAATACTGTTGTTATTTATAATAATTATATTAACATAAATGAATATGTTTAAACAATATTTTCCCTCCTGGCTAAACAACTCCCCCCCCCCCTGCTCCTCCAGGTCATGGTTCAACTGCAGTTCCAGATGAAAGTTTAAACAGTGTCGTTATTGATACTACAGAATTAGCTGATAAGCTAAGCTCCAATCCAAACTTTTAGAGAAATATAAGAATTTGTTATGGCAAGCAATTTATTAAAGTTAATGTAAAAATACCACAGTTCATTACATAATTATTAAATTAATAATTCAAATGGCAGAACTGTTTACCACGAGGAATGATAAAAATAATTGAATTAATCCTATAATGCTTAATTTTATAAACATCTAGCTCTGCATGCACGCACGCACTCACACACGATGTATAACTGAAACCATCAAAAATATAGGAAGTGATCAAGTGTTTTATGTTTTGGTCAATTAAAAACTTGACATGGGACAATTTTAAAAAACAGTTCAAATTTCATATTTCTTTTTTACAACTACTCAGACTCTTGTAAAATTACAAAACAACCTTATTAAAACCTTATACGTATACATCCTTCAGCCTAGGTTCAAAAGTTCTTATTCCTAATTCATAAAAATTGGTAAACCTATAACAAACATTCAAATTAAATGACAAATGGTAGGGTTAAAACAAGTCCTATTGGTATTTTTAGGTTCAGCGATAATGTGGTATCATCATTTCACTAATAATTGGAGCTAGTAAAATAATTAATTAGCAATAAAAATTAATATTTTGTTATGTTAAAAATATTATTAAAAGGAGTTTTGATTTTGGTTTTCTATGATTTCTGGGATGTTAAGACTTTTTTTTAGCACCAAGTTTTATTGGCATGTTTTGTATTTTAGCCCTATAATTGAATTCACAATTGATAATTTTTAATTTAACACTTTTAAGATATTGTTTGACAATATCGTCAATTTAATTTGCATTCATAACATGCAGCCTTTTCCCTAATGTACAGTGGTTAATTTTATGCTTTCCTAATTTTATTTCTATGTCTTATTGTTCACACTCCGTAATTTTACGTTATCCTCACCTTTACAAATTTTAGTCCTGAGTGTATTTTATACTGTTTATTTAAATTCAAAATATGAAATGAAACATTTGAAATAGACAAATTGCATTTAAATAAGTAATTATGTTAAAAATAATTTGAACTTGGTAACTGAATATGTCCTGTCACCAATACTGCTAGTAACCAAACTTATAACTATAGTATACATTGGAACAGTTGAAAAATGTACAGCTTATCTTACTCAATATTGATAATTCTTCTATAAAACTACTTATTTAAACTTGGTTCATCGAAATAATACTATTTTGATCAAATCATGACAATTGGTTGCTTCCTAGGAGTAATTATCGAAATGTAAAAACTCAACAAGATTTATTATAAGAAAAATAAAGAAGTCAAACATTGTATTAGGACAGACAAGAGAACATGGAATATTAACTTGGCTAATAAGGTGCAGAAAGCAGCAGAAAAAACAATAACAAAAAAATTGAGTAGCAGATAAAGAGAAAACGGAAAGTCAATTAGAAAAAAGGAAGATAAACTTTTAACGAGAGATAAAAAGTAACCAAAAACATGGGAGGAGTATTTTACTGAACTTTTTGGAGGAGGAAGAAGGCAAGTAAAATGAAAAGAAATAAATGATGGAATAGCAAAGAGAAATCAATATAGATCTTCCCACTAATAAATAAATAGTGAAAAACAATCTACAAACTTTCTCACTCAACCATCATAAAAACCAACCAAAAGTATTTATCAACAAAAATGTCAACTTAGTCAGTCAAAAAAGTAAAAATGAATTATTGACGAGGTTTTTGAAGAAACATTTATATAATTAAACGGGGCGTAAGCTTGCTACACTTGTGCCATAAACATGTCCTCAGTGTGAATTGGACTTAATTCAAATTGAGCATTTAATAACAATTGTCAAAATTTATTATTTTTTCCAATTATTTCTGAAACGTAATATTTTTATTTGCGATTTTGCACAAGTGTTTAGGTCATTAATCTTCATATTTCAGTAAAATTTGAATGAAATCGGTACAGCCAATTTTGAGAAATTACATTTTTTATTTAGCCACTTTGCAGATTTTTGTGTGGTTTTTTTTATTGATAAACTTGGATTATTGATAACACGAACTGGTATTTTCTGAAAGATGGTGTCCAATATATTTTGTTTGGGTCCTTAGAGGTTACACTCGAACAAAATTTGATCAAAATCATTGTAGCCAATTTTGAGAAAATCATAATTTTATGTTTTTTTTTTCTCGTGGGAGTTACCCGCAATTATTAAGTTATTGAAAAATAAAAAAGTCATATGGTAAAATACCAAATTACATTAAAATCATTTCATTCATTTGGGCTGTAGAGCACTGCACTGGCAGATAGACAGACATACATAACTACTCTAAAAACCACTCATTTGGGCACAGGAGCCATCAAACATGGATATATCCGCACAAAATTGAACATACATTTTTTGACCCATCATGTAACTTTCTCTACTATGTATATGTGAAAAAGTAAAAATATATGTGGTTGAAGGTCAAACAAATTTAAATGCCTAGGAATTGATAATGTTAACACAGATATGCTGAAAATAACTTCAGAACTAAAACTGATTTGATTTAGTGCATTTTAGTAAAAATATTTAAAACAGGAGATCAAACTAAATGTAACACAAAATCATGAGAGTCCATGAATGCATACTACTAAGAGTGATATTAAATAGAATTAAGCAAAAGTAAATAGAATTAATTGTAATCAGATTAAATACATTAAAAACATTATTTATTTTGAACTATTTTCCAGTCACCTCAGTGACTGTGTGGTACTGTGTGGAGAATCATCCAGCATGCATCATATTTTATTATGGTATGGTTAGTTATGAGCTAAGTAAGCTGAATTCCGATAAGGTGAACTGACGAACTTTGATAAAACTCGAACACCTTTTCTTCACGTAACCTTCCAATATATTTGTCATTTTATTCAACTTATTTAATATTTACTGATGGACTGTGTATAGATGGACAATCATTAAGCCTTATTATTAAGATTATTAAGTTTATCTTTTATGTATTAGATAGAACAAAAACTTGAACACAAGAACTCACACAAATTATGTTTACTTAATCAAACGTGTTTCAATGATAAAGTCGCCATCCTCAGTGATACAAGTAAACTTAATTTTTGTGAGATCTTGTGTTCAAGTTTTTGTTCTATCTAATATTATCTCAGAAGTCGAGCTCCATATTTATTTATTTTATGTATTACATAATCATTTCAGTAATACCAAGAGTTAAACCTTTAAATCTTAGGGTCTTTTGATTACTATACATACCACAGACTGATGCAGATACGCTGTATGAATATATGTTCTACATTCACTATAAACAAATTTAAGAAAATTTGAATTTTAAATTCCAATGTTACTATAATTCTGTGCTTAGTGTTATAAAGCATGTGTGATATGTTGTAATGGTCCTTTAGGAGCACATTTTGTTTTTCATACAACCATATGTGTGTTTTCAATAACAGAATATGTGTGTTGTCAACTAGACAATATGTGTGTTAATCTTAATGCGAATATTTTGTGTATTTTTTTGAGAAATTATGTTGTGATAAAATAGCCTCTAAGAAGTTATTGTACTTCTTTTGTCAGAATATACGAGACAAGTCTAAGCGTAAATGTCCTTTAAAACAAAAAAGTTTTTAACAAACTTTACATTAGGTGAGGCCTAAAGCACACGTCCTAACAGATTTCTGCCTATTTAAAGTCTGTATCAGCACAATGTTAAAATATAATAATGAGGATGATATAATACAAATAATGTTAATAATTTCATACACACACAAAATAATATAACAAAATGATGTCTGTGATGAATCTGCTATATTCCAGTTTTTCTGTCATAAAAAAAAAACAGATAAATATATGTACAGATGGCACTCTTAACGGCCTTTGTTCAAATTCGGTACTTTATATAATAACGTGAATAAGAATAAAAATTATGAAATTAAATGTGAGATTATTTTTAACAATTATCACTGAGTATGGCATAGATAACCGCCAAAATGCTTTAATGTAGTTTGTTTAAAATTGCAGCATATATCTTTCTATAGACAATCTCAGAGAATGTGTAAATAAATAAATCCTCCTATTCGTTTCAAACTGCTTTCAGTTTACTAGGAAATTATCATAATCACTATAGAGATCGAATTTTATATCCGATTTTTTCATTATACCTCGAAACAATACTTTGGTAAATAATACAAACAACGTAAGTTCAACTTGGCCGATTTTAGCTACAACTATTAAATTTGTGATCATAAAAGCACTAGAATGCTTGGTTTTATTCGTTCAACGTTTGGTTGTGAGTTACTCTTTTAAAAGCTTAAAAAATAAGAAAAATCTAATATCCATACAACATGATGGCAGGGTAAGATTACCAAAATTCGAGCTAAACCAATGTTCCGAATAAAATTTAAATGGCAAACATATATTTTTTTTAAAATTTATATTTCAAATCCATCAATCAACCTTGAGGAATTTTGAGTGCAATTATTTTAATTAATCTTGAAATATAAACAAATTGGTCTATCCTTTGCAGCTGCAAACATAAATAATTCAAAAAGACAACTTTGTTAAACAGACACTTGACAAGCACAAAGCTTCATTTTGACTTTAGAATTCATTTCGTATTGATCATTATTTTGTATTTAAGATCAAATCAAATTTTAGTCTGCAATATGTCAAAACATTTTTACAAAAGATATAAACATTTCTGTAGCTCTTTGCCTATAGTCAAAACTAACGAATACTTTTCTAATTTTGTAAAGTCTTTTTACCTTGCTATACCCTGCAAACAAATGCTGAAAGTTGTATAACTATATAAAATCAATTCATGATTATTCCTAAATAATTCGCAACATAAATATTTGACTAGTCGTTGAAATAAGTTACAAAATATGATTATTGAAATAAATTTATGTAAACAAAATATTTCAAATGATCATTTGTTTTTGTTTCACAATTATAACATTATTTACCAGGAGGCTTCCTAACTTCTTTTGTCTTTTAAAATACTTTATCTAGATTTCCCATTTATCTTCTAAGTCAATCAAATAGCACATACTCTCTAGTGACATTGCCTCTTTTAGTTACAAATATCAGAAGTTAAGAACTTAGCTTCTAATTTAATATAATATAAATTGTGCGTCTGCATGGTTAATTATTAAAAGTGACCTAACCAGTCATTCAAATACCCAGTATATTATTGTGGAGGAGTGGGGGTCCAAGTAAACACAGGCTCCAATATTGCTAAAATGTTCTTGGTGGTTGTTTCAAACCTCTAAGGAACATTATCCAACATTTTACTTTTACAAAACCTCAAATCTTGGAAATGATGAAAAGACAACTGATAATTCCAGGTTTGCAAAAAAGAAATTCCTTTTACAAAAGACCTACAAAATGATATACAACTCAATATGGGATTGTATTTGAGATTCAAAAGTCCAACCCCCCAGATCCTCCTAAGGTTGAAAAGATCGAGAATAATCAAAAAAAATAAATAATAATAATAAAATAGAATTTGTGATACTTATGAATTAAGATTACTTTTATTTACTAATTGCAGAGTTATTAGCCTATATGAAGACCTTTTTGATACAGTGTATTGTAGTTTATTTATACAAGAGACTAGCGTAATATAAAATTTTTGTAAAACTGCGTTCAAATGGGATGTATATATATTTTACTTTATAGTAAAAATTTTGAGTCGAAATAAACTGATCAGTTATTACACAATTCAATTAAATATGCTAGAATTTTATAAATGAACCATAACCACATAATTTAAAAGTATATAGTGAAATTATATAAAAACTACTTACTTACACTCCTTTCATTACCTGGCCAAAAGGTACCCCTCTGAGACCTTTCTTTGAGAAAACCATATTGGTTTAGAATCCTTTCTTTAGTATCTCTTTATTTACTTTATTTAAGATAGTTTTTTAAATAAAATAAAAATAATAAAAAAATGGAAAATAAACACAAAGTACAGTAGGTTTTTCCTGCACAGCCTAATACAAAAATTAATAAATACAGACCTTTGGGATGGCTTTAATTTAAATTACAATCAAATACCAGTCAAAATTATTTATTACACAGTTGAAAAACATGACATATTTCAAGGCATCTATTATTCAAAATTTCAATTTGTAATCAATTTACATAGTGAAAATTATATTGTAAAAAAAACTAATTAACGATACATTCTACTTATATGCATATAAAGCTAGAAACTGTAGGTATGTCGATACTTACAATACATATTTAAGGCTATTATTTAAAGACAATTGTCTTTTTATACTAATTATACTTCAATTAATACTTTTAATTTAAAAAAAAAAATTCTTAAGGCCTTGTTGTATCGTAGCGATAGAGCATGGAGTCTCACAATTAGGAGTCTCGTGTTCATATCTCGCAGTTGGCGTCTCTGATTTTAACGTTTTCTTAAAAAGACTTGAAGTAATAAGTCTGTATATATTTTAATAAAAGGGTTTGGATTTATTACACTTCAAATTTGGAATTGAAAATGCTATTGTTTTTAAATGAGTCGTATTATAAAATAAATGTAAAATAAGATTAAAGTCATCTTATTTGTAGTATAATAAAATACAAAATGATCAATTGTCAATAGATATAGAATGCCTCAGTAGTTAAAATCCTTAGCCTCTCTATATTTTTTTGCCATTGCCTTATTTAAATAAAGGACTCTTTAACTTTAACTTCTGAGACACCCTGTGTCATGTATTAAAAATTGTAAGTAACCCTTTCAAATTAATATTGCATTAATTTAATAAAAACAAATCCAAATACCCAAATTGGTAGTCACCAGGACCACTTTATGAAACGTTTCAGTAAAAAGTTTTATACATATCATTAAATTTATTAAGAGAGATCATAACAGGTACTTACTTATCTAACTTACATTAATTTTTCGTTTATAAAATATGTTTTTTTTATTGATTTAAAATTCAGTAATAGTTCACATATTTAGTAGTATTAGGCTACAGTATACCACAGAAGTACAGTCACAGCAGTAAGTAACTACACTATACATTTTCATAAAACATTATTCGTTATGAAAAACATAAACATAACAATCAGTAAATTGAATATAAAATTGTAAAGATATAAAAAACACTTATAAAGAAATTTCGTTAACATCTTAAAAGTTTTAAAATGTATAGGAAACAAACATTATATTTATATTAACAAAACTCATTAAAATCTCACCAATACAATAATAGCCGATCGATTTAAACAGGTGTTGTTAAACTAGAGTGATATTTGAAACGATTCTATTATAAAAAGGGGACAACTAATTTTGAAAATGCTTATTCGATTAAGTTGGGCGCCATTTTGTAATGCTTTATTACAAAAAAATGAATAAATAAAAAATTTAATTATGAAATTTATCACTCTTGAACCAATTTTTTAAATTGAAAGAATTTTTAAATGTTGAAAAGTTAATATTCTTCTTACTTTATTTTATTAATTTCATAAAAACTTCATTTTTTTATAAATTCAAATTCAAAATATCATAATCGTAATTTTAAATTAAAAGAATCTTTTACTTATGAAAGATTTTGAAAATTACACTTGAAAACATATCATGTAAAAGAAAATAACATCTTTACTAAGTGAGGTAATCAGGATTTAGTTTCTTGAATGGAAATACAATTATGAAAATTTTTCATTGTTTGTGTTATTTTGTTTTGTGTAAAAAGTAAGCTAATATTTTCATATTTGTAGAGCATATATTTTTTATTCACAATTTTTATTTTTTAGCTACTGTACTGATTTTTCCATAGTAGAAAAATTATTTTGAAAATTACACCTTATAATTCCTCACGATTATTAAGTGTGTCAAATTTGTGCTTAGCTACTCTTAATCTGAGAGTAAAAAAAACTATATATTTTTATTAAAAACAAAACTTGTGGAAAAATAAAAATGTTAATTTATTAACTATGTATTACATTACATCATTAATTTAAAGGTATACCTTCAAAATAATTTGCATCCACTCAATGCAAGGTAGAAAGATGTTACACTGGCGGTATAAATGGTATAACTTACTTACCTCAGTGATTTTAATAATTACTGAAAGATTTAATAGAGATACATAAAACTGTTTAGATGGTACATATTTAAATACAATTTTTTTTAAATCTTCTTCTTCTTCCAAAGGCTCCTTTTGGCTCACGCCATCTTGGTTCTTGCCTCCCAATAAAGTCCAGGAAAGTCCCTTCGTCCTTGCTTCTCTCATCCAGACCCCTGCAGACCAGTAGATGATCCTTGTCCATAACATACATGGAGTCCAATTCTTGTGAGCAAATTGTGCACTTGTCAGAGGTTAGTATTTTCATTCTGCATAAATACTTGGCAAGACAATCGTGACCAGTAGCAAATCGGAAATTTGCTACAGACACATTACACGGAAGCATCCTATTTTCTTTGAAAAGCTCAAACGGATCATAAGCTTTGCCCTGCAGTTTATTCCTCATATCATCAACAAATTTCTGCTGTGAGGTTGTTTTTAATTTTCGTATAATTGCTTGCAACGTCAGGGCACCTGCTGGTTTTTGGATAATTCTTGTTCCTCTCTTCGCCAAATCATCCGCTGCCTCATTCCTCCACAAGCCCACGTGAGCGGGAACCCACTGTATTGCTGACATTGTTAATATTATTTCTTACTATTTTATAGTTATGTCTGATATTCTGTATGACTGTGCTTTTTTGATTATCATTATTCGCTATTGCCTGCAGTGATGACTTGGAGTCCACCAAGACAACTATATTCGTGTTTAGCCATGGTCTCACAATCAGCTGTTGAAGAGCTTCATTTATGGCTACCAATTCTGCCTCAAACACTGTACAGTTGCTACTTAAAGCAAAGTAGTGTGAGAAGTGGCTACAATATATTCCAGCTCCTGTTTCTCCCTCCATTCTAGATCCATTAGTATATATCCGTATCCAAGTGTCCATAGGGTATCGCTGATTCAAGGTTTTTAAAGCAATTTGAGATATTATCCCTGGAGCATCAGACTTCTTGCTTACTGGTTCGAGCAGATCCAAGAAAACATTAAACTCCATGAAGTCCACTGGGTCCACCAGTTGAGGAGGTTATTCCGCCTTCTCTTTGTTCATCCTGCTAGAGATTATTAATGGTTTAAAGCTGGTCTGAGTTTTTAGTGTTTGCTTTGGTGGAGGTCCTATTATCCAAGGGTTATCATATTCTCTTTGAATCAGCTTTTCATACAAAATTTGTGCCCTTATGTTAAAATCTTCTTCCAATGGGATGTTATTGGTAAAAGCCTGTAGGGCATGTATTGGAGTTTTCCGTACTGCGCCAGCGATAAGGCGTAGGCAGTTGTTCTGACTTATCTCTAATTTACTTTTTGCATTCTTGCTGGCAGTTGCTAAAATTTCTCCTCCATAGGTCAGGCATGGTTTTATGTATGACTTATAGGACTCATTTAAAAGATCCAAAGATCCTCCCCATTTAACTCCGGCCAGCCGTTTAAGAATACTTGACTTTTTTGAAACTTTAGACGAGATTCTTTCAGAATGAGCCTTAAAAGTAAGTTTGTTATCGAGAGTGATCCCAAGATATGTTTTTTCTGTACTTTTCTGTATATTCTTGTTTTGAATTCTTAAATTAACATCCTTAATCTTGGATTTAAGTGAGAAAAGCTGGTAGTATGTTTTATTTTCATTAATATACATGTTATTATCCTCACTCCACTCCACTATGTCCTTTAGAGCTTTGTTGAGCTCTTTTTCCATATAGTCAAACATTCTCTTATCTCTATTTTTTGCCTCAATCCACACGACTAGGTCGTCAGCATACATTGCACATTTAACCCTACTGGATCCAATTTTCCTCGGGAGATCGTTGATAAATATGTTGAATAATATTGGACTCAGAACAGCTCCCTGGGGCAAACCCGTCTTAGTCTGCTTGTATGATGAGTTTGTGTTTTGCCATCTTGTCCGTATCCAATGCTGTGTTAGGAATCTTATAAACCAATTATACATGTTTCCTCCTATTTTGTAGTCAATCAGTTTTCTAAGCAGCTTGGCTCTCCACACTGTATCGTAAGCACCCCTGAAGTCAATGAATACTGCCATAACCGATTCACCCCTGTTAAAAGAATCCTTAATGCTTTGGGTTAACCTTCCAACCTGATGCATTGTTGTGTAATTCGGCCGAAATCCGGCTTGGTCTAGGGAGAACAGTTTGTTTCCTTCCAAGTAATACAGAAGCCGAGTCGCCACCATCCTTTCCATAATTTTAGCCACCACTGAGATTGGCCTATAGTTCGCCACTTCATTTCCAGATTTTTTGTTAGTTTTTTTAATAGGAAAAATTGTTGCTTTCCTTCATGAGTCTGGCATTTCACTCTTCCCCCTCCATATTGAATTATAAATGTTCAGCAGGAATTTTCTTGCTCCTTGTCCAAGGTGTTTGAGGAACTCTGCTTGTATATTGTCTCCTCCAGGTGCTTTCCTGTCCTTCAATTTATTAATGGCTATATTTAGTTCTGTTTAACTGAAGTCATCTACAAATAGACCAATTTCTGTTTCTTGTTTCTGTCTCTTTATGTCTTTTTTAATTTCTTTATTGCATGTATTGTTTTCTTTAGAGAGTGTATGTATTTTTTGTAGTAGCCGTTAAACGCTTCAGCAATATCATGGTCCAAGAAATATTCTCTGGTGCCATTCTTAATGGGATCCGTTGTCGTCTGAATGAGTTTGTTAGTAAAAGAGCCAATATGGTTATGTACTTTTGTGCTGTTTGTTCTATAATCAAGACCCGTAATAAACTTTGTGAAGGCCTGTTTTTTTGCTATTCTAGCTTCCCTGGTATACAATGCATTAGCCTCTCTCCACTCTCTCACGTCTACACAGTTCTTAGTCTTCTCTGCCTTGCTTCTTAGCTCATTTCTCTTCTTTTTCAGTTTCATGAGTTCAGGTGTCCAGAAGGCCTTGTATTTTCTCATCTTTCCTCTTGGGATCCATTTTTTGCTGCCCTGGTTATTATTTTGCAAAATTGCATGAGCTGTTCATTATTTCCCTGAGGGGTACTATCCACACCACTGATCTCATCGTCAATTTCATCTTTATCCCCCAATTTTTTTAATTAAATGTTATATTAGTATATATACAGAGCAATTTTTAAGTATGGAAACGGCTTTATAATGCATAACTGAGAGATACTTGGAGAACTAAACAAAAGCGGATCAACACAGTTTAAAAAATTATTATTTTTTAGGCTTTAATTTTTGTCCGCCATATTGAATCTGACTTTTTTTTTAACTGGAAGATAGACATGTGGTACATGATTTTCATATAATGTTTACAAGAAAAACGATGGTGAAAGCTTTTTACAATAAATGCCTTCATTTTTTAGTTATAAACATTCAAAGTTGCAATGACAGAAAAATCGTGTCATAAAACATGGTAAAATGCACCTTTGAAACTTTCATAATGTGTTTTTCCTGCCGAATACATCCAATAATAAACCAGAAAACAATTTTGAACCACTACAACTTAACTCTTTAATTCTCTTTTGTATCTTCTTCCATCTCCAGCTAGTAAAAAAATCGACTTTTTAAATGCACAAATGCACAAATTTAATGATTTACATTCTTTTTACACGTAATACTGCTAAAACTTTTGTATTCATCTCGATTGTGTAAAATGTTTTTCATTAATACAGAATAAAAAAATGCTAAATTGTAGCTTACGATATGATTTTATTACTTTTTTAATAATATCAACTTGTATTATTAGACGTAAAGATAAATAGAAAAAGATAATGAACATTTTCTAAAACAGAGTTCACAATAAAATTGAATAGTCATTATCACAAATAGTTTAAAACATTAAATGTCCTTTTGAGCATATTTATTTCAAAAATGTCAGACATATTTTCCTTAATAGTTAGATTACATTAAACGACTTACTTAAATACAATAAATTTCCTTCCTTTTCTTTCATCTAGACAAAATAGTTATTGGATTCAAACATAACATTATTTTGGTTCTTTACTACTTTTAGTAGAGAAAAAATATATTTCTCAAATTCTTAATGATAACAGGATTTTAACATTTACATTTATGCAGCCTTATAGAAATGACGATTTTTTTATTTTTTTATTTTCTGTTTTTGTCCAAATGCTAACAATGGTGATAAAATATGGTAGATCATAGTAGTATATATTATTGTTAGTCGTTTACTGAGATTTCAATACAGGAACAAAATTTTTTTGTTCAGACATTTTTCATCAAATAGAGATTGTTGATCCCATAAAAAAAGGGAATGCATTTTGAATGTAATCATATTGATGGTTGTAAAAATAACAAATATCACTTTATTCATTGTCGCTTTATTTCCAGAATTGTTGTGATAGATAGTGGGAATAATTTATGTTTAACTCATCTTTCAATCTCATGTTAATTTCGAAATTTAACAAATGTTTCTTTTATCAAATATCATATTTTCTAGTTTTATTCCTCTCATGAATATCCTAGAATATCGCCTAAATAAATTTCACCCATTTTAGAAACAAATTTTAACAAAACAAATATATAATTCTTTGTGTTATATTTTATTGATGAAATCATCATCTTAAGTTCCACCCATCAAAAAACTAGATTTAAAAGTTCCATGTATAATTTAAATTTTTTTTTTGCAAAAATATTTATTCTATGTACAATATACATATATATATATATATATATATATATATATATATAATAATGTAATGTCTAGTTATTTGTGCCAACCAAGGTCTAGTATTAATTATATTACATATCATGCCATTAATTCAAAAGTCTCCTTTATATAAATATCAAGTTTTAAAATTGTGTGTATTACTTTTGAGTAATTTTGAGACATAATTTCAAATTTTCATCATTGAAGAGATTTGTTTACGTCCAGCATTACCAAATAAATATATTTGTGAGACAATCTTCTTTAAAATGTAAGTAACTTAGGAATTTTTGCCAAAATAATTGGTTGCAATACGTATTTTTTTTATTGTCTAAAGTGTCAAATAGAATTGTTAAACTTGAACTCCATCCGAAATATTTTGTATACTCATGCATCACTAGTCTCCTCAGCTTGTTCCAGAGACCAAATGATAGTCCGGATATCATCATTTTTTTAATTTTAACCATATTGAAAGAAAAGTTTAAACTTTTTTTTTAACCTTAGTGTCTTTTCTCTGGCGAGGCAAGCTATTTTTTTAATATTTACCAGGCATTATTTTTTTAAAATTCATACAATATAGTAGTTTTAAGAAATCTACAACTTTTCTTCATCTTGTTATTTATAAAGTTGTATAGAACATTACTTTAACAATTGGAAATTTTTTGAAGAAATTAAAAACTAAAATATTTATAAAACCGGAAGATAACTTATAATGGTTATAATACATGAAACTAAAAACAAAACATAAAAAAGAACCACTTTTTTATAGTTTTCAGAAATGTAACATTTTTTGTAGTAAATATCTAATAGTTTACACAAAAAAGAAAATAATCAGAATGTCATTGGACTGGTCTAAATTCATATGCGTATACAATAACAACAAAAGAAAGCATTAATAATAATAAATTATAAAAATATAAGAAAAATAAATAACCGTTAAAATAGAATATAAATGATAAATACTTTTCAAAATATAAATACAGAAATAGTTGCATCCAAGACTACAATACCGTAATGACAAAACGCTATGGCTTAGTCAAGAAATCTGCTGTTTTATTTCATGTTGCAAAATTTATGAAGTCATCTGTTTAACATGCTAAAACGTATAACTAAAAGCACAAATTATCATATTTTTACTTATAACAAATAGTTGTTGAAAAATCGATTATTACAGTATTACGTAACTGTCTTTTTTCCGACATCGCCACTTATAATACAAATACATAAGTCGGTATAACTGTTGGACAACCAACAGCTGCTGATCAGAGGTTAATGGAAATTTCTCCTATTTAATTATTGTTAAAAGCAGGAGTAAAGATAATAGCTTATCACCATTTATGTCTATTCAATAAATAACATAACAAATTAATTTACACTATTTATGCTATAGACCGTAGGTGCTTGGTGGTATTCCATTTTAATAATTAAAACAAACACTTTTTAGTATAAACCACAACTTTATTTAAAATTTACCGACCATGGTTTTACTAGTACAGCATTGTCAAGGTAGTTGAATGCTCATTCATGTAAACTACCTTGACAATGCTGTAACTAGCGAAACCATGGTCGGTAAATTTTAAATAAAGTTGTGGTTTATACTAAAAAGTGTTTGTTTTAATAATTAATTTAAACTTCGAAACAATTTTGCATTATGTATTTAAATGTGCTTTACATTGTCTAATTATAAATCTACACCAACAATACGATGTTCTAATAATAATGCAATATAATAATCCAACAGTAATAAAATTAGATTATATTTGACGCTAAAACATTTTAAAATGTGAATTAAATACCAATATGGCAAGAGTAGAAGAACCCTACTTAGCACATAATGAGCAGGAAATCAAACCATCAGTGTCCATCACTGTGTATAATCTAATTCGAACTCACTGTATGAAACAAGGAAGCGAATTAGGTGATATGTATGATACCATGTCTAACGTAGTAAACAAGGATGCCGTGTTTGAAATGATGACAGCGCTCCCTGGAAATAGAAATCCTAATCTACTATGAATGAGTGAATGATTGTGTATGTGAAAAAACCCGTAAAATGAGGAAGTATGAAATAAATATATATTCTTGCTCCTTATACATGTAGAAGTAACATAAAAGTGAAAAAAACAGGGGGTTGCGTTGTGAGCCTTCCTAGTTTTGCAGCACTTGCTCGTAACATACAGTGCATATGTGAAAACTTGCTTGTTTCATACACTGTACAAACACACATACAAATCCTCTCGCTTTGTTTTTTCGGAACATCGATTGTATTGAGCTCATGACAATATACTTGTCACAAAATGTTGCAACATCTCCCCTACCCGAAAACCCTTACATAATTGACATATAACAACAAAAACGTGTTAAAATACTATTTTCAGGTCAATCCCTCCTAAAAATCCTAAATTCTTACCTGATTGTAACGTGTTACTGCATTAGAATGTCAATATTGTATAATTTTGATAATATCATAAGGAAGTTCTACATTAGGTACCGTAGCCAAATTCCACGCTCTCATAATTTATCTACAATATAAGTCTATTTTCTTTGTGCTAAACTGTTCAGTGGTTTGTTTTTGGTAATGGTATAGCCTATATAATTATTTGTTTATGTTATGCAAGATGATAATCAACAAAACTTAATACTTCACAGATTTTTTTTTAAAAAATGTTATTTTTTGAGTACCGGTAGCCTAATCAACTGAAACTGCCAAAAAATTTCTCTTACAAAATCACTAAATGTTCAATCTGCAATTAAAATAATATAAACTGAAAAGGTGAGAGGCCTAGAATCTTTCACTAACATCAGGTTTACTTTTCTTAGCTAAGCTTTGGTTAGATATGGATATGTTGTTATAGAATTTGGAATTTTTTTTATGTGGAATGATGTAAAAATTAAATAAGTTATTCTCTTTTAAAATCATGCTTAGGATTAGCCAAAGCATTGCATCATGCCTTATAGGGTTAGAACTATGAAGTCAAAAAATGATGTAAACTGATTAATTACCAAGTAATGATAAAAGTTGTTGTTAGTGACAATATTGAATGCAACAAGTACAAATATTAGAATCCAAGTTGATGTAAATAAACAAAAAGTATAAATTTAAGACAATGAATGAGTAGAATGATAAATTCATCGAAAACTAATTAAAATTCACTAATTATATTTTAATTGCTATTAATAAATCTCTTAAAGAAATCACCTTAATATTTAAATCAGTTGAAAAGATCTTGTGATATTAATGTGACGAAATAAACTTTAAATACAAATCGATACTATGACAGACTTTTAATGACAAAGGGAAGACGAGACACTTTGTTTCCAAGACATAACATGTACCAGTAATTATGCATTGAAGCTCAGTCTAGATTTTAGTCGCTAAAAATCATGCAAACTTAAATGATTTACCTTCTTTGTCATTAATCAGATATTTTTTAACAACACAAAACAATTTTCAAGTATAAATATCTATTGATATTGAAGAAACTGACATTTTTTGACACAAGGAATTAAGGCTTATTTGGGTTATTACGAATGTGTACAATGACAATGTGAGTCAAGTTTGTGATTGCATCACAAGTCTATGTTTACAATGGTCAGGGAAGGTAATTATATATATATATATATATATATATATATATATATATATATATATATATATATATATATATATATATATATATAGTTACCTTCCCAGACCATTGTCCTTTAATTTACACCAATGTAACGTATAGCATAAAACATAATTATAGACTGGTAATGTAGTCACAAACTTAATTCACTTTGTCATTGTAGACATTTGTCATAACCCAATAAAGCCTAAAATCCTTGTGTCTAATATTGTGTGTTTCTTCAATATTAATGAATTTTGAAACTTGAAAATTGTTTTGCTTTGTTAAAAAATATCAGATAAATGACAAACAAAGTAAATAGTTAGTTTGCATCATTTTTAGCGACTAAAAATAGGGTGACCTACAGTGGATAATTACCTATGTATCAATTTACTCTTAAAAAGGAAATAAATTCAATAAAATGTAATCTTTAGAGCACAAATCTGTGTAACAAAAAAAAAAATCCAATTTCATTCTTTGTTTTAATTTACCTGTTCAGACAAAATATTACATACTTCCTCAATCCAAAGTATTTTGAATACTTCATATTAATTCAATTTCTGTTGTCTTACACAAAAATTATACTAATTATTTAGGCTACATATAATTTTTTACAATAAAGGTCTCAATTTTATCACATTGGAGGACTGAGGACGTCTGTAATCAGCTGATTGGTGTACTTAGTACTTTGTTAAATCAATGGAAGTGCGCAATAATCTAATGAAAATTCATGTCTTACCTCTGTTTTATGCCTTGTGTTGTGTATCATTTTCTTCTGAAAAAATGGCACTAGCTCTTGTATTCTTCATAAAGTAACAAAACGTAATATTTAGTTACTGAGGCACACAAAACTGGATAAACAAATAAATCACAGATAGACAAATGGACAAGTTAAATAATTTTGTTGCAAACAAAAATAAAGAAAAATCTATAAAATTTAGAATGTAGTTTTTATAACTAATTAACATTCCCACCCATAATTTTGAACATACGTCGTCTACAACGTCATATTATGATTATCCTAACATTGTCCAAAGATATTTACAAACAAATAACCCCTGAATCACTGTAACTTTGAAGATCGACACATTTTCCTTGTTTTTAGCGCTAGTGTATTAAACCTTTTATATCAGCTGTTTGGGATTGTTTTATATTAAACATTTGGGATTGAACTTTTGGCCATATTACTGGTACAGAATTTATTAAAGTGTAGGGGCTTGGACAGTGCTCTATGAACATTAAAATTTAGAGTAGTTCGATACGTTTAAGCAAAAATATTAGTATTAATAAAAGTCAAAGATTTAGTTGTTTCATGTAAATATTTGAAATAAAATTCTATTTACTCATACAAGAAGTAGCCTCCCGCCTTTTCCCGATTTATAGTTTACAGTACCATAAAATTACAGACAATAAACAATATTAGTTCTTTGTCTGCAATATTGAAAGTGAATTTATTTATAAAAATAAGTCCATAGCATACGATAATGTGGGGTTTTAATATGTGGTCTATAGAGTTGTAGATTCAAGTTTGGAATAAGCTAGTGTGGGACACAGGGCCGGATTAGCATTTTGAGCCCTTAAACCCAATAATTTTTTCCACCCCCTAGTCTGGTTAAAGTTACTTCCCCAAAAACCTTTATTAAAAAATTATATCAGGTCTATATGTTAATTGCTTAACACTGGAGTAGTCGCGTAAAATTAAGTCACACCAGTGGTCGCGCGGATTACTATTGTAATCCATAATAAAATATTTTATTTTCAGAAAATTTTTATTTTACTGTATTTTTATTTTTTATAATTTGTTTAGGTTTATGATGTATAGGAGACACAATTTTCATAA
This sequence comes from Aphrophora alni, assembly GCA_963513935.1. Classification (NCBI taxonomy): domain Eukaryota; kingdom Metazoa; phylum Arthropoda; class Insecta; order Hemiptera; family Aphrophoridae; genus Aphrophora; species Aphrophora alni. Next base: position 16,803,180 of record OY740765.1, on the reverse strand, counting down.
AAAAATGTTTTATATAATGAACCAAAGATTACAAAAATACAAAGTTTAAGTTTTTTTTGCAAGTGTTTGTTGTCTATTTGAAAATTGGCAAAAAAAATCTTTAACAAAATATAAAATATAAATAAATTATTTTATTAGTGTTACTTAATATACGAATAAGACAAAATAATTGTATATATAAATGTTTCTCCTTGTAAGCAATCATAAATCATAACTAAAATGTGACAGTTTTAGTCTACACACTCGTTGCACACACTTTTCTGATGTTCGGGGCAGACCCATTTGGTACACTGGAAACATTGTTTTCTGGTACTTTTGTTCCTTGCTCGGCCACAAAGATGACATCGTCCAATAGTTCCCTGAACTGGTGATGGGTTATCAGAATTTTCTTCGATTTTCAGCATTATTTTTCCACGATGTCTGATCTCTTTTGGTATCATCTGCATACTGGTTCGCCTATGTACTTCAGGTTTGATGAGGTCCAGTGCCAGGGTTTGTAATAATTTTCCATGGTTGGCCATTTCGTTGTTGTTGTTGGCTTTACAAAGAGTAAGTGCGTTCACAACTGCCACGTTCATGATGTGGAAGAAGAGAGTTAGTGGCCACCGTCGAAAATTCCTAGACACATTGTATTGCCCACACATTTTGTCCAAGATGTCGACCCCGAATTTAGTGTCGTTGTATGATGTAATCACAACTGGTTTGCGATCTGCACCTGATTTTTCATCTATTGCTTTGGTATTGTGCATGGTCGAGATCATCAAGACTGCTTTGTTTTTTTTTTTTGGAATGTAAGAAGCTAAAGACAGATTTTTTTGGAAGCCAAACAGTGTGCTATTTATTTCTCTGTGTTTGTCGGGTAAAAAACAAAGAGGTACTTCAGGTTTGTTTTTTTTTCAGTGTTCCAAGAAAGGTCAGAGACTTATCATCAAAAAGTTCCTTTGCAACAGAAATTGATGAGAACCAGTTATCTGCCGTTATGTTTCGGTTTGAGCCCGATACTGGTTCTACAAAGCGATTTACTACGTCTTTGCAAGAGTTGCTAAGTTTGTATGGTGCGTCAGTCTGAACTCCTAAGTAAACTTCAAGATTAGTTGTATAGTAATTATTTGCTGATGTAAGAGCAAAAACCTTTATGCCATATTTGGCAGGCTTCTTAGGCATATATTGCTTAAAGGGGCACCTACCCCTAAAAGCTACTAACTGCTCGTCCATAGTAAGGTAGTCGGTTGGTTTATACATTTCTTTACAGTTTTGAACAAAAACTTCTCGAAACGGTACCATTTTATCTAATTCCTTTGTAGCAAGGCGGTCATTTAAGTCGTCAAAGCGCAAACACCGCATCAGAAATCTAAACCGCTGTTCGCTCATTGTTATGTAACAGGCGTCTACTCCAGTCCCGTTACTTATGTCCCACATACTCATTACGTTTCGTCTGCCAGCATGTAAGACTCCACATAAATACAAAATACCAATTAATGCTCTAATATCAATATCATCTGTTGCTTTAGTATCCCTGTCTCGCATGAAATTTATCTTTACTTTATCTATATAAATATTAGTGCTGACAACAATTTTCTGAATTATATTAGTATTCAAAAGACATTCAATTGATTTTACATGAGTATTTGCATTTTTACCTTCACCTTGAGGTCCAGGTCTGTGCAACAAGGGAATGATATTGTATCGCCTCCTGCGCGAAGTTCTAGGTTTCAACGGATCAAGGTACCACCTCAAGGTTTTGTCTTTTCCGATGTAAAATTCTCGTTGAATCATATCGTACTCAGCTACTGGTCTTCTGTCTTCCTGATCACTTTCTTCTGTACCACTATCACTGCTTTCACTACTTCCAGTGTCATGCATTTCGACGAAATCATCCTCATCAGACACTCCTACCACATTTTCATTATCACTCTCTGTTTCTGCCAGCCATTGGCGTATCTGTTCGCGTTCTAACACAGACATTGCTCACTGATCAATATATTAACAGTTGTATAGTTATCAAGGAAATAGATAAGTAAAAAGTACTAAACAAACAAAATCGTAAATTTAGTTTGTAAATAAAAAAAAGTCACACCACTATTCGCGTAGATTACTGTTCTACTCCAAGCGAAATTAAAAATACACAATTATAACATATGGAATTAATCGGTTATTTAAATGGTTATTTTTAATAACTTTATTGAAGTTTGTAAAGAATTTGTTCTTTGTATAAAAAATATAATTATAAACCATTTTTTCTAAATGGTCTAGGGAAAACACTAATTTATTACCTGAAGTTACACAATATTGTTTTTTAACTCTTACTAAAGTTTGTTAAGGTGGAAAAATTAATTTATTATTAAACTAATTAACAATTGTAACCTACTCTCAAATGCTGTACTCATAGATTATTTAGATTATTTTAAATCATGCTCACCAATGTTGTTTAAAATTTTGACAAAAGTAAAATGGGGTTAATAGAAACAAAACTTCTATTTGTGATACATTAATACACTGCTAACACATTTGTTTGAATATCCTGCCAATATGTACTGCTCTAGTCAGTTAATGGCCCATGGAGTTATTTAAATCAGTTTATTGTTGGCGACCCTGTTTGTTTTTATCAGCTGATCCATCTTTGTTGATCAAGAAACAGGTGCTGTTTTTAACCATAAAAACTTCTGATACACCAAAGTCATCTTCATCAAAATTATTGTAATCAAGTAAGTATATTTATTAAATTATTCTTATAATACTGCTTCTTTTTTGCTTTAGCTGCTTAGATTTTTCTATAATTCCAGTTTTAGTAAACAATGGTGTATATTTGAAAGTTAGCAAGTGAATAGAAGCTGTATGTTTCTATTCACCTGCCTTGTCTATTCACCACATCATCATGATTTTTGTCTTATTTTTGCAGGAAATTATCATGCCAAGGGAGTATAAATCGAAATCTGAGAAGCCATACAAAAAACATGATAGAGTTAACTTGCAGCAAGTAGATGTTAAAATGAAGTTTGCTGCTTGAGAAAAGGTGGAGAAATATTTGGCATAAGTTACTCAGTCATTTGACGTCACCTGAAGATAGGAGGTCTTATGAAACCTCAAGGAGCTTCTAATAAGTATGTTTTCAAGTATATTCTGTTTGGGGTTATCCTGTTGACAGATTCACATTAAGAACACTCATAAATAACTTCTTAGATAGAAAAGGATAGTGTGTAAAAAAAATTTATAGATAACTTACCAGAAAGGGAGTTTGTATGTTCGTTTTTAAAGAGGAAGAAAGAACACTTATCTCATTGTATGTGCCAAAACATCAAAAGGAGTAGACCCGCTGTTTCACATGCATGAGACCATAAATGAATATTTTGATAATTTGGAAGGAAAACTTCATTTTGCCTCCTCAAAATATACTTAATTACGATGAAACAAACCTTAGCGATGATCACGGTTGAAAAAAATTATAGCTAGGCGAGGGTGTAAATACCCTGAGAGAGTTATGAACTCCACAAAGTTATCAATTTCTGTGATGTTCAGTACTGTATTGCAGGATGTGGTACTATTTTACCCCCTTATGTTGTATATAAGTCTCTGAACTTATACCAATAATGGAGTGAGGGAGGCTACAGGTATAATAGATTAAAATTGAACAAAATCAGGGTGGTTCGATTGTTTCTGCTTTGAAGATTGGGTAAAAACCATTGCTATCCTTTCTTGAAAAAAACAAACAGGAAAGCAGATTTTAATTGGAATAATCTTTCCTCATTTTTGACAGTTGAAGTTATAAATCTATGCAAGGAAAACAACATACAACTGGTATTTTTGCCAACAAATTCAAATAAACTTAATTATCAGTATCATACTGATAACTGCTGTATAGATCCAGTACCATACCTGCAGCTGGACAAGTAAGACATATAATGTGGCCACAAACAATTTTATTATTTATGTACGACAAGTCATACTCCGATTTTATATGTGTTAGTGTTGTGTTGTGTTACGTGTCTATGTGTTAGTGCGGGCCTGATGAATAGACAGTGTTCGGCGAAACAGCGCTGTAGCTATAACTAATATTCGGACTGAGGACAACCTCTAAGGTAATTAACTATATTATATATTAAACAGTCCAAGGCAGCACATTATACTTTATAAAATTCATCACATTTGACGCAACCATTAGATGTTCCCTTCTTTCATCCACAAAAGAAGGCATGGCAAAAAATTCTAAAAGGCTGAAAGTGTGGTCCAGGAATAAGATACAAGTCTGGCAAAGGATCAATTTTATGGACTGTTAAAAAAACTTATAGACAAATTCACTGAGTTGGGGCCAAATAATGTCCGATCAAGCTTTAAATGTGGTATTATTCCTTTGGATCGAGCTCCGTTATTATTAAGGCTACCACCACCACTTGAGAGAGAGAGAGAGAGAGAGAGAGAGAGAGAGAGAGAGAGAGAGAGAGAGAGAGAGAGAGAGAGAGAGAGAGAGAGAGAGAGAGAGAGAGAGAGAGAGAGAGAGAGAGAGAGTAAGAAGATCGCCTGGCACTTGATAAATCTTTAGCTGAACTTCTGAAAACAATGCAAACGAACGAAGCTTTTGAAAATGAATGTTCTTCCAGGGAAAAGTGTAATCAAAGATTCTTCAACATCAGAAGAAGTTAAGATTAGTCTCCATGATACAGATTCATCTTGTGGGCTTGAAAGTGGATCAGAAGATTTGGAATGTAAAGACAACATCCCACAAGAAAAAAGTTCACATAAAAGTGGTAATGGAAATTTTTCTGAAATTTTAAACATAGACATGCCTGCTAAATATCCCATCCACAAATCCAGCAATGATATAAAAATTGGAGATTGGTTGTTGGTAAACTTCTCAGTTGCTGGAAACAATCCTGGAACATCAACTAGTTGCTTGAAACCATTTATTGGACAAGTAAAATCTATTACAAATTGTAATTTTCAGGGAGAGTTTTATCGGGATAAACCATCACAAGATCACCCAGGGTTCATATATGGACTTCCAAATGTAAAATTTTTTTAAATCTGCGTTTTTACTGGAATAAAAAATGAAAAATTTCATGAAAATTGCTTTAACCAATCGGGCTATAAAAATACCCACATAACAAAAACACATATTTTAAAATTTTTTTAAAATTTCCGAAATGACGATTTGCTTTTATCACATACTAGCTTTGCTATGTTACTTTTTCTAATTTGGGTAGAATTTAATGGGCTTTTTAAAATTAGTATAATATCGCCTTGTTTAAACATTGAAAAACATTTTTGAAATAGATTGACTCATATAAAATTATTTTATTTTGTTTTGTGATATGTGAATTTAATGCTGGAAAGATAAGCATACTTTTCACCTGTTATAATGAAAATAATGGGTTTCTATAAATTATTTACTAAAACATGAAGTTAATTATGAGCATTGCATGGTGATCACCAATATACTAAATAAATAAATATTATTTATTTTTTCATTTCGTGTTTTTTGTTGTTTTTTTTTGGGATGAAGGAGGGTGTTAACTTCTATTTAAACCTTGGATTCGTGTAGTATTTGAGCTTTCTATCTCACGCGGTTTCGGAGATATAATGATGAATGATATTTGATGAGTGATTTATATATATATATATATACATAGTTTTACAATACCATTCGAAATTTGTTTTAGGGAACAAGTTCTCTGTACATTTGGTCTGGGTCTAGTTTATGTCTTGAGGACAATGAAATTAGCACATTTTCCAACATTATTTCAACATACAAAATATTTAAAATGTTAATATTGTTCCAACATAATGTGATTTTGAATAGCTGTCATAAGACCAATACTCAAAATTGTGATTTTCTCAAAATCACTTGTAACTACTGTATTTTGTTCCAATTTTGCTAAAATGTAGCCTCTAAGGATTCAAACAAAGGTTACCCCATAATTATTTTAATTCTACATGAGGAATAGTTAATGAAAATTTTTGTGAAAATCACTTTTTAACTGTTTTGATTGTGAAGACGAAGGCATATTTACTCAAAACCAATCATTAAATTTTTTAAATCTTTGCGAAAATACCAAAACTGGAGGAGTATAACAGTATCGATACAATAGGAGCCAATCATTCGTGGACGAGACACCATGTACACTACATACACAGGAGTCCTCAGGTTCATGCTTAGAGGTAGATTAACCGATTTAGAGGATTTAATTGACGAGGATAATATCTATTCATTCGATTGTCAACCGGATAGTACTGACAAAGGGTTGAACGAAGCATTCATCGAAGACAATTTGCTCCAAGATAAAAGAAAGTTTCAAGTCGATGAGATGCAATTATCGCGACACGTTTATGCCTTGTTAAAGCATTGGCTTTCTTTGGGTGAAATCGGTAGTGATGATGAAGATCCCGTATGTTGTTTGTACAAATGCCATAGTAGTTATCACAAGCTCCAAAATAGCTTAATTTCTTATTTTTAACATTTTCAATGGTTTCAAGCTGCACTGTTATTAATTTGATTGTGACAAAACCTTTAGTACAAAATGCCATAGTAGTTATCACAGGCTTCATAATAGCTTTATTTCTTATTTTAACATTTTCAATTGTTTCAAGCTGCACTGTTATTAATTTGATTATAACAAAACCTTTTGTACAAAATGCTATAGTAGTTATCACAGGCTTCAAAATAGCTTTATTTCTTATTTTAACATTTTCAATTGTTTCAAGCTGCACTGTTGTTAATTTGATTGTGACAAAACCTTCTGTACAAAATACCATTAATGCCGTTATTAATCCTTGGAGTCTTGATTCAGTTGTAAAGAGTTTAGTAACCTCTTTTATCAAGTATGGACTCTATAAAAAAAAAATCTAAATTTTCAAAGACATTAACGACATACTTGTTACTTAACTTTTTCTATACTATATATGTAGTCAAAAAAATTGGTACCTAGTATTTTGTAGATATCAGATGGTATGATTTGAGGTGCTCCAAGTCCAAAAAAAATGATTTGGAGAATAAATGTTCTCTGTCCGGCATCTGTCATCTATGCAGTGCTCTACAGCCAAAAGATTAGGACCGATTTTAATCAAATTCAGTATGAGGGCATATTTTGGTCATATCTCAGGACTTTTTTTCTATAACTCTATATTTGGGGTACCTGCCATAAGAAAAAAAAATTCCGTCTTTTTAAAAAATTGGCTCTAACCATTTTGTTCAAAATTTGTGAAAATGTAGCCACTAAAATGTTAAAGTTAATTGTATTTAGTCATCTAAAAATAAAACAAGTTAGTTGCCATCTCTTAAAAATAATGGTAAAAACAAAAATCTGCCATGGAACTGTTATAAAAGATGTAATTTCTCAAAATTGGCTCTACTGATTTCATTAAAATGTGAAAATTAATGACCCAAACCAGTGTGTAAAATTGCTAATAAGAATATTTCCATAAAATGAAAATTGGCTATTATCATTTAAACTTAATTTCATCTTATAATATGTATACTTAAGCCGAGTTTATATCAGAAGTAAAGCTAGTTTATACCTTATTTAAATATACAGCGTCCATGGTTAATTTTCACTTTTTACTGACAATTACCAAACTGAATTTGTGGTGACAAATAATTTTGTTTGGTTAATATTTCCATTTGATCGGTTTGTGACAAGGTTTTTTTCCATAATTATTTTTCTAATGACTTTGTATTGGAATTATAGAAGTCAATAAAATATATTTTTATTGTAAAACTAATTTCTCTTTTTTTATTATTATATAATTTTGTAAAAAATGTTTTTCTTAGTCAAAAGTGAAATAATCTTGTGAAAGGCAACTGAACAAACAGACTAAAGGTGAAGAGAACTAATCTTACTACTGTCCAACAAAGGGAGGCCATCAAATCCAATCTCTGGGGAAATGATGAGCTATGGGACCCTAACAAAGTGGTAGGGCCTGGAAAAAAGAAGAGGAAATCAGAGTTAGAAATCACTTTAGGCATCGATGGGGATTCTGAGGCAGAAATGGGTGTGGTCAGGTACTCTAGAGGTGATTTGGCCACTCTGTCCTCTGGTGAAGACCCTTCAAAGAAGTCCAGAGGTGAAACTTGACATTATGACATAACAAAACACACTGTTATTTGGAGCCATCTGGTAAGGAAATTCCCACTTACAGGGACATCCTAACCAGAAAAATGGCTGTTGTTCTCAATGCCTATCCTGAAACGATAATCAAGGTGAAGACATCGAGGACACGCTAGTGAATAAGTTCGATTTCATGGAGGATAGAACTTTTCTCCATTTTCAGGGAGCTACATGAAAAAGGAGCTCTCATTCTTTCTTGCCTCAACAAAGTGTTGGCTGGAGACAATGATTGCTACCTTTAAACCATTAGGTGAAGAAAACAGAAAACAAGTTGATCACTGGATTGAGGAAGACATTATAGAGACTACAATAGTGTTTTTTAGGGAACACTCCAAGCTTCTGAAGCGGTCATCAGATCAAGTTTGGGAGATGCTTGTACAGCATAATCCTACTCTTAAGTTATGAGAATGAAAGGTATTTTCGGCAAAGAAAGACCCAAAGGGCTGTGGCTTTGCTTAATCAAGTTATGGCATTACTCACTGGATACGGCCACTTCATGAAACATCTCCTAATACTCCAGATCATCAATAGTGATCCCATTTGTGGGATCTGTAAACAGTCTGAAGAGAGTGCTAAACACATCAACCTAGAATGTGAAATGGTTAAGGCTTGGAGATGGGCCATATTTGGGGCTTCACAACCAGGTGATGATTTTGATGCTAGCAACAGGAAAAAACTCCTGAGTCTCATTAAAGGCACAGGCATTGGCTTGCCTTGCTAGTAGGTCCTTGTGGTGTACAATAAGCTCAGGTTGATATACAAGGATCTTGAGTCCTTATACCCCAATAATCGTATATAATCGTCAGCTGCATGTCGTCAAACGGAAGCCTGAAAGAGCTGCTATTTGCCTGATATATCAGCATTTTCGTCAGCTAATAAGCTTTACGCATATGCTTCTTTGGCACTTTTAACAATGTACTCCATAAAGACACTGCTGTATAAATTAATGATTTCATTTTGGATTTGTGAGGATCGATAGCTTGCATGTGTCATCCATGTTTAAAGTGTTTTTTTTAAAGATAGGTCCCGAGCTTCAATTTGAAGTCAACATAAGCCTTTAAGCACACCTTCAACTTGATGCTTTCCCCTTAGGGTAGATCATGAGTGCCAGAAAAGGTAACACACGATGTGATAGAAGATATTAGCTTCCTGTTTTCTCTGCAATTATATGGTAAAATTTATTTACAAAAATATTAACTTGAACGTCATGGATTGTCTTATGGAACTTGCCAATCTGGTTATCGACACATGCCACTGGTTAGTTGAATGGTTTCTGGAATTTGTTAAGAATATAAGCAATTATTGGCTTAATGAAAGTGTATCATTTATTATATATCTCTCTTTTTAAGCACAATTATTTTGATAATATGTACATTCAATATATGTAAGTTAATATTACAAATTTTAAATAAATTAAATACAGTGTATTAAAAATGACTGACCAAATGAAAAATTACTTGTTTAACTTCTTTTTAGAAACATTGAAATTCCTTAATTACTAAAATAATGTAAAATTCAATAAAACACCACTTGAAAATTACACAAGGTTAACTAACTGGGATCAGGGACATCCAGAACTTTACTGATAATAAAAAATTTTAAAAAAACAGGACGGCTGAATTTTTCTGATTAGGAATGCACATCTTCTCACGTGTCTTGATGCATGTTTGCAGAAAATCTAACAGTCACAAACAGCACAGATATAAAACTTACACTATACTTTATCATAACAACTTCATTGTCCAGCCTGACTTATCAACCATTCATTTTATTTACTCTGACTTAAAAATATTATTATTTATTTACATTAAAAGCTTACATTTTTTAAACTTTAGTTGTTGTTTTTCAGACAAAGGGAGTATTATTTTTATCATAGAAACGTTAAAGGTTTAAGGTTTGATAATTATTGGTAATGGATTTTGTCTTTAACATTCCAAAGCACATACTACCAGTAGTGAAGAAGTTCCTTGATATCCATATTAACAGCAAAATGGAAACATGATTCGTTAACAACTTAGCTTTATTCATAAATACACACATGAAAGAAACAGTTAAGATCGACTAACTGTCTCAGCTCTGACACAACATTATTTATATGTATACATGGAATGTTAAGATAAGTAACAGAGTCGAACCTTTCAATAACTTCTTGACTTGACTTCCCACCAGTATTTAAATGTAGATTATTAGAAGGAGTGAAATTAACGGTTTGATGTTTCTTCTGCTAGCTCCAAGTTTTCAAACATAACACACATGAAAAGGATTTTTAGATTTGGTAAGATTTCCAAATTAATTTTTAGGCTACAATTTTCACCATTTAAAAGTTACTTAATTTTTTTCATTTTCTTGGATAATTAAGGGAGGGGGCAGCTGCCCTCCCCTGGTCACACCCCTGTCTATAACTATCCATTCTCCTATCAATTGCAACAGAGTGCAGTTTTAGTACCAAATACAAATTTAGGTGGTATTACACATTATATAGTTGGTGGCTTACTCGTAGGTTTCTTGGTTTATTATCGCACTTATTCCAAACAGGATGTGGTACCTAGCAGAATGACACTCCAAAGCCCAATACTGAAGTCTATACACAGAATGTCTACAACCAATGGGTTTAGTAAGTACAGATTCTGGATAGCTATTAAGGGCATTATTGGAGTCAAACACACAAAGTAGTAAACGGAAGTAGAAGAAAAAGTATATGTCAAATTAACTTTCTTTTCACTATAAGGTATAAGAAAATGTTATTTTTTAACAGCTCAAAATCTTGTAGTTATCATCATCTTAAAAAAAGAAGAAGAAAAGAACATAAAATAGAGATTCCTAGCCCTTGAATACTCATCTAGTAGAGGAGAACACAAATAATCATCAGGGTCAGAAGGAAACACGAGTTGGTCAAGATAGATCTGATAGAACAAAAATGAAAGAGAGGGATTTAACTTATGACAACACAAAGAAAGGTACAGATCTAGCTAGTTGGGAATTGTCACAACCATACTCTCTATAAATGGGCCCTTGAGGGGTTATGTTATTTAAATGAGTGTTTAAAGTTGTTGTCTGATGTGTAAGAATTGTGGTAGAATATGCATTACTTTTAATTAGTAGGAATAGGACACTAGTTACCACTTCGTTTAAGTTATTTTGGGTGTTCAGACCTTATAAAAAATTTAAATATTTATTTATTGAATTAATCAAAATTACAAATATTAAATTGGTGTAAATGAAAAGAAGAAATAAACAAAATAGAAATACAATATTCTGTTAGTGAGTGCGCACGGCATACGTCGTGTTTTGATTCATTTTACAAAAAGAGTATGCATTTTACCAAAAACAAATAACAAAGGAGTACAATTTTTTTTTTCTTTTTTAAATGTGAAAACTTCTTATTTAAACTGAAAATAACATAAAAACATATTTTAAATACAAATAAAAATTTTATATTCACTTTAATAATTGTTTCAACTTGTGATATTCTTGGAAACAATGATATATACATAGAGAGTATAAAGTCTACTCCGAAGTAAAATGTCTTTATAATCTTTATAAAAATTTATAACAAACACATCTAAGCACCAATGCAAACTACTCTTCTCACAGTTAACTAGTAATATAGTATGCCAAACATTGTAAACAATTGTGCTAAAGGTGATGCCAGATAGCACTGATACCGTTACCAGCAGATGTTTTGTGATAAATAAATATTTAGGAAGTCTATTTAGTTCAATATACTGCTGCTAGATGTCAGCGCATTGACAAAATAGAATAGGTTTAGAGTAATGTCAATAACTGCCATGGGTCCTCGTTTGTGAACTTATGGCAATTACAGTGCATACGCTTACTCGCCAACAGGTTAAATAAGCTCAATGTAGAAATAAATCTTAATTTTTTCGAAGTGCCAGGCTGGTAGCATACTTTGGTATCATATTTCTCTGATGAACTTTGTATGGTTCAATTCTCTTTTACTGCAAATATTTATAACATTTTTTACGTTCAAAATATCTTAAATTATATTTTACCACCACCTATATATTTTACCATATTTTATATGTTACTCTGGTAGCAGGCAATTTCCTCTTTTTTTTGACCACTTAACATTTATTAAGGAAAACAGGTTCTCAACATTTGCATTATGGGTAGGAATTGCACACAAAAACTACAAATTGTCGAAAGCTGTGAATAAAGTTGAGGAAGATTAAAAATATCCATAACATTCTTTGTCTAAGCTAGTTTCAAGGCCTTTTTATGGGTAATTGTGCAACATGTTCTTTTAAATTGCAAAATTGGTCAAACAGTTTCAGACAAGGTGTTAAATCTTCGAATTTTAAATCCTTTTGTAGGTTTGACAATATCATCTATTTGAACCCGTGAAAGTCGTCCATTGGCTTACACAATTTTTCCAAATACTCTCTGTATGTCTAGTAGAACTTTCGAGTATGTATACTCTTTAAACTGACTACATTCTCCATCCTGACCTTTTTCTTGTAAAGTACATCTGTTTTACAAATGAAATTTTCATCTACTGTTGTAAAGGAAGAAAGTTTTCATCTAATCTCTGTTTTAAGGATATGTAGACCGAGTTGGGATTTCACAGACCTCAATGATTGAAATTTGCTCCCTTTCAACTGCAGAAATTTTAATATGTATCAGAAACATAATTTAATGCAAATCAGAGATAAAGTTTTGTGAAACTGTCCTCAAAGGAAGTTTGAAATAAAGTTGAAACTTTAGATTAATATAAAAAATAAGATTTGAGAACTGTGTACATTTTTAGAATCCTTTTAACTGCCAGAAATAGAGTCATCTCTTTTTTGAGCATTTTAATGAGGTCTCCTGGGGTCTCATATATAATTAGTACAGCTGTGACAAACCTGAGGTAGGTACCCTAGATGCATCTATTAAAAGTTCATGATTATATAAGTCTACATAGTCGCAGAATTATTTTAACTTTTCTGTTTGAACTGTGTACACATGAAAAAAATTAAACATTATTTCCAATGTCTATGAATACACCGTTTGTCTAAATAACTATGCATAAAACAACATATAATATCAACCATGAATCAAATCTGTTACATAATAAATAGCAAATAGGAGAGCAAGAGTTGCGAGCAGTTGTCAATTTGAACCCCTCATTGTATGAGTCTAAACCCTGAGCGAGGCTACCGACATCTTGTAATGCTAATAGAGTTAGGTAAATAAGTAGATTTATTGTGTTTGGATATTTATTTTTTTATGAGTTAAGCAATAGTTTTTGTTTTAATAATATAAACATGTTTAGACTAACTAATACATTAATATTATGTCAGCGTTACTGACACATATATTTAAAACAAATTTTTTGCCTTAACGGTAATAATTATTTCCTCTCTGATAATAGTAATAACCCAGTACCCAAAAAAATTTTAGTTTTTAATTGAAGTTTCTTGCAATTTAAGGAGATTGATTTGTATTATACATTTATTTATTTAGTCAGAAAATATTATTTTCGTTAAGAAATTTCTCATTATTTTTTTTACAAGGAGCAAAACTAGCTATGGATGTAATTAAAAAAAAAAGAAAGAAAAAAGATTCATTAAATTTAACAACTGATGCAAAATTAAATGAAGCATCTTTGAATTTTCTGAGCACTTTAAATGAACATAACTGCAGAAGTTCGTGGTGCCAAGCACTGTCACAACGGAGGAACGGGTTGGCAAACCCGTACGGTCCCTATTGGTTTCTTCAAGGTCAGACTGTTTACTAGCTTCTCCATCAACGGACTTGACTCGTGACGGCTTTTATAGGTATACTTGAATTTTTTTTTATTCATCTGTAGATATTTATCTTTTATAAGTTTCTACAGTATATATTAGAAAAAGTTTTTCTCCAAAAAGGAGGACACTTTTTTTTTTTTTAAATGAGGGACATTGGAGGACAACTGCATAGAAAAGAGGTCATGTCCTCCTAAATGTGGACATCTGGTAACCTTAGCCCTATGTTACTAGGCTATGTTGGTGTTTTTTCACTTTTTTTTTGCTCTAGGTTTATCATTTGAAAACAGGAGTTTATTTATATTCTTGAAACATTGAGTATTAGTTGTTAAATACACAAATGATGACAAATCTCTAATTAAATCATATCAATAATATAAACACTCCATCATTATCAAATAACTTTAAAATCGGACACAAGAAGATATATTCCGTTAATTCAGGCTTAAAGATTCACTGGAGCTTACCCTTAAAGGATTCTTCAGATACTGAATGTTGTTTCATACCACTTGTTTCGTTTGATTTTTATTTCCCATATATCCTATTAAAAATAAATCGTGTTGGCCTTCGGGGATGAAATAGTCTAAGCAGGTATACCCTGGGATCATAATAGATCAATTTCATGGGTATTCTTGAGTCCAGCATGTTCTTGGATCAACTGGATGGGAATCAGTACAGACAAGTACTATAGGAATGATGTGATTTCAATCATCACTTCAAACACTCTTTTACACAAAGTATCTGGCTCCTGAAATGAAACTGTGCATACATCTTCAATATGTACATCAGCTTTACAAGCACAGAAGTTGTCAGCTTTGGTCTGGTCATCATTCTTGTTTATGGGTTCTAATTGGTCAAAATTTTAAATATGTATAATATGTTAATAGTAAATGTATATATATATTTATAAATAGAGATAGTGTATGACTAATGGTTGTAAACCGCTTTTCATTAGGTGGAATTTTGAACCAAAAATTAGTTTTGTGAATCAGAAATAAGTATAAATATAAACTAGGGCTGTGCCCGTTAACGGGTAACAGCTAACCGTCAACGTTGACCATCGTCAACGATCAACGCAGTTGATGAAGAAGTGCATTAACTGCTAACGTTGATCATTTGCTTAGTGCTTGCAGGTGACGCATCACACCTTGCAGATAAGGAACAACACAGGATAATATGGCAGGACAGGTCTTTCTGACACAATACAGTGAGTAAGGTGTCAGACTTTTGATCTGTATAATCAATAGGGACAATACATAAACGACACATGCAAATTCTGACACATAGGAACAATTCATAGAATGAAGACACACTACATCGCCAAAGGACGAAATTCAAGCAGATGTTTTCCACTTGGAAGATCATGTGCACAGTGATTTGGAATGGACAAGGAGTTTTGTTTGTGATCTTCTTGCTTCAAGGCACCACAATCAATGCAAGTGTTATATTTTGTAGTAACGCTTAAGAAATTGCATTGTGTAATCCAAAATAAGTAACCTGACATGGTTATCCAGGACATTATGCTGATTCATGACAATGTTCATCCACAAACGCTGATGCAATACATCTCCACACAACCTTCTACTAGAATAATTCTATCATCCCCTTCTAGAGATTTTTTATCACAACATTTTATTTTCCAATTACACAGTAAAGAAACTATTGGGTTCGTGCGAAAATTTGTATACTGCAAATTCATAGGTTTTTGTCTATATATATATTTTAAAAATTATGTTTCTAAGGTATTAAGTTCGAATTTCATATCATCTGAGACAAATTTTTTAAAGAAGTGTTTACTAAAATCTTTCCTGATTATTAAGGAAGAAAATTACCAGTATAGTTAAGGATTAAAGGTTGTATATGATCAATTTTCAAGAAGACTAATTGAATTTCATTTTGTTTTTTTTACTTTTCAAAAGTTAATATACAATACTGTAATAATTAACACATGCGCTTTTCAATAACAAGAATCTTATTCTACATATTTTGACACAAATACAGTCACATAATTCCAATGAACTTAGTTTAAAGTACATCTTAAAAGAATAATTAATGAAAAAATATAAGCAGACCCACACTAAAAACCTACGATCACTTTTTAAATATATATATATATATACAATATATATATATACAGTATATATATATATATATATATATATATAAAGAGCTAAAAGATATCCTTTTTTTCATCGCGTAAACAAAAAATCATTGCAAAATCAAATTATTTATATTTTTTGAAATAGTTCTTCTAAATTTACAATACCAAATAAGTTACAATATCAATGATAAAAAAAGTAGATGAAGTAATGATTCTTATTATTATTTAAATTTATTCACTTCTCAAAGATCGATAAATAAATTTGTGTTCATACATGACAATAGCCTATGGGTGAAAGCAAAGCTATCTTGCATAACTCATAAATGAGTATTAAACTTGAAATATCACTCACTTATTCTAAACGTATACAAATAGGATTACAAAGCTGTACAATCGAGAAAACAATTATATTTATATAACTTTATTTACAAAAAAAAAAAAATTAAAAAAATCGTATACATCATGACTGGTTACTAACTGTTTAAATGATTCTTCAGCTTAAACTTATATTATTAGGAAATAAAAATGAATGATTACAAAATTTTCTAATTAATAATGCCCTTGCTTCTCTAGAGAGTAAGATGAACGGTTAAATAATTTGTAAACTAGGAAAGGTAGAAAACTGAAATCTTAAAGCTATTTTTTTTAAAATATGGTGTAAACTCACCCCTTCCCTCAAAATAAAATTTTTGGTGGGCAACTAAATTTAAAAAAAAATTAAACTCCCATCTCAGTGTCAAAACTAAATGTCTAAAATCATAAGAATTTATGGACTAATCAAAGAATAAAATGACAGAAAAGTAAGAACCAACAGAGAGCTAAATACAATGAGACCGATTTGGTAAGAAACATAAAAGTTAGAACAGTAAAGTGGCTTGGACATGAACAGGGGTTTGAGTGACAGTAGTGTTCAAAATATTTTTTGTGGAACAACCTGAAGAGAGTAAACTGATCTCATAGCTTTTAGGATAAGTTGGTAGAGACAACAAGTTGTAGACAAACACAAGTGCAATGCTGTTGTAGCGGAGGCCAAAGTTTTGCAGGTACAATTGTGACATGGGGATCCACTATTTGTGTTGAAGCAAGATAGTCACCTCTTATTTACACAGATTTTTCTACTAAACAAGATTTTTAAAATGAGGTATCACCAATTGGGGGGGGGGGGTTACATTTAAAAATGTTGAGTTAGCCCCTCAAAATTCCATATATTTGACAAGATAGGTAAATTTATCATATGCTAAAAAATATTTTTTTACATCAGAAGATTTCAGCTTTTTATCTTTCCTAATTTAAAAGGTAGTTGACCATTCCGGGACATTTTGGACATACAGTACACAGAAACCAATATAATCTAAAATACCAACATTAATTTTTTTTTGATCCCATCACTGAAATATCACATATGAAATCACAAAGTAAAGAGAATAGAACTCTTGGTAGGTCTCCTACTTAAATCAACAATTTTCAGTTACTTTTATCTGGTAGGATGGATTGCTACAGCGTTTTTAGATCCGAACCTACACTCTTTTCAGCAACTCAGTTTAATGCAGACACGAGTTGCTTATATTTAAATTTTAACTTTTTGAATACTTGGGAGAGAAAATTACCACAATCTTTAATAAACCTACACATTGTAGAGTCATGTTGGCAACTCAGTTCTAATGAGCCTCGTAATTAATTGTTCATATTTAAATAAATCCTCAATTTGCTTCACATATATTGGTAATTTATGAGCTTACTTAGTAACTTATTAAAGTTAACGACCATGTTCATTCTTATTTTTTTTCTATTTACACATGAGATGTAAATGTTCATTTACTTATGATTTGACAATCTAGTTTGAATTATTGATCTCCATATTTTACCAAAATTTTATTGAAATTAGTAGAGTCAATTTGATTAAATAAGGCTTTTTTTTAAATAGTACCATAAGTGTTTTTATATCATTAACTTTTAAACTGAAATTTTTGGAAAGATAGTGCCCAATATGTTTGTTAGAGTCGTTATAATTTCTTGTAAATTCTTAATATCCTGCAAGAACTACTACAAAATATTTTGTAAAACATAAATAATTTTTGAAGATGCGAGTTATTCTGAAATATATTACAATTTTTACAACATTAAGAAAACAAGAGGGGAAAAGTGATTTTGTCAAGGCCGTTAGAGGCAGCATTTGAGTAAAATTTTATCAAAAACCATTAGAACCTATTTTCCAAAGTAGTGATTTATATACTTTATTAGGCTTTTTTAGACTATTTACAAACATATTGAAAAAAAAAAAAATTATAATAAAATGAAAAAACTATAACTTATTTTTGTTGTATTGGTTTCTCAGTGTGTCACTTAAGGAAAGTTTACAGACACCATAATCTTATCACTTCTAAGGTTAAGAAAATTAAATTTTTATTGACAGGCATATTCCCAATTTGAGTTTAATCGATTATATTTTACCTTCATACATAGGAGATAAAAAATTAGATTATATATATATATATATATATATATATATTCAAAATGGTTATTGAAAAATGAAAGCTAAGATCCATACAGAGAGTCATAATGTAAATAAAATCACTTATTTAGATTTAGGGAAAGCCCAAAACAAAAATCTCAAAACCAATATTTTTCACTATCACAATTCTTTTTCTTAAACAGTAAAGTGATAATGTATATTGTTTTAATAATGGTTAATTTCACCATATTTTTGTATTTCTGTATATATATATTCATTACAGTTTATGCAATTTACTCTTGAGCTGATTTTTACATTTGACTCGACACATTAATTTGAGTTACAAACCTTTATATTTCACTAAATTTTAATCAATATTTCTTGTGGTGATTTTCAATATTCAACCTTTTAAGGAGTCTGCATTTTTTGAAAGATAACTCTTGGCTTTTTGTGGTAAGATAGTGCCAAGGATTTAGATACATGTCTATGGAAGTGCAAAAAAAATTAGTGCATGTTTGTGTATTACATATGGAACAACTTGCCAAACATACCCTACTATCTATATAGCAGGTTTGTATGTTTGGTTTTGAGCTGCAGAGGAAGGAAAATCCAATAAGAATGTAACTCGGATGAGTCTTTATGGATTGAAGCTAAATTTATTGTAGCTTTAGGGAGCATACATTGAATTATTCACACAAAAAAGATTTAGAATGAAAGGGGATTTTTGATAAAATTTGAAAATCTTGTTTTTCTTACAGATAAATGAACTATGCAGAGGTGCATGTATTTTATATACAGTACAGAACACAAATTTTTAACAAGTTTTAATTTTGGAACTAATTTCCAGATTTATATAAGCTCATTTATAAAATACGTCTTGCATAGAAAACAAATTTTCAACTATACATTTTGGACTTGTAGGTCCATTTTTGAAAACTGGATATTTTATGACACACGTCATTTCTAAATGTATGTGTTTTCTAACCCATTTTATGTTTATTTTTAAAATTATTCAAGTTTTAGGTACATGCTCTCAAACAAAAATAACCGATGTTTTACCAAATCTGAATAAAATTTGGTAAAAATGTTTCAGTCATTTGGTCTTTAATAGAAGAGGCAGTTTACTTGACCGATATCTCCAATCTCAAAATTTTTGGAGTTATCATGAACAATATGTTTTGTGCAAGTCCTAAGGTGCTATTACAATTAAGCAAAATTGTAATCAGCGTTTTAGAAAATCGGTATTATGTGTGTTTTCTTACAGCATATACCTACCTCAAAACTTTGAGTTACAACAATCACATTTTAGGGGTATTCTTTCAGAACTAAAAAATCCCTATGTATCATACTAAATTAACAAATTATGTTCAGCTGCATAAGCTACAGAAATGATTATAGACACAGACATTGAACAGAACATACATACTTCATTGTTATTTTGAGTATATATATATATTTTTTTATATATATATATACCCCATTTAATGTTAATATTAAGCTGCAGAATCATTAATAACATAATTTACTTTACAACCTTTCATCACTCAAAAAGTTGAACAATGTTATTGGATACATAAAAATAAAAACAATATACAAAACACTATTTTAAAGTCCTTGCTTATTAAATACTATATATGTAAATGTTGTTTAGTATGTGTTGTTACACAATCGTATACTTTCAAATTGACTTAAATTACATAGGTTATAATTAATCACTAGACATAATGTTTGGAAGTAATAAATACCAATGTTTTTGTATACCTTGTAGGTCAAATAAAACAAATATGAACACTTTATTAGGATCACTAAAATAAACTACAGTGAATCCTCACAAAAATCTTTTGTTTCAACATTAACACCCTAATTACATCTACTGCAAGGTTATAAACACGTTCTAATAAATTTCATTTATTTATTTCTGTTGGAAAAATAGTAAAATAAAACTGTTATTTGTTTTAATACAAACCTGATGTCTGAACATTTTATGAGACAGAGTCAAATATCTTTATAAAAGTTATTCATATTTGGAAACCATTTATCTCCAATGATGGGCTATGTTTTATTATTTTTTAATTGACTTGTTTCTACCACCAAGGGCCAAGTTCATGCTGCGACCTAGTGGTGTTAGCATGTTTCATTAGTACCCCAACATTCTTATTACGTTTGAAACAGCTTTTTGGATCCAACTGGTTGCAGCAACAACTTTAAAAAACATACTTCATATGGAGGGCACCCATGCTTGTGACTAAACACAGATCACTGTACCCAAATATCACATTTAATTCAAGTAGTATATTGTTAGAATACACTTCATTATTGATATAATATTGAAGAATGAAAGAAAAACTAATTTAGTAAAACACAAATTATTATGGTACTAATAATGAAATGAATGGTAAATTTTCTGAGGAAAACTCCAATGATTAAGTGATTATTTATATTTTCAAATATTTTATGTTTTAGTTATAATTCCTAATATTTTATTATAGAAAACATATTTGGCCACCATTAGAAGCAGATTATAAAGCTACACAAAATTAGCTTTTGTGGAACAGAATAAGTATCTTACCTTATATCTGTTGTGTCACTTCTTTTTTTTTTAAATACTTGTTTCGGGACATCTATCCCATCATAAGGTAAACTCAGAATCACTTATCTGAGGTTGTCAATACATTAAAATAAATAACATAAAAACTACAACATAACAGATTTACAGAACAAAGTAAGTCTAGGTTACAAACTATGTGGCTACCTAATGTCATCGGAGTTGGTGTGGACTTACAAACCTACTGTGTTACATAACAGTATGTGTTGTGTTATAGTTTTTACGTTATTTATTTTAACATGTTGACGAGTGATTCTGAGTTTATCTGACGATAGGATTGAAGTCCTGAAACACATCATTAAAAAAAAAAAAAGAGGTCATGTGACATATGTAAGATATGATACTTTATTTTATTCAATTAACGATCAGTATACTAAAAAAAATGAGCTCATTATTGTGGAATGTTTAGAACCTATAGATAAACAATTAACCACAAATGAAGTTTGGACATTTTAAGATTATTTTAGCTATCAAACTAGTCCCAACAATTTATAAAACCGACTCTACATACCAAATTTGGGCAAAATTGTGATCACTTGAGAATTTACTATAGCAGTTACATGTATATTTTAACCCTCCAAGTAAAAAAATTGTGGCAAATTACACCTATGAGTAGGATTGGCATTGCGTGTGGGATTTCCACAAGGAAGTTTGCAATACTTAAAATGTACCTTTCTGGTATTAAGGTATACCTTTAGGCCAAATAAAACAAATATGAACACTTTATTAGGATCACTAAATATACTACAGTGAATCCTCAAAAAAATCTCTTGTTTCAACATTAATGCCCTAATTACATCTACTACAAGGAAATTTGCTAATAATATATCTTTACTGACTGACATGATCCAAGTAGCAAATGCAGCATCCAGTATAGCATAAATGTGCATTTTGGTGTTTGTGTTTGTGAAATAAATCCTGTGATAAAAATGCAACCCTCTTGATTTCCCAAATATTCATGTTTATAGTGTAAGATAAAAAATAAATAAAATACCAGAATCAAATAAATGTTTTCTGCTCTTATTCCTTACTATAAAATGTATCAAATAAATTTAATTATTAGTAAATAGACAAAAACATATAAACAAATTTAATTTTCAAAATTGTTTGAGAGATGCTTATTTTATTTGTCTTATTGATTTTTAGAAATATAAATATACCAGTGGTGGTTCTATGTCAAAGCAGCTGCTCACTTTTTCAGTTTTAAAGAATGTTAACAAATATAAAAAAATGAAATTATAAAGAAGTTAAATATTTAATTATTATTAACTTTTGTAATTCAATACATTTTTATTTTCAATCCATATTATACAGTTACATACAACAATATTTTAGAAGAAAAATAATTAATGATATTTCATAATTTAAATGTAAAAGTTAAATAGTCTGAAAACCCCAGAACTTGAGTTATGCATATCTTAACATGTTACTCTTTAATTAATTTAAGTATTTAATTCATTTTATGAGCAATAAGTTAAAAATACATCTAAAACATATTATAGTTTAGCTGCTAATCATGACTACACGACTAAAGTTTTGTTTCACTTTAAATTGCATAACATAACAAAATTAGAATATTCTATGTTTAAAATGACTTTAGCTAAAATATTAGGACTGTAAATAACATTGATTTTTTAATTTTTTTTTTTTTATTGTGTAAAAGAAAATTTCCTTTTTCTTATTATATGTGCAATGGGCAAGTTTCTAAATGGAGTAGTTAGAGAAACTGCAGAATCAAGCAGATTTCATTATGACATAACTGCTTGATTAGCAACGTTTGAGTGTAAATTCAATGCTCAACTGTTCCAACGTATGTTCAATAGTGCATTTCTAAATTGAAACACACTGCTAAATGGAGACTTGATTAAAATGTTCAGTTAGCCAAGGTATACTTGTAGGAGTAATACTATTAATAACATTTTTGTATAGCCTACTTAGTTTTTTTTACCGCATCGAAGTAATATGTAAATTTGTCTCATTTTTACTATGAAATTACCCATTTTATTTATGAAATCTGCTAGACTACAATATAAACCGTCAACAAATTTCTGCATTTATTATAACACTTTAAATGTTAAAACTTAAATCTTCTTAGCATATCTTAGGGATATGTATTTGTAATATTTTTAAATTGTGCTATGCTATGGGGACCAAATATACAATTTCTTCTGCTTATACATTTGTAAGTAGACAAAAAATTTCCGATTTCCAGCATCTTTCTGCAATTCCCGCCTTCCATTCGCAATCCATTGATCTAAACTAAGCTTAACACGCTTAATCCAGCCCTGAATTTAGAGCCTTGCCCAATACTCAATTATATGGGGAAAAAAGACAATTCCATGTAATGCTGTCACCTGTCCACTTGTTTCAACAAGTTTTAACTCTGCCTAACTTTAAGATTGGGTTTATCTCAAGGTAACAAATGTTATATTCTAAAATGAATCTCTTAGTTTCACTGTTTAACTTGCAAGTAAAAAATGAAACTAAATTATTTGTACACAAATTGTATTGAACATATTAGAACATGATGTATGAAACCATCTTTTTCTAATTATATAAAAACAGAATTAATAAATCTTTAAATGTTGTATTGTGTTTGTAAATTAGTTTGTGTGATATTTGTGTTGCTGAATCTTAATATTAAAAACATTAACACCAAAAGAATTAGTGGCATAAATTACCAACAAAACATTATGATGATCTCTATAAAAGTAAAAAAGATATGAATGCAGGGTTCTTACTGTAAAATATTCCAGAAATATTGCATACAATTCAATATTACCAAAAGTTCTTCTTTTATTTTTATATACATCAAATGCAAAATAGGACATTTAAGAATAAACTATATTAAAATATAATTTATTTTATTAATGAAGTGCATAGATCTGTCACAATAAAACTTAAATCATTGACAATAAGATAAATCTGTTTATAATAATTTTTGTTGTTGTTTACATGTATAAAATGTAGGTTCATTAACATTTTGTCAGTTCAAAGGAGTTAATTCCATAACATATATAAGTATATAAACTAATTTGTAAAAATGTATAATAAAATTAATGAAATAGACATTAAATAAACATAAAATATGAAAAAGTAAAACTATTAGTTAATAATGTAAAGTAGATTTTCAAATGTGAGCTTAAAGTCAACTTTTACTGGCCCAAGTAATAAACAAGAATTTTTTTTTTGAATTTACAAGTACACTACCAACAATTTGCGCAAGCAAAATACATTAAGTTTCTGTAAATAATTTCACTATAATAATTCACCGTTTTCACTGTAGCAGTTGTATTCAATGGTGTGAAGTTTGTGATTACCCGCCTAAAAAACATCATGGTAAAAAATTTGTCATTTAATAATACACATTTCATTGAAAGGTATCAGGAAGTTAGTGTACTTGTTCATCGCAAAAAATATTCTAGAAATTTTAACCAAGATGAATGAAACTCAAAAAATAAATAAAATAAATAGGCTTTTGGAAATAGGTGACATTATCATGTATAATGAATTGTGTAATTGACAATATCCAAATAAAGAATTACAAGGATAAATAAAACTGATAAAAATGAATTTTTAACATACAAAATATGAGGATTTTGATATGTCACATATATATGTTGTAAGATATATATATATATATATATATATATATATATATATTTAAATTCAAAAATGGGCTCATAGTAGTCGAAAATAAGCTTTTTTGCTGTAGGTGTATTAATTTTTTAATTGCAAGTAGGAAGTGATGTAATTTTTGTTATAATCTACACTAGTTCATATAATACAGTACATATAACAAAGTTGGGTTGTTTTTACGGTTTTAAATACTGTAAAATATATTTTGTAAATTATTTAAATTAAATCGTAAAATTTACTAAGGCTTTCTAACAATGTAACTTTTACCAGGCTTTCCGTTCTAGGGTTAATATTAAGGTAAATGAGTTTCCTCCTTTAAACACCTTTTCGACATATACAAGATACAATGAAAATACAGTACTTACAGAATAAATAACAACAACAGACCCCCCTTCAAAAAAAAAAAAAAAAAAAAAAAAAACGCAGTCTGTCATCATTATTTAAGTAATAATAATATAGAGTGCTCTAAAACATTTCTTAGTGAAAATAGGTAAATTGTCATTAAATGGATCTAATTTGTTACATAAGTGCAAGGTTTTGTTGAAATAGGAATTTGAATGATGAAATCTTATAGCTCTTTAAATTAAAAATAGTGAAAAATGTCTTTGCCTATGTACCGATAGACGGAAGTAGATTTTTGTCAGGATATATGGAATATCAACTAAACTATTTAAAATTTAAAATAAAAGTATCAATGAAGACAACTTGTATCTATCTACATTTTAACATTTCTATATAAAAATACACCCGAGGAGATCCGTAGAAAACTCAAGAGGACAAGAATTATTAAATTTCTAGTAGTTTAAGAAATGTAAAAACTTATTTTGTAGAACTTCAATTTTAATAATATAAATTTTATGGTATGGGTACCAAATTATCATTCCATATTCAATTTTACTATGGAATAAGTTGAAAGTTAATTTCTTAATAATCTCAACATCCATGAAAATTTTTGAGTTTGATTTTAAGTTCGCCACAGTGTGCTCATAAAAGTATTATTATTATTATTATTATTTATATCTTAAATATGCATTTATATTGGAGAAATGTGCATTTTTTATGATTCTAAAAAAATTTGAAACAAAAACAAAATTATAATTTTAGTAACTGCTACCATTAATAGGAGATTCTTGTTTTACCACAAAAGAGGTTAAATATGCTGAAGAGTTTCTGCCCTGTATATTGTTGAATAAAGTAAGAAAAGGCTTCCGTGAGATCAGGCACAGGATCTATAGTTTAGACACAGTAAGTTTTCACCGATATAAATTAGATGAAGACATGGAAAGCCCCTTAGGCTAAAACATGTTTTCCATAGAATTAAGGCCTACATGAATGTTAACTATGATTCTGGTAGTAAAATGATATCAAATTAGGTTTATGAATTATAATTAAATCCTCATAGGAAGGTTGGCTGGTTACTTTCATGACATTGAAAAGTGAATACATGGTGTAGTATAGGATCTACAATACTCGTCGATGAATTAAAATTTTTATATTATTGACATTTGGTTTGATTTGTTGGTCTTATGTTAAGGAGATTTGATGGTTGGTTTTTGTTGTGGACTGTTATAACCACAAAAATTATTCTCTGTAGAAAAAAACAATTATAGAGAACATTTATTTAAATATGCTAGAAATTAAAATTTTTCCCCAAGACTGAAGATATTTAAGAATGGTATCTGTGTTATGTTTAAGAAGGACCAGCACATTTCAAAAATACAGTACGAGATACACTAAAAGTTCGGTTTCCGAATGGTTGGTTTGGTAGAGATAAGCCTATCTTTGGAAATATATAAAAAAATTTTTTCAATTTTTAAAAATCTTCTAATCTTCTTAGATTCCTACATCTAAGAGATAGAATTACTGCTGCTATTATGATGGTAATGACAAACATGATTAGGTGTATATGGCAAGAGATCTATTACAGTTTTTATATTTGCATTACACATGGCTCGTATATGGAGATTTATTAGAGCAAATAAACCAAATTTAAATCTTTCTAAAAATTGAACACTAAAATAATTTCACTATATCATATCGTTGTGGAATAATGATTTTTTAAATCCTGGCACTCTTTTTCGATGACCATATTGAACAAATTAAGGTGAAAGACCTGAGGTTTGAGAAAGTCAAAGATAATTTTTGTAGATGTGGAATCATATTCAAGACAGAGTGGCTATAAAGGGTTGAACTCTTCAAAATAATTTGTTTATTCTTTTGGAATTAGATTTGTACTTATTTTGTAAATTAAATTAATTGTTGCATATAAAAGTGATGACTATAGTATATTTTAAGACAAAAAGTGTTTATCCGGTAGTCGTTACTGTCTAAATTTTCTAATAACATGGCACAACATTAAACCAAGTATTTAATAGCTTATTACATTCGACTGTTATACCACAAACATGGAAGACATAATCATGTTAAAATTAGTCCCCTTCGTATACAGAATACTAAAATAACCTTAATATGTACTTCCTAATTTTATTGTGGTTACAATCAGATTAGAAAACCATTATCTAAATAATGAATTAAAACATTTAAGAGATCATTACAGTCATATGTCTTCATAAGAATATGACTTACAATTTCAACATTAGGCTCTCACTTTGCTCAGACTAAATCAAAGTAACTTGTTTCTACTGTATAGAGTTAAAAACAATCCCATGATTAGTAATTGATAAATTACTTTATTTGTACAAAATTCATAGACAAAATAAGAGTGCTTTTATACTCACTACTCACTACAGAATAAAGACATGGCATCTAATTTTAGAGATCTTCTTATACTAACAAACCAGTCGAGTGTGTGATGTGACAATGTTCGGAATAAAGTGGCTGTGTTACTAATTTGTATGAAATGTGGGGAAAAGAGAAATAAACATTTCTTGTATTAATACTCAATAAGTCTTTGAAATCCTGTACATGGATTTATTCAAAGACTAAAAAAACATTCAATTATATCCGGATAAGCCATAAAACATTAGATCAGCTATTGGCAAAAATAGTGCAACATTCCACCTTTATAGGTTTAATTCATTCTGGTTTAATCGGACATATCTCATCAATTGTGTATATAAAAACTAATACACGACGTTTCGAGAGTAAAAATCAACTCTCTTTATCAAGTGTTAAACCTAGAACATAAAAGAGAAAAACACCTACATAGCCTAAATTATGGGGTGAACTAGGATTTTAGATGTTGCAAACTAAAACTACATCTATAACCTAAGAAAAGAACTTAAGTCCAAAACTAGGACTGAATAGTCAAAGCTAATGTTAAACACAAACGTGAACAGATAAAACCACCACACACAGATCTACACTACATAAAGGATGGCAAGCAACTGATTGTTAAAGTGGTGGAGCCAAGAAAAAGTATCCTAACTGTTGATCAGGGATTAACTTTGAGCCCCGTTTTTTTTCAATTCCTTCTGCGGGTTAAGCGGCAAAGTTTCGGCCTTATTTTAAATAGAAGAGTTTTTACCTCTGATTTTTATATAATTTTTTATTAACAGAAGCCATAAAGGCCTTAGTTCTAAACTGATTTGGCGAATGGATTGTCCAATAATTTTATAAATGAGACTTCAATTACTTTTTGTTTATATACTCTTATTTTTATTGTATAAGATAACTTATACAAGAAGGAAAAACCTATATAATCAAAAAGTAATTTCAGCCTCATATATAAAACTATTGGACAATCCATTAGCCAAGCCAGTTTAGCCATAAGGCCAATATGGCTTCTGTTAATAAAATCTAAATTAAAAATTGGAGGTAACAAATCTCCTACTTAAAATAAGGCTGAAACTTTGCCGCTTAACCCGCGGAAGGAAATTAAAAAAAAAAGGGGCTCAAAGTTAATCCCTGATAAACAGTAAGGACAACTTATTCTTGGCTCCACCACTTTAACAATCCGTTGCTTGCCATCCTTTATGTAGTGTAGACCTGTGAATGGTGGTTTTATCTGTTCACGTTTGATTTACTATTAGCTTTGACTTTTCAGACCTAGTTTTAGACTTGAGTTCTTTCCTAGGTTATAGACTTAGTTTTAGTTTGCAACATCTAAAATCCTAGTTCACCCCATAACCTAAGCTATGTAGGTGTTTTTTTCTCTTTTATGCTCTAGGTTTAACACTAGAAAATGAAAGTTAATTTATACTCTCGAAACGTCGTGTATTAGTTTTGATATACACCAATGATGTGAATGTCTGATTAAACCATAATAATAATACTATACTGCTTAATTTTACAATGAGTGAAATTTTCATAAAATTTGTAATCAAAAATAACATCCTTTCTGTAAAGATTAAATAATTTAAAAGTTAAAATTCAACCATATCACAAACCCGGGTTTTTTTTTTATCGTCAAGTTTATCAAATTTGGGAATGAAGTACTATAGATCTCCTTCCATGCTTTATTCTATAAAGATTTACTCCATCCTAGTTGAATCGAACATATCTCATCAATTGTGTATATAAAAACTAATACACGACGTTTCGAGAGTAAAAATCAACTCTCTTTATCAAGTGTTAAACCTAGAACATAAAAGAGAAAAACACCTACATAGCCTAAATTATGGGGTGAACTAGGATTTTAGATGTTGCAAACTAAAACTACATCTATAACCTAAGAAAAGAACTTAAGTCCAAAACTAGGACTGAATAGTCAAAGCTAATGTTAAACACAAACGTGAACAGATAAAACCACCACACACAGATCTACACTACATAAAGGATGGCAAGCAACTGATTGTTAAAGTGGTGGAGCCAAGAAAAAGTATCCTAACTGTTGATCAGGGATTAACTTTGAGCCCCGTTTTTTTTCAATTCCTTCTGCGGGTTAAGCGGCAAAGTTTCAGCCTTATTTTAAATAGAAGAATTTTTACCTCTGATTTTTATATAATTTTTTATTAACAGAAGCCATAAAGGCCTTAGTTCTAAACTGATTTGGCGAATGGATTGTCCAATAATTTTATAAATGAGACTTCGATTACTTTTTGTTTATATACTCTTATTTTTATTGTATAAGATAACTTATACAAGAAGGAAAAACCTATATAATCAAAAAGTAATTTTCAGCCTCATATATAAAACTATTGGACAATCCATTAGCCAAGCCAGTTTAGCCATAAGGCCAATATGGTTTCTGTTAATAAAATCTAAATTAAAAATTGGAGGTAACAAATCTCCTACTTAAAGTAAGGCTGAAACTTTGCCGCTTAACCCGCAGAAGGTATTGAAAAAAAAAAAGGGGCTCAAAGTTAATCCCTGATAAACAGTAAGGACAACTTATTCTTGGCTCCACCACTTTAACAATCCGTTGCTTGCCATCCTTTATGTAGTGTAGACCTGTGAATGGTGGTTTTATCTGTTCACGTTTGATTTACTATTAGCTTTGACTTTTCAGACCTAGTTTTAGACTTGAGTTCTTTCTTAGGTTATAGACTTAGTTTTAATTTGCAACATCTAAAATCCTAGTTCACCCCATAACCTAAGCTATGTAGGTGTTTTTTTTCTCTTTTATGTTCTAGGTTTAACACTAGAAAATGAAAGTTAATTTATACTCTCGAAACGTCGTGTATTAGTTTTGATATACACCAATGATGAGAATGTCTGATTAAACCATAATAATAATAATAATACTATACTGCTTAATTTTACAATGAGTGAAATTTTCATAAAATTTGTAATCAAAAATAACATCCTTTCTGTAAAGATTAAATAGTTTAAAAGTTAAAATTCAACCATATCACATACCGGGGTTTTTTTTTTATCGTCAAGTTTATCAAATTTAGGAATGAAATACTATAGATCTCCTTCCATGCTTTATTCTATAAAGATTTACTCCATCCTAGTTGAATCGAACATATCTCATCAATTGTGTATATAAAAACTAATACACGACGTTTCGAGAGTAAAAATCAACTCTCTTTATCAAGTGTTAAACCTAGAACATAAAAGAGAAAAACACCTACATAGCCTAAATTATGGGGTGAACTAGGATTTTAGATGTTGCAAACTAAAACTACATCTATAACCTAAGAAAAGAACTTAAGTCCAAAACTAGGACTGAATAGTCAAAGCTAATGTTAAACACAAACGTGAACAGATAAAACCACCACACACAGATCTACACTACATAAAGGATGGCAAGCAACTGATTGTTAAAGTGGTGGAGCCAAGAAAAAGTATCCTAACTGTTGATCAGGGATTAACTTTGAGCCCCGTTTTTTTTCAATTCCTTCTGCGGGTTAAGCGGCAAAGTTTCAGCCTTATTTTAAATAGAAGAATTTTTACCTCTGATTTTTATATAATTTTTTATTAACAGAAGCCATAAAGGCCTTAGTTCTAAACTGATTTGGCGAATGGATTGTCCAATAATTTTATAAATGAGACTTCGATTACTTTTTGTTTATATACTCTTATTTTTATTGTATAAGATAACTTATACAAGAAGGAAAAACCTATATAATCAAAAAGTAATTTTCAGCCTCATATATAAAACAATTGGACAATCCATTAGCCAAGCCAGTTTAGCCATAAGGCCAATATGGTTTCTGTTAATAAAATCTAAATTAAAAATTGGAGGTAACAAATCTCCTACTTAAAGTAAGGCTGAAACTTTGCCGCTTAACCCGCAGAAGGTATTGAAAAAAAAAAAGGGGCTCAAAGTTAATCCCTGATAAACAGTAAGGACAACTTATTCTTGGCTCCACCACTTTAACAATCCGTTGCTTGCCATCCTTTATGTAGTGTAGACCTGTGAATGGTGGTTTTATCTGTTCA
Organism: Aphrophora alni; assembly: GCA_963513935.1. NCBI lineage: Eukaryota > Metazoa > Arthropoda > Insecta > Hemiptera > Aphrophoridae > Aphrophora > Aphrophora alni. Next base: position 16,771,748 of record OY740765.1, on the reverse strand, counting down.
CGTTTGATTTACTATTAGCTTTGACTTTTCAGACCTAGTTTTAGACTTGAGTTCTTTCTTAGGTTATAGACTTAGTTTTAATTTGCAACATCTAAAATCCTAGTTCACCCCATAACCTAAGCTATGTAGGTGTTTTTTTTTCTCTTTTATGTTCTAGGTTTAACACTAGAAAATGAAAGTTAATTTATACTCTCGAAACGTCGTGTATTAGTTTTGATATACACCAATGATGAGAATGTCTGATTAAACCATAATAATAATAATAATACTATACTGCTTAATTTTACAATGAGTGAAATTTTCATAAAATTTGTAATCAAAAATAACATCCTTTCTGTAAAGATTAAATAGTTTAAAAGTTAAAATTCAACCATATCACATACCGGGGTTTTTTTTTATCGTCAAGTTTATCAAATTTAGGAATGAAATACTATAGATCTCCTTCCATGCTTTATTCTATAAAGATTTACTCCATCCTAGTTTAATCGGACATATCTCATCAATTGTGTATATAAAAACTAATACACGACGTTTCGAGAGTAAAAATCAACTCTCTTTATCAAGTGTTAAACCTAGAACATAAAAGAGAAAAACACCTACATAGCCTAAATTATGGGGTGAACTAGGATTTTAGATGTTGCAAACTAAAACTACATCTATAACCTAAGAAAAGAACTTAAGTCCAAAACTAGGACTGAATAGTCAAAGCTAATGTTAAACACAAACGTGAACAGATAAAACCACCACACACAGATCTACACTACATAAAGGATGGCAAGCAACTGATTGTTAAAGTGGTGGAGCCAAGAAAAAGTATCCTAACTGTTGATCAGGGATTAACTTTGAGCCCCGTTTTTTTTCAATTCCTTCTGCGGGTTAAGCGGCAAAGTTTCAGCCTTATTTTAAATAGAAGAATTTTTACCTCTGATTTTTATATAATTTTTTATTAACAGAAGCCATAAAGGCCTTAGTTCTAAACTGATTTGGCGAATGGATTGTCCAATAATTTTATAAATGAGACTTCGATTACTTTTTGTTTATATACTCTTATTTTTATTGTATAAGATAACTTATACAAGAAGGAAAAACCTATATAATCAAAAAGTAATTTTCAGCCTCATATATAAAACAATTGGACAATCCATTAGCCAAGCCAGTTTAGCCATAAGGCCAATATGGTTTCTGTTAATAAAATCTAAATTAAAAATTGGAGGTAACAAATCTCCTACTTAAAGTAAGGCTGAAACTTTGCCGCTTAACCCGCAGAAGGTATTGAAAAAAAAAAAGGGGCTCAAAGTTAATCCCTGATAAACAGTAAGGACAACTTATTCTTGGCTCCACCACTTTAACAATCCGTTGCTTGCCATCCTTTATGTAGTGTAGACCTGTGAATGGTGGTTTTATCTGTTCACGTTTGATTTACTATTAGCTTTGACTTTTCAGACCTAGTTTTAGACTTGAGTTCTTTCTTAGGTTATAGACTTAGTTTTAATTTGCAACATCTAAAATCCTAGTTCACCCCATAACCTAAGCTATGTAGGTGTTTTTTTTTCTCTTTTATGCTCTAGGTTTAACACTAGAAAATGAAAGTTAATTTATACTCTCGAAACGTCGTGTATTAGTTTTGATATACACCAATGATGAGAATGTCTGATTAAACCATAATAATAATAATAATACTATACTGCTTAATTTTACAATGAGTGAAATTTTCATAAAATTTGTAATCAAAAATAACATCCTTTCTGTAAAGATTAAATAGTTTAAAAGTTAAAATTCAACCATATCACATACCGGGGTTTTTTTTTATCGTCAAGTTTATCAAATTTAGGAATGAAATACTATAGATCTCCTTCCATGCTTTATTCTATAAAGATTTACTCCATCCTAGTTGAATCGAACATATCTCATCAATTGTGTATATAAAAACTAATACACGACGTTTCGAGAGTAAAAATCAACTCTCTTTATCAAGTGTTAAACCTAGAACATAAAAGAGAAAAACACCTACATAGCCTAAATTATGGGGTGAACTAGGATTTTAGATGTTGCAAACTAAAACTACATCTATAACCTAAGAAAAGAACTTAAGTCCAAAACTAGGACTGAATAGTCAAAGCTAATGTTAAACACAAACGTGAACAGATAAAACCACCACACACAGATCTACACTACATAAAGGATGGCAAGCAACTGATTGTTAAAGTGGTGGAGCCAAGAAAAAGTATCCTAACTGTTGATCAGGGATTAACTTTGAGCCCCGTTTTTTTTCAATTCCTTCTGCGGGTTAAGCGGCAAAGTTTCAGCCTTATTTTAAATAGAAGAATTTTTACCTCTGATTTTTATATAATTTTTTATTAACAGAAGCCATAAAGGCCTTAGTTCTAAACTGATTTGGCGAATGGATTGTCCAATAATTTTATAAATGAGACTTCGATTACTTTTTGTTTATATACTCTTATTTTTATTGTATAAGATAACTTATACAAGAAGGAAAAACCTATATAATCAAAAAGTAATTTTCAGCCTCATATATAAAACAATTGGACAATCCATTAGCCAAGCCAGTTTAGCCATAAGGCCAATATGGCTTCTGTTAATAAAATCTAAATTAAAAATTGGAGGTAACAAATCTCCTACTTAAAGTAAGGCTGAAACTTTGCCGCTTAACCCGCGGAAGGAAATGAAAAAAAAAAAACGGGGCTCAAAGTTAATCCCTGATAAACAGTAAGGACAACTTATTCTTAGCTCCACCACTTTAACAATCCGTTGCTTGCCATCCTTTATGTAGTTTAGACCTGTGAATGGTGGTTTTATCTGTTCACGTTTGATTTACTATTAGCTTTGACTTTTCAGACTTAGTTTTAGACTTGAGTTTTTTTCTAAGGTTATAGACTTAGTTTTAGTTTGCAACATCTAAAATCCTAGTTCACCCCATAACCTAAGCTATGTAGGTGTTTTTTTCTCTTTTATGCTCTAGGTTTAACACTAGAAAATGAAAGTTAATTTATACTCTCGAAACGTCGTGTATTAGTTTTGATATACACCAATGATGTGAATGTCTGATTAAACCATAATAATAATACTATACTGCTTAATTTTACAATGAGTGAAATTTTCATAAAATTTGTAATCAAAAATAACATCCTTTCTGTAAAGATTAAATAGTTTAAAAGTTAAAATTCAACCATATCACAAACCGAGGTTTTTTTTTATCGTCAAGTTTATCAAATTTGGGAATGAAGTACTATAGATCTCCTTCCATGCTTTATTCTATAAAGATTTACTCCATCCTAGTTGAATCGAACATATCTCATCAATTGTGTATATAAAAACTAATACACGACGTTTCGAGAGTAAAAATCAACTCTCTTTATCAAGTGTTAAACCTAGAACATAAAAGAGAAAAACACCTACATAGCCTAAATTATGGGGTGAACTAGGATTTTAGATGTTGCAAACTAAAACTACATCTATAACCTAAGAAAAGAACTTAAGTCCAAAACTAGGACTGAATAGTCAAAGCTAATGTTAAACACAAACGTGAACAGATAAAACCACCACACACAGATCTACACTACATAAAGGATGGCAAGCAACTGATTGTTAAAGTGGTGGAGCCAAGAAAAAGTATCCTAACTGTTGATCAGGGATTAACTTTGAGCCCCGTTTTTTTTCAATTCCTTCTGCGGGTTAAGCGGCAAAGTTTCAGCCTTATTTTAAATAGAAGAATTTTTACCTCTGATTTTTATATAATTTTTTATTAACAGAAGCCATAAAGGCCTTAGTTCTAAACTGATTTGGCGAATGGATTGTCCAATAATTTTATAAATGAGACTTCGATTACTTTTTGTTTATATACTCTTATTTTTATTGTATAAGATAACTTATACAAGAAGGAAAAACCTATATAATCAAAAAGTAATTTTCAGCCTCATATATAAAACAATTGGACAATCCATTAGCCAAGCCAGTTTAGCCATAAGGCCAATATGGTTTCTGTTAATAAAATCTAAATTAAAAATTGGAGGTAACAAATCTCCTACTTAAAGTAAGGCTGAAACTTTGCCGCTTAACCCGCGGAAGGAAATTAAAAAAAAAACGGGGCTCAAAGTTAATCCCTGATAAACAGTAAGGACAACTTATTCTTGGCTCCACCACTTTAACAATCCGTTGCTTGCCATCCTTTATGTAGTGTAGACCTGTGAATGGTGGTTTTATCTGTTCACGTTTGATTTACTATTAGCTTTGACTTTTCAGACCTAGTTTTAGACTTGAGTTCTTTCTTAGGTTATAGACTTAGTTTTAATTTGCAACATCTAAAATCCTAGTTCACCCCATAACCTAAGCTATGTAGGTGTTTTTTTTTCTCTTTTATGTTCTAGGTTTAACACTAGAAAATGAAAGTTAATTTATACTCTCGAAACGTCGTGTATTAGTTTTGATATACACCAATGATGAGAATGTCTGATTAAACCATAATAATAATAATAATAATACTATACTGCTTAATTTTACAATGAGTGAAATTTTCATAAAATTTGTAATCAAAAATAACATCCTTTCTGTAAAGATTAAATAGTTTAAAAGTTAAAATTCAACCATATCACATACCGGGGTTTTTTTTTATCGTCAAGTTTATCAAATTTAGGAATGAAATACTATAGATCTCCTTCCATGCTTTATTCTATAAAGATTTACTCCATCCTAGTTGAATCGAACATATCTCATCAATTGTGTATATAAAAACTAATACACGACGTTTCGAGAGTAAAAATCAACTCTCTTTATCAAGTGTTAAACCTAGAACATAAAAGAGAAAAACACCTACATAGCCTAAATTATGGGGTGAACTAGGATTTTAGATGTTGCAAACTAAAACTACATCTATAACCTAAGAAAAGAACTTAAGTCCAAAACTAGGACTGAATAGTCAAAGCTAATGTTAAACACAAACGTGAACAGATAAAACCACCACACACAGATCTACACTACATAAAGGATGGCAAGCAACTGATTGTTAAAGTGGTGGAGCCAAGAAAAAGTATCCTAACTGTTGATCAGGGATTAACTTTGAGCCCCGTTTTTTTTCAATTCCTTCTGCGGGTTAAGCGGCAAAGTTTCAGCCTTATTTTAAATAGAAGAATTTTTACCTCTGATTTTTATATAATTTTTTATTAACAGAAGCCATAAAGGCCTTAGTTCTAAACTGATTTGGCGAATGGATTGTCCAATAATTTTATAAATGAGACTTCGATTACTTTTTGTTTATATACTCTTATTTTTATTGTATAAGATAACTTATACAAGAAGGAAAAACCTATATAATCAAAAAGTAATTTTCAGCCTCATATATAAAACAATTGGACAATCCATTAGCCAAGCCAGTTTAGCCATAAGGCCAATATGGTTTCTGTTAATAAAATCTAAATTAAAAATTGGAGGTAACAAATCTCCTACTTAAAGTAAGGCTGAAACTTTGCCGCTTAACCCGCAGAAGGTATTGAAAAAAAAAAAGGGGCTCAAAGTTAATCCCTGATAAACAGTAAGGACAACTTATTCTTGGCTCCACCACTTTAACAATCCGTTGCTTGCCATCCTTTATGTAGTGTAGACCTGTGAATGGTGGTTTTATCTGTTCACGTTTGATTTACTATTAGCTTTGACTTTTCAGACCTAGTTTTAGACTTGAGTTCTTTCCTAGGTTATAGACTTAGTTTTAATTTGCAACATCTAAAATCCTAGTTCACCCCATAACCTAAGCTATGTAGGTGTTTTTTTTTCTCTTTTATGTTCTAGGTTTAACACTAGAAAATGAAAGTTAATTTATACTCTCGAAACGTCGTGTATTAGTTTTGATATACACCAATGATGAGAATGTCTGATTAAACCATAATAATAATAATAATACTATACTGCTTAATTTTACAATGAGTGAAATTTTCATAAAATTTGTAATCAAAAATAACATCCTTTCTGTAAAGATTAAATAGTTTAAAAGTTAAAATTCAACCATATCACATACCGGGGTTTTTTTTTATCGTCAAGTTTATCAAATTTAGGAATGAAATACTATAGATCTCCTTCCATGCTTTATTCTATAAAGATTTACTCCATCCTAGTTGAATCGAACATATCTCATCAATTGTGTATATAAAAACTAATACACGACGTTTCGAGAGTAAAAATCAACTCTCTTTATCAAGTGTTAAACCTAGAACATAAAAGAGAAAAACACCTACATAGCCTAAATTATGGGGTGAACTAGGATTTTAGATGTTGCAAACTAAAACTACATCTATAACCTAAGAAAAGAACTTAAGTCCAAAACTAGGACTGAATAGTCAAAGCTAATGTTAAACACAAACGTGAACAGATAAAACCACCACACACAGATCTACACTACATAAAGGATGGCAAGCAACTGATTGTTAAACTGGTGGAGCCAAGAAAAAGTTGTCCTAACTGTTTATCAGTGATTAACTTTAAGCCCCGTTTTTTTTCAATTCCTTCTGCAGGTTAAGCGGCAAAGTTTCAGCCTTATTTTAAATAAAAGAATTTTTACCTCTGATTTTTATATAATTTTTTATTAACAGAAGCCATAAAGGCCTTAGTTCTAAACTGATTTGGCGAATGGATTGTCCAATAATTTTATAAATGACACTTCAATTAGTTTTTGTTTATATACTCTTATTTTTATTGTATAAGATAACTTATACAAGAAGGAAAAACCTATATAATCAAAAAGTAATTTCAGCCTCATATATAAAACTATTGGACAATCCATTAGCCAAGCCAGTTTAGCCATAAGGCCAATATGGCTTCTGTTAATAAAATCTAAATTAAAAATTGGAGGTAACAAATCTCCTACTTAAAGTAAGGCTGAAACTTTGCCGCTTAACCCGCGGAAGGAAATGAAAAAAAAAAAACGGGGCTCAAAATAATCCCTGATAAACAGTAAGGACAACTTATTCTTAGCTCCACCACTTTAACAATCCGTTGCTTACCATCCTTTATGTAGTTTAGACCTGTGAATGGTGGTTTTATCTGTTCACGTTTGATTTACTATTAGCTTTGACTTTTCAGACTTAGTTTTAGACTTGAGTTTTTTTTTAAGGTTATAGACTTAGTTTTAGTTTGCAACATCTAAAATCCTAGTTCACCCCATAACCTAAGCTATGTAGGTGTTTTTTTCTCTTTTATGCTCTAGGTTTAACACTAGAAAATGAAAGTTAATTTATACTCTCGAAACGTCGTGTATTAGTTTTGATATACACCAATGATGTGAATGTCTGATTAAACCATAATAATAATACTATACTGCTTAATTTTACAATGAGTGAAATTTTCATAAAATTTGTAATCAAAAATAACATCCTTTCTGTAAAGATTAAATAATTTAAAAGTTAAAATTCAACCATATCACATACCGGGGTTTTTTTTTATCGTCAAGTTTATCAAATTTAGGAATGAAATACTATAGATCTCCTTCCATGCTTTATTCTATAAAGATTTACTCCATCCTAGTTGAATCGAACATATCTCATCAATTGTGTATATAAAAACTAATACACGACGTTTCGAGAGTAAAAATCAACTCTCTTTATCAAGTGTTAAACCTAGAACATAAAAGAGAAAAACACCTACATAGCCTAAATTATGGGGTGAACTAGGATTTTAGATGTTGCAAACTAAAACTACATCTATAACCTAAGAAAAGAACTTAAGTCCAAAACTAGGACTGAATAGTCAAAGCTAATGTTAAACACAAACGTGAACAGATAAAACCACCACACACAGATCTACACTACATAAAGGATGGCAAGCAACTGATTGTTAAAGTGGTGGAGCCAAGAAAAAGTATCCTAACTGTTGATCAGGGATTAACTTTGAGCCCCGTTTTTTTTCAATTCCTTCTGCGGGTTAAGCGGCAAAGTTTCAGCCTTATTTTAAATAGAAGAATTTTTACCTCTGATTTTTATATAATTTTTTATTAACAGAAGCCATAAAGGCCTTAGTTCTAAACTGATTTGGCGAATGGATTGTCCAATAATTTTATAAATGAGACTTCGATTACTTTTTGTTTATATACTCTTATTTTTATTGTATAAGATAACTTATACAAGAAGGAAAAACCTATATAATCAAAAAGTAATTTCAGCCTCATATATAAAACTATTGGACAATCCATTAGCCAAGCCAGTTTAGCCATAAGGCCAATATGGCTTCTGTTAATAAAATCTAAATTAAAAATTGGAGGTAACAAATCTCCTACTTAAAATAAGGCTGAAACTTTGCCGCTTAACCCGCGGAAGGAAATTAAAAAAAAAACGGGGCTCAAAGTTAATCCCTGATAAACAGTAAGGACAACTTATTCTTGGCTCCACCACTTTAACAATCCGTTGCTTGCCATCCTTTATGTAGTGTAGACCTGTGAATGGTGGTTTTATCTGTTCACGTTTGATTTACTATTAGCTTTGACTTTTCAGACCTAGTTTTAGACTTGAGTTCTTTCTTAGGTTATAGACTTAGTTTTAATTTGCAACATCTAAAATCCTAGTTCACCCCATAACCTAAGCTATGTAGGTGTTTTTTTTCTCTTTTATGTTCTAGGTTTAACACTAGAAAATGAAAGTTAATTTATACTCTCGAAACGTCGTGTATTAGTTTTGATATACACCAATGATGAGAATGTCTGATTAAACCATAATAATAATAATAATACTATACTGCTTAATTTTACAATGAGTGAAATTTTCATAAAATTTGTAATCAAAAATAACATCCTTTCTGTAAAGATTAAATAGTTTAAAAGTTAAAATTCAACCATATCACATACCGGGGTTTTTTTTTATCGTCAAGTTTATCAAATTTGGGAATGAAGTAGGAATGAATAGATCTCCTTCCAAACTTTATTCTTTATGCCTCTGCTTTAGTAATTTTCATATTATAGATCTCAGAACACAGGTCTTGATTGCATTTCTGTATCAATATCCATCTCAGATAAAATAAGGTGGATTTATAAGTTGTAAATGTTGTATGGATAGGAGACACAGACTTACCTTGGAAAGTGGTCCTAGTTATTACCCAGTAGTACACAAATATTAAAACACAATAAAACACTAAAGTAAGCATGTGACTCCTATCCATACAAAATCTAAACTAATAGGATATGTGCCCTATTAAACTCTAACCTAAGTTACTATAAAGGTAAATATATATGCGTAAATATTTGATTAAGTTTAAAACAATGAAATTAATTCTTATAACTTAATTTATATAAATTTTCAATGTTTACATAACTGGAACTCTGGCTTGAAAGTAAACTACAAAATAGTAAGAAACTGTCAGGATAAACCTGTATTTGAACATGTTACTGTTAATACAAAATATGCACTCGCAAAGTGTCTATCCTCTGGACGATACGCCCTATGCGAGCATTAATAAAAATACTGTTTGCATAGTACTTATCTTACTATAAAAAGCGGCCATTTAAATAATGATAGTTCATACATCTGCACAGTGTGTAATCCATTCATTGGTGTGTAGTAAGTATAAAAGCAAGCTAAAAGAAAGAAGAAATAAACTACAATCACAAGTTCAACAGAACGGAAATATTATTAATATAAACCCAGAAATTGTTATGAAGACAATTGACTGAACAGACTCCAAATGCAGACATTTTACAACAAATAAACACCTAACTGATATTATTTAAAACAAATATTTTGCTATACCACTACTGATTTTAAATTACAAAAGAATTGTTATTAAAATAAGAATCATATAGTTGAAATATTATTTGAAAAGCACAAATCAGCACATGTTGTTATTGTGCATGTATAAATACGGTAGTTATCTTTAGCACCTGGTAACATTTATGGCATAATCCCATATCACAACAGCAATGCATCGCAAAGTCTAAAGACTAAAAACATAGCACAAGACAGTGTCAATTACATAACGTCCCGTTTCACACAACCTTCACTTAATAAATAGGAATAAAAATAATGAGGAACATGTCCAATTTACAAAGTACTGATACTAAAGAATGTTTGCAATAATATATTACAGATAACTGGATTAAAGCAAAAGATCACATAAAATCAGTATAAAATTACAAGTATTATTCAAACTCTTGTTTAAAATATTAAATAAAAAATTATATATAGGCCTATACACATATGCGTGTCTGTGTATATATAAATATATACATATGCATATATTTGAAGCTATATTTTGTTTAATCTCCAAAAGGGACATTAAATTTTTAACAGTAAAGTTTGTAGCTCCATTTGGAGGATAGCCTTAATGAGCAAATTACATGTTGACTATTAACAAAATATTGGGATCGCATTATCGAGCGCCCAAATCAGAGTGTCATTGTTCTGAGTCTTCTCCAGAACAATGTTTTAGTGGGTTACCACCTAAGTCACTGCTTTCATCACCACTTGTGTCCGTTTCATTCCCACTCAACAGGCTAGAGTCTGAAACACAAGCAACAATCATAAGTTAAATGAACACAAATACAGAAAAAATTTTAAGTTATAAGTCTGCTGATATAGTATTTTTCTAAAGTGGCATATATCAATGACTACATAAATACTATAAGACACGACATAGGATAGGGAAATAGTCTACGCTTTACGGGTGCTGTTCGTCACAAGTTTGACACACAGCTATCAGAAAGCGCTAGCAGCAGGTGCTTGACTGTACGCATCCCACATGGTTGAGACTGTACAACTGTTGACCTCTCTCTCACAAACCTTCTCACTTACTTCCGTCAGCATAGTCAGTGTTGTCAGTTCGTGCGCTGAGATAAGCGATTCTCGACCTTCCCTCGCATCTCTGGTCCCATATGTGGCAACAGTGCGTTTTCTCTTACCCGCCTGAAACATTGTTTGACCGTAGAGCCACCGAGCGCCAGTCACATCAACTTCAGATTCTCAAGCAGAGCGACCTTGCAGGTATTGGACAACTCAAGAATAAGCGTAGAATATTTAACATGGCCATGTTGTGTCTTATAGTATTTATGTAGTCATTGCATATATTTACCTTTGCCATTAAATATACAAAATATTTTAAATGAGGAAAAGACTTGCTTTTTTTCATACACAGGGTTTCCGCTGATCTAGGCTAAAAGAATTAGTGGTTTTCAAGGTTTGAATTTTTAAAATTCAAGGCTATCGTTGGCAAATTAATTCGGCTTTAATCTGAGTAATATCTCAAAAAGCTTTCAAAACTCAATGCCATGATAAAAATATGTACAGTTTTTCAAAATTTCAATTTATAATTTGTTTTTTTAATGATTAAAACAATATAATGGTTATAGAACTGGTTATTTTTTTATTTAAGAAAATGATACTTTCCAAAAACGAATATCAGCCAAATGTTGACAATTTATATAAATGTATTTTATTAATTTAAATAGAACATTATAAGAGGTTCAAATTATATTATGTATGGAAGAAAATAGCAAATAAGCAATACACTTCATTGGTAGATACATTTTCATTTGACAAGTACAAGGGATGTATAATTTCAAAGATACAATTTGAGAAGTAAAAGTCAAAACGTTCTATTAGTATTTACTTGTTGATTATAAGAATATTTTTAATAATATATGTTATGGGCAACAGCAAAAATACCTAAGTGGTTATATTTGAAAACTTATGCATAAATATTTTTCTTTGATGTATTTATTTACAAACAAAAATGGATAAACAAGCTAAGTTGATCAGGGATTAAACAATAATAGGAAAAATAATTTTAAAACTGACCTTAAAAAATAAAGCACTTTGTTAAAAATTTTTTCACTTTTTCAAACATAAAAATAAATTTTACATCATAATTAATCCAAGTCAAGACGTTAATATAATATAAGGACTTTAAGAAGAAAATAATATGCAATAAATATTAAACCAATCGATAGTAATAAAAACAATAAAGTAACAAATAAATAATAACTACTCATATTGCACAAAAATTTGACAAAAAAGGCGAGGATTATTCTACATTATCTCAAATAAAAAGAATAATGAGGTAAACAGTGATGAACTGTAGGTTTAAAAATGAAAATTGTAATAGCAAAATAGTAAAAAATTACAATAGGATTAGTATATAAGAGATCATCATTAGGATCACGGCGAATTTATTCTGAATTACCAAATATAGTGAAATTGATAATCTTGGAAGCACTTTATGAAAAATGACAGTAGGTAACAAACTTTTTTCGACATTGCTGTAAACGTAGAAAGTGAATCTGAAATAGTCAAGTTACCTAGTGCTATTAATACTTAATGCTGGGAGAAGCGAGGAGAGATATAATAATTATTGACAGGAAATAGACATTACAGATTCTACAAAAAGGAATACAAACAATAAGGAGAAGTTTCAGAACTTTAGAAATTCATGTAATTCATTAGAAACAAATCATTCAGAGTGTGCAAGTAGTGATTTATCGGTTGGGTTGACAAAAAATCAGTTCAGGTCTGGTAAAAAAATAAAATTAAAATAAAATAAAATCTCAAATTTAAATGATAATAAATTTTTCGTGAAAACATTAAATTACAGAATGAGCATAATTGTGGTAAATTAGTTTTGGAAATATATAAATAATTAAAAGTGAACATAGTAGTTTTGTTATGAATAAATGTCTGTTGTCTTGTTATCGCAGAAACAAGAACTGTTCCTTGCCTTGAGGGAACAGAACAGATGATACTTCAAAGAAGCATAAAATCGGGTATTTGTGAGTAGAGTGCAGAAACATTAGAAACAGATAGTTCAATGCATATAGTTTAATACCAACACTTATAACAAACAAAACTACTGTGAAAATAATACGAAGGTGGGGAAAACTAATTGACTTTGACCATGGAATGGTTGTTGACTTCATTTTGTTATTGCTACAAAAAACTTCATATTTACTCACATTTTATTTTTATATTACTTACTTATATTACATAAGTAATAGAGAGAAGGCAAAATTATGAAATAGTTCATTTTTAATCTGGATTAAGAGAAAGGGTTACAAACTGATCTTTCCAGGGGGGGGGATTTTAACTGGTGATAATAATAAATTTTCTAAAAACAAGACTCTCCACATTTACATTACATGACAAGACATTTTTATAAAGTATAAAACTCTTTAAATAATTTATTGTTTATGAATGTTGTATTCTTTCGATCTAAATTGAAGAAGTAAAGGATCAATGATCCGGTGATATTTCTTGATGGGTAGATGTTTTTAATAGTGTTAAAAGTATTAAAACAGAGTGTGAAATCCATAAAATCAAACGTTGAACATTAAGATATATGTGGGAGAGATGCACAATAATATAAAAATTAGCCCGAAAGAACACATTCTCAAGTTGACAAAAATGGAATTGTGAAACATTCAGCAGTGTCAGAACCAACCACATGTTCAATTTCGATCAATCAAAAAACTTGTTGGGAGCAATCAAGATTGTTAAAAATCTCAATAATATAAATAGAGAAACGTACTAAAGTCTGATTAATGGAAATCAGGATTGGTGCATTCTGATTGGCATAACGTGAACAGCCAATCAAAGCACTTGGCAAGGAGGCAAGTCTGTATAACCACCTGCATGAGCAATTTGTATTAGTATTGTTTCAGTATTCACAAGTACGCATTCAGACTCATCAAGAAAGCTTTGAGAAAGACCTATGAAATATGGTTGAAATATCGGCAATTAAAGTACAAAAGAGGAAGTATACAGCTCAGAAATCCAATTTTAATAAGGTGTAAATGGTACACTTTAAAATTAACGTACAATTTTATGTTAACAAGAAGTTTTCAATGAAAACACTTTACACTCAGAACCACTTACAACACATTCTAATATTTTGTCCTCATCCTTGTTTGACTTTCATACTGAAATTTAAGTTACTGATTTTATATTAGTATAGTTACAAATAAAACTGTTGAAGTCACAATTATAATATTTAACCATAAGAAAACACAATCCCACAGAATATTATCTTTTTGGAACAGATAATTGATAGTTAGCTTTTTTTTTCTTTCTTTTTTTCCTTTTTTTCTTTCTTTTTTTTCTTCTTTTTTTTCAACTACAAAAAATTCACAAATTACTTACAAAATTAGTAATCTCAGAAAAAATAATCACAATAATAGAAATCACCTGCACAAAAATAATGATTTCTTTTATATAGTTATCATAATACAAAATTATAATAGATTCAGTATAGTTTATATAGAATCAAATTGCTATGAACAATTTATTATTTACTAAACTATTTTATGAAAATTTGAAATGCTAATGCCTGCAAATTATAATTAGGAGACAAAAACAGTTACAAACTATATTAGATATAAAAAATTAAGAAATCCACATCACAACATTTTTAAATAACTGAAAAAAATATTGTTCATTTAATTTTTTGGAATGTAATAGAGAATATGTAGTATTGATAATTAATAATAATTACTTAGTAGACTTTTTTTTTCCTGTGAAGCAAGATTAAATAATTGATTGTTTATAAAAATTTAGTTAGTATGAATAAAAAAAGTAGCAGTTCTAGGCGAGGAAAGGTACAGAAAGTCATAGCAGAAGAGGGGTTAATTAAACTAGTACTGTATTTAAATTTTTTAAATACAGCTGTCATTTTTTAAATAATTATTTACATGCAGTAATCCTTGAACTGTATAAAATAAATAACATATGTTACAAATACTGTAGAATCACATTACATCAGTCTGTCTTTATTAAAAATAAAAAAATTGTAACTGAGGAGGAATAAAAGATGATTATTTACAGTGGAGAGGAGGAATAGATTTATTGCTTCAAATGCAATCTTTAAAGTGCAAAAACATAGGCTACACCAGTTCTTTTCTTCTATCATTATTATTTTTAAACATAAATATTTTCTTTATATGTTTAATATAAGATATCTCGGCTTCTAATAAAATTTTTTCATTTAAAAAGTGCTTAAACTGTAACATAAAAATAATAATAACAAAATCCTTTGTTATAATATATTTACGTAAAGTTACAATTTAAACCAAAGTTTCAGTCACGACATTTTGACAATTTTTTATAAGGCTTCTAATTTTTTTTAAATACATTTTTTAAGTTATTTTATCAATATTTCAACCTGAAATAAAGAATTATGATTTACCTAATCAAAAGACTGTTTTTCTAAAATGTCCTAAATAGTTGAAATTTTGTTACCGTTTTACTTACAACTTAAATAGTTTATTGCAAATTATACGAACCTTCCCGATTGTACTAAACTGATGTATGTTCGTTCCATGTTTTTGAAACTATAAAGATTGCATCTGTGCAATAAAATTGTTCCCCTCCCCTCATATAATTTTTTAAACAGTGATTATATTGTTTAATTTAATGGTAATATTTTCAAAAGTTGTTAGAAAAAAGGGGAAAAACATAATTTTCAGTTAATATCAAAACTAATATTCTATTAGAAAACATCTCAACCCAAAATTATAAGATAAATAAAATTCTAATAGCTAGAAATTTTTTAAGTAGTTTAAAAAAATTTTTTTGGGCCATGCCCTTCTGTTTCAATCAAATAGCTACTATTACAAATAGACGATTTCTTAAGTTGTATTAAACCTAACTTTTCAGATGCCGAACCCGTGTACCTATCGTTGAAATTTAGGAATATAGTTCTTTGCAACTAGGACGAACAATGTATGGGCAAGATTTATAAAAATTATATTCCATTTTAAAGTGACATCCACTCAATACAATTACTGCACAATTCCAAGACATGGACATGGACTAGGAATAAAGTGCACAATCCAAAGTATTAAATATAGACATATTAACAAAGTCTAACTAAAAGTCGTAAAAAAAAAAACTTCAAATGAAAAATGAACTGTTTTCTAAAATTCCCAACCAAAAAATAAAAAAATTTCTGACTCTAAAGTTTCCATATTTTCATTTACATGAATTAAAACCTTTTCAAGTTTCATAGGGTTACCAAATACCAAAATGTCAAAATAATAATTATTTACATAAGAGTTATATTCTCTTATATATTGAGGGTGAGCTACTAACCACTGAGACACATCAGTAGTGGGGATAAATGTTCCTTTATCATTATAAGACAGTCAACATTCCAGGATATAAGCAGTAGTCACAGTGGGTTTACAGCCCTATTCAAAAACTTTATAATAGATACACTGGAAAGAATTGACGTTTACCCCTGATTTTGTTGGCTAAGTATGCTTTTCAGTTTTTAACAATCCATGTCAATGAAGCTTTGAACAGACCAAAACAGAGGGTTGGGCTATAGAAAACCTGTACGACACAATTAAAATGGAGATACGTCCAACGAAAATGAACATTTTCTACTTTGATGGTCAAACCATTTTCCTTCTTAGGAAAGTCTGTGATACTTCAGTTACCATACCGAACTAACTTCCAACAAAATGGGCAAAACCACACTTTAGCCAGTTCCTTAGAGATCACTTAGATAACAAAATGCTTAGGAAACAGATCGGCAAAGCAGAATCACTTACTTGCTTGCTTACTAAATCATCAAACTTAATACCAATGGATTTAGTCACATGGAGATATGTTAAGAACAACAAAAACCAGCATTTACAAGATCACATAAAGACTACAGTAACAATAGCATGCTTAACTCTTTCCTGCAGACTTACGAGACAGTCTTTGACCTCTGTCTTGCACCATTAGTAGATATATGAGATGGTTTCATTCTAGCAAAACCAACTGCATCATCGGCCGGCCTAATACTTGTGTTTTTCGCATAATACCTCACCCAAATAGAGACATTATTCTTTCACACTATTACTAGAATATTTGTATATCAAATTATATATATATATATATTTAGCATTTATAAAATATAAGATATCAAAATATCACATCCACTATAGTCTGACATCTTGAAGATGCATGGTCTTGTTTTTATTTCTAAGCTCAATAATTGATTATGATATGAATTTATGTTGATTTGTTATTTAAATGTTGCTTAACTTGTTTACAAAGTAAATCATTCGTTACTTGAAACAGCTACAAGTAAATAATGTTTCTGTTGTTTCTATAACATAAAGTAATTTATTATAAATATGGCGAGTTTATCTAATTTTAAAACTGAAAGATTGTTTTATGACAGTGTTTCAGTTAAATTGATAGTGATGTATTTTGAGAGGTTATTTACAAATATTGATAATGATAGAGAAAATGAAAATGAACAGAGTCAAGGAGACGTTCCACAGTCTAAGAACACAAATCGGGAGTGGATTGATATGGACATTTTGCACACACAAAAAAACAATACTTTATTATTACTATAAACATTATCAACAATACATTTTTCCTTGTGTAAATTTTTTTTTATTCTATAGTAATAAATAGATATTGTTACGCTTTAAAACACATACATATTTTCAAAAAACAACAACATTAAAAAAGTGTTTATAGTGAACCAACAATTTTTCGTAACAACATTTTTATAACGCACTTCAATTTTAATTAAACAAAAAACTACTTGTATATGTAGCAGAAAATATAAAAACAATGTTGAACACAATTATTAAACTAAAAAAAAAGTTGACGGATTGAATGCAAAATTGCCAAATTTAATTACGGCCAGAAGACTACGCGAAAAGTGAATCAACTCCTTCCTAATTTGTTAATGCTAGATATGTTTTAGATGATTGTAATGCCACCTAGATTGCCCACATTGACATCCGTGGAAACAGTTATAATGAGACAAAAACTTATATAGTTTTATTTTAATTGGGAAATGTTTATTAATAAATACTACTAGATATATTTAAAAATTTTGATACCTTCCATCCAGGCTTTAATATATACAGGTTAAAACATATAAAATGTTATGGATATTCATCTTGTAACCCATCCATCTAACAACAAACTATAAATAAGCAACTTATTTACTTTTATGTAGGTTTTCAAAATATTTAATCCAGATTTTGAAAAACCAGCGTCATTTACCAAAGTGCACCAACTGATTTTTATTAAGGAATATTATTCTACAGGAAATTTGGTTTAAACATTTTTTGTTTTTTCACTCTGTTCAAATTCCTAATAATAATGGTGGTATGTATGGATGTCTGAAATTTCTCAACAACTAGACATTTGATTCTCATTTTAGCAACTGAAATTCAACACCAACTTACAGGGACCTTCTGCATGTGAGCAAAAATTAGTATTTGCTTTAGTAGTTTGTTTGATTTGTACAATATCCCCCAAAAAAATTTTATAACCAATTTTAAACATATTTTTTCTTCTTCAAATTCATAATGGGTATCCAAAGTTAATCACTGAATAGGAACATGACTCTTGTTTTATAAACTAAAATCAGACACTGTGCGGTATGTCTTAAAAATATTTTAATTACATTGTGGTGAATAACAAGGTACAAAAAAAATACAATTTTTGCACACATATAGGTGGTGTGTGCAGTTTAGTGTTGGGTTTTAGTTACTAAAATGAAAATCAAATGCCTAGTTGGTGAGAAACTTTGGACATCAGTACCACCATTACTATTAGGAATTTGAACAAAAGTGTCTAATATTCCTTAATAAACTGCACAAAATTTTTTACTCACCCATCCCCAAAATCAATTAAAAACTAACCAATACTATTAGTCACCAAAATCAAGCGTTTAAGACAGCGGCCAATGTATTAATCTTTACATTTCACTAAAATTTGATTGAAATCAGTACAACCAATTTTGATAAACTACATATTATAACAGCCCCTTGGAGAATTTTTTGGTATTTAGCAATAACTGAAAGCTCATAGATCTAGAATATTATTTACTATTTAGGTCTACCGTTTTTATTGGTCTTTCATTTCTAGAGCATAGTAATGGATTCGTTTCATCAACGGCTATATAATGCCTCAAAAACTCACTTGGATTGTGATTAAACAACTCTATTAGTTTGTAGTTTATACTGGGTGAATAAAAAGTCAAGACCCCCCACTCTAATATTTTTCTAAGTAAATATACAGAGATATCCTTTTGGTGGTCGTGCAATCTTAGCAGGAAGTTTCATTTTATGATTTTGAAAATTTTGAATGTCTACCAAAAATGGGGGATTTTGGGGGCAACTCAAAAATTTTAAATGTAAACCCCCTTCAAGTGACACCTCATTTTGAAGTGTTTACAAAAACTTAAAGAATGGTGAAAACCAGAGTTCGCTATCTCTTCTCTATCAAAAATGGTAGCCCGTCAAATGTTATTGAAGTCTACACTAACATTAGTTTTCAAGGTAAAGTGACTTTCTCTGAAAAAACTGGGTTATTTTTTTCTGTGTTCTAAATCAGTTAGGGATGCAAAGGACATAGATTCCAATGCATATTGTAAAACCTACTGATAAGATGTTTGTTTGCAATGAGTGACCTTAGTACTGTGGACTTTCCCAGTTTGAAGTACGGTTTAGTACAAACCAGCCCCTTTTTTGTTTCAATCTCATCAGAATAGGTCATACTTTAGAGTGGAATCTTTGTACTTTGCACTCCTAATTGATTTAGAACACAGAAAAAAAATAACCCAGTTGTTTCAGATAGAGTAACATTACCTTGAAAACTAATGTAAGTGTAGACTTCAATAACATTTGACGGGCTACCATTTTTGATAGAGAAGAGATAGCGAACTCTGGTTTTCACCATTCTTTAAGTTTTTGTAAACACTTCAAAATGAGGTGTCACTTGAAGGGGGTTTACATTTAAAAATTTTGAGTTGCTCCCAAAATCCCCCATTTTTGGGGGACACTCAAAATTTTCAAAATCATAAAATGAAACTTCCTGCTAAGATTGCACGACCACCAAAAGGATATCTCTGTATATTTACTTAGAAAAATATTAGAGGGGGGGGTCTTGACTTTTTATTCACCCGGTACTATAATCTATCTGACTGAGCTCTTGTCAGGGTTTTGTTGTTCTAACAATCAGAATCCTGTTTTTACGAATTTATAATGTAGAAACTGTAGCTATTGTTAACTCTCTCAATGAACGGTGACACTAGAGAGAAATGTTACACTCCTATTCAATTTACATTTATAAGAGTAATTTGGTATATTTTTTTGACTTGTTACAGAGTGTTCAAAAATGTTTTACCAAACTTTAGGCGCTGATAAGGGAATCTTAGTTTTCTTACATATTTTCGCTTGACAGTCGTCCAACATAACATCATGGATTTACTGACCAATTCTTCAGTTATGACGCCATTCCTAATAACGGTGCTCAACATCATTTGTGTTTATACTACCACAACAAAATTCAATGAACGAGGTACATAGAATACTTTGTGTCGTATATCTAAATAAGATGGCAAACATAAAATGAAATTTTTAATTTGAACGCCATCTCTTATAAAAGTCACTGTTTTATCAATATGTCTACTTTTACATACAACTTTTTTTTACCTCTCCTAAAAGAAGGAAGGTCAATTCAAATATCTTATATTGCAAGGGGGTTGTGTGATACATCATTTTAAAGGGCTTGATAAGCAGAGAAAAATAGCTGATTCAAAAATGGCAGTCGGTCAAATTTTTAATCAGAACTCTAGAACCACATTCTTCGTATAAAACAGTAGTTTTTAACAACCAAATTATTATTATCTAATATGTACAGGAAACTGGAATTATATTTAATTAAATTTTCTACAAACCCCTATTGTCCAAAACATCAGGAATAGCATAGCTTAACCTTAACTAACCACCTGGAGTTTATTTTTTATTTATTTATTTATTTTTTTTTTTTCTATTTTTTTTTTTTTCATACAACCTCATCTTTAACATAGGCTTACTAGTACTAAATTTTCTGTTTGTGACCAAAAATGAAGTCTTAAGTATTACAATTAGAATTGTTTGTTTAATAAAGTCTTCCCATTTTAATACTTCTAAGTTAATATTGTAGCTTCCAAATTACCACTGTGGACTGTAACTACTCTTAAAGGAGCTTTGAATCACAATAATTTGTTTGTAAAATGGTGTACCACAAGACCCCCCCACCCCCAATTACCGAGTAGTATGAAAAAGGGTTATTATAGTAAAAAGTAGAGTTCATACATAAACTACAATTCCTAAAGTTTGGATTTTTTATTCTAATTATTAATCAAAAATGTGGACGGGGGAAGGACTGGACTTATGTTTATGATCATATTGCATTCCACTGGGTTGGAAATGGTTGCATTAGGCCTAAGTATAAAACAGTAGCACTGCCTAATATTTACATATTTCAGTTTAGGCGATACCTATTACCATGTTAACAAAGTCTAGTACAATTGTCTGGAATTTAAAGGTAAACTTAAATATACATAATTTTTTTTTTTTTTATTCTAAGAAGCAAGTCCCAAGTATAAATTCATTTAATTTCTTATATAAATTTTGATAAATACCATTACTCTATCATATATTAGAAAGAAATTAAATTGTTGTAAATTATTTTAGGAGATCTTTAACATCTACATAATAAAAAGAGCAACTACAAAAAAAAATCTCTTTATCGAAAAATCTGTAAATTAAAAAAAAAAACTTGTTCATTACATTACACATAAAAGTAACCCAATAAAATGACCTTGGGTATTATCCATGATGATTCTGTTAGGCCAAAATCGTTGTGCCAGAGCCTGTTTACCATTACAGCTGTTCTTATTTTTCTTGCAACTACCCGACTTGTTTCCTCCTGATCCACTGGTTACTCCTAAAAATCATACACATAAATAACCTATCGTCTTCACTTAAATTATAACCATTATCAGATCAGAAGAAAAATTAAATATAGATCAAAATTAGGGTAGATTTTTTATTTAATTTAATTCATTTTTTTTTTAATTTTTTTATTATTTTTAGTTTAACATCTATCTATATATTTAGATCACCTAATAGGTATTTAACTGTCACAGCACAGATAAAAAATATAAGAGTAATACAGGGTTCGAACCCACGACCTAATTATATATATCACAATCATTAACCAGCGACCCATTAAGAAACAATTAATTATGTTTAAACATATTTTAACAGTTTCTTAGTGTATTGTGCAAACTTGTAGAATAATCAAAAAACTATTCACAAAATAAAAGAATACATATAAATAAGAATACAAGATGATATTTCAATGACTTTGCCATCATCTTCCATTGTTATATGTACATAAACCTTTTTTGACACTTAACTACAAGGGACAAGACTAATGCTTTATGCAGATAGCAGCTGTGAAGCAATATAGCAATGCCGCCATGCTATCACCATATAAACAATGAAATACAGTTTTTAGATCAATACCATTTATTAATGTATCCAATCCCTTAATCATATGAAAACACACACACACACACACACACACACACACATTTCTTATTTTAATTAAAGACTAATTGAACCTAGAAACAGAACTGACCATAAATCTAATGAAGCCCAGAAATAAAATAATAATAACAACCTTGGGCATCATAACTAATATTATGTCATTGGATAAATTAAGGCATAGATAAATTCATTTATGTTACTATTACTCTATGACTTATATTTTGTTTTCTTGTGTGTGCATTTGATTTAATTTCTTCTTTAAATAATAATAATAATAATGTTCTACAATTTATATTTTTATATTTCTATGATGCATTTCATTTTTGTCAATTTTATTTAACTTCTTAGTAATTATTATATTTCTGTTTCAATTGTTTGTTTATTTGTTTTTTTATTTTACTCGTTTTTGTATTTTATTCCTCTTTATGTCTTTCTTAAATTTTTTTTTATGTTTCTTATTTACCCATAGTATTTTTATTTGAATATTTTCCCTGGGTTTCTTTAGGTGTAAGGCCAGTTTCGGGTCTGGGTTCAATTAGTATTTAATTAAAATAGGAAATATATTATTGTCATATGTTGTTTATCTGATAAAGGCATTGGACACATAGTACAGTCACCAGAGGAAAAATATCAACAATCTCCCCGAAAAATTTGTTACTGATGTGTAGAATAAAGTAAACAAAATCTATACATCTGTGTATTGGTTGTTTTTGATTTTTTAATGGGATCAAAGCTAAAAATCTAGTATCTTTGTAATAACTCCATAAATATTAAAGATACATAAACAAAATTAATCACCAACTTAAAGAGGATGAAATTCTACACAAAAAATATCCTGTCAACAAATTCAATAAGTCAAATAGTTTCCCAGGAAAAAACTACTAAAACGGGTAGGTTATAATTAGTTCAGCGCTCGGCAACAATTGATTCTCGAATTCATACATTTTGGTGAACTAAAATAAGCATAGCTCTATGAAAAATGATCGGATTGGTCGAAATTAAAATAATAATTAAACAGGAAACCTTCAGTGATAATTGCATATATGTATTAACTGTTTTATTTATTTAGTTAATGACATTTAAATAATGCTTTTACTGATTTTATTGTATTTATTATAAATTATAACTTGAAATTACTTGCATCTTGCTATATATTCGTTGAAATAATCAAGTCTTTTTGGTTTTATCATCTTTAATCGATAGTGATGTATATTTATTGCCTATAGTTAAATTCTATTTTTAAAAGGACTCATAATAATACACAATAGACAATACTGCAAAATAATTCTATTTCGAGCATCTATTTATTGAATATATAGAAATAAAACATTCTGTAAACAAATAAAAAATATACACATTCAGCTTTACGAAGATATTGTTTTATTTCAATTCTTTACTACAGTAGAACCTCTACGTAACAAACTTCTATATAACGAATTTTCTCTGTAACGAATTTTTTTTTAAAAGACAAATGAAATTCCATTTAAAAATGTTTCCATATAACGAAGGAAATCTTCCATATAACAAATTAAAATGTCCGGAAAAAAAATCCAAAAAGTATTTTTTATTATTAAAATTTATGTAATGGTGACAAGGAGAGGCGCCATAGAAGAACCCGCACCTGTCAGCGAGTTAGTATGAGTCACAGACAGCGGGCGGCTTAGGACTCCCTCTCTCTCTTCCCACCTTGGCAGTACTGGCAGCGCTCGGCTGTATATCTGATATCTCAGTATAGACTGAGTTGTCATTGAGAACAGAGCATTCGCAATGTCTAAACGGAAGGCTTTAAGTGTAGCAGATAAAATTAACATTTTAAAGGATGTCGAGCACAGCATACAGAAGAAACTTATAGCACAGAAGTATGAAATTACTTCAAGCACTCTCTCAACAGTAATAAAAAATAGGGATGCAATTTTGAAGTGTCAGGAAGCTGGAGAAGAAAGAAAAAAAATACAGTTTAATCATTTTAAACAGTTTCCTTGTCATTGATCTGATTACTATTATATTAAAGACGTCTGATTATTACAATATAAAATACGTGATAAAGGACCCGTTTTATTTATTTTCTAGTTTTTAAACTCACTAAAACCGGTTAGAGTTGTCACAATTGTACTATGTTTGGACTAATTTTGCGAGAAATTATATTTAGAGTTCAATAATTAGAGTAAAAATTAGGTAAAGTTAAAATCTAGAAAAATTTGATTTCGTAGCACAAGGGCTAGTTGGTGATTCATAGAAGAACCATTAGCGGCAGGTAGGCCGAGCCGCGCGTGTGAATGTGTCTGTGCGTTGGGGAGCGAGGGTCGCCCAAATCCTTCAGAGCGTACGGCTGTTTGGACAAACTGTAGATTAAAATCTGTGACTTGGATATGATTAGTCAAAAATTAGTTTTAATAACTTTAAAAATTGTTTATTAATTGAATAGTTTTTGGAATAAGTACTGTATTTCATAATAAACTATTCGAATAACTTTTTTTTTTGTTGAACTTGATTAATATTAACACTGTCGGCACTCTTCAATAGAAAACAAAAAAGTAAGCTAGTTAGCCAAAGTTCCGAGAATTGCAGAAAGTACATTTCCGGAGAATAGGATTTGTTTACTAGTTCCCACGATCCCCTCCCTAATATTAGTTGACTCGGTACGTTAGTCAACAAACTTTACAAAGAAATAATCAGCTGCGTCTAAGATAGTCGACTATTTTTACAATTAATACAAAAAATAACACAAGTTAAATACTGCAGTATTTCTATGTTTTTTTAAACTGTACAAAATTTCAATGTAACGAACTTTTTCTTTGGAAGCTTCAATTTCGTTATATGGTGGTCCTACTGTATTTTAAATTAGTTTGAAGATGAAAATTTTAAAAATGAATAAATACATAAATTGATTCCATTTTATGCTAATAATAAATACCAAATTTTAGCACATTTAATCGAATGATAATTATTAAAGATGATAAAACCAAAAATAATATTTATTTCAATGCATAAATCTTACAAACTAAAAAAAAATCATTAATGCATTTGTGCGCTTTTAATCTGTAAGATTTCCTCTTTAATTTCCATTTTGATTTACACCAATCAGAACATTTCTCACAGAGTTATGACTACCTTTTTATTACATATCCTTCTCTGAATTCCAGAATTGTTTAGTGCTCAAGCGCTTTACTTGGGACCAGGTGAGTTTACACTTTTCACCTGGAAAACCTTATACTCGCAAGATTTTTTGTTTAGAATGGCATGCTCATATTTACAGAGTTGTTATAAATCTACTAGATTTTTTAACTTTGACCCCAGTGCAAAAATTAAGTGAACAATGTGCATGTTTGAAAATTAAAATTTTTATTCCCCACACCAAGACCTCCAGCAAAAACAATTTAGTGGTGAATTTAATGCAAACAAAAAATTCTGAATATTGTATTAATATTGTAATGGTAATAGATCTAAAAGTTGTATTTCATTGAGTAAATTGTGATGGAATTGCACTTGGAGGTGCGACCACATTGCTTCCCTGTTATTGTGTTCATGAAGTGTTGGGCTTATCTCTTTTAGTTTAGTCACAATTGTTTGTATACATGTAACAACTGAAGATGATGACTTAGTCAATGAAATATTGTATGTTTATAAATAAAAGTGTTTGTATGGAAGATTGTGTTTCCTTTATTTTTCTGATTGTAGTTGCCACAAGTGTTCATTTTATGTGAATAAATTATTGTTGGGGTGTCCATGTTGTGGTAAATGGAGTTTTACATTAATTATTGAATAACATGAAAGTGTTTAGAACAAAATTATAAAGAAACAACAATAGTGTAGAGTACTTATGGGAAGACTCAATGTTGCACCAAAATGACCTATTATAGGTCTTCTTACTACTCCAAAACATTCATCTAAAATATTCCATGGAAAACTCACTATAATCTTGTGAAAATGGCAACAAAAAATTGTTATTATAGAATCGGTTAGAATTGTGACTGATTCCTCAAACAGTAACTTTTTATTGAATTAATTTATATATGATTGTTTGTTTCAAAGCAAAAACCAACGTACTCATCATCGCCTTAACAAAAACAGAACATAAAATACTCCTTAATTATCACAAAACTAACAAATCAAACCAAAATCCAAACAACAATAACATAAATATTTTAACTTCACTGATGGATACCTAGAGATGACCCTTTGCACCATAACATATGATTTGCAAATTAACCTTCTTTTCACTATTCATATTAAATTATGAAATAAGGTACAAGAAAAAAGACTCTAATCCTAGAATACCATACAAGTGCCATGGTTGGAAGAAACAAGAGTTGTTCAAGAGAGATCCAATAGGAAAGATAAAAGAGAAAAATTTTAACCAAGACTAGATGAAGAAAGGTATTAGGATTGCCATATCGGTACTTACTATAAGAAAACCACTGAGGGAGGGGATTAATTTATCAATTGTTGCCACTTAAATAATTTTTAGTCCTTATCTTTTGTTTGATATTACTATGATGAAATCTATAACACATTTTAGGAATAGACTTAAGACATCAACAAAATCAACCTATCCTTAGTTATTTAAATTGTATGAGGAAACACAAATAGACAGACTGAACGTAAAGCATTTTAGAACATACGTTCCTTTTTTTCATCAATGGTTAAGATTTGAAGTTAAAACAAACTGTTTTAGTTACCGTTTTAAAAGATGACACCTGGTTCACCATAGAGGATTTTAGACGATTTTTATTCAGAGACTACCAAAAATTTTGGCACAATAATCAATCGTCCAAAAATTATTTGTAAATAAATCCAATTCCTAAAAGATCTACGTGAAAGGTCTCATTTTTGAAAATGTTCCTAGCTTCGTTTATCTTGGCTCCTCCAGGGATAATAAAAATAAATCGAGTATAGAGGTTGAAAATGAAATATGGCAGGAAATAAAACCTATTTTCCAAATCTGAGATTGTTCAGATCATACTTGTAAAGTAAATCTGATACCTAAATACTCTGTATCAGAAAGGTTAAACTATTTTAGTCACAAATATTAAGATTGACTCGTGAGATGACATAAATTTAAATTAAACTTGGACAAAATTTCTCACAAATAATATGTTTATTAACTTGAACATGTTACAATGACATTTGTGAAAAGTTTTATTTTATTTTATTTCAGAAATATAAAGAAAGATTTTATTTAATGGATTTTAACAGATTACTGTGGGACTCGAACAGGGATGTCAAAATGTGATGTTTATTTTATCACTTAAAAAGGATTTCCGAGAGTGTCTACCTTGAGATCACTCTTAAGTAATGATTCAAAGAAATCAACTGTACACATTTATTTATCACTTTCAATATTTATAATTGATACATTTCACTGCTAGGGACTGTTCTGTCACTGATTTTGTTGGGAGTTTCTTGAATGATAGATTCGATATTGGTGCTAACTCCAGCTATCGTGATGGTCGAAAAATCGGTTATAGGTGAAAGCTTTTCAATGCAATCATAAACTGCCATCTAACCTATATAAAAAGATCAAACGGTACAGAATACTGAGGGCTCATACGCCTCTGTGACAGGATATGGAAATTGCAGAGGACTCAAAACACCACTGCGACAGGTTACGAAATTGCCGAGGGCTCAATATGCCACTGCGATAGGTTACAGAAAGGAAGGGATGGGATCAATTTAGCTGGTAAGACTCAACTGTCCCTTTTCTTGTTCCATCGCAACTTTATATACAAAGTTGTTGCAGGGTAGGGAGGTACCTTTCGTGCAACTTGTGTTCGTTAGCAATTGCAGTGGCTGTTTTTAGAAGTATTATTTCTTATCAGCTGTTTACTGCTTTTAGAAAGGTTGATATTTTATTAATGAAGATTTGCTTCATTATAATTTGATTAATATATTGGTACCGCCCCTCCTCTCAAAGTAGTAGATCTTCTTTCAAACAAAAGCAGGAGAATTTTATTCTTATCTTTACAATAACAATCATCAGAGTCGGATATTCATTAAAAAACCATTTTATTCAACTCAGCAATGTCACTATAAATCTCAAGGAGTATTTTTCATATTGTTATTTTTATTCAAATTTCCTAAAACTCTGTCATTAAATTTTACTCTTTGACAATATATTTCTTTATTTCCGATGTTATGTATTTTTGTTGCAAAATTAGCACTCGGTAATTTAACATTTCCCGAATTTTATAATTTTGTTTTTCAGATTCTAACTTATTAGCAAGTCTGTTTTTCTTTTCCTGACCCAAACTGATATAAATCACTACTTATAGACTCCTAATTATTTGTTTCTAATTAAATAAATAAAAAACAATTTTAATGGCAACAAGCGTAATAATCTAATTTTATTTTCTGAAAAAAGCTGCTGTTTGGTGTTTGTATTCTTTGTATACTGTGTAATAATTCAATAATGACGGTGTTGTCATATTTAATGTTATTAATTTGTTAATTTGCTCGACTATAGGGCGCCAGGTTTGCTTTAGCATACCAATTTTGAAAAAAGAATGAATTTGAATTTAATTATTTGAAAGAAAGAAAAAAATCTCTGGGGTCGCAAGTTCTTTTTACAGTGTACTTACAGTGGATTTTGGTTTTAAATGAGAACACTTTGGCTGAAATGTTACAAAGAAAACATTTATTAAAGACAAGTAAGTTTTTATACATTAGCATTTGTTATAGAGACATGTATCATGAAAACAACTATAGCTATCATCTTAGTTAAATTACTTTTTATCTTCTCAGAGGGAGAACTGATCTTTTATTCTTTGAATTTAAAATTGACTCTAAGTTGCAACTAAAATTGATTTTATGAATAAAAACAAATTGAAATTCCTTTAATAAGGTTAAATATGTCATCAGACATTTATTTCTTCTTTACATAAAAGGAAATTGCTATCCTTTATATATCAAATTTATATAATAAAAGTTAAGATATTAAACATTGTAAATTTCTATACAATAACAGAGTAAATATAATGTGTTATTTAACACTAGTTACCAGACCATAGTCATTGTACATAATTCAATGATGTTCCTGCAGCGTCCTAAAAATGCCGTCGTTGTGTCCGTGGCGAAGTTGTATTTGCACCTCACGAATGTTTATAAAAAGAAAATCTGCTTATACATTAGTCCATTCTACAATTTGTAACTGTTCATTTTCCGACCGCATTACTATGACACACGCTAATTGTTTATTGTCTATTCGCGTGAACACGTCTAATTAATTTAACTGTTCAAACAGAGTTTTAACACACTCTCACTCTTAATCGACCAACGATTAAATTCTTTACATTTTCTATTTTACTATATATCAAGTTATTACATCGCACTATGTCCTTTCTTTCCTCAACTCTACAAAACACATCTTTTCCCTCCAAGCTCTGGACTTCAACCTTTTTAGAACACAACCTGTCACTCCTAACGCTGGACTTAGACTGCTGTTACCATGAGGCAAATTCTTACTTCCGAAAGCGTTCTTTCCGGTTACTGTTCACACATTTTACCGCACTGCCGTAAAATACAAATAATTTACATTTTATAACAAACAAACTAAATTACATTAAAATTAAACATAATAATTCATACTGTTGTCTTGAAAATCCATTTTTCTTTTATTAATGACGTTACTAAATTTAAATTATTATTTGAATTTATTATCTCTTTGGCTTAACCGCGTCTTTTAAATGAGTCTATTTTAAAATCTGACTTTTCACATTGTCACAAAACCCCACAAGGTTTGTATTTCAATACAGGTATTGGAATACAAAGCTTTTATATATATATATTTCAAATCGAAAAAAAATATTAATGGATGTTCAAGACATTTCATTTCAGAAGCTAAGGACCTCATGAAAGAAAATAAGTATCCCTAGTATACTTAATTTAGGAAAGATTCTCTTTTCTTATAAAAATAAAAATCTATTTGCTAAAATCCTATTTCATTATTTTAATTTGTTAGCGTTATAATAACTCATTGTAAAAAAAAATTATACGAATCAATTAGTGCTAAGTCTTATCTCTATTTATACAATAAAACCCATCATCAGTTTCCTTTCCAACCTTGTTGGCTGAAACTTTCCATCAACATTTTTTGTTGACAGGATCCCGTCACTCAAAGCTTATCTCCCAGACAGCCGTCTGTATATTTTCCTGCCATCTAGCATTTCCTTTCCCACACTTTATTTTTCTGCCAAGACGAAATTTCTACATCTTTTATAAAATCTACACCCATCTTTCACTATCCATCTGAATCATTTTTCAACTTAACACAATTTAAATTTTAAAACCTCTCATTTTTAATTAACATTATTACAAAATTATTTACTTATTACTCAAAATTGCTTCAAATCACCTTAAAACTTTTCAATTATCATCTTATATTATTATTTATTTTAGTTTAAATCCAATAATTATTTATTCTTTATCAAATTCTTAATTGCTCTTTGTCTCGCTGGGATAACATATTAACTACTGATTTTATAATTACAAAAAAAAACTCTTTTCTTCAACTAAAATTCAAAATATAACATCATTATTACAAAAAAAATATAAATTTACTTACAAAGCTCATCTATTTATTTCAAAATTACCTCTTTACAATTGTATTGTCTCTCAGTATCCTATCTTGAAATTATTTCCATCTTATCTTTCATATTTTAATAATCAAAGTTGCATTAATCACCAAACAAAAGTCTTCATAATAAAAAAAAAAAACTCCTTATTATTTACCTATATATTATTTCATAAATAATCTCCTTAATTCAACGTAGCTTCCTTCAAAAATCATAATAATCGCCGTATTTCGTAGACTTCCTTAAATCTCCTCTTGTTTCATTAAAATCGTCGCATATTTCCTTTATTTCATTAAAATCGTCGCATATTTCCTGTATTTCATCGTAGTATTCAAAAAACCTCTTAAAAACTAAAAAATTACCATTAATGCAACCTAACTACCTTTTTTATAAAAGTTTGTTAACAGAACAACTTCATTTTAAATACCACTTTACTCAACAATTCTGTAAAGTCATCATCTTCATATAAAACTCAAAAAATCTCTCATTTAAACTACTTCATATTAAAATCTTCTTAATCATCTATTACTTGTATATAAAAACTTCAAAAAAAATAAATTTTACATTGTTTCCCAGCTAACACCATATTTCATCAAAATCTTTAGACACCTTTATCAATTAACTTCTCAACATCATTTATTATTTCAAATTCAAAAATTATTTATCAAAAATCATTAATTGTTTATTTCATTTATGAATTTCATCAAAATCTCTCTTATCATTATTAGTTTACTATTTTTTCATTAAAAAACAAAAACTTAACCTCCTTTACTCATTATTTAACATCAAAAAACTTAAAAAAACTTAATTATTATCTGTCTTGGCAAAACTCACATAGATTCTCTTCATATTATATTATTTATTAATTATATCTCCTTCTTTAAAAAACAAAAACTTTAACATTTT
Organism: Aphrophora alni; assembly: GCA_963513935.1. NCBI lineage: Eukaryota > Metazoa > Arthropoda > Insecta > Hemiptera > Aphrophoridae > Aphrophora > Aphrophora alni. The sequence goes on along the minus strand of OY740765.1, from coordinate 16,739,957 downwards.
TAACTCCATTATTCATTTTATTACCATTTCATTATTAAAAAAAAAAACAAAAAACTTCAATATTATTATCATCTTAGCAATGCTTCTTGAAAACCACTCAATTCCTTTACAAGTAACCTTTCAAATCTCAAATTATTTAAATCTAACAATATTTTGCATATAATTACTTATTTTATTATTCTTAACTTTTGTAAACAAATACCAAATAGTTTCTACATATAAGCCAAGCATTATAACTCTTAATCTATTATATACATTTAAAAAATTACTATCTTTCTTACTAAATTACTCCCTAATAATGTCACGTCCGGTTTAATCTTGTATATACAGATTGATCAGTTCTGTATACACTACACTTTGTCTTTCTTCTATCATCTGTCTAAAGTATCATTACATGGAAATTCTATGTAATATTATATCAAATTATTATTGTCTTAACCGTTGTTACAAAATCTCCATCATCTTATCAAAAAATACTTTCAATTTTACTTAAAACATTTTAATTTCAAAACTTTTACAAATTTTAACTCATCATTTTCCAAAATTTACTTTTTTATCCAAATTTTAATTATTTAGTAGTCTCTTGTATGTTCTCCTATTATCTCCAATATCCGCGACACTTCTTGTCGACTTAATTACACTTTGTATCCTTCTGATTACAACTTTAGACACTTACATTGAAGTCTGCATTATGATCTTCAGATGTGAGAAGGTTGAAATGCAAAATTCCTACTCAGTTCAGAATAAAGCCCACCTCACAACCTTACAACCACAATACACCTTTAATGCTGTCTACATGCCTTATTTCTAAGAATAAGACATGTTTTCGACTACCGTTACCCTGCCTCCTCCCATTTGTTCATGTACTCCTTAAATGCATCTACACGAAGAAAGTTTTAAAATTCATAAAAAATTTCATCCAAATCGTATCATCCGAAGTTGAAATAATGTTTATTTTACCAATCTTATTACTAGCATCGTCGATTTTCTGTTTATGTATTCCTTTCTAGATGTTATTATTCAAATTCAAAAAGAAAATTTATTTTTAAAACTTATTCTAAGTTTTTTACTTAGAAATTTTACTTTTAATTCTATTAAAGTTATTTAAGTAATCTACTTTCGTTCTTATTTACTTTATTTAAAACCAATTCTCCTTTATTTAAGTAGTTTTTTTATTTGAAAACGCAAGTTAATTTTCGATTATACGTCAAAAGTTTTTTATTTTCCGAACAATAATTCTGTCACACGCTGTATCTCGTCTTAATGTCATGCAAAGGAATTCTAGGCCTGGTTTAAGCATAAACAAGTCCCCTCGATATGAGACAATCCTTATCTGTCTACTGATAAGACATGAAACCCTTTTGGTTCCAATACGATCTGCAAATGAATCTCAACTCTCTCTCGTCACATTTTATTGAATATTTTATATTGACGTTCTGAATATTCAATATTAACTCTGTCCATATTAGTCGTATGATTCCTTTTCAAACCAATAGATTATCGTAGGCACGTAATGTAAATGTTGATATGTGGATATACAAACACTCACGTTTATCAACTGATAAAACCTTCCGTCTTAACTCTAACAAATATCTGAACGTTTTCTAAAACTAAACTCTTAATCATACTAGCTTGGCTTATATTATTATTTATTAATACTCATACTATTGTTATTTCAAACTATAGACTATACATTATTCAAATTTAAAACTACTTATTAACAGAATCTTAACTACCTTTTATTAATTATTTTTCAAAATCAAGTCCGTGTCATTATAAAAATGTCTTTACATTATTATTTCATTTATTCCAAATCTCAAACTATTACAACAATTATGAATTATATATTTTTTACGATGGTTCCCAGATTGGTGAAAAATTTTAAAGTACATGATTGAATTTTTTAACACACTTTTAATGTTAAATACCTCTGTCCACATGGACAGTTTGTCTTGCCTAGTCATCACAACAGACCCTTTCCTAACAAAAGATCTCCCTTTGTTATTGTCTCGTAGTACTGACAAAACACCTTTCTCTTTCTCCCTTACAGACATATCTACACTTCTCTTTCTCTCAAACATCTTAGAATCTACTGACCTAATTTCAACATCTGTTTGCTTAGGAATACTAACCCCACCATTTTTGCATATCATCACAAAGCCTTCCTTTACTATCTCTACATTTTTAAACTTGTATTCAAAGCTACTCTTTTCACAAAGACTTTTAATTTCTTGCTCTTGGATTCTAAAAACATTCCTAAATTTTAACATTGTGTATTTTTCAAAATCTACAGTCTCATGGTACGCTCGTTTTTTAAGATAAACAGCTGATTCCTTAGTTATAATATTATTTATTTTTACTTTGTTTTTCAAATTACTTATACCTATTCCAACCCCACTAGACATATTAATTTCAACATTATTTGCTGTTTCTGGATATACCTTGTTACCTAACCCATTATTCATCTTTTTAGCAATTTCTTGAACACAGTCATTTACACAATTATCCTCTATTATTATCAAATCATTTGACATGTTATTTATTTCATTAAAACTGTTAATTTCAATTCCAGCTATTGCTTGATTTAAATTATTATCTAAATTATTAATATTTTCTACCAAAACACCTTCTACATTATTTATCCGTTCAAATTCTACTTTTTTCTCACAATAGCTTAATTCAAATTCTACTTTATTATTAGTCTCCATTACATTGATTTTCATTTGTTTAATTTCCAATTTAAGATTCTGTTCTGATTTTACATAATTTGGTTTTAATTCAACCCTCATTTCTTCAAATTTTTTACACATTGCTTCTTTTAAGTTTAAACTATCTTGTCTTAACTCTAACTTGCTTTGTTTTAAATCATTGTCTATTTTATCCAGTTTAACATTATTCTGTTCAAGTTTAATATTAAAATCTTCTAGTTTAGCATTGATTTCTAGCTTATTCTGATCAAATTTATTACTTATTTCTTTTAATTCCAAATTGTTTTGATCAAACCTATTATTTATACATTCAAACTTCTTATCATTATCTCGTTTAAATTCTAGATTATTCTGTTCAATTTTATTATTTGTTTCTATTCTACTTTGTTTAATGTCATTACTTATACATTCAAATTTTTTATCATTGTCTTTCCTAAATTCTAAGTTATCTTTTTTCATTTCAATTAGCATTTCTATCATTAACGCCTCATTTTGAGATTTTTTACTCTCATCTAACCTATTTGGTTCCATTATCCTAACCTGCTCAATTACACTAACCTGTTCCATTACCCTAACCTGTTCATCCCTTGATTCCTTGTCTAAATTTTCTTCTACAGTTTCTACTCCTAACATTCCTACCATTTCTTTATTGATATCTTCACACTGTTTTTTACTATTTAGAATCCCATCACTATCAAACCCATTAAAATCCGAACCTGAACTACTACTTTTACTCATACTTGAACGTCTACTATTACTATTGCTATTAATTAATTCCTGCGCTAACATATCTTGTGCAAATTGTTCATCAGTTTGTTCTTTACTTTGTGATTCCTTCTGTAAATTATCAAAAATATCCCCCGTAAATTCCATCTGTTCTAAATTGTTTAAAGAATTTTGATTTCCTAACCCTATCTGTTCATTACTATTATCATTTATAATTTCTGACTCCATTTTTATCTTATTATATTTAACACAAAAAATTTTTTAAAAAGAATCTTTCTTATTATGATAGAGAGAGTCCTTACCTTGATTTTAAGAGTTCTCATTACCAAAATCACTGTTTATTTCGACTAAAAAGGCCCACAGTTGCGGCGACATTTGTAATAATTCAAAAATTTAGCTGAAGTTACTTTTAATATTAATAATTTGTTAATTTGCTCGTCTATAGGGCGCCAGGTTTGCTTTAGCATACCAATTTTGAAAAAAGAATGAATTTGAATTTAATTATTTGAAAGAAAGAAAAAAATCTCTGGGGTCGCAAGTTCTTTTTACAGTGTACTTACAGTGGATTTTGGTTTTAAATGAGAACACTTTGGCTGAAATGTTACAAAGAAAACATTTATTAAAGACAAGTAAGTTTTTATACATTAGCATTTGTTATAGAGACATGTATCATGAAAACAACTATAGCTATCATCTTAGTTAAATTACTTTTTATCTTCTCAGAGGGAGAACTGATCTTTTATTCTTTGAATTTAAAATTGACTCTAAGTTGCAACTAAAATTGATTTTATGAATAAAAACAAATTGAAATTCCTTTAATAAGGTTAAATATGTCATCAGACATTTATTTCTTCTTTACATAAAAGGAAATTGCTATCCTTTATATATCAAATTTATATAATAAAAGTTAAGATATTAAACATTGTAAATTTCTATACAATAACAGAGTAAATATAATGTGTTATTTAACACTAGTTACCAGACCATAGTCATTGTACATAATTCAATGATGTTCCTGCAGCGTCCTAAAAATGCCGTCGTTGTGTCCGTGGCGAAGTTGTATTTGCACCTCACGAATGTTTATAAAAAGAAAATCTGCTTATACATTAGTCCATTCTACAATTTGTAACTGTTCATTTTCCGACCGCATTACTATGACACACGCTAATTGTTTATTGTCTATTCGCGTGAACACGTCTAATTAATTTAACTGTTCAAACAGAGTTTTAACACACTCTCACTCTTAATCGACCAACGATTAAATTCTTTACATTTTCTATTTTACTATATATCAAGTTATTACATCGCACTATGTCCTTTCTTTCCTCAACTCTACAAAACACATCTTTTCCCTCCAAGCTCTGGACTTCAACCTTTTTAGAACACAACCTGTCACTCCTAACGCTGGACTTAGACTGCTGTTACCATGAGGCAAATTCTTACTTCCGAAAGCGTTCTTTCCGGTTACTGTTCACACATTTTACCGCACTGCCGTAAAATACAAATAATTTACATTTTATAACAAACAAACTAAATTACATTAAAATTAAACATAATAATTCATACTGTTGTCTTGAAAATCCATTTTTCTTTTATTAATGACGTTACTAAATTTAAATTATTATTTGAATTTATTATCTCTTTGGCTTAACCGCGTCTTTTAAATGAGTCTATTTTAAAATCTGACTTTTCACATTGTCACAACTGTTAGGTTAAAGGTGTCATATTTCCTGTCTATAATTGATACCTTTCCTCACTCCTCAACCACTTCCTTCTTTTTACTGAATACCCCTTCTTCTTCCTGACCAACCACCATTTCCCACATTATCCTTTCTCCTGCAGGATACCATTTAATTTGTATTTAGTCCCTCCCAAATATAGTCAACAATTTCATAATCAATACAAAATGTTTTAGTAATAAAACTCCTCTTATTAATAAATTATTTCAGTTAAAATTTGATATGTTTCCTTCAACGTAGATCATTCATACCGGAGTTTAGGTATTTGTTACTTGAGCAATAAGCACTATTATTATTGAATTGGAATCTCTCAAATCCAAGTACGAGTAGGAAGGTGGAGGAAAGGTAAGAATCGGGGAGAACTTAAGTATCGGTTTTTAAGATCGGCATATTTTTTCCAATAACATTTGCCGATACTATCAGAATCCAAACTATATTGATCTGTTTCCTTATACCAGTGACATTATGGTTGTTAAATTAAATGTACAGTTATCTGTATAGGCAGTGCCAGTTAAAGAAATTTACCAAACACAAATTATACTTTGCCACATGGGAAAAGAAATGATTGGCAAAAGTTTGTACTTTGGAAGCATAAAAAATTTCAAACGAAAAGCTTGTTTAATGATTAATTCACTGAGACTGACACAATTTCATATGTTTAGATTTTGTATGGATAGGAGACACAGTGTTACCTTGGAAAGTGGTCTTTGGTATTACCTAATAGTACACAAGTAAGAAAACACACACAAAAAACACTTAAGTTCTGAAGTCTTTCGTAAACACTTTCTCAATCAGTAGAGAGTGTAAAAAGAAGACTGAATTGTAATAGAAGGTCCAATCTACAATTTAAAAACAAAAAGTATATATTAAGTTGAAGAGTAAAGGATATTTCTGTAAAGCCAAAAACCTTGCCGCATATCCTTTCTTCATGATTAATTAATAAATAAGGCCTATTATAGTGTTAAGGATTATTTTGTAATGTAGATGTTTTGTTGTATGGTGGTATTGTCACCTGTTTTCCAGCTCTTGCTGGCTTATTTTGTAATCTAGATGTTTATGCTGTATGGTAGTATTAAGTTTTTTCTTAAACTTAACAATGTCATCTGTTTTCCAGCTCTTGCTGGCTTTGTAAAATGTATTTATGACAGTAAAGGAAAATAAATAAATGACAACTGTTCAAACTCTTCAAAGTAGATAGTATGTAATAGTGTACATTTTTAGTTCTTTGATCTTAATTAGAATGGGATATAATATATATTGATCTTAGATAGAATGGAGTATACGTCTAGACTTGATGAATCAAGCAGGAAACGTATTTTGTTTTTTTGAATAAAATCAATAAAAGATTAAATAAGTAAATAAAATAAATGATACTAAATGATCAAAGAAGTTTATTGTATGTATTTTAATCATTAAAATAATTATAAACTTTATAATTAATAAAGTGCAGTGTAAACATTTTGTACACAAAGCCTAGAAGCTTGGCTTTAACCGCCAAGTGGAAAATTTAGCAGTCTTCATAGAACCTTCAAGGCAGGAGCACGCTACTCTGATAGACATGATCGTTCCAACGAAATGGAAGTACAAAAAGAAAGTGTTTTCTTAACTAACTATGAGTTATTTAACAAATATTGTTATGAACTATTGTGAATCGGTTATGTTTGAGTTAAAAAACGAACTTTCAGAAGTGAAAAGTATTTGATTTGTTAATATTGTGTAATAGACAAGGTGGATGACGTAACCCGGAAAACACGTATAAAAAGACTAAGTTTTTTGGCTTTTAATGTAAAATAAGATAATTTGAATATCTTAATTTGAACTAATAATAATGTGAACAATTGATGTGTTTTCATGAGAGAAAACAAGAACTTGAAAGGTTAACTTTGAAAAACAATAGAAGTGATTTTGGTGAAACGATGCCATGTGACTGCAACAAGGAAAATTTGTTTTTAATAAAAACTTTATTTTAAATACCTGCGCGTGTCTAGTATAACACGCATAAACTATGATTTATGTAAAATAAAATATAACTGTTTCATAACTTATAATTTTGTTAAATTTTTTATTTGTGTTTGTAGTTGTGCCTGATGTTTTTTTTAAAAGACATGATATGTTATTTCAAATGAAATATTTAAAATCTTTAAACAAATAAAAGATATTCTTTGATAAAAGCTATTAATTTAATATTTTTGAGTATGAATTCATAAAGAAATGATATTTTTATAAAGTTGACAGGATAAAGACAAAAGAATATTAATTTTTCAATATATTATTAAAATTTTAATTCAATAACAAGGTTGCAATCATAAATTAACTTAATAAACTAAATTCTTTTGAAAATGATTTTTAAATCAAAATATATATAGAATGTTTTATATGTAACTATTTTCTTTACGGGTATTTTTGTTTCATATGTATTCTTTTGCTGCATTAAGTTCTCTAAATAAAATAATGTGCATTTCAGAATAAAAAAAGACTTCTATATTTTTATCCAGTATTCTATTAAGTACACTTTTCCCAAAGAATTCACGACCTCCGAGATATTTTGTACCTTCTAGAGTTATAAATTTTATAATTAAATTTTTATTTATTTTTTGTAATTAAAGCATTACAAAATGGCGCCCAACTTAAATCAATAAACATTTCAAAATTAGCTGCCCTTCTCTTTTTTATTGAATTGTTTCAAGTAAAATAACACATAAATAATTTTGTAAATGATGGAAATTCCCTACTAATAATTCTGAATAGCCATATATTTTACTATAATAATTTGGTCATAAGTTATTTTCAAAGGAAAATTTTAACGTTTTCAACTACATACACGTCTAACCGGCAAGTTGACAGTAATGATGGATTAGTTAACATTTATTAGTACAAAAATTAACAGAAAATATTTGACAGTTCAAAAGTGGATAAATTTATGTTTCTTTACTGCAATGAAAAAAAAAAAAAATTTCTTGTGCAGATAAACTACTTTTTGCATGGTACAACAATTAGCACAACTGAAGAAAGCTAAAATGGTATTATGGAGTCTCTGCTAAATTGCATGAAATGGCTCAACAATAGTTCACTGCATTTTGTTATGATCTTACAAGTATTAATGATGCTGCAAGAACATCCAAATGAGTTCACAAACAATTAAGAGATGATCTACAAATGGACGACCGTATGAGAAGATATTGGCAAGAAGGGTGCCACATTTGTTCATAACTGACCAAAAAAAAAATTGGGTGACCATTTCAAAACATTATTTGGACATGTTCAAGTGTAATTCAGATAAGTTTTTGAGGTGTTATGTAACCGTTGATGAAACATAGATCTAATACTACATGCTAGATATAAAAGAGCAGTTAAAACAGTGGATTTTTCCTGACAAATGTGCCCCAAAAAAGACAAAAACAGTTCCATCGGCTGGAAATGTCATGACCACAATTTTCTAAGATTTGCAAAACATCATTTTTATCAACTACCTTGTAAAGGAAAAAAACATAACAGAACAGTATTATGTCTCTTTATTGGATCAAATTCATAGTAAATTTAAGAAAAAGCAACCCTAATTAGCAAAGACAAATAATCTCTTCCACCATGATTATGCACTAGCTCATATGTCTGCAATTTCCATGACTAAATTGTTGAATTGCATTACAAAATGCTCCCTCATCCAGTCTATTCTTCATATTTGGCCTCTCGTGTCTTCTTTCTTGACAATATGAAGAAATGGCTCAGTGGGAAAAAGATTCATATCGAATAAGGAGATTATCGCAGAAACAAACACCTATTATGGTGTAGTCTCCCCAGCGCCGAGGGCAAATGAGTATCCCCAGCGCCGAGGGCAAATGAGTATCCCCAGCGCCGAGGCCATAAATTACCAAAGGGTCTGCTCAGTGATGCAGAAGTGACGAGGGTTAATACCTTCTCTTTTAAAATAACGGTCTCGTACAAACAGAATTCCCGTTCAAAGCAGCGTTTTGACTATCAATTGATTGTAAGAACGAAACACATGGTTTCTAGAGTATAATGTTTTTGGCAACATAGACAGGTTTTGCAAGTCAAAGATATGTATATTTTTGTATATTTATGTATATAGAAGTATACTTTTTGTATATTTTCCGCAATTTTCCGGTATAATACCGCAATTGACCGGTATTCGTTATAAAGTATATACGACCTGGGGTTAATGCGAATATAGTAACCTCATATATGGATATTCATTCAAATAAATCAGCTGGCCTTGGAGTGTTCCAGTCGAAAATCGGAGAGATTTGTTTCTGAGAGACAGTTTCAAAAACTGTCAGATTATGCCAGGTAGCCCGCTCGGCGCTGGGGAGACTCGGCGCTGGGGAGACCAATTCACCTATTATGTTGTAAAGTTTGAGAAATTATATTGCTTGGGAAGCTTAAAGAAATTGGACAAAGTGTATTGAGCTAAAAGGAAACTTTGTCCAAAATGATATCTAATTTTAGTAGCCTATGAAAAAAAAAATTTCTTCATTTCAAAATTAACAACAGCCTTCGTGTATAAAACACATTATTTTTTATAGATTTTCCATATACATAAAAATGTTAACTATCCATATTCATATTTAACAAAACAAATTTGTCTGTACTAAGAAACTAAACAATATTTCAATAAAAAATAAGTAGATGGGTGCCATCAAGGTACTTATCCATATTCAAATCATACAATATAATACAAGTAGATTTTCTAAATGTAATCCTAAAAGTTGGTTTCTTGGGCCTTCTAGGAAATGTTAAATTGTATTGGTAAATTAAGATGTCTTATCTAAAGGGGTAAGTTTGTTTAAAACAGATGTTGCAATGGTTTTCTGAACCTCGTAATTGTGTATATCACTAATTTCTTGATGAGTGCTAGGCCTTAACAGCTCGTAGAGATGTATATATATTAAGAAGTCTTTACTCGCTTCATTGGGCCCTAGTGGACTTCAAAGCAATGTATTCAGTGACTTGGGCCTGCCGGATCTCGTAACGATATGAACACCACATTTTCTTGGTAAAAAAAAGTTCGAAATTACATTTGTGTCAATAACTTCACTATTTGTCATGCAGAGGGGTGTAGTTAGTAGGATTGTATGCAGCATTGAAATCTACAAATTGTCGTCTAATTTAGAATGTTATAAGTTGAATAACAAAGAGATATGAACAAAAAAACTGTTTAAAATGGCAGCCATTTTGACATTTTCAATTAGATTTTCTATAATAAGCACAATATAGTCCTCCATACCAAATTTCATATTCGTATTGTAATTTTTGTGGCCGTTATTATGTTTACATACAGACAAAAATGAACAGATGGCATGTCGAAAAATCACTTTTTCAATTTCCTGAGATCATGAAACATGAAGATCAGTCAAAAAACAGAGGTTGGTTTTTTTGTGATTACCAACCTTCGTATAGTCTACTGGGTAAGTGAAAAATTAAGATAAAATTTTATTTTTTCTCTACAAAATTCAACTTTTTAATTTTTCCATAACTACAACCCCTAACCAGAAAAATAAAAACCACATTTAAAGACCATCACTATACTTAGCAGACCTACATTGTAGTACAGGTGAACTTTGGGATTACCCCATAGTAATTATTGGAAAAAATGGTGAAAGGTAGTAGAAACAACAACATTCAGTAACTATTCTCTGTTTGAAGTTATTTGTTAATGATGGAAGTTCAATTTTATTATTATACATTTTTCGGACATTTGCCATCATTTGTGTGTTAAAAATTCAAAACACGACGTTTCGGGAATAAGAATCAATTCCCGTTATCAAGTGACTAAAACTAAAGAAACATGAAACTAGAAACTAAGCCTATGTGAGAAGTAAAATTAAATAAGAATGACACCAACCTTAATATCTAAGCATGCATCTCAGAGCTGGAACTGAGAAGTCAAAAAACACAATCACGGTAAACACACAACTAATGGCAAGTACGTGTTGTTGTGTTGTTGTATCATGTACGTGTTGTGTTTTTTGACTTCTCAGTTCCAGCTCTGAGATACATGCTTAGATATTAAGGTTGGTGTCATTCTTATTTAATTTTACTTCTCACATAGGCTTAGTTTCTAGTTTCATGTTTCTTTAGTTTTAGTCACTTGATAATGGGAATTGATTCTTATTCCTGAAACGTCATGTTTTGAATTTTTAACACACAAATGATGGCAAATGTCCAAAAAATGTATAATAACAAAATTCAGTAACTAGTAGTATCACAACCCATAAGCAGTATATGCACAAACAAACATTAAGATATAATGTAAAAATAAAACTATAAGTGGAGAAAATTTAAAAAAATGTCAATTGGAATAATTAAGTGCATGGTGAAGTTATCATTTTTTTTATTTGAAAAATTGTACCACAATTTATTATAGGCCTACAATGTTTCAGATTTCCAATCACCATTGATCTTGGATGGACTGTTAAGCTACACCAAGGATATATTAAGCAACATCATGGATTTATTAAGCTACACCAAGGATCTATTATGCTACACCAAGAATCTATTATGCTTCAGTAGGGACCTATTAATCTACACAAAGGCTCTATTCAGCTACACCGAGGATTTCATAAGCTACACTGAGGATTACTTAATCTACACCGAGGACCTATTAACATACATGAATTATTCATTAAAGCATATCACGGATGTATTAAACTACACCAAGGATCTATTAAGCTACACTAACAATCTATTAAGTTTCACCGAGGATCTATTAAGCTTCACTGTAGATCTATTAACCTATTGAATTTTAGTCATTTTTTTAACAATACAATAAATTATGAAAAAAAGAATTAACTTTAATTTAGGAAATATAAGTTGTTTTAGTAGATTGAAAACAGAGAATAACCCAGATTACTGCTTTCACTACCAATTTTTATTTTAAATATTTAACAATAAATCACACGTGTCTTGCGAATAGTACATAAACACTTATTTTTTATTTTTACTTTTCTATTGTTATTACATTTTTTACAGGACATTTATGTCCCACGGTATTGTAAATAAAACATATTTTTTAATCAAATAAATAACTTTTAATTTAAAAAAATTCATACCTTATAGTTAAATTACGGAAATAATTAGATAAATCTGATATATACAAATGATATGTAACAAAACAATCTTTACACAATGTAATGTTACATTTGGTGCAAATGACTGTTGTTATTTTATAATATTTTTTTCTGTACAGCTCTGGCATCTCCTTCTATTGAAATATGAAATGTAACGTTCATAAATTTGTTCCTCTTTAAGATCTTTAATTACTCGTTCTCTTTTTAAAAGATGAATTTAACCGTCCTTCAAACAACAGTTGCTCTGAGAGAGAAACAAGGAAAGGAATCATGAACTATTTTCATGTCTAACTTCTTTATGTAAAATACAAGTATTGACAACTGCAAACATTAGAAGTTTACAGAATATCTTCTTCCACTATTTAGTGGATTTTTTATTAAGTCATAAACTTTTGGTCAAATAGATCAATTAAAAAAATCTGTTGAATACCCTGAAGCAATTTTCTACAATGAAATTATGGATCTATACAATTTTATTACAATCTGTAATTTTTTACAATAATTATTATAAAAAATTACAGATTGTAATGAAATTGTATAGATCCATAATTTCATTGTAGAAAATTGCTTCAGGGTATTCAACAGATTTTTTTAATCACCTTTTTAAAGTTATTTGACTATTGTAAGTGTGTCCTTATGAAAATTACTAAGTACTACAAATTTCTTTGAATCCTTCCTCTTATCACAAGCACACCATTTTTGTTGTATTTGTCAATTTCCCTTTTTCAAGTATGGCCAATAAAAATTTGTGCACAACTCTTTTACCAAGCATATCATTTGAGTTCTCCATTTCTTTGCCTGAATAAACATTTAGATCATATATATATATATATATATATATATATATATATATACCCCAGTTTCATCATCACATCTTTTTACCTTTGAGGAGGAATTTTACGTTCGAATTCAGCCATTAATTCATCGGTGCCCCGATAACTTCCAACATTTTTAACTATAGGGAAAGTTAATTTCAAACGTGAGATCAGTTAATCAATATAGTATGTTTATTAAGCATTGTCTGGGAGGAAATTGAAATATATTAGAAATCAATAACTGAAATACAGTAAGACTTCGATAGTTCGACACTTTATGGACTTAAAGAGTGTCGAACTACAGGGAGTGTATTAGACATTCACTAATAACATAGGGAGCATTAAAAACTCGACTTTTACAAGAAAATTGCACAAATTTAATGAATACTGTAACATTATACAAAAGTAAAAGTACAGTAGAGGTGCGATTATCCAAGCCCCGACTAATTGAGTTCTGGGTTAACCGAGGCCATATTAAAAAAGTTCGGAAGTTCGGTTTGTAATAATAGAAACAGCGCACAAAGGAATGTTAAACGAGTTTCCGTATTAACCGATGTGAATCCGAGTATTACGAAATTACCAAAAAATCACATTTTAACTTTAATTTTCATGCATAAAACTTCATTGATTTATTTATACACTAGCTACCTGAAATAAAACTGTATACAGTAGTACAGTTTTAAGACACTATAAAGAATTAAAATATCACACCGAAAAAATGCTGCCTTTGTGAAGGTCATTTCATTGGGTACAAAGTAGTTGGATAGAACAATATTTTCTATCTCAGTTACATTTTCCTTACACTCAAACTGGTCACTTTCACTATAGGATTCTTCATCGATAAATACTCCAGATCTTTTTCACTATCATAAAACAATTCAACCCTACAGAATGTATGGTAATCTAGGCAACAAAGGGTTGTATGCTAGTCTGGGCCCCATAGGATTGTATGCTAGTATAGACCACATAGGGGTGTATCCTAGTCTAGATCCCACAGACTTGTATGCTAATTTACAGTAGACACCATAGAGTTGTACATTAGTCTAGAGCCTACCAAGTTGTATGCTAGTCTAGAGCCTATATAGTTGTATGCTAGTCTAGAGCCTATAGAGTTCTATGCTAGTCTAGAGCTCACAGAGATCTATGCTATTCTAGAGCCCATAGACTTGTATGCTAATTTACAGTAGACTCCATAGAGTTGTACATCAATCTAGAGCCCACAGAGTTCTATGCTAGTCTAGAGCCCATAGAGTTGTATGCTAGTCTAGAACCCATAGAGTTGTATGCTAATTTACAGTAGACTCCATAGAGTTGTAGGTTAGTCTAGAGCCCATAGAGTTCTATGCTAGTCTACAGCCCATAGAGTTGTATACTAATATTACAGTAGAATCCATAGAGTTGTATGCTAGTCTACAGCCCATAGAGTTGTATACTAATATTACAATAGAATCCATAGAGTTGTATGTTATTCTAGAGCCCATAGAGTTCTATGCTAGTCTAGAGCCCATAGAGATGTATGCTAATATATATATATATATATATAAAAAAAAAAATTAATGTTACAACAGTCGGTACATGATGGAATTCCATGATAATGGAAATAATGAGATGATTATTTAATTCCACAAAACAGCTTTAATTGCGACATATGTTTCGCCGTTAGGCATTTTCAAGCAACTAAATTGAAAACAAACAAGTCTAAACTAAAAATGTGAGACAAAAGGAAAGTTTAAAAGAGTAAAGGGTAAAGGGGTTGAGAAATGACAAAAGAAAGGTCAATGATCTAACCTGTGGGATGGGAGTGGGGGTGTTTTAGAAAACAAAGGTTATATGTATTCACAAATAGGTCAATCCGGAAGGTCAGTTAAGAATAGAGTTAAAGAACATGTACACAGTTGGAAGTATGGCAAATCTAATTCAAATTTTGCAAATCATTTATTAGACACAGGACATAATTTTGATCCTAAGTTAAACGTAAAACTTCTGCATATGGAACAAAAAAGTAGGAAACTCAATAACCTGGAATGTTTAGAAATCAATAGATCAATTTTAAAAAACCATACTTCCAACTTAAATGAACAATGACATCTTAACTCATCACCACTATTGAGACCTATTATGTAACCTTATTGTTTCCTTCTTGTATAAGTCCTTGACAATGCTTTAACTAGCGAAACCATGGTCGGCAAGTTTCTATTAAAACATTGTGGTTGATACTAAAAAAATTTGTTGTTTTAATTTTATTTAAAATGGAATACCACCAAGTACCTACGGTCTCTAGCATAAATAGTTTAATCATTTCATTATTTCCATTATATATATATATATATATATATATATATATATATCGTCGGCCTAATTAACAAACCAAGTAACTCCAAAAAAATCGAATTTTGGATTTTAATGCTATTACATTCATCTATGGTAGCTCTATATTCCTGTCAAAACACCAAACTCCAAAAAAATTTAACTAATTCTAGAAACGGAAAAAACAAAACACGTATCTTTTTTGGTGGGAAATTTGTTAACGCAAACCTGGTAACTCCTAGACGTGGCAGCCTGTTTCAATAGTGAAGCATGTGGGTTCTGTAGTGCTTGGCTGATTCATTCTGCCTTTGTAAATATATGTTTTCAGTTCATCCGGCGACTCTCAAATTTGATGGTAAGTTACTTTAATGTTCTAACCTTAGCTTATTCTCGCCTGTTTAAGCTCAAATATATTAGCAAATCGATAAATTCAAAGGGCATTATAGTTACTTGGTTTGTTTACAAATCAGAATGTTAGGTTAGTTTCCTATTCAGTG
The DNA here is from genome assembly GCA_963513935.1 of Aphrophora alni. NCBI lineage: Eukaryota > Metazoa > Arthropoda > Insecta > Hemiptera > Aphrophoridae > Aphrophora > Aphrophora alni. The sequence goes on along the minus strand of OY740765.1, from coordinate 16,724,080 downwards.
GAGTTACGGGTTTTGTTACTTACCCTTCGTTTGTTGAATAATTTACCGTTGAAATATGTAGATATAATAAATTTTTAAGACATTTCATGTTCATTAATTATCAACTATATGAAACGATAAGGAGTTTAAGACAAAAGTCTAAGTATTTTAAAATAATAGGAGTTACGTGTTATGTTACAAACCTTTTATGGAGTTACGAGTTTTATCGATGAGTCATGACGGAGTTACGTGTTTATACAATGGTGGTTTACATAAGAATGGTATTAAAGTTTTGGAGTTAAGTGGTCAGATTTTCAAGTAAAATGCTGACCACTAACAGAATTTTGTTTTATTTGCAGCAGAAAAATGTATTCGAGAGCAAGAAAAATTTTAGACCTAGCAAAATGTGCAGCTAAATCGTTTGAAGAGAATACATCTACACCATCAGAGAAACAAATAAACGTAACTTCTGGGGCTAACACAACAGTTGACAGTTGTGATTCCAAATCCGGTTTATGCACCGACATCGTAGAAAAATGCACCAAGAAATCACTTGAAGAGAACAGATCTTTTCCAGAAGAAGGAATATCAAACTCAACTCCAGACAACACAAATGTTGGAACTGATGATTTCCAATCTGGATTTTTCATTGTAAACGATGACGGCACCTTATTTCCAATACAGACAGTTGTAGGAGACTCCAGTTTGGGTTCTAAAAGTTTTGAAAATGTATCCTTCACTTTAGATGTTTCAGAGGGTGAAGCCCTGTCAGCAGTTAAAGAATTAACTTGTGACGAAACCCTGAATAGCCTTGATCATAATTATTCCAGTTATTATAGCTTTGACGCGGAAAAAAATACTAGCAGTCATGACAAGGAGACAGCAGTTAAGACAAACTATGCTTCAGAGGGGGATTTAGGGGTTGATGGTTCAAACAGATTTGTGGTATATGCTGAAATGCACAATGAACAAATTCCAAAATCCAAACAAAACTTTGCTTTTGATAAAAAGTCTTTAAAGCCCCATAGTGAAAAATTACAAAAAAAAGTTGAACGTAATACCGAACACCTGATTGAAATGGATGTTCAATATACAAGAAATGAAGATCAAGTCAGAGTAGAACCAGATATAGGTGTTGATGGTATTGACACACTTGTGGAGGTTGCTGAGGTGGGTAATAAACCAATTCTAAAACCCAAACCTAAAGTTTCATTAGCTGAGAATTATGTAGTGCCCTATGGTAGAGAATTACATGAACAAGTTGAAAACATCACGGAAAACCTGATTGAAATGGATGAACCACATACAGGAATTGACGATCAAGACATAGTGGAACCAGATAGGTTATGTGATGTTAACAATCAGCTCTCAAATAGGAAAAGAAAAAAACGACATCAAGTTTCAGAGGATGACTGGCAGTGTAACCAGGCGAAGATTTTACGTGAGCAAGGGAGGGAATACATGGGAAGGAAATTAACCAATGGGAAAGTAACAGGATACATTCGTAGACCAAACAGAACGATGAAAAAAATCACTTGCAAGTGTAAAGGAAGGACTTTTAAATGTCATAACATTTCAGAACAGGAGAGAAAAAAGATATTTGACAACTTTTGGGCGTTAACATGGAAAGAGAGGAAAATGTTAGTGAAAACTTCAACTGATGTGGATTTGACACAAAGAGCTCGGGATAGATCAGAAGAAAATAGATCAAGACGATCGTACTCCTATAAATATTATTTATTTATTGATAACATGACTAAAGTCCGTGTTTGCAAGAGTACATTACTTGCAACTTTAGATTTAGGTGAGTGGATGGTAAAAAACTGGCTCGAAAATAGCTCAGAAAAAGATGATGATTTAGTAGATGACCCAAATCCGAACGAGAATCCAACAAAGATGAATGAGAATACAGCAAAGAAACAAAATGCAAAAAGAATGTCAAGGCAACATGATTTAAGCAAAAGATTGGAATCATTGAAAGAATTTTTATTAACTTTACCGAACGTGGAATCGCACTATTGCCGGTCGAGCTCAAATAAACTTTACTTGGAGCCAAATTGGTTATCAAAAGCACAACTGTATCAGTTCTATGCAGAAAATTGGTGCAAGGCAAAAGATTTTAAGCCACTTTCTTCTTGCACATTTCACAAGACCTTCGAGGACCTGAATTTGTCCTTATACAGGCCAAAAAAGGATCAGTGCGATACATGCAGGGCATACAAGCTAAATCACATTACTGAAGAAGATTTTGAAACCCACAGAACAAAGAAAGATGAAGCTAGAGAAGAAAAGGCAAAAGATAAAATGAATGAAGAACATGTATACACAGTTGATCTTCAATCACTGTTACTATGCCCGAAATCTAATGCTTCATCCCTTTACTACAGGCGTAAACTTTCGGTACACAACCTCACTATGTTTGACCTAAAGACAAAAGATGGATTTTGCTACCTTTGGAACGAGACAGAAGGGGAACTTTCAGCAAATGAATTTGCAAGCATTTTAACACATTTTGTTGAATCGCAACTTCCGCTGCGTAACAATGCAACGAAAATCGTAATATTTAGTGATGGATGTAACTATCAGAACCGAAGTGCAGTTATGAGTAACGCCCTCCTACATGTAGCCGCTAAACACAATATAACTATAGAGAGTAAATACCTCGAAAAGGGTCACACTCAAATGGAGTGTGACTCTATGCATGCGACAATTGAACGATATTTAAGACACAGAGAAATAAATGTGCCTGCCGACTACATAGACGCATGCAAAAATGCAAGGCAAAGTAATCCATACAAAGTGATATATTTGGATCACTCTTTTTTCAAAGACTTTACGAAACCGTTGATGTTCAAATCAATTCGTCCTGGTATTAGAAAAGGGGACCCCAAAGTCACAGACATCAGATGCTTGAAATATGATAGTAATGGAAAAATACATTACAAACTGTCCTTCAAAGATGACTTCAAAGTACTACCGGCGTGTGATGATAGCAAAGAAAAGGTTGATGAAGGATCCAGAAAATCCAAAAGGAAAGCCCAAGATCCAAATAAATCCTTGACCAGTTACCAGGACAAAGTTCGAGAATTCCTTGAAGCTAACTTTCAACCACTCTACAATGACAGACTGAAAATAACAGCGGCTAAATATCAACATTTACAAGAACTAAAACCGAGTATTGCAAAAGACTATCACTCATTTTATGATAATTTACCAATGTAACAAACTTTGTAATTTTTGTGTATAAAAGAAATGTAATACACGTTTTCAATGCAAGTTGTGCTGTTCTTATTTTATTTCTCCTATGTAGATAATATTCTCTGTAATATAGTAGGGTGAAATGGTAGTTAAAATTAATAGAATATTAGGTTTAAAACCACTTAACTCCCTAATTGAAAGTTCGCAAACCACGTATCTGTTAAAGTAAAACCACGTAACTCCGTAACTATATCTGGAAAAACTACTAACTCCAATAATTAATTATATTAGGTATATTAATATAAAGAAAAGTTCCCACTGATATTATAATTATATTTATATTGGTGTTTTTAAAAATACAAGGTCAGTAAAGTCTACTTTTTCAAAGTTATTTAGTTTTTTGTTGCTCCTGTAAAAACAGGATAATGTGAGTTACGTGGTTTGTTAATTAGGCCAACGATATATAATTGTAGTCTTGTCTACACTAGCATACAACTCTCAGGTTTAGACTAACATACAAGTTCATGAGCTTCAGACTAGTATACAATTATATGTAATTCAGACTACTATACAACTTTATAGTGTTTAGATTAGCACACATCTCTATGAGGTTTATATTAGCATGCAAATTTATGGGGTTTAGATTAGTACACAACCCTATAGGTATTAGATTAAATTAAAACAAATCGGTAATGTACTAGTCTAGGGTGTTCAGACTGGTTTACAATTCTTCCGTGTTCATTTAAACAAACAATTCCAAGGTCATTTAAAATTAACAATATCTATGGAAAATTTTAAATTGTATAAATTAATGAAGACGAATTTCTTCAAAAAACACATTCTCATCAACAAAATAATGTTAAAAACTGAGTTATTTCATTATTTTATGTACTGGAATAAAGCTGCAGTTATTTCAGCTGGAAAATAAAATTATTTCTCGTGAATGTAACCCTTACTCTGTCAGGTTACATAAACAACTCCACAGAGCTTAAACTCAAATTTATAACTTAAGTACTGATATTATGTTTTTATCACATCTATAGCCGATTCCATATTACTATAGAAAAACTAAGAAATCAACAACCATGGCTTATAATTTCATTATCAAACCTACTTTGATGTCAATTTTTAAAGATACCTCTGTACAAATAAATAAAGGGTAAACACAATATAACACTACACTGTAATTATTAACTTATAAGAAAGTGTAGTGATTGACTTATTATTGCAAATGCTATAATAGCATTTATGAAAGATGAAGAAAAAACATCCCTGTAATGTACAGTGTAATGACATTGATCCCATTATCAAATGTACATCATTGATGCAATATAGTACAAAACTCCAATTCCACACATGTGGTTCTCACAAAAACTGATGACTTGTGCCTAAATTGTGTGCAAGGAGCTTGTGATGTGGGAAAATGAGTAGGGAATATACCCCTGCTTCAAGTATATCTAAAAAAGTGGTATTTTAAAATTAATTATACTCTTCTATGGCAGCATCTTTATGTATAAAGACAAAGGTATTTTAGACATAATTTATCTGCAATTCAAGATACAAAAGAATACATAAACTACATACTTTTTATAAATATTATATTATAACTAGTATCTTTTATTGACCATAACAACCATTTAAATTTTTAGTAGATTGATTTCAAAATCTAAACAAGCTTGATTTATAACAACAACAAAGTAATAATCGTCATTTAAAGCTACCCAACAACTTGCTCATTGTAAAATTAAAACTTTTTTTTTTTTTTTTTTTTTTTTTTTTTTTTTTTTTTACAAGATTATATCACTATTTTATAATTACAATTTTTTGGTAGAATATTTATTAAATTTATAAATATTTATACGGTTGAAATAATGGTTACTGACAGCTACTAATGCCACAATCCTACCTACCAAATTATTAAAAACTAATAAGACGAAAATAATTATAATTTAATAATAAAATTATAATAATTTTAGAATAAGTCGCAACGTTATAATTTAAAACTAGCAAATTTGCAATAGATATTATGAATTACAAATATTTTTGATTGCTAAAAAAAGAAAGGAGATTATATTTAATTTAGTTTATTTTTATGTGTAAATGTTGTTGTTAAGTTTATTCATTAAATTTTATTAAAAAGAAAAGAATTAATATTTTAAATATTAAGTTAGAGTTTAATAGGACCTATTTATTAGTTTAGATTTTGTATGGATAAGAGACTCATGCCTACCTTGGAAAATGTTCTTTGATAACACAAAAACAACTAAAGTTCAAAATATTTCGTAAACATTCTTCACTTTCTCAATCAGTGGAGAAGTATAAAAAGAAGACTAAATTTTGTAATCTAGGATGGATCTGTGTTGGGTTGAACCACAGACAATATTATAATTTTTTTTTTGCCTTTTGGGAGAGGAAAAAAAAGAATAAAGGATGATTATCTAAAATTAAGATTAGGGGATTCTCTAGATTTTGTGACACATTGATGAGACAGTTCCCATGTTCTAAGAGGGTACATTCTGGAAGAGTGATTTTATAATTTTTGTCGTGAAGCAGTCATCAAAAGTGACAACATTGCAATATTGGCCTTACCACAGACAACCATAGCATAAGATGAATGGCCACAGACATGTAAAAATCATGGATATAGAGAAAGCAAATGAACAACATGCACCAATCCACAACGATGTCACTTTTGATGACTGCTTCATGACAAAAATGATAAAATCACTCCCTCTAGAATCTCCCATACACATATAGTCCTATGGACCAGGGAAGGAGGGGAGGTATGTATAGACAAGAATTTGATTTTAACTTTGAAAAATATAATATTACAGAAATCATAATTTTATAGAAGCCTAATTATAAATTATGATTGATTACATTGTTGTATTAGTACGAGGTATGTTGAATTATAGTATCCACATGTTATATAAAGAAGACAGAAAATAACTCTAATTTTAAACAGCTGTTACAGCTCTAAAAATATGTAACTATAATAAAGATGTTTATTCAGTGCACGAATAAACAATGAAAAGAGATATAATAAAGAGATATTAATGTAAAACATAATATATAATGTTAAATGTTGGGTTGGTTCGATTATCTTGTTTTAGCTGTATGTTAAATCTTAAGTAGTTAAACTGACACGAGACGTGTACTATTGCCTTGGCAGTGTAAAATAATAAGCCACGGCCCCCTTGAGTTTGTATAAATATATAGATTTTTTATATTAATAAGTACCAGGACATAATTGTAAATAATGAACTAGGACCTATACAAATTTCTATATTAATGTAAAATGTAATGTATAATGTAGGGTTAGTTCGATTATTTTGTATCAGCTATATGTTAAATCTTAAATAGTTAAATTGACACGTGGCACGTACTATCGCCTTGGCAGTGTAAAATGATAAGCCACGCCCCCTTCATTTGTATAAATATGGGGTTCGGCGCAACATTAGATTCAGTTATAGTTTGATTGGTGTAGCTGGTGTATCACTGAGGAGGACGACTTTGTCGTTGAAACGCGTCTAATACTTAGGCGTATTTTTTTTATGAGGACTGTGTTCTGTGTGTTTGTTATACTGAATGAAAAGAGAGTTAGACTGTATTAATGTAGATTGCTTCCCGTATAATGTCAACTACTTCCGACGTTCAGTAGTATTAGGTCTATTAATAAATACCTAAAATTATCTATAATTTGTTTTCTTATTATTGAAATATCCTTTTATGAAACTTTTACGAATTTTCCATTAAGCGAAAAATATGAATCTAATTAAAAATTATTAAGAAATAATTTTTGAACAGCATACACATTATTAATTGTACTATACATACATATGTTGTTGATTATTATTTACTACCTATATTGACCCTATTACACAGAGTTAGAGCTAAGAAAAAGCTAGGAGTATATTCAAAATAGTATATAAGAAAAAATATCTAATTAATCACTGTATTTTTATTATTATACATTTTTCGGACATTTGATAACGGGAATTGATTCTTATTCAAGAAACGTCGTGTTTTGTATTTTTAACACACAAATGATGGCTAACAAATAACTTCAAATCGCTGTAGTTAGGAGTGTAATTCGCTAGGGAATAACACATCAACATTCGTGAAATATAAGACAAAATTCCTCTTTCGATCTGTGGCTTATAATTATCGTAGCTTTCAGTTACGAATGATAACCGAGATCAACCCTTTTCGACACGCTACCAAAATGTCAAATTTCAATTGGTAATATTTAGATTTTCTTGACAATCTTTATATTGTTGGAAAGAAGTTCAGATCTTTTGATTGATATATTGCATTTCCCAGTTAGAAATATTTTGTTTGGACTGTACAAACCAGTCATCATTCCAAATAGGTCAAATTATTTTCTTCTTCATAAAAATTTATTTTTCAAAATGTAAATTTTATAAATTGATTTATTTTATATCAAAATTTATTCATAACTATATGACAAAACTTTTGTATATCTTGAAAAACATACAAAAATTTTATTATATGGTATAAGGCTTTTTTACTTCATTTTTTTATTCCTAACATACTACTAACTCTTAAGATTTTTACATCTAATGTTTTTTCATTAACCCTCCATTCGCTGAACGACCACAAATGAGGTCGTTCGGTGACGCGTGGTTTAATCTAATGACCGGAAAAGACGTATTTTGCAATTCAACATTTCGCCCACTTAGAATCGTCCTATCACAATAAATAAAATACCGTTGGAAAGCTAATGTTCCGTAGATGCATAATCATGCAAAAAAAAATAATAATTAAAAAAAATACCACTAAACGTTATAAATAATATTCTAAAAATTGCTGAAGTTCGCATAGTTTTTATGCGTAAAATCAAAGATTTGAACTGTGCAGTTTTTAGTAAAAGCGACGCCATTTTTTCCCATATGATCACAAATCTATTTTCCTGTCAAACAGGTCGACCAAAACACTGTTCTGTAGATCACATCTTTCTGTTTCTATCCGTGGTTTACAAATAGTTCTATGTGTCATAGATCACAAGATATTTCTTATTGTTTGTTGCAAAAAAGGAAAACTTATGAATGCTTTGGAACAGTTTGAAATATACAAAGCATTCAAAACAGAACCTGGAACACTACTTAACGAGAAATTGAACTTTGATGCAAACTCATTATTTGACACAATAATAGAATGTTAAGACACAACTGATAAGCTTCCAAGATTCACTTGAGGAACTAGTCCAGATACAGATAGTGTACCTACAAGATGTGTTTTATTGTGTCTTCTATGTGTATGTGTATTGCGTGTATAGCTGTGTGTTGTGAACTTTTATGTTATAACGAGGAATAGTAAATGTCCTGAAACTGAACACTTGAAAATGGCTGAATAGCCGAAACGGCCGTCGTTGAGAAAAAACGCAAAAAACTACTGGACGGTGAGTAATTTAATAAAAGATATTTCTATTTGACCATAGTAGTAACCTAACGGAACGAATTTCACTTGGCATTCGGAGCAGTTTACTAAATAAGATAATCGATATTTTGTAACTAATCTTTACAGAATGTTGTAGAGGAGATTTCATTCTACAAGTTGGTATTACTTGATATATCCTACAGTTCCTTTCAAGATCTCTTTTTAACATAAATTGACACGGAAAGGCGTGGCAAAGGCGTAGCGCTTTATTTTGGGATTATATATTTCTGTTTGTGTATACAAGTTACAATATATGTGTTTTTATTTCTAAAGTTTATTTTTTTGAGTGAAGTTCTAGTTTTGGAATGGTTTATATTTGGGATAACCTAGAGGTAAGTTAAAAACCTAGGCCTAAAAGCAAATTTTCTTATATGTCGTGTTTCATTTGATTATACAAGTGTATAAATGTACAGGGTGTTTATAAAAGAACTCCTTGATTTAAAGTTTTATTAGTACACAGTAAAGTTAAATTAATAGTTATTAAACCTATATATTATTAAAGAGAATGTTCTCAAGTTTTTTTTTTCATACCTAATAAAGTTCTATATGAGCACCATTTGTTGCCCTGGCCACGTCTAAACGATATTCAGTTTCTTTCCAGGTATTCAGCAGCAAATCAGGCGTGACAGATGCTACAGCTTCAACAATCCTCTCCCTCAGATGAGCAATGTCACGGATCTTCTCGGAATACACAATGTTTTTTACATGTCCCCAAAGGAAAAAATCTAGTGGAGTCAGATCTGGGCTCCTTGGTGGCCATGCAAGTGACCCACATCTACCAATCCACCTATTAGGAAAACGAAAGTTCAACGCATCACGGACACGGTTGCTGTAGTGAGGTGGCGCACCATCTTGCTGGAAGAAAATTGGTCCCTTTTCTTGTTCAATATCATCTATTTGTGGGAAAACGTATAGTTCTAACATATCACAATAAATATTCCCATTAATTGTCTTCTCTGCGAAGATGAAAGGTCCGACGATACGATCATGCATCAATCCACACCAAACATTGACTTTGGGCGAGTCTCGCTGATGTTCTATGAATTCATGCGGTGGCTCTGACCCCCAAATCCTACAATTGTGTCGATTGACAGACCCACTTACGTGAAATGTCGCCTCATCAAAAAACAAGTCATTTTCTAGGAAGTTCGCATTTTCTTCAATGCTGTCCAAAGTGAAGACTGCGAAATCGACTCTTTTCACTTTGTCAGTGATCTTGATTTCATGCAGAAGTTGAATCTTATACGCACGTTACTTTCCGATATATAGCTATTTGATTAATAACTCCAAATTTTTTACATCTAACATATTTTTTCACTACACAGCTAAATTCTATGCACCTTTCTGAATATAATGATATATAGAAGTTGTGTTTTCCATAAATGTAACTATTTTTGGTGAATATTTGAAAATAAGCGTAACAAATTCCCTTTTTTCGTAAAATAATTTTTTAAATTTTGAAAATGTAACAAGTTAATTTTTTTTCCCTAAATATATTCACAAATATTATACAAAACTTTTGTATATCTTGAAAAAAGGTGGTAAGCTATTGATTTTGGATGATACAGGTTTTTGCTGAAAAATGTTAACTTCATTTTTTGACATCTAACATACTTACTCCAAAACCATTTATATATATATATATATATATATATATATATATATATATATATAAATAAAAAAATATTACATAGATGAATTCTATGCATCTTTCTGAGAAAAATGATGTCTTATAAGTTAGGTTTTGAATAAAAATAATATATTTTATTAATTTTTTAAGAAAACAAAACTTTTACAAAACCTTTAACATACGGCGAATTCAGGGTTAACATAGATGGATTCTATACATCTCTCAGAAAAATAATATATAACAAGTTGGGTTTTGGAAAATATTACTATTTTCAGTAAATTTTAAAAAAAACATTAAAAAATTCACAAAATGGCATACCAATTTAGGAATTTCTAATAGGCGGTTATAGGGTTCATAGCAACATCATAAATGTAAAAAATAGAGCACTACAGAAGCTTAAGTTTGTTGAACAAGACGGAGAATATCCAATACTAAAAACTTTTAAGAAGGCCCGGGAGGGGGGTAGAGCAACACTTTTAGCATGACAAAAATGATTGAGCTCACATTAGTGCAATTTTTAATATAACAATAGCAACAAGTATAATAACTATGCCGTCTCTAATTTTATTTCGAAATGTCTCATTTTGTATGGTAGCATTTAACAAATAAATCAACATTTTAAAATAAATATTTCATAATTACATGAACTTTTTAAATATATTTAGAGCTGGTCCATATCTTACAAAAATAGCTATACCTGCCGTGTTTACAAGAAAAACTGTGGTTAATTTTGTATTGGCTATAAATTTTTTATTTATTGTAAAATTTTAAGTAGATATATTTTGAATCTATAAATGTTTAATAAAAAATTATTATCATCATTTCTCCCCCCCCCCCCTATATCGAAAGTACTTTCAATAACAGTGTAGTATTTTACTTTCCAATATAACAAATAACCCATGGTAATTTTGCTCTTAGGCATAGTAATTAAAAAATTGTTCCAGTCTCAATAGAAAACTGTAAAAACTTTAACTGAATGATATCATTTTTATTTGATGTTAGAGTGTTGTCTTCTGTCAATATCAGGGTGTTTACTAACAGTTGCTACTGAAATTCCCGACTTTTCACTTATTTTTTGATAATCCCATTTGTTGTTCATAACTTTTCTGCAAAAATATGAATAATGAATTTATAAAGATAAGTGTGCACAAGGTCAGTACCATACAGACTTCAAGGAAATAACAATTCATAGTAATATATTTTATAATGAAGATCACACTATATTGGTACAGCCAACAACAGACATTTCTCTATTTCGCCGTTTACAAAAACTCCCAGTGAGGTATGAAAATAAATCAAGTTAAAATTATATAGGTGACAGAAACAAGAAAATTAGTTTTTCATCGAATTCCATTTCAAACCTTTGTAAACAGAACATATTGGACACTTAAAAAAATACCGGTTCAGAAGTTATCAAGCAAAAAATTTCATATAGATTATGACTACCATAAGTCAATATCTGTAATCATTTAATTGTCTGGCACCACTATATTGGAAAAATAATAGTAATGTTAAATAATTCTAAATAGTTATCGTGGTACAAGTATAACATAATTAATGTTAAGATTACGACGAATAAGGATGAAGCAAACATATACCCTTTAGAGGAAAAGGGGAGAAGGGGACTAAAGAAAAGTTCTGATAAAGGAAGATGTTTTAAATCTATAATAAAAAATGGTGTAAACAAGACTACTCCTTTCTCTCTCTATTTCTTAACCATTTTTTTTTCAATCCAATTTTGCACACCGAATTAGGCTATTAATCTTCACATAGCATTAAAATTGATTAAAATTGGTAGAGCCCTTTTTAAGAAATTCGTCTTTTATAACATCCTTGTGGTTGATTTTTTGGTTTTTTACCGACAACTCACGAAGCAGTATTTTTGGAGTGATGATGACTAAAACATTTTGTAAGAGATATTAGAGGCTATACTTGAGCAAAATTTGATCAAAATTGCTAGAGTTAATTTTCAGAAAATAGTAATTTTGAGTTTTTTTGCTTACAGTAGCTATCAAATTTTGAGTAATAAAAAAATTCTGAATTATATCCAAACTATGAGTCCTCGCATTTGGCATTGCACATAGCACGCTTCATTGTGTGTGCATTATTCCATCTTGGTTATCTATTGGCTAATAACTTCTGTGTAGTTATCTGCCTAAATATTAGACAGTGTATGAGAGATCAGAAACTGAAGTTTGGTACCATTCTCACACACGACACAATGGTTCCAGCTGGACAAGGTCAATCCAAGTACAGATTCAATCAAGTTATAGGTATAAATCAGCAGATTTAATAGTTTACTATTATTTTGTTTATAAATAGATTTTTATTTATTAACATTTCGAGTTTAAATAGATCGGAAACATAATAACATTGTTGTTTGAAGAACACGGCATAGAGGTAATGCTTATTTTTACTTTCAATATATGAGTAACATACGGCAAAAGAGACTTTTACCACTAATTTTATAACAGATATTCAGCTTAAAAAGTTTTCAAATTAAAAATATGTATTGATTTTCTAATAATCTTTAAGAAACAAAATGTTCTTGACCTGTTCTTGACCTGTTCTTGACCAACAATTAAAATAAGTCATCACTTGATGAAAATTATTCGTCCGAATTTTCTAAGAATTAAAGTAAATTCTTTGTATCATTCCTGATAATAAAATTTAATTATTTACGCATAAATATCATGAATAAAGGCAATGTATAAAGTGTGTCATAAAACAAGTATGCATCAATACATCATTCACGCCTAAAGCAGTCTTCCTTTTACTAAGATATCGCAATGACCCAATACGACCAAGCTGAACTGCAACCGTATGATGCATTAAGATAAAATGACCTAACACAAACAGTTTAGTTTTATGATGACCAAAATTTTGTGTCATCATATATATATATATATATATATATATATATATATATATATCATTTTTCTCAGAAAGATGTATAGAATTTATCTATATAATGAAATCAATTTTAGATTTAAAAGTTTTGAAGGTAGTATGTTGGGAATCAAAAAATGTGTGAATAATAGAGTGAAAAAGCCACAGGAAAGCTAATAAGCAAATTTTATATACCATATAACAAATTATTAAAATAATTTAAAGATTTACATAAGTTTTGAAATGTAGCTGTGAATAAAAGTAGATAAAAAAATTAATCAAATATATAAAATTTACATGTTGAAAAATGAATTTTCTAGATGGAAAAAACTTTCCGAAAAGTTAGGATTATTTTTTTTAATTTACCCAAACTAATAATATTATGTAAAACACAAATTGTTATATACCACTGTTTAGAGAAATGTACGTAAAATTGAACTATGAATTTACAAATTTACTACAATGTCATTTTCTAGTAAAGTAATCAAGAACGAGAAAAATTATCTTTTCATCCCTAACCTAACCTATCACAAAAATCACCAACAAACTTGCTAATAAATTTGTTTACACTATTCAAACACTTATAATAATTGTATAGTTGTGAAGATAAATCCGTATCAACACATGTCAACAAAACAAAATAAACAATTTACAATAAATTATAATCCAAAAAAACCCACAAAACAACGATTGTGCAAATAGACACTGCTTGACATCAGATTGCTGCAACTGCACAAACAAGGTCACTAGACAAGTTTGTTGACTACTTTCCTTGTGTTAGTCAAGTCCTAAATATTAGTTGGACAGGGGAATGAAATAAAACATTTGACAGATATGAAATTCTACTTTCCAATGGTATAAATATCGTCAAAAAAATTGAAATATTACTAATCGATATTTGACATTTCGTAAACATATCAAAAAGAAAACTGGATTGGTTACAACTTTACAGAATGTATATATCTCAAAAACTATGACAGATGCGATAATTTTGGATACGTAGTTCAAAAGAGGAAGAAAAATACAATAAAAATATCGGCTATTTGTGGTATTTTCCCTAATTACAAAAATTATATGATCAATAAGATCACATTTTGTAATATTGTTAAGAACCGTGAAGTGCTCCTTCCTAGCGGCAAAACACTCCAACTACTACTAATCTAACTTGAATTGAAAAAAATGTGATTTTTCGGGTATAAAACATGTTAAAATTCTTGATTTTGTTAAAGTTTTAAAGATTAAAAACTATAACAGTTAGAAAGATTTGGAAAACACAGATCGAAAGATGAAGAATCGTTGTATAGAACAGTGTCACTGTAGATTTGTTAAACAGAAATATGAATTTGTGAAGATTAGACAAAGAATGGTGTAAATTTGTGTTTCAGAACTATGCAGTTATTGTGTTACTTGTTTGCTGTGAAATACACAAACTTCACCAATTAATTAAATATTATTTATAATGTTTCCTGGTATTTTGGTTACATGATTATGAATGTTTGGAACATTAGCTTTACAACGGTATATTATTTATTGTGGAAGGACGATTCTTAATGGGCAAAATGTTGAATTTAAAGAAAAGTGAATTTGTGTTGTTTACAGCTACAGGAACAGAGTTGATTGATACAAAATGTATCTAAAACCACTAGAAGGGTTAAAAAGAAATATGTTGCCATCCAATAGGAATGAAGATGGGATTTGGAAAAAAAAGGTATCGTGTTTGTAACAATAAATAACATTTTTATAAACATAAAGGTAAAAGTTTAAAGTCCTTAGTTGTAAGTGAATTATCGGTTTTTACTTTCATTAATCTTTTCTATAAGGTCTCTCTTAAACCACCACTTGTTTTCTTCCAACCTTAACAACATTAGAATATTCAAGGTATTTAAACATCGATGTTTATTTCATGTTCTTTTCTTCCTATTTTTCATAAGACAATGATGACCGAAAGGTTTTGCCTTTAAACAAGGAAAATATAGCAAAAAGTGAGGGGCCCGAACCTGGAGTTTGCCATACGGACTTTCTGTTCTTTTGAATTGAAAAAATCATATGATCTTGATTTTTTTCATCGTACATACATGACATTTCATTTAAATTGGAGTATTTTTTTCCCGAGGAACTTGATTTATGCAGAAACTCTTGATTATCAGGGTGTCCGCTCAAATCAAAATCCAAAATTCAAGCATAATTCAAGGTTTTAAAGGCTTATATATTTGAAATTCAAGTACGTTCGGTCGGTATATGTCCATCAATAAAACATACTTTTTTTTTACAGTTTTGAAGTCCTAACATTGTTTTTTCAAACACTAACTTTAACCCTAGAACCAGCATTGGTTATTTTAATTAATTTTCTTCGTTTGTTTAAAAATTAATAAAAAATATTATTTTTATACAAAACCAAACTTGTAAGACATCATTTTTCTCAAAAAGATGCATAGAATTCATCTTTGTAATAATTTTTTTTTTGAAACGGTTTTTGAGTACATGTCAAAAAAATATGTTATCATTTTTCAGAAAAACCTATATCATCCAAAATCAAAAGCTTACCACCTTTTTCTAAGATATACAAAAGTTTTGTGTAATATTTGTCAATATATTTAGGGGGGAAAAAAATTTTGTTACATTTTCAAAATTTAAAAAAATATTTTATAGAAAATTGTTAATTAGTCATTTGTTTTTCAAAAATATACCAAAAATAGTAATATATATTTTATACAAAAGTTCTATATATCATTATATTCAGAAAGGTGCCTAGAATTTAGGTGTGTAGTGAAAAAAAATGTTAGATGTAAAACATTTGGAGTTTTTTGGTCAAATACCAAAAAATCTGAGAGTAACAGAGAGAATAATTTCACAGAAATGGTAATCTACACCATACAAATAGATTTTTTGAATTTTTTCATTGATTACTAGAGATTTGTAATATATTTGTGAATATATTTAGGGGGAAAAAATAATAATTTGTTATATTTTCAAAATAAAAATAACGATTTCCCCTAAAAAGTGATACTCTGACGAGTGAGGTTAGGTTTGACACCTCGACAATTTAGGCGTAATTAGTAACTTTCTAAAGCTAAGCCTAAGAAAAAATCATTAGATTTCACTAAAACAATATACTTTACAAAGAATAACACACATATTCACTTGTATAATCACATAAAACACTCAATATAAGAAAATTTGCTTATAACCTAAATTTACAAAATACCTCTTAGGCTATCCCAAATATAAACCGTTCACAAACTAGAAATTCACTCAAAAACATAAACTTTAGAAATAAAAACACATATATTGTAACTTGTATATACAATTTATATACAATTTGTATATACAAACCTTCAAAATAACAGAAATAATAAAAATATTACACAAATGCCACGCCCTTATGCGTGTCATTTTGATTCACGGACTCGAGTAAGATTGCCTATGTTTCGTCTTGAAAAGAAGCTACAGAAAATAATAGTAAGAATTATCAAGTGGTACCAAGTTGTAGAATGAAATTTCCTCTACAACATACTATAAATATCGAAACAAAAATATCGAAAGAAAAATATATTGTCATTTCTTAAACTGCACCGAATGCCAAGTGAATTTCGTGCTGTCAAGTTTCTACTTTCATCAAGTAGAAATATCTCTGGATCTGTGAGACGCAAAAAAAATTGTAATCTATGGTTAGAAAGAGAAACATGTGATCTATAGAACAGTGTTTTGGTCGACTTATTTGACAGAAAAATAGATTTGTAATCATATGGGGAAAAATGGCGTCGCTTTTACTAAAAACCGCAGAGTTGAAATCTACGATTTTACGCATCAAAAATATGCGAACTTCACCAATTTTTGGAATATTTTTTATAACGTTTTGTGGTATTTTTTTTGCATGATTATGCATCTACGGAACATTAGTTTTCCAACGGTATTTTATTTATTGCGATAAGACAATTCTAGGTGGGCGTAATGTTGAATTGCAAAAAAGTGTTTTAGAGTCGGTGAACTAAAACCATATGTCTCATACCAACCCGCCAGCGGGTTGTTCGCCACGTCGAGAGTTAATAAATCATTAAATTATTTTGAGAAAATAGTTTAAAACAACTATAAACATTGTGAAAATATGTTTTTTTTTATAATTACAAAGTATGTTACTGTACAGAGAAACAAATGATGAATACAAGGTATCGAAATACATTAAATATTGTAGCCTACTTAATTTCAATACCATGTTTGAGAACAAAAATCATACCAGGTCCTAAGTGATAACTCTTCTTTTCTTTTTATTTACACTATTGACAACACATTTTAGGCAGAAATCAAGTACAAAAACACTTGCATTGATTAAAATCTGTGCTTATGATAAAATGGTAAAAACATGGATTAATTTGAAAACCAGATACTTCAAAGTTCAGTTAACACATTCAGGAATATTATTATACATTTTTCGGACATTTGCCATCATTTGTTTTGGGAATAAGAATCAATTCCCGTTATCAAGTGACTAAAAACTAAAGAAACATGAAACTAGAAACTAAGCCTATGTAAGAAGTAAAATTAAATAAGAATAGGACCAACCTTAATATCTAAGCATACATCTCAGAGCTAAAACTGAGAAGTCATAATACACAATCATGTTAACACACAACTAACGTCAAATACGTGTTATTGTATCAAAGATACAGCAACAAGTGACGTGGTCCAGATGGCGTGACCAACTATTACGGGAGTGGCCTATTGTTAGTTGTATTGTATATTGTCTATCAATATAATGGTCTATTGTCTATATATTGGCGAGACAAAAAGACTATTAAACTATAGAATAAAAGAACATAAAAACAATGTGCGGTTAGGCCTAGTCGATAAATCTAAAATTGCAGAACATATATGGTTCGAAAATCACAAATTTAATTGGGAAGAGGCAAAAATCATACACCGGGAAAGTAACTTATACAAACGTAAAATAATTGAAGCCTCATATATAAAACTAACGGACAATCCTATCAGCCAATCAAGTATTGAAGTAAGGCCATTATGGCTCCCATTATTAAAAAAAGAACTAAAATTTGATTATAATACCCCTACAACTAAAAAACAAGTTGAAATTTTACCTGTTAAATCGCCACAAGGGGTTGTAACCCGCTCTCGGGTTAGGAAGCTTAATACAACTAACAATAGGCCACTCCCCTAATAGTTTGTCACGCCTTCTGGACCACGTCACTTGTTGCTGTATCTTTAATACAACAACACGTATTTGACGTTAGTTGTGTGTTACCGTGATTGTGTTTTTTGACTTCTCAGTTTTAGCTCTGAGATGTATGCTTAGATATTAAGGTTGGTGGTATTCTTATTTAATTTTACTTCTTACATAGGCTTAGTTTCTAGTTTCATGTTTCTTTAGTTTTTAGTCACTTGATAACGGGAATTGATTCTTAATCCCGAAACGTCGTGTTTTGGTTTTTTAACACACAAATGATTGCAAATGTCCGAAAAATGTATAATAATAAAATTGAACTTCCATCATTAACAAATAACTTCAAACAGAGAATACATTCAGGAAAATAAATTAGATATTAAATAGGCAACAAATTAGGAAATTTTCTTGTCAATAACTTCAGCCTCCTTTCTTGCCTCTGAGATTAATTTTTGTTTTATCCTCCAATTCTCTTATCAGGATTTGATTTCTTCTTTTTAGCTGCTTTCTGAAGTCAATGGGCACTTTCTGGAGAGAATCATATTTCTTTATTGTGTCATAGACCATCCTCGTAGACACTAGGGATAGTTCCTTTAGGTTTTCAATGATACACTCTTTATTAATAGAAAATCCCATTTTTACTTCTACATTACCATGAGAAAGTATCAGGACTTTTTTGATAACCTTTTCAAGGCTGTTGGACTCAAAATCTTGTTCTTTCACCAAATTCATCCATAAATCATATAATCTATTAATCTTTAGCCTGCTCCATCCATAGACTTTTCAGTATTCTTCTAATTAGTCAACTTTTCTTTTTGAACAGAACATAACATCTTGAAATCATTTTGGGGCTCTTCAGCAGTTTGAGAACTGATAAGGTTGCTTTCAGTCATTAGAATTATTAGAATCTCAAACCTTTTTTTGCCAATATCGATTGGGGATGTATTGGGGTCCAGGCTATTGATGAATTTTGTTGCATTATGTTCAAGGGGTGACTTCTCAAGCAATTTTTCTACTAGGCACTGAAGTGATTTCTTACATTCATTTTTCATAGTGTTTACTTGCAGTGTTGAAATTTTGTCATGAACCTATCCAATCTCACACTTAGTCCCAATGTCTATATTAATTTTGCAAGCTTCCAAAAAGTTTTCACTTTTCTTCAAAACGTTGATTGATAGTTACTTTTTCCTGCACAATGAACCTTTCCATTTCTTTCAGGATTGGATTTTTAAAGGATGTATATACAAAAGGGGCCAAAAGTGCATTGTTTTGAAGAAAGCCAACTTGGCTCCAAAAAGAGGGTCTTTAACCTTGTCTTGTATAATTCGAAAACTATCGGTGTTTGGATTTGATTTAATTTTCTTCAAGTTTTCTAAGTATAGCTTCAATTTGAAGAGTAAACTTATTGCGTCTTGAGCTACCTCTACATTCTCAAGTCATCTAATGGCACAAAACTTTTTGGGGAAAATATTAGTTTCTGTTATTCGAATTAAATCCCCTCTCCTTACAGGGTGGTCTTTAAAATAGTTGTACGATGCACGAAGATAGCCTACTAAATTCCATCCAATGATTTCCATAGCATTTTTGAAAGCACAATTTAGAGAATGAAGGCTACAAGTACCAATGCTAAACATTTTGTTTTCCAACCTCAAGCTAAGCATTTTGTTAACATTAGGCCCATACACTGATATTTGGATCAGTTTTCGTAGATCTAGACCATTGATTGCTACCACAAAATGGTTTAGCATGTCCACAGCTGTAGCTTTTAACAAAAAAAAACTGAGGTCAGGTATCGAGTTTATACCTGGCGGGTTTTTATC
This sequence comes from Aphrophora alni, assembly GCA_963513935.1. Taxonomy (NCBI): domain Eukaryota; kingdom Metazoa; phylum Arthropoda; class Insecta; order Hemiptera; family Aphrophoridae; genus Aphrophora; species Aphrophora alni. The sequence goes on along the minus strand of OY740765.1, from coordinate 16,703,928 downwards.
ACTTCAAAACCTAACAATAATGTCCATTTGTTGACTTTGACTGATTTTATTCAATGATTCATCAAAGGAAATCACAAAGTTTTCACAGCGAGTCAGCTCTTCAAGAAGTGGACTTTTAAAGTGAGAGGCTAAACCATAGCTGATCAAGAATCCAATTTTTGTTCTTTCAAGGGACATATTCTGAAGAACTACTTGTTCAGGAAAAGTGTGTTTTAAAATTTGAATGTCATTTACTATGGCCCTGTGTGATTTGTAAGTGAAAACAGAATGTAGACACCAAACATTTCTGCTTTCGTCACTTCATCCCCAATTTTGAACATATCCATAAATTTAGATGGTTTGACTAACGGTAACTGTGAATAATTATTAATATGTGTTTAGCATTCGAACTAGTAGGTGTTCCATTTGAAGCATTTGTAATAGTAGCCGTTGAAGTGTTCAAACTAGTAGGCCTAGAAGGAGTTTCATTTCTTTTCTTATTTGGGGCTAGTTCGGAGTTTAAGGGAGGAGTGTTTTTCAGAAACTGACATTTTTGGCTGTCCTTTGGATTTTATTTTGTTTCAATGTTTCAGCCCTTTCATATGACTGACCAGAGTTTGCTTTCCCATGGTGACAACAGAAATATTTCCAACACAGAAGAGACATTTGGCAGAATAGGGGACATTAGGATTTCTTTGTAACCATAACTTGAAGTCACGTTCCATTAACCAGGTTTCCTGAACGAGGGTCTTTCCATGTCTACTCATATTATTGTTTTAGCCAAGCCAATCTAACCTGAAAGGAACCATCAACTGTAATAAATACTTGACTAAACAGAGTAAATCTTATAATATAGTTTTTACAAAGAACACTAATATTACGAATATTTGCCATCATTTGTGTATAGAATTAGTAATATAAGATGTTTCGGGAGTATAAATCAACCCCCGTTCTCAAGTGAACAGATAAAACTAACTTACATGTCTAAAACAAAACAAGAAAAGAGGCCTATATAAATAGATCTAGTCAAAAATACTAATAAGCCAATATGAGTAGGCTTAGTCAAAAAATTTAAATGAAATTGAAAACCTTAAAATAACAAAACAAGATAAAAGTCCTAATTAAATAAATAAAAGTCCTAAATCAGTATCACAAACACAGGTAAATAACACTAATACAAGAAAGGAAGGGTTTGCCAAAAAACAACCTTCTCTTCAGACATGAAACAACTATTTATATAGGCCTATTTTCTTGTTTTGATTTAGTCATGTAGTTTAGTTTTATCTATTCACTTGCGAATGGAGGTTGATTTATACTCCCGAAATTTCATGTATTAATTATATACACAAATGACGACAAATATTTGTAATAATAGTGATCTTTGTAACAAAATGAACTCACCATTTAATAAATAACTTCTTATAATGTAATTGATTATTTATTTATTTTTTGTTTATTTTTCTTCAATTTTTTACCCTTACTCAATTTAAAAATAGAGTAGATTGTTCATTGAATATAGACCAATATAACACCATTATTATTTAATAATTTATTTTATTATCTAATAATAATCTATTGATAATAGGCTTATAAATAATTAATGAATTAATGGCAATTATGTATTGTACCTCTCTTCGGATTTTAGTCGCTAAAATCGTGCAAACTTAAAATATTTACTATGTTTGTCATTAATCAGATTTTTTTTTTTTTTTTTTTTTTTTTTTTTTTTTTTTTTTTTTTTTAATTTTCAAGTCTCAAAATATATAAATATATCATTATTCTGAAAAATATCAAAATTATGTTACTAGGAACAGATGTATTAAGTTAGAAGCCTACAATTGTGTATGAAATACATGATGTGCAGTACATCGCGACTGCCATCAAATTCAAATTATACAAATTTATTATTATTAGAAAATTGATAGATTTCACAAAGTTTTAGGCAGGTACACATTCGTAATAACCCAAATAAGCCTTGATTCCTTGTATCTAAAAGTGTCATTCTCTTCAATATTAATGGAATTTGAAACTAGAAAATTGCCAAAAAATATCTGATAATGACAAACAAGGTCAATAGTTTTGCATGATTTTAGCGACTAAAATCAGGAGAAAGGTACAATACATAATTGCCATTATGGCTTGGTGACAATTAACGATAAAACCCTCAACAAAACCTAGCCTAGTACTTTACTTAATGTTTTAACAAAATCCGTGTTAAAAAATCGAATTATCTGAATACATTCATACATTGAATATTAAAAGCCAAAAGCCAGTTTGTACCATAATAACAAGAATGTTTAGGTTAGGGCTTATAAGGATAACCCCCAATACATTTGGCTATGATAGCAATAGTACATTAAGTAACGTAACCAGAAAACAAACTATTACACAAGTCAAAAACCTCCCATGGACGAACAATTATTTTCCCATAGATTGATTAAATTTTTAGAATTACCACTTTGTAAAAGTTTGCTAAGATAGAACTGGGATACAATTTACAATTCGCTCAACGGATATATTCAAATAACTTTCCAAGTATTTTACTGAAAAATGGTAAGCTGTTTAAATAATATAATCAAAACAAAATATTAATGTGGAAATCAATCTTACTTACCTTCAATCCAATCTTAAAAGTTGAAACATTGTTGACACTTGAGATGTTACGCCAATAACTGGTACTTAGTAACTGCTACTCTAGAGCAGCAGATTAAACCTGCTAGAGTATGGTGATTAGATGTAACTCATCATTACTGTCTTAGTCTGTTACTCGTTGTTTCGTTATTGTCCAAAAACTTCGAACTGCCGCAGGCAGTAGGCCTGTTAAGTACTGTAGGATGCAACTACAGTATATTATCTGCTATTGCTATCAGCTGAAAATATAAAAGTTGTGGATTCTTGCTTGTGATTGGCTTTTCAGTAGCAATAATGGTTAGAGTATTGTTATATGTTGGAGCCAGAACAGAGGTTGTATTTCTGTTAGTGTTATTTACTATACAGTGTCGTATATCGTGTTAGTGTTTCACGTAACATATCTTAATTTAAGTAGTACTTTTATTTTACTACTGAACAGTATAAATAGTTAAAGCTTAAGTGTAAAGTTATATCAAAGTTTAAAAGTGTAAACTAAGTTTTAAATTTAGAATAAATATGTCCATTCTGGTGGTGAAAAAAACAGACAGTTGCGAATTTTAATTTGGAATTTTTTATTCCTGATATCGCATTTGGCTTGTTGCAATATTTGAAGACAGAATAATGGATATGCCTGTTAAAGTGTTTTTGAGATGGGTACGTTTGCAATAATGCTAAAAACAATTAGTAGTACAGCTAGTTACAGTAACAGTAAATCATGACTAAAAATAATAGCTTTTTTTACATGTTAGTTGTTGATACATGTTAGTTGTTGATACATGTTATTAGTATCTTGGGAACAGCAATGACGTAGTACCAAGAGTTCGAATTTGTGTAATACGATAAACATCGAAACACATGAAATCAATTTTTCATTATACAAAATAACTATACCTTAACACTACACAAAAATATCGTACAAGAAGCGGTAAAATATCAATTTATGTTGATGAAATTCCCGACAGCTGTTTAAAATTCCAGTATAATTCCTGCTATTTCCTAATTTCAAGTCGACTAGACACATTGATTAGGTAAATAGTTAAATTTTGTTATACATATTTTATCTGCATGCTACAACACTATAGTCATTTGCTATATTTATAGGATAAATACACTAGAATTTCAATCGAAAATATGTTCATTCATTAAAAATTGACTTATTAAACACACTTCAATGTGGTGAAAGATCTTCTTTTGTTGTTATTTGTTGACAACGATGCAATCGAAGGTTTACATTTCCTTCTTTCAATCAGACATAAAAACAAACAAATACAGAAGGACGCCAATTGGTGCTATAACACTGGAAAACCACATCGGTAGTTATCGGTACTTACGAATATTAACAATGATATGATAAGAATACTAACTGAGACAGTTGATAGTGAGTTGCTCGTGTTCTTCATTTATTGATGGTTTTAAAATAATTTGACAAAAATGGGATAAGAAAACATAAAAGTGGAATAAAATACAACTGTTTTTTTCAAGGACAGTTGAAAAATTCCTGTATATAGGAATTTCTGGTCGCTGGACACCTTGTTCAAGTATAGAAATTATTTATCAATTGCAATGAAACTTTAGGAAACGATGCTTCTTATGAAGATAAATAACAATGTTAAATTTCATGTAAACATAACCTAAAAAATACATTTTGTAAAAAATGTTCATGGCCTTGTAGAAATAAGCCAAAAAAATCTTAGAGACTTGATATTTTCAATAACTTGAAATTTTTTAAAAGTACTTTGCGATCCAAAATTGACAGGTACAGGCAGTCCTAGTAAGCAAAGGTTAAGCTTAATTAACATCATTGTTAATACTTAATACATTTTATTTTGTTTGTCATCACTGTTTGTTGTTGTTTGTCAAAGACAAGTATATGTTTGTCAATTTTTTAATTTGATAATAATAATTTTATGGCTACTTTATAAAACAATAATCATATAATTATTTTTTAAATAATTCTTGTCATTATTCTTTTGTAAACTGTTAAATAAGTCAAAATATGTTAGAACAAAATAGTTTTACCTAATTAACTGCAAAGTTGCTATTTTTACAGTAAATACCACTAATAGTGACATTATACATGTTTTAACTTTTTGAGGACTAATATTGTCCTGGAATGTCATCAGGTACAGTCCGTATAGTAGTAACTTCTTAAACATAAAAATGTCTAAAAATAGTAAAATATTAAAAACTTTAATTTGATTTTTAATCAAACAAAGTTACTAAAAAAAAAAAAAATTCTTTACAAAAAATGTCAAATAAGTCAGAAATACTTTCAACCAAAAAAATTTTTAAATTTAAAATCGTCAAAGCAGGGTTGGATACATAAAAAACATTTCAGTCTTGGCACTCGTAGGTCCGTTTTTTTCTCTCCTTTGCATATTATACCAAAAGTAGCAACATTTTAAAATTGCCTTCAGATGTTGGTAGCAGATGAGCAAACAACGGCCACTTAGTCGGAGCAGATGTTTGTCGTCACTCGATTTCAGTGATCGAGTTATAGTAGTCTAGTGTGTTGTTGGGGTACGGTGGATTGTGACCGTCTCCACTTCTTTTGACCAGCTGGAAGCTCCGGCTGGCTGGAGACCGTGTACACTTTAGCCGAATCTTGTCAGGATGGGCCAAGGAGTCGGGTTAGGACGCTAATGAACGCACGCAACGCAAGTTAAATTAAATGTTACCTTTTATTTGAGCGCCGAATTAAATTACAGATATATTTATAATTTATAAAAAAGACATAACGTCAAGATAAAGCCTTAATAGCGGCCGAAAAACATACCGTTTAATTTAGCTAGCACGTGGCCGAAAATGGACTGACCTCGTCCCGTAGCGGTCTTCCTTCTCGCGGCTCTCGGAAGAGACTCTCGCTCGGCTCACTGGTTTAAGCCCTCCACTCCTCGTCTCTCCCCCCTCTACGTAATCTTGCACTGCTCAACAAAATTGCAAGTGCCAATTCATATTTTATTATTTAGAATCCCTTCCCATTACATCCAAATTTATACTTATTATAGTTTTGGTTTGGTGGGCTCCTTGGCTGGGCCACAGGATCTCAAATATCTGTCTAATTAAATTGAGCCTATAGTCCAAAAATGAAACTTTTTTGTTTGAATGCATATTATACATGTTGAAGCCATTAAACACAGTGATATCGAACCGGTGGAAAAACAATTTTCTATACCACATTGTTGTTTAGTATTCAGGATTAATGAAGGAAATCATTAATACATGGCCATCCAACACCACAGTGATATCGAACCGGTGGAAAAATAACTTTCTCTACTACATTGTTGTTTAGTGTGCAGGATTGATGAAGGAAATCATTATACATGGCCCCATGCCTTTAGCATATCCCAATACCGATTTAGGTTTGTCAACAGTCTCACCTATTTTGGTGATAGGGTTCATTGTATGATTTTGTTCAGTTGTTAGTATTGTCACTTCCTGCCTGTTACACTATTTTATTCCGATCATGTGTGTTTTGGTATATACTGTACGATCACCTTTTTTCATTTTTGTTTAAATTTGTAAAAATCCTTTCTAGTTATGTCTTACTGTCTCACAAGTGCCGATATAATTTTAAAGCAGCCATTCAAGTAAGGCTACTGCACCAATTAACTACATCTATAGAACATGATATAGTCCTATGCATGGTTTTAAAAGTGTCTTAATTACTTTATCTGAAGCACCTATATTTTCATCTTCAGATGAGTAATCAGTGTTCTTGGCAGTATAAATGATAATGTCAAGAATGATTGCTTAGCTGCTGTCACATGGTACAAACAGCTTTATGCTATTATTACATTTAGAAGGTATGTATTATTTAAGACAAGCCATCCCTTCCACAGCATAAGACTGTGAAAATCAACTATATGGTTTTTATTAGGGCAAAAGCTTGACAAAATTTTCTACTTAGCGTTTCAATAATCGTACGTATCTTGTACAATTTGTTTCTGCCTCGAGTGAGTGAATTATCATCTAAGTGCAGTACTTGAAACAAAAAAAAACTCTGTCTTGGCTAAAAATCTCTGAAGAAATTGGAGTAGTAGATCTTTACTCCAATATAGTTTTATCCTATTTTTCTTACAATAAGGCATTAGCTATAAAAAAACAATACAGCTTATCTGGATAAGTTTTACTCAAACGTTTTAGTTTGGAAAACTCTTTATTACTTGCTCATATAACAGTTCAGAGACATATTTATTGGTCTCAAAAGCTATATGCAATACTAAATCATAATAACAAATTGTATTTCTTTCTCTTCAATTTTACATATACAATGAAATGAATATATAACGAAACGAATATATAACAAAATAAATATACAATGAAACAGATAAACATTATAAAGTACTGTGGAACAATAATTCATAAACGAATATAAAATCTTACATAAAACCTTACACACAATGTTTCAATAACTACTCTTTATGATACATTAATGACGTTCCACAACGTCATTAATATTTAACCGCTTTTTGGTTTACTAATCAAAGGGTTAAATAATTGTGAAAAATAAAAATGAAATTGTAATTTAGCCTGACCTATGCCATCAGTGGGTGTGGATGCATCTAACATTGGCTGCAAGATTCTACGACGAGCATTTATAAACCAATTGTTTACTTGAAGCAAAGTTAAATTGGTTTGTGCTGCAATTTCCCGTTTTTCATCTTCTTTTGGATAAGGGTTCTGTAATCAAAGAAAAATATTTGAACTATGGATAATATAATACAAGCATCTGAACGTATTTCCAAAAATGGTAAATAAATTAAATACAAGACTTATTTCCATAACCAAATATTTTATTTAACACTTTGCTGTATATCATTGGCACTATATCTTCAACTTTTGTCTCGTATTCTACTCTGCTGATAGCACTAATAATAATGATTAAAAAAATTTTAAAAATAATATTATTTGGGTAAAAAGCATATATTTTTTGTTTTTATATGTTCTTTGAATACCACTTTTTTTCCCCTTTTCTTTTATTTCAACTTAATTGATGACGACCAGTATTTATTAAGAGTGGGCCCCCCTACACCTAGAAAATTGAGCAGAAACATTGCAAAAACCTTATGGCCAGTATGAGATTCGAACCCATGGCATTCGTCGCCAAATATTAACACTAGAACCGGCAGTGTTAATTTGTATTAACTTTCTTCATTTGTTTAAAAATTAATAAAATATATTACTTTTATACAAAACCTAACTTATAGGATATCATTTTTCTTAGAAAGATGTGTAGAATTTATCTATAATATGTAATAAAAAAAAAAAATTTAATTTAAAAAAATATATATATATATATATGAAACGGTTTTGGAGTAAGTATGTTAGATATCAAAAAATGAAGTTAACATTTTTCAGAAAAACCTGTATCATCCAAAATCAATAGCTTACCACCTTTTTTCAAGATATAAAAAGTTTTGTATAATATTTGTGAATATATTTAGAAAAAAAAATTAATTTGTTACATTTTCAAAATTAAAAAAAAAATGGTTTACGAAAAAAGGGAAATTGATAGGCTATATTTTCAAAAATTCACCAAAAATTGTAATATTTATGGAAAACACAACTTCTGTATATCATTATATTCAGAAAGGTGCATAGAATTTAGCTGTGCAGTGAAAAAAATGTTAGATGTAAAAAATTTGCAGTTATTATGTCAAATAGCAACAAATCGGAAAGTAACAGAGGCAAGAATTTAACAGAAATGGTAATGTACACCATATTAAAAAAAAAAAGTTTGAATTTTTTCAACTATTACTACAGATTTGTAATATATTTGTGGATAAAAGTTGCTAAAAAGTAAAATCAATTTATAAAATTTTCATTAGACATGGTTAATTTTTATGTAAAAAGTGAATATTTGCTAACTATTTTCAAAAATTCACCAAAAATATAATTATTATTCAAAACCCAAGTTTTTATTACCTATGTTCTCACAAAGATACATAGATTTTATGTGTGTAATGCAAAAACTTTTAGATGTAAAAAATTTGGAGTTATTATGTCAAATAGCAAAAAATCGGAAAGTAACGGAGGCAAAATTCCACAGAAATAGGTATATAAACCAAAAAAAAATTTTATGGGTAGGCCTATATAAATTTATAAACATTTTGCATACATTTTGGTAAAAATAATAAATTTATAAAATTTTCATTAGACAAAATTATTTTTATTTGTAAATAAATGGAAACTTGCCTAAAATGGTCAGACCAGATATATCATAACCTATCTCTATTTATAGATAGGCTTATATAAATTTATAAACATTTTGCATACATTTTGGTAAAACCATAATCAATTTATAAAATTTTCATTAGACAAAATTAGTTTTATGTGTAAACACATGCAAATTTGCTATAAACGAAGACCAGATAATAACATAACCTCTATCTCTAAATAGCCTCAATATTTGATGTCTGACAATAACATTCACTCAAAACAACAACATCTACAAACAATAATACAGGTATTGTAATTCGTATACACAATTTAAAATAAATAAATAAAACAAACCTTCAGAATAACAGAAATATAATCCCAAATCACATACACGCACAACGCCTTTCACATGTCATTTTATTACGCAAACATCGCTAAATTCCAAGTAAGAAACAATAACCTATAAAAAACTCTAGGACATGGCACATACTACCAATAGATAGAATGAAATCTTCTCTACAACACACTGTAAAAATAGGTTACAAAATATCAATTGAATAATCGATTATCTTATTTAGTAAACTGCACCGAATGCCAAGTGAAATTCGTTCTGTTTGGTTATTACTTTGGTAAAATAGATTTATCTCGTGATATATGAGATAGAAAAATTTGTAAACCACAGATCGAAAGAGAAAGAAAAATACTATATAATATTGTCAACTTGTGGCATTTGGTCAACAAGTATTACTATTTCGTAAAATCATATAAACACAGAGAACAGAATTTTCTACATAAACCAATCAGGGCAAGTGCCACGATCTAGCGAAAAAGTCAGCAACTTTATCGAGTTCTAGAAAATAGAGTTTTCGTGTGATGGATTTTGCTAAACTTTATTATGAAAGATTCAAAAATTATCTTTACAATGATATATAATTCATTTCTATAAAATAATATTTACTAGGATAAAAGTTGAATTGAAAAAAAATGTAATTTTTGGCGTGTAAAAATGAGTTAAAATTCTTGATTTTGTTTAATTTTTATATAATAAAAACTATTACAGATAGAAGGTTTTGAAAAGCACAGTACAAAAGAGATAGGTGTGATCTATACAGAACAGTGTTATGTTCGATCTGTTAGACTGAAATGTCGAATTGGGAATATTGATATCAAATTGGAATAAAAATGACGTTAGTTTTGTTTATAATTTGTTAGCGCAAATCTTTGACGTTAGGTATCAAAAATATGCGAACTTCAGCAATTTTTGGAATATTATTTATAATGTTTTGTGGTTTTTTTTGCATGATTATGCATCTACGGAACATTAGCTTTCGAACGGTATTTTATTTATTCCGATAGGACGATTCTAAGTGGGCGAAATGTTGAATTGCAAAATGTGTTTTCCGGTCGTTAGATTAAACCATGCATCATCGAACGACCCGAGTTTGGGTCGCTCCGCAGTTGAAGGGTTAAACTAGCTACAAAATGAGATTAAGAATTTAAAATAAAATAAAAATTAACAATCTTAAATTTAAAGTAACAAGATGAAAATTATAATTTAAAATAAAATCTAAATTAAGAAATTTAAATTTAAACTAGCTACAAAATGAGATTAAGAATTTAAAATAAAATAAAAATCAACAATCTTAAATTTAAAGTAACAAGATGAAAATTATAACTTAAAATAAAATAAAAGTTAACAAACTTAAATTTAAACAACATAATAAAATTTAGAATTTAGAAACAAAAATAAAATAAAATGAAATACTGTAGCTTACATGTGTTGATACAGATAAATACAATTACACATATACACATACAAACAAATACATTCATACATAATAACATTTAAAAAAGACACCACAAAATAAAAATAATCACTATTATTACTAGATAAAAACTAAAGAAAGTAACAAATACTTATTTCAATCATTCACACTTATTACAAAATTCAAAACTTACTATTCCACCACACCCAGAGACGAGGACACCAAATTCATTCTTTTCAAAAAGAAGGTCTTAAGTAATTTTGAAAACTGTACACAACTGTCAACTGGAACTAAAGTAAATTCCACAAGCGGCAAGCGGACACAGTAAACGATTTATTAAACATAACAGTTCTATGTAGCGGTATAATAAGCAAAGTGGAACCTCTTCTAGTGCTCTTTGCACTGATACCAGAGGTGAAAACAAACTTTTCTGCCAAGTAATTCGGCACTCCAGTTTTTAGAACCGAATGCAAGATAATTAAAATATGAAATGATTGGAAATTGTTAAGTTTAAAGTTCTTTATAATAAGGAGTAACAGGAGCATTGCGTTTTAAGCCAAATAAATCGCACGCAGTAATTCTGTGCCAGCTGCAACCTGTTAGCCAGAACAATAGACATGTCACTGACTACGGTGTCACAATAAGAAAAGTAACAAAATATTTAGGTCTTTACTGGGAGTGCTCTAATTTGGAGCGACAAGCAATCTTGCATTTTTTCCAAAGAGTGGAAACGAATTAATAAATAATGTAATGTTCAATGAATGTCCAATCATCGAAGTAAAAATAGAAGAAGAAAAATGTAAACATGGAAATTGACACTGGAGCTCAGTGGGTCTCTTATCCAAGAAAATTATTATAATCAATTAAAGGAAGGAGGAATGAGAATGAGAGAATTGCCGGTAATAAACGTACAGATCGTAACGGCAATAAAAAATAAGAAGCAACGGGTCAGTAAACAGGCATTAATTAGTGTCAAAATTGAAAATAAATTAATGGAATTTCAATGTTTAATTGTGCCTAATCTAAATAGCAAGCTAATAATGGGATGTAATATATTGTATGAATTCATATATATATATATATATATATATATATATATATATATATTCATATATTATATATGAATATATTCATATATTGTATTAATGGATCGGCGGTTCATACAATTTATTATAGGTGATGAATATATAGTAAAGGATTTTCAGAAATAAGATTGGGTAATAAGAACGAGTCAAACAACATACCTCAAATAGGTGACCCGAATTCGTCAAAGAGAGAGAACGGGGCTTTAACGTTTCTTGCGAAAGCAAGTGTAAAATCAAAAAATCCAGACGTGACAACAACCAAATGTGACTACCCAGAATGTGGCAAGAAACCGAACGTGACGAAAACCGAAAGTGACAGAAGGAGAAGTGATAAGCAATCTAATGATCAAGAGAGAGGAGAAAGAAAGAAGCCACGGGTAATAACCAAAAAAAGGAGAGGAGTATAAAGAGAGGATAAGTAATAAATTAATTAGAGGAAATTAAGAAATGCCAAAAAAGGGCGGACAAAATGAAAATGAGGCACAGCCTACAATACATACTAAGGTAGAAAATGTATCATCGAAAAATAAAGGAGAAATAATAATTAGTAAAGAAGTCAACGCGCGAAATGGCAAACACCCACTAGTCTTTAATCAAAATAAACCTCAATTGGATCAAGACAGATTAATCACAAAAAATTAAATTGGAAATTATAAAGAAGGAAAATAAATCACTAGTTAAATTTAAAATGAAAAATAAAATAGAAACGAAAAAAAATTTCTGTAAACCTACAGTAAAAATGAAAAACATAGAAATTGTAGAAATTGCAACAGAAAATAAAACGTCTGACTGTAACACAAAAAAAAAGAGAAGCTGAGTGAATGAATGTGGGTTAATTAAAGAAATCCGGACGGACATAGGACAATAGGTAGCATTCCAATGCTCGATTCAATGCCACCCCCATTTAAAAGTCCAGAGGCAGGAAGTAAACAATACCTTCCAACAACCAGATGGGCTCAAGGACGAGTTCTTCACAGAACATCTAACCATTTTAACCTTTGTATTGTCACTGATATTGTATATTTATTTATAGTATTGGGGGATAGTATAAAGTTTACAAGGCGAATATTATATTCCAGTGAAATTGTGTAAATGTGTGTTCTAATTTGTTCAAAGTGTTTACAGGTAGTGAAAGAGTGCAAAGAACAAAGCCATATTTCCAAAAATAAATTTGGAAATTCATAAAATGGTAATATGTAATGTTGAGTCAAAATATGTAAATTTGTGTAGGTTAACCTTTTAGCTGCTATGGCCGTATATAAACGGGCACAGCAGTGACAGTGTTGAGCGCTACGCCCGTTTATAAACGGTCTACTTTGTATTCTCATGTGCTATCTCCGTTTTTGTACGGTTTATAATACAAGTAGTCTGTTTAGTGCTGCTACCTATTGACACACTGTTCAAATAAATTCACCTCTATATTTTTACTTCTATGTCCACGAATATACAAGAAATTTATAAGGCTAAAAACATATGACTTTTCAGTAATATGGTGCGTGGCCTACTTTCATAGTTGTTTTGTTTGTTGTTTGTGTTAGCGTAAAAGTATAAATGGATCCAAGTCGTGTTAGAGATGGTAGTATTGAACACATTTTATTTGAATATTATGGAAACGAAGAATCAAATGATGAAATAAGTAGTGATAGTGAATGTGAATATGACGATAGTGACGATATTGAAATCGTAACCCTGCAACTGAACCTAAATGAAACATGTTAGGTTACAATACAAAACAGGTTATTATTATTAATTTGTGTCTTTTTTTATTATTTACTATGTTTAGTTATAATGTGAGAGTTTATAAGTTTACTATTATAATATATTTGTGAAAAACTTGGAAAACAATATAACAAAAAATCAAGTTTGTTCAGGTTAGGTTAGGATATTTTTAATATAAAAAATTAAACTACATAAATAAATTGTATGACTAAAATTTGTATATTATTATTTTTAAAACATATAAAAGTAACAACTTAGCACCAGGGGTCTGCACAAGTCCAAAAAACTTAGCAGTTAAAGGGTTAAGAAATAAATTGTGTCATAGTGTTAGATAATGTTTTAAAATGTGTATAAATTGTTAAAATAGATAGAACAAAAATTTGTTCCAAATTTGTGTTTTTTAAGAAGAGGATATTGAAACGGTTTGGGTTTTTCACCAAAATCGTTCCAAAAACAAAAATTTTTGTAAAACAAAATTTTCGATAAAACATAATAAATATCAAGAATACATAAATAAATGGTAATATCCATAAATAATTAATAATGTGTACAGAAAAGGGTAGTTTAATATGTAGAAAAGTAGAATTATAAAAGTTTTGTCATGTGACATTACAGGTCCAGACTGGAATAAATAATCTGATTCGACTTGTTACAAAAAGTATTCACATGCAATCTCCTATGTTAAATTTTAAATTGTTTAAATTTTGAACATAAAAGCATATTAAGATAAAGAATAACTGGTTAGCATAGGAAATACAAGAAAATATTTATTAACCCGAATAGTTTAATAGTTGTTGCAAAAAACATGCATAGACAAAAAACTAAAATTTTGTCTAGATAATAAGTTTAAATTTTTATAATGGAAATAGGTTAAGGATATGTGACATAATAAAATGATACCAAAATAAGTACATATATAATTAATTGGGGGGGGGGGGTTTGACCATCAAAAAATCGACAAAGTTTAACAATGAATAACTTATCAGAAAATGAAAATAAATGAAAAACGTAAAGAATTCCTTCATTTCTAAGGCATAGGCTACAAAAACCAAAAAGAAGAATGAAGAAATTCCGATCAAAAGTTGGTTAAAGAAAAAAACATGAAAAACGAAAAGGGGTAAATCGTAGAAAGTTATCATCCTACAACTTTAAATCAAAGTTGTATGGAATCCAGAAGTCAAGAGGAACAAAATGACATTTACAGATTTCCAGAACTCCTGTTAGAACCAGAGATATGGGAATTTTCAAGAAAGTTTACAAATTAAATTCCACAAAATCAGACATTACAGGAATCAACCTGCAGTAACCCCTACCACACAATAGGGGAGGAGTCAAAGTGTTTGGATTTTACAAAAGCAGTGCTGGCAACCCATGTACAAATAAACTAAATAATAATTAGTTAATCAACAACTAATTAAAGTAAAACAAACATTAAAATAACCAAAAGGGTTATAATAAAAACTAACTAAAGTGAAATCTTGAAGAAATAAACCAAATTAATCCATTTTAAACGTCATAAATCAAAGGGAAATATTCATAGAAATTAGTACCAGTGGAACAGGGAATAAGTTTTGGAGGTTCATTTCAACAGAATTTTTCCGCACTCTTTATCAAGCTCCTGGTAGGAGAACAACTCTCTATCCAGCTCCTAGAAGGAGAACAAGTCTTTATCAAGCTCCTGGTAGGAGAACAACTCTCGATCCAGTTCCTAGAAGGAGAACAACTCTCTATACAGCTCCTAGAGAGAACAACTCTCTATCAAGCTCCTAGAAGAACATCTCTAACCAGCACCAGGAGGAGAGTCATCCGCAATCATCTTTATGTGATCAGCACTATACCGATAGTTTTATTGGAAGCGACCTGGCATTTCAAATGGTATACCAAAATACAACAAACAGTCACACTGATTCAAACTTGGACTTCATCTTTAAACATTTCGACTACAAGATCTTCTATCTGCTACCATTCAACTTTAAACAACAGCACAACCGATTTCAACGTAACTGAGGACTGCTAGCTGACATTAACAAGACTTCAACCTTCACCAGAACAACTATAATCAGCCTTTCCTAATAGAAGCCGAAAACAGCTATAAATATGTTTACAAGGTACCAGTTACGTTCTTGAATAATTATTCGCTTTGAAATAAAAATAAATTTTAAAACTTTCTGGGGAATTATCAAATTAAAATTCTTTTTTATTTTATATATGTACTTCTTAAAGTCAATGTGTTTTTAATTTTAAAGTAAGTTTGATTTTAATATTTAGTAAAGATATATTCATTTTAATAATAATTAGAGAAAAGATAGAGTCATTGATATTAATGTTGAATTTTTGTAATATGTTTTAAAGTTAAGAAAATTTATGATTTGAAATCTTGAATAATATATAGAATTAAAAAAGAAATTTTATTAAAATATAAATTTTATTTCTGGATAACATTTTGTTGTGTGGATTTTAAACTAACCCTATGTTGTTTTAGCTTAAAATTAAGAGTGTTTTATAAAATAATTTGTGCTCTCATAAATTTCACAATTTTAAATAGATTCTGCAAAATAACTCTTTCAAATGACACTCCCTGAGAGTGAGTTTTAAAGTTAAAGTAATAAGAGAAAAAAGAGCTAGTTTTGATTAAACAATAAAAGTAATAATGGAATTTTAAAGTAATTCCTAACATCTAAGAATAAATACTAAAGACAGTATTTTATTCTTGAGGCATCGTGGTGTTTGGCAGAATAAGGACGTCAATAAATAATTTATCAAGCATTTCCCCAAAGATGGGACTTCAATAAAATTAGGGGTTTAGTGAAATTATATAGCATTAATTTCACTCTCCCACTTACAACCTTCTGCTGTGAATAACGTCAAAAGAAATAAAGGGTTAAAGCAAACATCACACTGTTTCAACGTCTCAGTCACATAATCATTCCAAGTCATTCTACTGTCAATTATTAGTCCCAAGTCTGTCACTCTATCATAGTAGTCCAAAAAATGATTGTCAAACTGGATTCTAGTTTGTCGTTACATCTATTTTATTTAGTAGTCGAGAATAACCGAAAATTATTGGCTTTGTCTTAGCTCTGTTAATCGAGAGTCCATTTTTCTTAACCCACAATGAAACGTTTTTCAGATCATAATTTACATTATCCACTGCTCTGTCAATATCACCAATTTTACAATGCAAATATACTTGAAAATTATCAACATACAAATGAAATTTACAATATTTCAGCACAATATGAATATCATTAATATACAAACTAAACAACAAAGGTCCCAATACTGAGCCCTGTGGAACTCCACTACAGACATCCCTCCAACTTGACCAATCATCACCAACACTAACGTACTGACTTCTGCCAGAAAGATAGGACTCCACTCATGCAATGCATATAGGCGCCAAAACCCATATTTCTTAATTTCACCGAAAGCAATGAGTGGTTTACGCAATCAAAAGCTTTAGAAAAATCCAACAAAGTTAGAACAGTCAGTTCTCTACGATCCATTGCTAACCTCACATCATCAGTTACCTGAAGCAAAGCTGTGGTAGTACTATTTCCAGTGCGAAATCCAGATTGCAGTGGACTGAGTATGTTATTTGATTCAAGGAAATTAGTTAATTGCTGTTGCACTATATGTTCAAGACATTTAGATAAAGCTGGCAATATACTTATTGGTCTAAAATCAAATAAACACGAAGGTTGGGATATTCTACCAATAGGACGGACAAGTGCAGACTTCCAGACAAGCGGATAAATACCAGTTGTAAGCGATAAGTTAAATAAATTTACAATAACAGGCAATGTAAAAGCAATAGTTCTTTTAATAAAACCAATAGGAATGCTGTCCACACTAACAGCATTAGAAGTAAGTCTACATATAGCTTTAATGACATCAATTTCTGAGACTGGAGAGGAAATTAAAAACTTTATTTGATAGACCATGGAGGTCTTGTAAGGTCAATATATACTCATTTATAGACCCATTATCTGTTGCAAAAGGAGTTACGAAATAATTATTTAAATCTTCAATTGACACGTTTACCGGATGATGACTTTGTACTTTACCTATACTTAATCCTTTAATACCATGCCATAAAGCAGCAGAGGATTTGTTTTTGTTAAAAGAAGTATAAGAATATCTAATTTTAACATTTTGTAGTTGCTGTTTTACTTTGTTTATAGTGCTCAATGTCATTTATATTTTTAGTTTTCTTCGATTTACGGTAAGCAGAATCACGTTGCTTAATTAACAGTCGAATTGCATTCGAAATCCAGGGAGCCTTACACTTAGTTATACAATTTAATGTTACAACAGTAAATTGGACTTGACTACTAAATATTTATCTTCTAACTTACTGTAATATTAGAATCTAGAATTAGAAATAATTGTAAACCTACATTCAACTATGAATTTAAAATTATCAAACAAATTTAAAAAACTATTGAAAATAATGACCTTATAATTTCAAAAGCTGACAAAGGAAATTCTATAGTTGTCATGAATAATAGAGATTATATAAATAAAGTGAAAGATATACTTGATGATCCTAATTTTAAGATCCTAAAACATGATCCTACTGCTAATTGTAGTAAAGAGGTCAATAATATTTTAAAAAATAGTAACAAATTATTTTCACAAGAGGAGGCCTTTTTTCTAAAAATTATGAACCCCTTAGCTCCTAGACTTTATGGTCTTCCCAAGTTACACAAGCCTTCCGTTCCTATTCGCCCTGTAGTTTCTTTTACTAATGCTCCCACTTACAAACTAGCCCAAAAATGTAACACTATATTCAAAAATACAACAGATTTTAAGTCAAAATATAGTATTAAAAATTCTTTAAGTTTAGTTAACAAAATTAGTAATGTGATTGTACCTTTAAATTCTAAGATTGTCTCCTTTGAAGTCAAGAACCTTTTTACAAGTTTACCTATTGGAGAATGTAAGGACATCATTCATGAAATGCTTCAAAACACCAATGAGAAAGATTTTATTGATCAATTAAAATGTTCCATATACACTTGCATGGATCATAATTATTTCAAATTTAACAATCAATTTTATAAACAATCAGAGGGATTGGCAATGGGTTCTCCTTTGTCACCCCTCCTTGCTGAAATTTTTATGGCTAAATTTGAAGAAAAATTATTTATGTCTAATAATCCCTTCTTAAACAAAATTGTATACTGGTATCGCTACGTGGATGATGTCCTATGTCTTTTTAACGGTACTACGAGACAGTTACAAAATTTCTTTAAATTCATTAATTCTGTTCATAAACGTATTCAATTCACTATAGAAATTGGGGAAGGAAATAACATCAATTTTCTTGATCTAAATATCAACATAGAAAATAATGTTCACTCTTTCAATATTTTTAGAAAACCTACATATTCAGATGCTGTTATTCCAGCATATTCTAACCACCCCATTAACCATAAGCATGCCTCCTTCCATAGCATGATTCATAGACTCATAAGCATTCCCTTATCTCCTACAGATTTCCAGAATGAATTGAATACTATCAAACAAATTGCAGTCAATAACATGTACAATACCAAATTAGTTGATAATATTTTAAATAAAAAATTATGTGATTCTCTATATAATTCTAAGGACAATGAAAAAGAAAACATCAAATATTGTAAGGTTAATTTCATTGGAAACACTAGTTATAAAGTTGGAAATTTAATATCTACTAGATATCATTATAAACCTGTATTTTATTGCTCTAGAAATAGAGGAAAAATTAATTATTAACAATAAGGATAAGAGAGATAGTTTAGAAAATAGTGGTGTGTATAAAATTTCTTGTAATGATTGCAATTGTGAATACATAGGTCAATACGGAAGGTCAGTTAAGAATAGAGTTAAAGAACATGTACACAGTTGGAAGTATGGCAAATCTAATTCAAATTTTGCAAATCATTTATTAGACACAGGACATAATTTTGATCCTAAGTTAAACGTTAAACTTCTGCATATGGAACAAAAAAGTAGGAAACTCAATAACCTGGAATGTTTAGAAATCAATAGATCAATTTTAAAAAACCATACTTCCAACTTAAATGAACAAATACATCTTAACTCATCACCACTATTGAGACCTATTATGTAATCTTTGTTTTCTAAAACACCTCCACTCCCATCCCACAGGTTAGATCATTGGCCTTTCTTTTGTCATTTCTCAACCCCTTTACCCTTTTAAACTTTCCTTTTATCTCACATTTTTAGTTTAGACTTGTTTGTTTTCAATTTAGTTGCTTGAAAATGCCTAACGGCGAAACATATCTCGCAATTAAAGCTGTTTTGTGGAATTAAATAATCATCTCATTATTTCGCTTAGTTATACGTTTAGATACTATGTACGTACTATATGATGTACAGTATGTGATAAGTCACTTACAGCCATCATATCCAGAAGAGTGGCAGAAATATTCATAAAGTGTGTGGCTTTAAATGGTAATATATGCATATTGCAAGTATAACATGTTTGTCAAAAATGTTGAGTCGAATGTCTCAGGTCCCAGTAAGTCAGTGTTAAAATCGCCCGCAACAATAACATGTGTGTATGATGACATGAAATCCAACAGCACAGTTTCAAATTCAGATAAATAACCAATTATTAGTGGTCCGTAGCACAACCCCAAGAGGATTTTAGCCCCAGACAATTTCAGTTCAACAAACATGAATTCATGTCTGGCTAAGTTTTGCTGATCAGAACAATAAGGGAGCTTACTCATCGTTGTTGACTTGACATAGATTGCTCCCCCCCCCGCCATTCCTATGTATAAAATTATTTCGAAAAAGTGTATCACGATATAATGAAACATCGGCTGAAATAACTTTTGGTTTCAACCAAGATTCAGAGACGAATATTGCATTAAAATTTAGATTCTGAAATATCTCCCGAAAATTCTCAATATGACCTCTCAGAGACTGAGCATTGACGTGCGCAATTTTGACTAGGTTTGGGTAAGGAGCAATCTGTTGTGACAGAGTCCGATGGACATTATATTTCACAACAGCCGGTCCAGTAACACTAATGTCATTCATGGGAAACTGATATAAAACTTACATTAGCACCCCCTTCCGACATGTGACAGGAAAATGTACAAAGTAAAATCTCACACTCACACGCAATCATACCTAAAAAATTTATATATATATATATAATTTTAAATGGGGGGGGGAGTGATTCGAACAGACTGATAAATAATATTACTATAAATATAATATACACTTCACTAATAATAATATTTTTCACACAGAGAGAGAGACAAGGTTTAAAACCGAATGTCAACAGTTCAATGCATCTAGCCTAATACCAACACTGATAATATATATTAAACTAAGTGCTAAAATAATACGGTGGTAGGAAAATGTATTGAAACTATATAGGTACCGTCGATAACACTCCACTATTCCACTGTCCAGATATTCCGCTATACAAAAAGTCCAGAGGATATAATGTGTAAAGTACATTTAGTGTATTGTCTACGGTAAGATTTATTTTTAAATGTCCATCAATCTGTGCTGTCTATGCAAGTGTCCCCCTCCCCTTACAAATACAAACTCCACACGAACTGATAACAATGATAAACTGATAGTTTGTTGTACAATAGTGGTAGTTGTCACTCCGTAGCAACACTACAGGTATTACTTCTTATAGGGGAAAAAGAAAATAAATCAGTTGTAGATTTTGTGGACGTTTTGGAAAATGTCAGGAATTTGAACGAGTGGACAGTTAAATAAAGCCTTAAGTATAATCAAAGCAACATTTATTTAAGACTTAACTTTGTGAAATTTAATTTTTCTCACTGAACATAATGTAAGTACTGTCAAAAAGAAAAAAATTGACATTCAACTTTTAAGAAGATATCTGTTTTGAAGTCTCGAGACACCACAAAAATAAAATGTTTAATAACACTACAACTAAAACATGTGTAGTAACATAATCGAATTTGTATTGTGAGCATATTTTGGCAAAGAAATATGCCTTTACAAAAATTACTTAATGTAAAAGTTTAAAATTTGTGGTAATATAACTGACAAAAACATAAAAAATAATTTTTTATCAAACTCCTTTTAAAACCTTAAAAATAAAGTTTAAATATAATATATTAGACATAGAAAAAAAAAGTCAGGTCAGGAGTTATCAAGCAAAATGTTTCACATAAATTATGAATAACATAAATAATATTAGTCCTTATCTGTAATCATTTTGTCTGACTCCACTATATTGAAAAAAATCATAGAAATGTTAAATAATTCGAAATAGCTACAAGTATAACGTAATAAACATTGAGATTACAATGAATAAGGATGAAGCTAACATATAGACATATAGAGGAAAGGAGGACTAAAGAAAAGTTGTTAAATGAAGTCGTTTTGAGCCTATAATAACAAACAGTATAAACAAAAAAACTCCTTTCTCTATCTATTTCTTTCCTCTTGCTCTAAACAGGACATGGTTCTTCTGTATGTTTTTATTGGTTTTTTCTTCTTAAGTATAGAAGAATTTGGTCATAGAAGATTCGGTTGAAGAAGACGATATTAAAAATCAAACAGCATTTTTAGTCAGAGAAGACGAACGTACAAATGTCTTTCGGTCAGAGAAGAAAGGTGACAAATTTTTGGTCAGAGAAGAATTCGGTCACAGAAGATTCAGTTGAAGAAGACAATTTTTTTTAAACAGCTTTTTCTGTCAGAAAAGAATTTGGTCACAAAAGTTTTGGTCAAAGTAGAAAATATAACCATTATTTTTGGTCAGAGAAGATTCCGTCAGAGAAGAATTCGGTCACAGAAGATTTCAGTTACAAAAGATTCAGTC
The DNA here is from genome assembly GCA_963513935.1 of Aphrophora alni. Taxonomy (NCBI): domain Eukaryota; kingdom Metazoa; phylum Arthropoda; class Insecta; order Hemiptera; family Aphrophoridae; genus Aphrophora; species Aphrophora alni. The sequence goes on along the minus strand of OY740765.1, from coordinate 16,681,753 downwards.
AGAAAAGACCACTGCCTATTACAATTCAGCATTTGTATAAGTAATATGGCTTTTATGGTGCAGTGTTATACCTGCAGCGTCATATGTTTTGCAGCTTCTACACTGTGGTATTACTTATGTTCATGTACGATACACAGTTTCTATGGTGCAGTGTATGCCCATTAATATACGTTTTACAATTTCTACAGTACATTGTTATGATGGTTTATAGCATTTTATTTTTAAACTTCATATACTATACCCATTTTAATACCTTTAATTTCATTATTGTATATCAATTGGTTCTGCTATCTGTTGGAAATTCTATTAATTGTCTATAGAAATTTATTTTGTTTTTGAAGTGTATAGATATATGATTGTCTACAGTATGATATTATAATGGTCATTTTAATCAAATTTTTTCAATAAAACCTTTTTTCAATCAAACCTTTACCATGCTTTCCATAGTATGTTGCAGTTTTAATAATATTCCTGTCAATTACGGTTTATTATAATCAATTAAATTGTATTAAACAAATAGCTAGTAATAATGGTTACAATGCCAATTTAATTGATAAAATATTTTTTTAAAGTTAAAAAATAATGCCAAAAAACATATTTTTCCCAGTGTATGTTGCATTAAATCCACAAAATGGCGGAAAGTAGGTTATTTGGGTCAAACCAGTTACAAATTAGGTTAGCTATTAGAAAAGAAAAATTGTTATCAACCTGCATTTTATGTTGATTATAATCTAGGAAAATTGGGAGATAAAACACCTAAATTGAGTAAAAGTGGAATATATCAATTAACCTGTAAAATTTGTAAAGCCAGATATGTAAATCAAACTAGTCTTAATTTTAAAACTAGATTCGATGAATATAACAAAAGTTGGTGTTTGGGTTATGAAGACCCTAGTTTTGCACTTCAAAATAAAACAAAATTTCGGGTTTTTGTTCAAATAAAAATTTTAATTTCTCACACACATGTAATTAATCTAAAAAGTTAAACTATTTAGAAATTAATAGAGTGGCTATTGGAATTTTTTTTTAAATTTTAAATGAACAATTAGATTAAAGCAGTTCCCCACCCCTTAAACCTATGACCATATCATATTCCTTTTCTAACCCATCCCCCCTCCTCCCTAAATTCCATAATTGGATTAACAATGGAAATACCCAGCCATTATATTATAGAAACCTTAATTTTTCTTTAGTATGTTAAGTTGCCTTGACAATGCTGTAACAAGCAAAACTATGGTCGGCAGGTTCTAATAAAATTAAATATATTTAAATATATTAAATATAGTTTTTACTAAATATTGTGTTTTTATTTATTTTTAACCCTATGTGGATCAGCAATGTTATACTGGTCATTTAATACCGTTAGTAAAATACTAAATTGTACTTTGTTTTATTTTAGGCATATTAATGGCAAAAATCACCAAAAATAAAATTTGTAAAATGGGTGTTAAATTCTAATCAACTCTCATACCTTCCACTTGTGGAAAGCACAATTTATTGAAGTAGGTTCTCCCTCCACCTTATAACATGTTGGAAAGAACTATGTCCTGGCGAATTTGAATAAGATGTTTTTGGTTAGCAAAGTGACGCTTTAAAGCACTGAGCCAACAGAAAACTTAAACTACTTACTTTTTCACAATATTTTAAGTAGTAAGATGTAGTATAATCACAAAAGTGTTAATTCAAAAAATATAGTAAATAACTATGAGAGGTTGTGGAACTATTCATGTCATAAAGAAATCTAGCTTTAGACTGTTAACAATACAATATTCAAACAATTGGTTCTTTAGACTTCTGCCAATAGTTACCAAATTGTATGTACTCATAAGGAATGAAATTGTAAATGAAAATACAGGGTCTCTACCATTAAAATATTTCTAGCTTACAAGACAAAGTGTACCAAACACACCAAAACAGATTCCAAAAACTTGTCAAGTATTTTAAAATATAAACTTTTTAGGTATCTGATCAAACATTAGATGTTTATATTCAAATACATTTAGTTTCAAATAAACTTGTGAAAAATTATGATATCTTATATAGAACAGAAGTTATGAATTTTGTACAAAATATCTTCAAAATTCTTATTTTTCTTTCCGTTCTCACAAGGGTTAGTTAACCCATTCGCTTATAACGACGGCGATTCGCCGTCGTGCTCCCGATTTCCATTGTGTGAAATGACGGCGAATCGCCGTCCACCAATATAAATATAATCTGTATTAGCTGAATTAGTTCCTAAAAAATACAAAAGATCGCATATGTTTCTTGTTCTGCAAGCTTCAGGCTTTCTTTTGGTTATATTTTTATCTTCCATGGCCTTCCCAATCGGCAAAAAACTATTGATCGAAAATGTCAATTTACCAGCTGCCGAATCCAATCTGTGTTGACAGCTGACTGTTTTGTTTTGTTTATATCTTCATCTTATAACAGTGTTTTGATCGCTATTTTCAATTGCAAATAATAAATCATTTTAAATTATAATAAATAATTGTTTATTATTGTTGTTAGTTATTATTAGGTTCAGTTAGGATTTAGTTGTGTTGTATTGTGTTAGGTTTAGTTAGTGATAAAGTTTGCTGGATTAGGTAAGTTTAGTTAGGATTAGGTTAGGATTGTGTTAGTTTTCTAATAAAAAATGAGTAATATTTTATTTATTGATGACTGTGGAAACGAATTGGATGAAAGTGACATTGCAAAACTTATAGGTGAATGTGATAGTGACACGGACAGTAATTGTTACTTGTTTGAAGAATGGCTTGAGAGTGACAATGAGTTGGAAGTAAACAATGAACATGTAAGTTAAACATATAATACTATTGCTGAGTGTGAACCTCTAGTTTTAGCAGATAATGGTACAGAGTTTGTTAGTCTGCTTCACCAGCCCTCTTGTAGCTATGCTAGGCCTATGTCCCCACCTAATGATATGCAAGCTTTGCCTCGTAGGCCTAGTCCTGTGTCATTTGAACAGCCTCTGAAACCCCGCTAAGACTTCAAGCAGCTGCTTGGGGTCATTTCCCAAGGCAAATCCCACCAAATGAGGTAAAACAGATCCCATCAAGAAGATGTAAAGTATGCAGTACACAAGGTAAGCGCAGTGACAGTCGATGGGAGTGTGAAAAGTGTCTTGTTGCGCTTCATCTACCAGATTGTTTCAAGACGTACCACACAAAATTGAACTTTGCTTGATAGTTTATTGAATTCATCATATTTTATTTAGTATTTTAGGGCAGAACTGAAAGATATGTTTACCTTTTTTAGCCAGAAATGTAAAAAATTAATAAAAAAAAAAAAAAATTTTTTCAATATTATATAATTTTTTTCAGATAGTGTTATTTAATAATAAATTTGAGTTTTAACCAATGTAATGTATTTTTTTCAAACTTACATTCAATTCTGATTAGAAAAATAACAACATTTTATATAAAAGTACAAAATTCTGTGTAGAAATAAAAATATAGTGAATTGTGTGAAAACACCCAGAAAAAAATCGTTTTTTTAGCCCGGTCAGGTACAAAAAAAACTTTAAGTGAATGGGTTAACCAATAACTTTTGTTTGTGTTGTTAGATGCTGAGTAAACAAATATATTAGTATAACTAACCCTTCCCACGCGGCAAACGAGTATAGTCGCAATGGTAGACTTTGACCCAAACGCGGATGACGAAGTCGCAAAAATATATTATAGCCTATGGTTAGTTAATTAGTTCACCAAAGTTCTGGTAGAATGCAGAGGCATGTCCGCTGTCTATTCAGGAATAGAAAAACGTTTTGTTGAAAGTTCTACGCCTCGAGGCAGTGGAGGGGGACACTATTTTGTCTGGAATTGCCCGGCGGCGCACGCACTCTATAGCTTCTACAGAGCAGATAACGGCTATACTCGCAGTCTCATTAGTCTGATAGGCGACAACCTCCGTGTTTGCATTTGAGCATTGTTTTGAAGAAGTATTGTTTTTTTTGTTTTTTTAACATTACCATGTATTTTTTATATACTATTTCACAATATAACTGTTCCAATTTACAAAAATTTATGAAAAACTAAATTTTTTTTGCAATTATTTACTATTTTGTTGTATGTAGTAAAAAATTGTTAAATGTAGCCGAAAACCAATGATGGCATTTTTAAAATTAATCTTTCACATACAAAACGAAAACAAAAATTAACTTTAAAAAAAAATTTAAAGTTATTTCAGCGTTAAGGTGAAATAAGGCAAATTTTATTCAGCGTGCGAAGGGTTAAAATAGAAATTTTGTGTGTTGGTCTTATGGCTGGTATCCCAAAATTTTAAGTTAAAAAATAAAATCCCTTGAAATTTGACCAAATTATTATTCTAATGGTAAGACAGAATTGTGCTATGTATGAAATTATGTCAGGCTTAAGATGGCCCTGATTGGATTTTTATTATACTTAACAAATATACATAAACTCAAATTTAAATATATTAAATATTTATACATAAAGTATTTCAATCATTGTAAATTATGAATATTTACCACAAGATGCTGAAACAGCCAAGACCTCATTATACTTGTAGCATGCTTAGGCAAAACTCCACGTTTCTGCTTTTTTCTTCCTCCAAACAAGTCATCTTCCTCATCTCCAGATCCTCCACTAGTGGCAGACAAAGAACCTACACAGAGATTTTCCAAGTAGAGTAAATCTTACAATTTGTTTTCATTAATCTCAATTTAATGTCTTAGTAGACGTATTATGTATAGATTGGTTTCCACACACACACATACATACATACATACACACACACACACACACACACATACACACACTTATATATAGCGGCAAAACACCAATTTCATCGAATTATTAAATTTTTACGTTTCATCAATGGCATTTAGATTATATAACTACGAAAGGTTAAAACATTAGCTTTACAATGATATATACATTATTCGGATACAATCGTTTTTACTAGGCTAGTTGAATTGGAAAAAATGTGATTTTTAGGGTGAAAAATTTGTTATGAATTCTTGATTTTGTTAAACCGCTGCATGGGATGGGAGTTTGCTAACCGCTGTGATAAGTAAACCAGGAGTAGGGTTAAATGTCAAACAGATTTTAGTATTTTATAAGTATATTTTTATAAATTTTCTGTAAACTGAAATCAATTAAAACTATGTAATGTTGAATTTTACTCAGCATAACCTAAACAACAAGCTGACATGATATAATATATATTTTATTTTTAATTCTTATGTTACCAAACACCAGGTTCCACAGATATTATCAAAATTCAACACCATTATATACAAAAGACAACAATTTTAAATATATATATATATATATATATATATATATATATATGTTTTCAATATATTTACAAAATCAAACAAAATATTACACATTATTACAAAATATTACATAAACAGAAGACAGAACCGCCTAGTACTGCCAGATCATTTTTTGATATTTCTTATATTACTATTGCGACAAGGTGTGTTAGTTATGTTATATTTATAACAGTGTCATGTTTTCTAAGCAAGTTGCGAAGCCTGAGTATTGATGAGATAAAATTCATTTAAAATGTGAGTTAGTGTATATTTTTTATATCATAAAAATATATAAATATTCACTGCCATTTTGAATGTAAAAAGTTTAATTAAGAGGTTATTTTAATATAAAATTATTTTATTGCAGAGTTCCTATTTCGCTGGAACCTGCTTTATTCATGTCTTTGCCGACATGGAATGAACACTTCACTATTAACTGGCAACATTACTATAATAACAGCAAGTGAGGAAGGAGGAGGCTATGATGTTTTAACACAATAACCGTTTGCTTACTGGAGAGCTAGAATAATAGAAGTGCATGTAAATTATTTGTTTTGTGTGTCTAGTTTTTCTTCAATTGCTGTATTTAAGAACTGAACTTAACTTGTGTCACACTGGTATATGGTATACAATCTATTATTTTATTTATTATTATTTATGATAGTTTAGATATTTTGTTTTAAAAACATTACACTTGTTTTATTTAAGGGCTAAATCCTTCTTAAATATTTTGATACATGTCCAAAGCCTACTTAATTGCAAAGTTGGTTTAATTAATAGACTTACATTATTACTAATTTATTATTATTTTATTACTATTTCTTTGTATAATAGTGGGTGCCTCTTAATTGTATTGTTTGAACTTTTATGTGATTGCATCTAAAAAAATAATAAATTGAAATGGGTGATATAGTTAATGAACTATTGGAAAATATTTCATTTTCTCAACTTATAAATAAATATTTGACTTGTGAGATGGTATGAGTGACAGAAACACAAATTCTCACTAATAGTACGTTTATTTATTCTTGCACGTTTCAACGACAAAGTCGCCATCACCTGTGATGCTCGAGTTACAATAACTAAACTATAACTATTTTTTATAACGTTTTTTATGTTTCACTGATGTATATTCAGACCAAACAGGACAAGGATTGTTTCAATATATTACCAAGGTTGTAGAAGATTTATATTGTTCAAAAAAACCTGTAGCGCAAACTTTTGATGGTGCCGCTGTAATGGCTGATTATGTATCTGGACTACAGACATTAGTAAAACACAAGTATGTAACAGCAATCTTTTTATCCATTAAGTCAAGGATTAAATTTAGTTCTGTTAAAATCTACAAATTTCATAATTGAATGTAAAAGATTTTTCATATCTTTATCAAGAATACCCATATTTAATTCACACTCCACGGTCCACACTACTGCTCTAAAAAATATATAAAGAATAAACTACTGGGAGTAGCTCTGATAAGATGGAATTTTACATCAAGGCTTGTAAATACTACTAAAGAATATCGAATTCGTCTAATAAACTTCTTTTCATTAATTGAAGAAGAACCTGGTGACCGGTCAAGTGAAGAAGTCAACACTGATTTAGGATTTGTACATTTTCTATGGATGTTCAATACAATATTTTCTTCTCTTCACATTCAACAATTTTTTTTTTTTTACTTTTTGATATTCTGTAGGACATATTACAAAATAAATGCATGGATATTTCTAACGGCACCAACAAAGTCAATGAATTTTATGATGCTTTACAAAAAATCAAAAGACAATGATTTTAATCACATATGGGCAGAGAAGTTACAAATTATTCTGAAGGTGAAGGTACAGAATATGAATCAAAATAAAAAAAGGCAGAGAAATGACAACTATTGTAAATTGCAGCGTATTGTTTATGAAATTTTGGATACATTAATAAAATTCAGATTTGAATCCCAAAAGTATCCGCAATTCATATTGTTATTAGATTACAAAAAATTGTGGATATTTTCTAAACAGTTTCCTCATAGTTTGATAGCAGAACTTAAAGAACCATATATGTTTCATACTTTAATACAGTTCTCGTTCAAATTAACTTAATCTGCTGTACACTCAGGATGAATATAAAGAATAATCTGTTAATGGCACAATTATAAAGTCTGTAATGTACAAACTACATGAAACTAAATAATTTTGATATAGTCTTCAATGAAATACATAAACTAGCAGAATTAATTTTAACATTTCCTTCAGTAACTGTAGAAAGAAGTTTCTCTCCTTAAAGACAATTAAGACTCATCTCAAACCCACACAAGGATAAGTCTGAATAAGCAACTTGGTAATTTTATCTATTGAAAAGAACATTCTTCTGGATATAAAAAAGTGCTTGGAAGAAACATTTTATTAAACATAACTCTCAAATTTACACAGAAGGAGAAAAGGATGGAGTTCATGTACAAGTGAAATATTCAAGGTAACTAATGCATTTATAAATTATATATAAAATTTTGATTTGTGAATTTCAATAATTATGTGTAAACCAACACTAAAAACTAAATGAGATAACCTGCATCTTCAACTCACAATACACTTACTGATTTACAACATAATTATATTAAAACACAAAAATAAACAAATAATACAAAAAACCACGATTCTGAATGAACTGACTTACAAGCAATAATAGAAATTGTGTACAGTAATAGAAATCAGCAAAACAAAAACAATAACTACTTTTCACAGGTCTACCAACCCTCAAAATTAAATATTAGGGATGTTGCTGTATATGAAAACTTGATTCTTTAGCCAACTACTATTACCGAGTATAGCTGAACCGGGTGAAAATTGAGGGAACAGTAACAGATTGAACAAAGGTCTACCTTGCTGTCTAAAAATAGATGTGGCAGTTAAATACCTCAACATACAGTGTATAGTGATAGGCTACCTGCCATGAAACCAAAACATAAAATTTAGATTTTTTTTAAATGGGCTCAAATAATTTTGATTAAAACTTTCTCAAATGCAGCCTCTCATTGTTCACTTTCTAAATCAGGAGTATTCTGTAGTAAAAGGTTGACTATCTCAAAATCAGCCCACGGGCCACACAATTTCAATCAAATTATGATGAAATATACAGGTTTCATGGCCCAAACCAATGCCGCAATCCATATGTGAGAAAAAAGTTATGGTTCCCTAGTAAATTGAAAAATATATACCAAATTTTCACCACCGTCGAGTTAGTTTCATTATACTTTGGTAATGAGTATGTGTTATCGAATATTTTTTCATCATTTATTTAATTCTATTCCATGTACTCTGAATATATTTTAATACAGATTAAGTTAATATGTCACTACCAACAAATTCATAAAAAACAAATGAAAATGCCTTTTACAATTATTTATTTTTAACAACACAAAACATACTTCCGATTGATGGATATTTTACAATAATAACAAATTTATTTCATTGGGAGGGGAAAAGTTCATTTATAGATTTTTTTAATTTTTTTTTTTTTTTTTTTATTGTCATTTTATAATTATGATAAAAGAATAAATATAAATGATTAATGTATAACCTCAAAATTTTGGTAGGACTATATAAACAAATCAACAATATGACCATTACATGTAATACTAATTTATCTGTGTTTTACTCTGAAACTATAGATTTTTAATTCTACACTTAAAACATCATGTTGGGACTATTTTTTTCTTGATTAACGTAATTCTAGACTATAGCTTTTTCTATCAATCAGATTTTAAATCGAGTGTAAAGTTAATTCTAGATTAGCTAGTTTGGAACTAATTTATTAATCCACAACTTGGAAACCAATCCTTAATATTTTAAACACCATGCACCTACAAAACACAAAACTGTTAAATATGGACATTTTTCAACCTATGTGCAAGAACACATGGATCAATATTTTACTACAAAACATTTATTATAAATAACCACAATCTCTAATTTAATTATAATAATTTGACTACATAAACTTGAAAATACATAAACTTGACTTCCCGATTAGACCGCTTGTTAATTTCACAAGCACACCTTCTTATAAAATTTCAAAAACCTTGGATAGGATAATTAGGAAGTACTTTAAGTTTAACAACACTTACAGCTTAAAAAACACCCAAGATTTGATTTCCAAAATAAAAAACACGCATATTAAACCAGGTTCTATATTAGTGTCCTTCGACATAACCAATTTATACACTAATGTACCTGTCAAAGAAACAATCTCCATACTAATAAACAACTTACAAGAAAATAAGAGCATATCCTCTGAAAAAATAGCCGAATTATCTAACTTATTAAATGTCTGCTTGTCCCAGAATTATTTTAATTTCAACGGCCAATATTACAGCCAGAAAGAAGGATTAGTCATGGGATGTCCATTATCCAGCATAATGGCAGAAATATTTTTAAATCACATCGAGAACCGTCACATAATGACAGATAAAAATAAATACTTTAAGAACATCACATACTACCACAGGTATGTTGATGACATCATTGTCTTGTACCAAGGCACAATGCGACAAATTAAAAATTTTGCTATTTATTTAAACAGCATACATCCATCATTGAAGTTCACATCCGAAATTGAAAATAACAGTAGCATCAATTATTTAGACCTTACAATAACTAGAAACAATGGAATACACAGTTTCAGTATATACAGGAAACCAACATAAAATGGCAGCCTACAATAGTTTGATTTATAGATTAAGAAATGTCCCTATGACTAAAACAGATTTCCAAGAAGAACTAAAAACAATAGAATTTATTGCTGTCCAAAATGGTTACGATGCTTCAATCGTAAATAAATTGTTAAACAAACAAATCAGAAAAAGCAGAACCAATCAATTAACACAGCAAAAAAAGGATAACAAATATTTAGTTTTTAATTATTACAAGAGTCTTAAACATATACTCGAAAATGTGCTCCATAAACAAGGTTACAAAGTAGCTTATAAAACCACAAATAAATTACAATATCATGTAATTTAATTCAATCATAGAAAGAATAATTTAAAGGATAAATACGATGGCACTGGAGTGTACCAGTTGTCGTGTAAGGATTGCCCAAAGACTTACATAGGGCAAACTGGAAGATCGTTTTACAAAAGGTTTAAAGAACATATTCCTACAGCCAAACAATATATGGACCATACAAGAACCTTGTCTAAATTTACTGAACACATCATCCAGCAGGATCATAGTTATTCATCAATAGAAAACACCCTTAAAATATTACATCGATGTAAGAAAGGAAATTTCATGAACGCATTAGAACAGTACGAAATATACAGATATTTCAAAATTGACAGTAACTTGTTGTTAAACGAAAAACTAAACTTTAATTCCAATGCATTGTACGACACCGTGTTAACTCAAATAGATAATGTAACTCAACCCCTCCCAATGTCAAGCTGTGATACCAGTAATACTCGAGACTCTGTGCAGTAAGGACGTAGACAATGATTCATGAATCAATTTTAATCGTATGTATGTGTATGTGTTTCTTGTGTAATTTTGCTCTTGTGTAATGTATATAAGTGTTTGTAATTGACGAAGGGAAACCAGATTACTTTACAACTTGATAATGGCTGAATAGCCGAAACGGCCGTCGTTTGAACGACGCAAACAGAATATTGATGACGGTAAGTCTTATATATTTGAATTTAATTTAAACTATACCAAATTTATATTAAAATTTAAAATATTTGAAATGGTAGAGATTCCTCAGTTGTGTTGACAAAGGAGGAGGGGGAGAAAATAAGATGATGCCTCTCGTTGTGTAAAAGGAGGAGGAGTGGCAACAGGTGCTTTATAATGATCAAAGAAATTATTCATTCTCGGTTCTCTATCTAGTTCTACACTCAACATTTAGTAGTTAAGAGACTTTCATGTGGGAAAACATTTTTTAATCTAAAATTATTGTTGTGTGAGCTTTACATGATCAACATATAATGAAATTAGTGAATAAAAATATTACGAGCTCCTTGTTTCTTGAGCCAAAAATCTTTTGGAAAATTTAAAAATAAATTGTTTCCTCCCTATAAGACATCAAAATCAAACCTAATACTTTTTTGTAGAAAATAATATTCTCTACCAACATGAACAGTTCCTACTTAAAACACATTAAACCCAACCTAAATATCTAAACATATTGATAAAATGCAAAATATCAAAATACCTTTTTAAACTCAAAACACTTTTTAAAAAATTAAGCAGTCAAGTTGAAAATTTGGACGACTATAGATAAGAGGTTTCTTTAAAAAAGTGAAATAAACTAATTTTAAAATATTGTGAATAACTTGATAAAACATCAAAAATGTGAAATGTGGAAAATTTCAATTGCTTTTTGGATGATACTCCAAATGTATTGTTATAGAACACAAATTGTAAGTTCAAACTCTTCTTTCATGATTAAAAAATAAAATAAATAATATATACATTTTATAATCCTATTTAATTTGGATATTTATAAAAATCATTATAACATGAATATTTATTTAAATTTTCAAATTGAAAAATGGGCTAATAAACTTAAAAATATATACTTTCTCTTTTTGAATCACAAAACCTTTAATATGAGTTAAATAAGACTAAATTTGTATTACGATCTAACAATCACGATTTTCTGACTTATCTTTTTGAGATTACATACTCAATATTTGTCAATTATATTATTTTTTATTTTAAGGACACATTTATCTATAGGCTAGTTACTTTCATTTTCAGTTAGATTCTTATTTTTTTCAAAAAGTTAAATGAGTTTAAAAAGAATACTGAAATATTGCATTTTTACAAAATATTTCAAAATTTTCAGGTTAGGTTTAAGTTTTTTTTAGAGTTACAACTGTTTATGTTGATATAGAGTATTTATTCTTTACACAAAATTATTTGATTCAATTTAAACATCACAATTTAAACATGGAAAAAAACTAAATTTTTGAATTTTTCAAATACAGTAGAACCCCGGATGTAGAACCTTCGGGACTGGGGGCATAGTCGGAACGAAAAAAAGGTCTGATTATCCGAAAAAAGTCAATATTTATTACATATTATATAAACAGATTTTTTTAAAGTGAAATAAGTGATATATAAACTTTTTTAAAAGTCTATATAATAAAGTCTATATATAAACTTTGCAAGTACAGTAGAACTTCTGTTAACCGGCCTATATCGTAGTGTACTGGTTGGATGAGAGTTTCCGAAAATAAATTGTACAGTAATTGAAACATCAAAGCGGCGGCGAGTCAAACGACTTTGTCGATAGCGGTATCCCATTGTCGGCGGCGTAAAAACTCCGTGGCACCAAAGCAGCGGCGAGTCAAACGACTTTGTCGATAGCGGTATCCCATTGTCGGCGGCATAAAAACACCACGGCATTGGCACCCGTCGGTATAGCAGACATACAAAGGCAAAAACGTTTGTGGGCCGCTTTTTTTCCACGAATCAATTTAGTATACATTATGGAAAATATAACATTTCTTTTCAGTTTTCTTCTTGTCTTTGACTGGTTATGATCTACGTACAGTATATAGTCATGGGCGTCATCGCCGGGGGAGACACGTTCCCCCCCCCCCAATATTTGAGATGTAAAAATATTTTTGCTAAAAACAAATAATTTACTTAAAACCTTAAAAGGTAAACATCGGGCTTTGTCTTTACTAGGGTTTTTAACATTACATTTCTGTTACAAACGCATAAATAAATGCATAAATACGATGTTTTGAGAAGTTTAATTTTTAAAAATTTCCATACCCCCAGACCCCCGGCATATGTCCCCCCCAATAATGAACTGGTGATGACGCCCATGTATACAGTAAATAAAAATGAGCGAGTTACGAAAACGAGAATACGGAAGCGTGTGTTGGTTTCGTTTCAGACGCAGTTAAATGTGTCAAAAGACTTGACAGAGGGGAATCTGTAAAAAAGCTTTGTAGTATTTAATTTTTCACGAGAGATGACACAGCACTGAAACGGGAAAGCGATAACAAACCGGAAAGAATGGCGCTAAACGGGCCGTGAATCATCGACAAATCGGCACAATATCGCGAGCTCGAGCACGGTCGGATTAACCGGAGTAACAGACCACCCGAGGGCGGATTAGAGGGGTTCTACTGTATTTGTTTGGTTCTAGAAAAAGCTCATATACGTTTATTCGCCAGTATACATATTACTTGAGTACTCTTTAACCTTTTCAGGAATAATGACATCTTAGAATGCCATCAATGGAGTACAGTTAGTTATATAAAAAGGACACTCAGGAGTTTAACAAAATTAATTTTGTTTCCTGAAATCACTTTATTATGGTACCAAATGATATATATTTTAGTAAAAGAAGTAAACAAATCTTCAAATAATACTTTTAGTACTTTTTCTATGTATAAAAGTCTTCAAAACACAGAAAAATGTATAATACAACGTGTCTCAGAACATTCAAAGCTTAAGTCGTTTCTATCTTGTTTCAGTGTATTAGCACATGAAGCAACGCTTTTGAACTTTCCTGGTCGGTTCCACGGTGGTGAGGAGTCGGCACGTGAAGTGGCAGCCAGTCATGTGAAGCATGTACTTGTCACCGCTTGGTGCAACTGATCGGGGAATAGCCTTATATCTAGGAGTGTGGTGAACTTCAAAAATCTGTCTGATTAAAAGAGTTATTCAATAGTCCAAAAATTACACTTTCTTGGTAGATACAACAATCAATTTAGGCCACAAATAGGCCATTTTAACTTAGAATTACATAACACTATATAAATACTGTAATTGTCATAATTTTGATGTCGTAAATTGAACATTTTTACAGATTATATGTTTACCTCCCCTCTCTCTCTCTCTCTCTCTCTCTCCCCCCCCCCATGTTATGTACACTATAGTGAACCTGTTTTTGTCCTATAAAAAGAGTGAATAAAGACAATAAGTTGTGAGTTATATTTGGTTGATTAATACTGTTGTGTTGTTAAACTGGCGTCCAAGGTAGTTTTGCCTTCAGTCACTAAACTCAGGTGGATCTTTTGTGACTACCCTACTAATATTGTACTCAGTCCAAACTCTAGCTCCTTAACCCATTGAGAACCAAAAACGGACTACGCCCGTTTTTTCTGTAAACGATTGTGCAACTATTTTGCATGTATTCCGTCGCACGTATTTTGATTGCATATAGTACCATCCTCAATATTGATCAAGTCGGCACTGTTCCTTGTGGTTACTACTTTTGATAGTTAAATAATCGATTTTATACTGATTTGACTATGGAACAGTCGATTTACACAATATTGTTTATAAACAGTTATTCAAATTCAATGTCATCAGTTAACGAAACATGGCTTTGCGTCGGGATTGTTTCTTTACTTCTGAACATTTTTGTGATTTTGCGGAAAACATTTTGAATTAAAGTGAAGGTGAAATAAGTGAAAATGAGAGGGAGGGTGTAGTTTTGAATGAAAGTAGTGAATGTGACTCAACTGAAGATGAAAACCAAGGACAACAAATTGTCTAACAGCAGCCTAGGCCAAACTTCACACATTGGCAATGGAAAAAAGAAGCACACAATCCCAATAACTATAAGTTTACAGGTAATTCTGGAATAAATTCAGTTGTTGCCAGGCAACTAAAGGTTGATTCTAGCAAATTAGAAGTTTTAGATCAATTTTTACCACAAACATGTCGGATTCAGGTCACTGATAAAACTAATAGATATGCAAACAAGACTTAGACCATCAAGTAATGGCGACACTACTTTACGACTCCCAAGGGCTGGAGGCATTTTATTGAAAAAATACCCCCAAAAAACAAGGCTAGGCCTTCAAAACATTGCAAGGTATTCACAGTTCATAGGAAGAGAGCAGAAACTGTCTTTCTATGTAAAAATTGCCAAGTTCCTTTGCATTTGGAAATTTGATTTGAAGCCTAATATACCAAAACTAATTACTAAAGACAAAATAAAAAATGTAAATAGTTTGTGTAAATAATAAAAATGTTAATACTGCCCTGCTAAGAAAAAGGGCCTTAAGATATGTGCAAGTTACGGTTTAGGGGGTGGTTTTGTATCATGTTTTTAGGTTAAAAAGTCTTACCTCCACTCCTAAACCTTCAAAAAACACCAAGGGTAAAAGCCTCATGTGTAAAAATCTTGAAAAAGCTAAGTGAAAATGCCTTCCTATATTTGAAGTAAAACCACCTCATATGCCAGAGTAGATAGCACATAAAGCTTTTTTTTCTGGTTACAATCAACCATATATAACCAAGGAAAAACCTCAACTCCATAGAAGAAGAAACAAAGCCTTATCTCAATCTTGAGTTGGAGTCGAGATATTTTCCTCTCTTACTGGATTTAGAACAGTTGATTGTTTAGCTACTGCTAAAAAAAAGTTATATTGTGTCTTATTTAATATGTGATATGTGCCTTTTTGGTTAGTGGATGTTTTTAACAGAGTTCTAAATAAATTTAGTGTTCCAATCTGTTTAATTTTGCAATTCTGCAAAAGAAAATACGAAAGGGGATATAACCCAACTACTTGATTTTAAATAGCTCAAGTTTGAATTGTTATTTCTTAAATAACTATTGTTAAGACCACGTAATGGAGCCAATTACAAAGAACATTGGTTTATCTGGAACCAGAGCAAGTATGTTTGTAAATTTAGCCCAAAATATAAACTCAAAAATAAAAAAACAGTTCAATTGATACAAATAATACTAAAAATAGGCCTAGGCTCAAACCAAGTAATTTATTTCAGTATTTAGGCCCGGACAACATGGGTATGGACTTACACACTAAAAACATTTTGCAGCCAGTGTCTGTTGAAGATACATTATGCGAAACAGGTCTTACTTACACACTCTTGACTACTCCCAGCACTAGTAACATAGGCATAAATGAAAATACTGATAGATCTTTTACAGATATAACATATAATGATGACTTGTGGGTGAACATCAAGCAAAATGGAAACAATGTTGAATCAGATCGTAATGAGCAATCATTATATTCAGAAAGAAATGAAAGTGAAAATGTAAGTTCGTTACAGCATGCCATATTTAAACTACCACTGGATCATAACCAGGCTTTACTATTAGAAGAAGATCAAGCTCCTGAAAAGACTATATGAAAAAAGGAACACCAAGACTGAGAAAGAAAAGTATGTACACAAAACATGAAAAAGAAAAATTTCAAAAAGAGCAGTATTTAACTAAACATAAAATTAAACCACCATGTGTAACCTGTCGGTTAAAGTGTACATGTCTACTGTATATTACTCAGCTGATTTGCAAAAGGTGGTAATGCTACCCCAAATGGTGGGTACAAGGTTGTTGTATTTACCAGGTGAATCGTAGTTTTCAACAAAAGTTTTGTGCCATTGAAGAAGACAATGAAAAATAACTAGCCATTTGCCGTTATTTGGCATGAAGGAGTAAAGCGGACTACACACTACCATGCCTAGCACGACGTGCGTGGCTTGTCATGCCTCGCACGGCACGACCAAAGCATACACACTACAATGTCAATCTACCAGTTGACGTGCCGTGAGCTGCTTCTTTGAGGTCCAGTTGTTATTAATTATGCAAGTTTGTTTGTAGTAGTTCAATTGAAAAGTAAATATTAAAAGTGATAATACGTTTTAGTGTAATTACAAAGTTAGGTTCTTCTTAGTGAAATGACTCTACAACAAAAGCAAGCTATGAGTCTTCTCATAATCAGCACTTTAAATGATATGAAGAAGAAAAGAATGAAATACAGAGCTGTGTGGACCAAACCATGCCTACAACAAAAGGACAAATACTCCGATATGAGATTATTAAAACATCTGAGAGAAAACAACCCCGATGATTATAGGAATTATCTTCGAATGGATGATATGACTTTTGGTTACCTTCTTGAAAAAGTAAGACCAAAAATAGAGCGAAACGACACAAAGTTGAGACGGGCGATTACTGCAGAACAAAGATTAGCAGTAACTCTCAGATATCTTGCTACTGGAAGAACTCTTCAAGATTTGAAATTTCCCAAATTTACCAGTGCTCCCTATATACTCTTCAATAAACACACGTAGAAATTGGGCTGCCAAAAACGATGACAAATCAGCCAATGTTCCCAAAATGATCACCAAAACAAGAACACAACTAGCAACTAAACTACGGACACTAACGTCAACCCCTCAAGACAGCACGTTGCACGCCACTGAGACTACACACTTGCATGTTGTCCTTGAATGCCACGTGCCTAGCGGGCCGAAAATCAAACCTGTCTTGATTCTCATCATGCCAGGCCAGGTACGTCGTGCCTCGCACGGTGATGCATACACACTAGCATGTTGTCGCTAATTTCTGCACGTTCGTGCCTGCACGTCGTGCTAGGCATAGTAGCGTGTAGTCCGCTTTAGAGGTCACAAGAAAGAGGAAAGATGAATAAGTGCTTTACATGCTTTTTTTTTAAATGAACCGTGACATGAAGAACATGGTGCTATGGCTTGACAACTGCTTGGCCTAAAACAAGAGTTGGGCATTTTAAACATTTTTAAGTTACATAGCCAATTCTACGGACCTGTTACTGGAAAAGTTGTGCATTAAATACTTTGAACCAGGACATTCTTTTATGACTGTAGATTTGTTCCGTCACCAGGACTATAAAGCATGAGGGAAAGAACAAGATATACGATTTCACTGATTTTGACAACTGTGTTAGGTCATCTAATTCTAAAGTTATTGTTAAATCTATGAAAGTTTCAGACTTTTCTGTCTGGCCTGACCACTGCTCCATCATTAAAGTAAGGAAACACCCAAATAACCCACTACTGAGGGATGTAGTTCAAATAGAAGCCAGAAGAGGAAAGTTAAACCTGTACTATAAAACATATTTCACCGAGGAGTACAAGGAATTAGATTATTTATAATCAAAAGTTACTAAGACTAGGAAGATCAACTCTCCTGAAGCTTTGAAAGAAGAAAGTTGAGGAAAAGAAGGCTGACATCATTAAAAAACTTTTACTTCTTATGTCAGAGAAACGAAGACAGTTTTGGATCAATTTCCAAGCATCAAAAACCACTCCGTATCTACTTACAAATGATGAAGATCCACTATCATAAGTAAATTATGTTTGTTTTATGGACTTGGATTTATTTTTTATTTAGTCTGCACATCACAACAAACTCTACATTTATTAGATGTACAGATACCAATTACCCTTGATAAAATTATAACTAACACTTGAACAATGGAATATTTAAAAAAATAAAAGTTCTTAATTGGTGGTTCGCATACCACTGGTTTTAGGTTGACTAAATTTCAACTTTTTACTGTTCTTTACTAAGTGTTCTTAATTTTTATTTTTTGTTTTGTATAATATTCTGTTTATATTATTGCTTTTTTAAAATTTAAGTATAGTGGCTGATTTCTCAATAATAATTATTACTAAATAGGATTATGCGATACATGTTGTTCTATAACGATTTTTCTTACTAGTCTAATTCTTTATTGTTCAAGCATCCTTAACTTTAATGTCAAAGTTTTTTGTTTAATTTGTAATCTTATTTACCATAATAAAACAAGCTATCCTATCCTAATCTCACCGACTACATTGTAAAAAAAAAATGAGTTTGTATCACGGATAGGTTTAATAATTTTCTTTTATGTTCACTGTAAAATACAAATATTGTAATAAATCTTTAATACCATTTAACTGTACATGTGTTTTTAATGGTTCTTTGATAAGAATTATTCCTCAAATGAAGCTATTTAATAAACATTATATTCTAATTTTTAAGTGTAAGCCATTCTAAATGTTGTATTATTGCTAGAAAATAAAGCTGTATCTCAAAAAAAAATAGCTTGAGTGGACTTGAGGCATTTTCATCTGGCAAATCATGTGTTTTAACTTTAAGTCCAAATTTTATTTAAAAAGCTAAAAAAAAATGTGTAATTTGACTAACTGGGGCGAAAAATACATTTACTTAAGGTTCAATAAAAGCTGTAAAATGTGAAATTTTGAAACTACTTGAGTGCGCTCAACGAAAACACAAATTTTGCTCTCTTGTAAAACATAGTTTTGTTGGAGGTAAGATCGTCTTTCTTACCAGGGTAGAATAAATATAAATGGAAAACTAAATAACTACAAATTTGCAACTGGTTATGGTGAGTAAACCGCTTTTTATAAGCCTACTACTTCTAGTTCATAGTGATAGAATAAAACTCAAATTTAACTTGGTACTGGGCGTGCAGTGTGTACCTATTTTAATCAGTAGCCAATGGGTAAAAAAGCTCATGATAATTATGAGAGATGTTTCCTTAACCTTTGAGGCTATGGAAAATGTGCCACCTACGTATAACAGACTTCTATATCTTGACTTGCAAATCACATATCCAGTATTCAGCAGATTACTCCTTGCTAGAGGAGTTTTTATAAAAGCAGCACAAATCAATCAGTCTTGCTCATGTATTTAAGGTGATAATTAACTTGACAGGAACCAGAGAGCAGGTTTATTATCAGCCTTAACTCTTTCCTACTGAACATCGTGAGTTGCTTTACTCTTTCCTACTGAACATTGTGAGTTGCTTTACTCTTTCCTACTGAACATTGTGAGTTGCTTAACTCTTTCCTACTTAACATTGTGAATTGTTTAACTCTTTCCTACTGATTACTGTGAGTTGCTTAACTCTTTCCTACTGAACATTGTGAGTTGCTTTACTCTTTCCTACTGAACATTGTGAGTTGCTTAACTCTTTCCTACTGAACATTGTGAATTGTTTAACTCTTTCCTACTGATTACTGTGAGTTGCTTAACTCTTTCCTACTGAACATTGTGAATTGTTTAACTCTTTTGTTAAAGAAAGCAATAAATCTTTTGGATTGCTTTGGACCAGAATGTTGTATCCCATAAGTAAATTTTTGATTCCCTTCCCAGGCATTTATAATATGTGTAAATTAGGCACTGGGTTCCAAAGAATAGTTCAAGCATACGAAATCAGCCTCAGGGTCTCTTTCCAGCTATTACTTCATTACCGGAATTCCCTCACCTCTGGAATCCATAGCAAGATGAGTTTTTGCTAGCTGGTTAAGGGTTTGAAGACATTCCCAGATCAGCTTTGACTGAAAAATATATAAGCTCATAGTCTTGAGTCAGCCTGGCTGTTTAACATAATATAGATTTTTACCACCCTTCAGACCTTTGTTAAGCACCTTCTTGCTGCAGAGTTCTATTGTATATCAGATATTTATAATAACTATATTTTTTAGGGTGATGAATAAATAAATATTCAAATCAATCTTCGTTAAATTTGTTAAGGCTAATATTAAATCTTTTAAACTCCTGTCGATTTGTATAGATACAAGATTTTTTTTTATTACATGCAGTTAAATTTTATTGGATGAGGACCTTATGTTCTTGCTTCTGAGGGAGTTATGGTTCAGGCGAGAGGACAGGAACTCACACCTGTACTAGAGGGAGAAAAATGGTAAACTCATATATCCAAATGTTAACAAATGTTAATGGAGTTTTAATTTTATGTTTGTGATGATTTAAAATTTGACTAAAAATTGAAATCTGATTGTCAAACAGGACGTTTTAATCATTAACCCAAACCGAACCCAACTTTTACGAATTGAAAATTTCAAAATACAATCCGAACTGAACTCTGTATGTTCGGTTTGAATTTATAACTTCTGAACTTCTCACACTCCTAGTCTGGATCATAAAAAAATTTTAAAACTTTATGTATTAAGTGATAATTTCAATTTGCATTATTATTATTATTACTGTGTCTCTGAAAGAAGAAGACATGGATTAAAACCAATCTGCAAAAACAGTGCTCTAGTTATTAAAGTGATAATGTTAATTTCAATTATTATTATTACCTTGCAGATGATTTATCTCTGAAGGAGGAGGACATGGATTAGCACCAATCTGCGAAAGCGGTGTACTGCCATGAACAATTCCAGGTGACGGAGAAGACTGGGGCAACAAAGGAGTAGGGGATGGGTAACGGGGACTTGGGTGAGGATGTATCATCTCTGCTATGGACGCACTCTTCACAAGACTTCCCTCGCAGCTTCCATACGAGCCTGTAGGGGACACCACCTGTGTTAAAAAAAATCCCTACTCATACTCACACTCACAGTCTTAATATACTATGTCCAAATCTCATCTGGTATGGCTAGTAAATAAAGAAGAAAAAATTACATTAATAATAAAGTAATGTAGGACAGATGTGGTAGACTCACTATAATCTTTGAAGAAATGATAAAATTATTTTTATGTATACTTATAATGGCTACGAATTGAATCTGTTGTTGTAAAAGTCATATAAAATGACTTATATTTTGAATGAATTAACATTTAATGTAAAACAAACACAAAGAAACACTAATTTTATTAAAATAAAATAAAATTACTTATAATATTTTGAAAGAGTTAACATTAAATGTAAAACCCACACATACTCATTTTATAGAAGTCATAACAAATTCCTAATAATATTTTTAATGGATTAACATTTAATGCTTTGAGGCC
Source organism: Aphrophora alni (assembly GCA_963513935.1). Classification (NCBI taxonomy): domain Eukaryota; kingdom Metazoa; phylum Arthropoda; class Insecta; order Hemiptera; family Aphrophoridae; genus Aphrophora; species Aphrophora alni. The sequence goes on along the minus strand of OY740765.1, from coordinate 16,659,954 downwards.
TGACGGAACTTCAGGTACGTTCAAACCAATGTCAAATTCAAACTCAGCTCATTAAAATGCATGTAAATATTAGATTCAACAAAATCAGGCCATTATTAACCACTTAATACATTTTTTAACAATTTCTATGTTTTCAGATAGTTTAAGTATGTTCTTAATCAGGAAAAATAAATATGGTATAGTACTACTTCAAATCATGTTAGAAAAGTGATTATGGTAGCCATGAAGCATTACTTATCTTTCTCTTTGTACCTGAAAATACAAATTACTATAGATGCATTATACTAAATTAATAAAAATAACATGTTACATAGAAAAGGACTAAGTTATCATTAAAACAAGTTTAAAAATTATTTAGAAATTATAACAGTAAAATAGATATAAAGTTGCAGAGATTGTCTTGATTTGTAATAATAATGTGGTCTCAAGAAACACCTTGGTGTAAAATGTGTTGCCCAACATCCACTGTTTTAATTTAAATGTTCTGACTTTCATTGTTTTTTTTTAAACTCATAAGTTTAGTTTAAGTTGGCAATTTTTTTTAAAGTTATAAACTAAGGCTTACATCCTCAGAAATCATACCTTGAATATTAAGTGTATGCACATTATTGTTACGAGCCAAAGAGCTCTTAAACCTAAAATATAAAGTAACTTCTAAATTTTATATACAAGTTAGAATACCCAGTGTTTCGAATCCATCTCAACAGAGCCAGTCATTTGCTTTGTAGTGTCACCTCATATGACTATCACATAATTTAGGTGGGGTGAAAACAGACCAAAGTGTTCATTTTTTAATATTTACATGGCAGGACCTAAGCCAATTTACTAAGTAAGAAGACGACGGAGCTGAGATTTTTGCACAGTTCAATAATTTGAACTTTCCATGTTAATTTGCTATTAATAGTTAGCGCTAAAATTTTTATTGAAGATACTACCTCTAGTGTTTCTTTATGTAGCACTATATAAAGTCCGAGTTTATATCATTCAGGCTTTAAATTAAATAGAATATATTTAGTCTTCATAGCATTAACTCTAAAATTATTTATTCGCTAAAAGTATTGGCAAGCGATATGTCTTTGCATAAATGTATCTAATTCTAAATTACTGACTTGGTGGGCTTTAAAACTAAGACCATTAACCCCATCATTTCTCTGATGAAGAGTGGCACACTAAGGTTATGGTTTTGAATTCCATTTATAGGACACAAGATTTTTTCCTGCGCAGTTTAGTTTTTTCAATATGTGGTAACACAGAATGATGGCCCATTTTAAATAAACGGTGATTGGAATTTGAAATGAGATGTTCCTTAGACCTCAATTGTACAGAAAACTCAAATTCTGCACAATTGTTGTGTTAAAAAAAAATTTTTTTTTTTTTGTGTAGATATTTTGCCCCAAAACTACTATGTTTAATGTAGACAACCTATATTAAAAGTAAAAAATACACTTTAATATATAAAAAAAGTTTTGCTATATTCAAACGCACTCCATTCCGAATATTGCCATGTTAGCAATAGCTATTTCTATAAATTTTTGGTGAAGTGTGAAGATTTATGACAAAAACCAAAGTACCAAACTATTTTTCAGGGTACTGGACGTTAAAGTGTTAATGTAAAATACATACATTAACAAACTGTCTTTGTTCTATAACAAATGCCCTACTCTACAATCGTTCTCACAAAGTCCCATAAATAAAATATAATGTCATCAGCTTGAAAACATTTGAGTACATAATGCTTCCGATGCAATACTTGTATTATATATATATTTCAAGAGTTACATAATGATATAATGATTTAATTTGAATCTTTAACCTGGCACTTAGAGGGCCATATTTTTAATAAAGGTTGGGGTCAACATTGAGTTCCTGCAGCACATCAGCTTAAATTTCCTTACAGAATTGTTTTTACTCTGGTGTGAGAACTCTAGGGACCACCTTGGCCCAAACTTATTTGATGTTAAGATCCTCATGCAAAATTTTTAAAACATCTTTCAATGTTATTCATCTATTACTCGGAGAGTGAGTTGGTAGTCTTCTCGAATAATCAAGCTAAATCTGTCTGTTTTCTTCAGTTCTTGAAGTGGAAGGACATCTAAGGCGTTCATCGTCTTCCACATTCTGATGTCCTTCATTGAATATTTTGTGTCACTCCAACACATCTGCATGAGACATGCTGTCTTCCCTGTAAGCTTCAGTAAGCACTTGAAAACATTTCTAAAAATTTCAAATTGACATATTGCTCAACTTTTAAACTTAGCATTATTTTGACACATAACTGCACTAAACATAACCCACAATCAACTGAACGATCGAGGGTGTTGATGTTCGTCATGCAGGTTCAGACATGTCGAAGGTCTCTGATAAATAGCTCACAATAATTTCTCATTGCTTTCTCTAGGTGGTAGAAACGCACCACTTAGACTCGTTATTTAATAGACACACCTTGTATAAATGTTTGAAATAGTTTTTTTCTTTAATTATATTGCTTCATTTCCACCAAGTAAATACATGAAATCTTACTTTAATGATAATGCTTGATAACCTATTTAAAAATTCTATTTGTAAGTAAAACAGTGAAGTCTCTAGCTTACCTTTCTTCACAGGAAGGGTTGCACAACTAAGATATTCTTTCACACATGCGTAATTTCTTATTAGTTTGGAATAAATTTAAATGTTTTGTTATATTTGTCTTTTTTTACAAAATAAAAAAAAGTTAATATAATTACAAAGATAATAAAATCTCCATAATCATTGATACAAGACAATAGGGAATATCTACTCTAGAATATTATTAGTTGTATATTAGGGGTATTTTCAAACCTGAAAAATAACAGCTTCTATAACTAAGAATCTGGCGTAAGATTGTTCTAAAGTTCAAAGCACATACTTTATATACCTTGGTTAGGTAGTGAATGTTAGATAAGAAAGATTGGCTCCTCCTACAAGTATATGTGCTTGGTCAGTAAATTAATTTCCATTCCTGAAAATAAGATAATACTGGACACTGGAGTACTAAAATAGGGTCAAGTAAATCTGAGACCATACCCATTTATAACGTCTCTAAGGATGGGTCAAAAAGTTGATGCAGAGTTTTTTGCAGAAATATCGGTTTTGAGTTTCCCTGAGCTCAAAAAAGTGATTTTTATAATGACGCTGTCCATCATTTGTGCAGTGCCATACAGCTTAAAATTAAAAGAACAGATTGATTTTCACCAAATTTGGTATATTGGCATTTTCAGCCATATCTAAAAACTTCTTTTTTTATTTTCAATTACAATTTTCTTAAAATTGGGTCTAATAATTTTGCTAGAAAGTAGCTTTTAAGGACACAAATAAAATGTATAGATTTCAATCTCCCCAAAAGTACCACTTCAGAAGTTATCGGGGGAAAAGACAAAAAATTATTCATAAAGCTGCTATAAGATTTAATTTCTCAAAATGAGTTCTACATATTTTGTTAAAATTATGGTGAAATGTAAATATTAAACTCCCAGAACAATGTGCTAAATGGCAAGTAAGAGACAATTACTTTTCAGGAACAATTGGCAAACAAAAATTCATTAAAAACTTGATTACAATCAAATACGATTTATGCTTAGGAAGGATTTATAAAACAATCAAAGAAAACTGATACTTTGTTTTATAAAATTGATATGAAGAGACCCGTCTAATTTTTTTCTCCCATTTACATAAAAAAAATTAAAAAATTAGAGAGAAGGAAACTATTATATTTAATTTTAATTATTAGTGTCATGAAATATTTGCTACAATATTTTTTCAATATCCATTGCTCTCAAGAACTCATTCAGAAACAATGCATCAAGTATGAAGTAAAAGTAAACGTAATACAAATAAATGGGGTCCAACGCTTACTGCTAGGCTTTACTGTGTTCATAGTCATAAAGAAACATAGATGTATTTTATAGATGGCAAGTGTATAAGGTACCAACTAGGTAACATGTGGGCAGCTAGGCCCACTGTGTGTGTGTGTGTGTGTGTGTACCATAAACAATATGTTACTCTTTTTCTTTCAATATTGTTTGTAAAGATGTTTAAAATAGTGTCAGATGTGTTTTGGATGATTGGTGTTGATTCCTTCGAATGTATGGATTTAATTTATCAAGAGAAACAATAATAACTGGTTGTCTCACTTTAAAAATTCCCTCACTAAAAAGGGAGAGAATGTTCCTCCTATATATAAAAAAACCCTTTTCTCATATTTCCACTGTCAACTGTGTATTTTTACATAAGATTTCTTAAATAACAGAAAGGACAGACACATGGATCTGTTCCAAAGTCATGATAGTGAGCATCAGGAAGAGCAATTGATAAAAGTTATTGGGAGACGAAAATCGATCAATATACAAGTATAGAAATATAAAAATATCAATAATCTCTTAACAAATCATAAAAACAGATTAATATTACAATTTTGCAGAAAAAAAAGAAGATTTTTGAAGTGCAGAAAAGAACCACTATACATTTAAAATAAAATCGCTTTGTAAAAGAAGTTGATAAATCACGGGAGAGAATAAAATAAGGAACACTGAAATAAAATAGCGGAAAGTATTATAGAAAGGTCTATATACGCAATATACTGGTTAACACTTTGAAGACTAAGCCCGATGTTAAGGCGGCTATGCCATTTTGTTCTCGTGACTTAAGGTTTTGCTGTCATGTCTTTACATGGATTCTGTGGTAGGAACTATGTTACGTAACTGAAAACGTTCACAATTTTGATATCTTTATTTATCAAGATAAATTAGATTGGAAGAAATGGAATAGTTGTAAGTAATGTGATTAATCAATAAACATAATTAAATTATAAAAGATTTTATTGTATGGATTATTTGCGTTCAAAGACAAAAAACTATAATTCAGAAGTTGAATGTAGACAGACAGACGAGATTTCAGAGTTGTTAAACTTACAGGATTATGTATGTGTGTGATTTAAAAACAATTGGAAAACTTATAAGAAATATTAGTTAAAGATTTCATAATTAATTGTAATAAAATTAAGTAATTTGGTATGTCTAATCAAATTAAGAACAATTATATTTTGTAAAATAATTGAAAATAGTTTTGTCAGAAATCAGAGTATGTGGTATTAACCAATAAGAAAACCGATAGAAGGAATGTGTGTAGTGGGGACATGCATAACCCTAGATATCAAACAATATGGACTACTAGCGAATGGGTCTCCGAGAAGAGTAGATCTGAATTAAGAACGCTCAAACTCCATCATAAGCTGATCGCTTGATCTTCCAGAGCGATGCCCATTGTATAATTCAGTACTGATAAATAGTTTTTTAACATTGAATTTTAAAGTAGAATCAGTGAAAATTATGCCTTGATATGAGCATTAAATAAAGTTTTATAATTTTAACATGAACAATTAAGTAAATTGAACTTTTTACTTTAAGAGCTGAGACTAATAGCTTTATTAATAAAATTTTTTAAAAAATCATGTAAAATGTAATAAAAGGACTTTTGTAAAGAAAAGAGTACCAAAGAGTTTAAGTAAAAAATGAACTTTCAGTTGGAACGTCATAAAGACTCTACTTCTTTGAATAAGAAAAAGAACTCTATAAACATTTATTTGAAATTTGAACTTTATGTATACTTTGAATCTAAAATATGTTTGTCATTACAGGAATCTTATTCTATAATTTGTTTATTATAAAATATATGTATTTCAGGAGGAGTTAAGCAAATCGCATAACCAAAATATGTATGTTTAATATATGTAAAAAAAAATTGTAAATAAATGTATGTATTTCAGAAGTTTTTCATGATCATTTATCATATATGAGTACATTTTCTCCAAATTCACAACCCAAGAAAAGAGTAAAATAAATTATTATTTGTGCTTTTCTCCCAAGCTGGCGTCTGACAATTTAAAGTAAATTCTTCCCAGTATAAAATTAAAATAAATAAACTCAAGCCTTCAGTTTTAATTGAAAGGTAATGAAATAAATTATTACAATTGCCTTACGAACGTGGGACAGGGGTGATCAAGAGTTGGTCAAAATCGAAAAAGTATGAAAATGATCATGAAAAGTGCAAGTAAGAGAGTTTGTTTTTATTAAAATAGAATATGAAGTAATAATTAATAAAATTAACTTAACTTATTGAGACTCAAATAAAAAAAAAAAAGTTTTAGGAATAACTGTAATTTAAAAATATTTAAAAAATAGAAAATCAAACTAGTTTAAATTTAGAATTAAATGAGGATTTATTTTCACAAGAAGGGCAAAGAATAGAACCAATAGAAATAGGGATGGAAGATGTAATAAATATTGAAGATAGACCTAGTTCTAGTAATAATAGTATAGATCAGAATTTTAGAGGGTTTAACGATAGTGTAGTTGAAAGAGGGATAGATGAAAAAAATGGGAAAATTATATGAATGTTAGGAAAATTAATTGAAAAAAATGGAACAATACAATTAAAATTGAGTGGAGAGTAAACAACATAATTTAGAATTGTATGAAAAATTTGAATAAAGTAGACTAATTCAAAAAAAATAATAAAAAACTTGAACAAAACAATATGAAATTTAATGAAGAAATTAAACAAAATAATTTGAAGATAGAACAAAGTGTTGAAATCTGTATTAAAAATCAGGTAGTTGGAAAATAGGTTGTTTGAGAGGTTAGATAAATTTGAAGGACATATATTGTCTAAATCTGAAAGAGTAAGAGAGCAAATAATTAAAGTAGGAATAATGTTGAATGAAGTATTTAAAAGTTGTGAGGTTAACAGAAATGTGTAAGAGAAAATAAGTAATTTTGAGGGAAATGGACTAGTCGAAGTGAATGATTGTAGAAAGAACAGGTTAGGTATTGAGGGAGATATTGAAATTAAGGAAAATATTGTAGGTTTTAAAGTCCAAAAGAATGTAGGTCAGGTAGTGGGGGTGAAAGTAACAATGAGGTTACCTTTCCAAAGTTGGGTAGTGAGAAAAAACTTGAATAAGAAAATGAGTAAGATAAAATTTATACTAGCCTATGTTACAAAAATTCTAGAAAAGAAGTAGGGTGTGTATTTAAAGAAGTTAATAAAAAGAAAAGTAATTCACACAAAGGTAGTAGAGGGTTTTTTAATGTATTAGGGTTAGTAAAGAAGGGAGACAATGTGGCAAATAAATTATCAGTAGAGTATTTGTATAGGATACCATTGGCATATAATTGGAAATGTGTTAGGAAGAAAGGAAAGAAAGAAAGTTTGTGTTACAAAGACTATAAACAGAGTATGTGTAAGTATGAATTAAAAATAATAATATGTAGAAAAATCGGCATACATATTTGAATGCAAAAGTAGAGGTTTCTTTAAAAAGTAATAGTTAAGAAATTTAGTATTAAGAATAAATAGCCTACAAAATATAAAAATAAATAAATGATTTTTTTAACCAATAATACTTAAATAGAAATAAATAAATAAAGGTCAGGATGGTTGGGTGTCAGTAGTCGACAATGTTTCGTATATACGAAGCATATCGGACAACATTGGAAAAACCGTGTAGTTTGATAGAATGTATGGGGCTATTGCATGTCAGAAGGCTACATTGTTTGATACAATGTGAGAGTCTTAAAAGGTGACCAGAAGGGCACAAATAATAAAATTTAGTTGAAAAGAAATGTCAAAGTAGGAGGAGGTTTAAGGTTAGGTTAAAATTAACAAAAAAAGTTAAAAAATCAACAAAACAGATTAATGTGTAAAGTATAAAATATTAATTGTATTTATATTGCAAATTTAAAGAAATTGTTAAGTCATGAATTGTTATTAAAGATTAGAAGTTAATTAGTTTAAGAAAAAGGTATAAATTTGGTTGAAAAGAAAAAGATAAATCAGTTTGTTTGTTATCAAAAATTGTGTCAGCAGGTTCTAAAATGATCAAATAATGATAAAGAAAAATATTGTTTTAAATGAAATACGTTTGTGTTGTTTTATAAATAAAATGATGTTTAATAAAGTTTACTGAAGTATAATGATGAGAGAAGTATTTAAGAGATCTTGTAAGAGATTGATAAGAATAATGTTATGGTATAAAGTGAAGAAAGTAATTTTTGGGTTATTACAAAGTTGAAGTTGTTTGAAAAGAAGGAGCAATGGTTTAACACATTGACTGCGGCTATGCCGCCGATCATACCTACCCCGGAATTACGGAGCCACAGTTGGGATGATAACAGAATGAAGTGTATTGCCCTGCCGGTACCATACACGCCACCAGCGCTTGGCAAGAAATATGGCGCCGGCGACCTAGCCGCACTCTATGTGTTAATGTATCGAAAGAGATCTTATGTTTTTTTTTTCCTTTGACGGTATTTTTATATGTTCATGTAAATGGGAAAGTTTATGTGAAAGATTTATTATGCCAAGGGCATTTGTGAGCTGTTTTTAATGAAGTTTTTTTAAATATATATGCCAAAGGCATTCGACGATAAATGATTTAAAATTTTTAAGAAGTATTTTCTGAAGCTGAGTTTTAAGGAGTTTGTAATAACCAAGAAATAAGGATCCTAAAAGTACCATGATGAGATTTGAGTTAATGAAGACAAGTTAACACATTGATTGCAGCTATGCCACATATGACGCCGATCATACCTACCCCGGAATTGCGAAGCCACAGTTGGGCTGGTAAAAGAGTGAGGTGTATTGCCCCGCCGGCGCCATACACGCCACCCGCGCTTGGCAAGAAATAGGGTGCCGGCGACCTAGCCGCACTCTATGTGTTAAGGAGAATAGTTTTTTTGTCAATGAAAGTAAGAAAGTTTTAACATAATAAATAAGTAAGTAGAAATTGAAGTAGTTTGTTTGAGTTTTTTTTTAAGTAGCAGTATAGAGAAGAATAGGTGATGTTTAAAGTGAAATTAATAAACAATCATTTTTGAAAATTATCAAATAATGATAAGAAAGTAATCTTTGAAAATGTTTAAATATTGATTAATAGATGGATGAATAATACTTGACTTAACAATAAGTGATTTAAAAAATGTATGTTGATATAGGAGAACTAATTTTGAAAATTTATATTGTGAGAAAGAAATCTTGAATTTAACTAATCGTGAAATATAATAAAATTGAGTAAATAAATAAACTGAGTTGAGGATTAGATGGAGGTAGTAATGAGTACAACATATGTAATAAGTCTTTGATAATAAAAAACAAAAGGTGAATCTGTATTGGTGATTTCTTGATGATGTATAAAAAAGCTAAGAATAAGTACATATATACAAAATAATGAAGCTTTTTTTACTATCGACATGTATATCCAGAGCGTACCAAAGAAAATTCTGTAAGCAAAGAGTGATTGGTTGAGAGTAAATGTAGTTTCAAGATTATAATTTGTATCTTGAAAATTGTAGTGATTTGAGGCGTATTTCAGATTATAACTAAACCGAGTACGTTATAACATAAGACTGTAGTGTGTCTTAAATATTGCATTTCTGATATTAGAACTTGTTAGAGGAAAACAGAAAGTATTTCACAAGCAATCGACAAAGTAGCATGACGTCATAGCATAAAGACCAAATTGTATTTTTAACTAATTTCAGATAAAACAGATTTATAATATGTCTGTAGAAAGATGAATAGACCTTTGTTACAGAAGAAAGACATTACTGATAGGCTTCAGGTTGAGAGAAATATATTGAATTTGTTGACAGGCTGGTGACTAAGTAGTGATATGAAGACAGGAATGCAGAGTTGCACAAAACAAAGTGCCTTGAGTCTAGACAAACTATAAACAAACTCATGATTTCAACACTGCATATCAACAAAGGCTTATTGTATGCTTATTCTAAGCAAGACTTATTGGACTATTGATATGCTATGTTGCTGGAAGATTGAGCTTTATATTATGTACGATTCATTTAACTAAGAATAATTTATACTCCTTACCCTAATATGTAAATAAAATAAAACATAATTGTAAGAAATAATACTACTTGCTATTTAGTATAGATCTACCTAGTGTTATATATGATAATCTGAATTATTAATAAGTAATAGAAATAGTTTATGGACTAAGAACAAATACTGGGCCAGGTCACTTTCAACAGAAATATATGTCCATGCTTATTTCACTTATGCTTTGATTTTCTTAAAGTGATATGATAATTAGGTTAAGAAATTGGATGTTATGTTGGAATTTTGAAATAATTTCTGCATTAATTTCTCCTTTTTGTACTTCAAGTTATTAATAATAGAGAGTCAAATTAAGGATTGATTACATATTTAAGGATTTTGAAATAATTTAGATAATGGGAGAAATTTAGATGTCACCAGAAAGATTAAATATGCATCATGAAGGGAGATTGCTTAAATATTATGAATAAGTCAGAACTTATTAATTTTATGAATAAATAATAATCTTTGAATCACTACCTTCTCTTAATTTCATTCAATCTGATAGATTGATATTGGGGTCATTATGTTTACTTGGACACAAAAAATGATGTTTATCTTTGGATTTTTTAAGAAAGAAAAAATAAAATTTGGGTGATGTAATAATACTACATATTTTTAATGTTTCACCAAGAGTAGAGGAAACAAAATACCTTGCCTCGCGAGTAACTATTATAATTTTAAGGCTTAATATTGTAAGAGTCTCAATAAGCTAAAGGGTAAAATCATTCAAGGAAGGAGGTAGCAAACACTCTTGCCCTGAAATTTGATGGTCTCCAAATAAAATTTAGAGAGAAAGTTTTTATTTTTTGAAATTGTTAGATGAAAAATAAATGAAATTAGGATTGTTAAAAAAAAATTTATGAACTTTTATTTCTAGATGCATTACATGGTTTGATGCTCAAATCATGTACTACATCTAAGGGATACTGTAAGGTTCACAATTTTGAGATCTCTATATCAAGAGAAGTATTTGATTGGGAGAAATGGAATAGTTGCAAGTAACATGATTAATCATAAACCTAATGAAATTATAAAAGATTTGATTGCATGGATTATTTGCGTTCAAAGACAAAAAACTATAATTCAGATGTTGAATGTAAACAGACAGACGAGATTTCAGAGTTGTTAAACTTACAGGATTATGTATGTGTGTGATTTAAAAACAATTGGAAAACTTATAAGAAATATTAGTTAAAGATTTCATAATTAATTGTAATAATTGTAATAAAATTAAGTAATTTGGTATGTCTAATCAAATTAAGAACAATTATATTTTGTAAAATAATTGAAAATAGTTTTGTCAGAAATCAGAGTATGTGGTATTAACCAATAAGAAAACCGATAGAAGGAATGTGTGTAGTGGGGACATGCATAACCCTAGATATCAAACAATATGGACTTACTAGCGAATGGGTCTCCGAGAAGAGTAGTTCTGAATTAAGAACGCTCAAACTCCATCATAAGCTGATCGCTTGATCTTCCAGAGCGATGCCCATTGTATAATTCAATACTGATAAATAGTTTTTTAACATTGAATTTTAAAGTAGAATCAGTGAAAAGTATGCTTTGATATGAGCATTAAATAAAGTTTTATAATTTTAACATGAACAATTAAGTAAATTGAACTTTTTACTTTAAGAGCTGAGACTAATAGCTTTATTAATAAAATTTTTTTTTAAAAATCATGTAAAATGTAATAAAAGGACTTTTGTAAAGAAAATAGTACCAAAGAGTTTAAGTAAAAATTGAACTTTCAGGTGGAACGTCATAAAGACTCTACTTCTTTTAATAAGAAAAAAAACTCTTATTTGAACTTTTATTTGAAATTTGAACTTTATGTATACTTTGAATATAAAATATGTAAGCCAACCACTTAACTAAAATATGTATGTTTAATATATGTAAAAATTTTGTAAATAAATGTATGTATTTCAGAAGTTTTTCATGATCATTTATCATACATGAGTACATTTTCCCGAAATTCACAACCCAAGAAAAGAGTAAAATATTGTGCTTTTCTTACAAGCTGGTGTCCGATAATTTAAAGTAAATTCTTCCCAGTATAAAAATAAAAACAAATAAACTCAAGCCTTCAGTATTAATTGAAAGGTGATGAAATAAATTATTACAAACTGTGGACTGAAGGTTTTAGCATAGAAAATATAAATTCACTAATGTAATGTTAATAAATTAGGCCTTTATAAAATATATTTTTTTAGATATTTAAACAAAATTCACTTGTTTAAAGGTTGTTTATTGCAATTACGTGTTAATCTTTTTTAAATAATCATCATAGTCTAAAATTTGAAACATCTGTCATATGAAAATACCTAAAAATTCATATTATATTAATTATGTTATGCTGTATATAACATGAAGGAATCCATGATTAGTCTAAAACTCTCGCTTTGTTTGCAGGAGGTTCTGAATTCAATCCCCATTGGGCTCAACAATTTAAGGTGTTAAAATAGCATTGTAATGTAATAATGTTGAGTCATAATTTGTAGCGGGAATCCTGGTTACAAAAGCTAGAAAAACGATGACGGGATTGGATATGCCGATTCCACATCACCCTGTAAACATGCTAGGCCTAGGCCTACAACAAGTTGTTATGCCAGCAAACTTTAAATTTGGTATGATACAATTCATGAATTAAAGCTTAATTTTAAAATACGCATTATAATTTCCCTTAATTTTTGTGTTCAGTTTACGCCCTAAAGCTTGTAAACAAGGGAAAGCATGTGAAGAGATTCTGTCAAATTAGACCACCTTTTTTATTTCCAGATAAACATTGCACAGAAAAATACAAAAACATTCCATCTACTGACAAACTAAAACTACATACGCCTATCTGCCGTTTATTCCACATAAGAAGAAACATTCAAGTCCACTTGAGAAATTGGCTTAGTTCCTTATTGAATGGCTCAGTCTGAAGCATTAGCACAAATCGGCCACCGCATTAGTATATTAGTACACTACATTGTGTCATGGCTGCCATCACAAAGTGTTACAGTCCTTCAAAAATATCATAAAATGTAGAAAAGCATAAGATATTATACCAAGAAAATTACCGTGTTTGTTATAAACCAACAATAGTTATAACACAATTAGTCAAGATCACACCCAAACAATACATTACAATGAAAATTATATATCAACAAATATAAGATCAGATAGTAGAATAGTAAAAATCAAAATAATGTATTCAGAAGTAAGAAGAATAAAGAATTAGCTCATCACCAAAAATAAAAAAATAGCTAGAAAATTGTGATTGGCCGAATAAACAAAAATAGAACTAAAATGAAATGGTAAAGAATGAATTGGAAGCCATTTTCAAAACAAAAAAATCACAACTGAAATCAGTGAAATGAGCTACTACCAATCATTGACATTTTACCATAATTAGTTTCACAAACTTTAGTGTGAAGTAAAACTAAAAATTATAGTTTTTAAACATAACGAAGTTTAACTAATTCCTTGTTTCAAACAGATTTGGACAGCAAACCGATGAACAAAATATAATACACCAGAATTTTTCAAAACTACATTTCTATTAATTCATCATCCTCAGTTGTTACATGAACACAAACCTTTTTGGCCCTCAATAATATTGTTGTTTAAACTATTTTTAACTTATCCGAATTTAATACCTTAACCTGTAGCTCTGTGCAAATACCGTAAAGTGAAACAATGTTACAAATGTTTATTTAATTATATGTGTATGAAATTCGGATATTTTAAACTGAACCAAACCCAATGTTCAGTTTGAATTTCATATTTAATGTTAATAAAATTATCAGTGATAAAAAATAACATTGCCGAGTCAAACATATACTGTATTTTCCTGTTCTTTTTGTTTTCTTTGATTTGAAATGAAAATATTTAGAAATAAATATTTAATTTAAATGTTATTTAATCCTTGGTATATGTTATTTATTCACATAAATTTTAATTGGATAATTTTTTTCTATTTCTTGGATACAAATGAAATTAAATTAAAAATAATGACAAAATACAATCCCATTTTTTGGATATACATTTTTGAAGAGAAAGTTTAGAAGTAGTTTGTACAGGACATTTAAAACTATTTTGACCCGGGGAACATATTCCCAAAATTTGGCAGACTGACTGTGAAACATTATATATATAGCTAGAATTCAAAACAGTAAGTGTCATACTGTATATACCGTATATACATACTGTATATATATATGTGAAACACAAACTTTCTTAAGTAAATATTTAATAATATACTTATTTACGGTAATAAGCAAATACTCAAATAAGGAGCAAACAAGATTTCAGGTCCTTTTTACATTGTTTTATAAACATCTATAATGTATGAATTGATAAAGTTTATAACACGTCTAAACAAATGTAATGTAAAGTGAAGTGATGTAGCAACATTAACAAATATATGATTACAACACAGTAAACAACTATAATAAACAACCTACATTTGTTCAGCTTCGTGTATTGACAATATTTTTACAAATTTTACACCATTGAGAAGCATATTATGTGACCATAGCCTATCAAACCACAAAGGTCTTTCAATTCAAATTGCAAACGTAGGAGAACACATATATAAAAAAACAAATTTAAAACCTAAACGGTACTTTAATGAACATAATTTAAGCAATTTTATTATACTTTTAGAAAATATGAAATTTTCCTATAATAATTTCCCTTAAATTATATATTTTTCTACATGGGTTTAATTAAACATTTGATGAGGTTTTTCCATTAAAATTAGTAAAACCAAAAAACTGTCATAATTCTCTGGATAACCATTAGTGTTGTATGAAAGGAAACGATTCCTGTTTAGACCCAGTGTACCCACGGCTACTCTGCGGCTTCTAATTCTTACAGAATGTATTGTAAAATATTGAGAGTCATTCATGCTATTATGAAAATGGCAAATGACAAACATATTGGTAATTCAACATATAAATTAAAGGCAGTTTGGGAAGTTGTGGGAAGAGAGACTAGAGCTGTGGACACATCGATGATTGATGATTTAAGGCTTAACAGTAAAGGATCCAATATCGAGAACCCATCTGAAATTGCCACCACTTTTAGCAAATTTTTTATACACATTACTTTAGGCCTAAAAACTAAGCAGGATTATATGATAAAAAACTTAAAAAACATCCATTTTCAAATTCAATTTTTTTAGATTCGAACACTGTGAAGAAGTGTATAAGGTAATTTCTAGATTAAAGAATACAAATGAAGAAAAATACAATAGAATACAATATAGGTTGGGATGGTATTCCCACCAAAGTTTTAAAAGAGTCTTCTCATATTATTTTAAAACCATGTTATTTTCTTATTAATTAGTTTTTTGAATATGGTAATTTTTCAATAAAGATTAAATATTCTCTAATAAAACCCATGTTTAAAAAAAGAAATGAAGAAGATAATACGAATTATCATCCTATAGCACTAATACAGGTTTTGTCTACAATTTTTGAAAGAGTAATACTGAGAAGAATGCTGAGGTTTTTGATAAATTTAATATTTTAACAAAGTCAATTTGGATTTCGGAAAGACCTCTCTACAGAATCTGTTTTACAGGGGTGCTGAAAAGTCTGGAGACGGCTTAATATCTTTTGTATTAATTTGGCAAGAAGAGTAAAACTCTGCCAATCCATTTGGTAGCTAAACAACTATATTCTAAGGCTCTAACCAACTCTTCACCTCCAATGGGCGACGGCGAGGAGTCAGTAGAGAATCTTAAATGTAAGCATATGCTGATATGTACATCATTTTAAAGGCCTCGTCAAGCAGAGACAAATGCTGCAAACAGCACTTCAAAAGGGTTATTCATTAAAAAATGGCGGCTGTTCAAAGATTTTCAAAAAAAGGTGTAAAATAGTTGCTGAATACTTGTTCATAGTCATGGGCTAGAAAATTAAAATTTCACTAAGAAGTATTGAACTTAAAAAGCTATTTTTAAGGGTACTCAGTCACCATTGGAGAACAACTCACAAGGAGTCAGAAGAAAATCTTAGACATAAGCATAGGTTAAGATGTATATCATTTTATTGGGCTGCTCAAGCAAAGATTAATGCTCCAAAAGGTCGACTCGTTTTGTATAAATGAAAGGTGTTGCTATAAGCAGTAGTTGAGGAAAAGTTTGCAAATGATGAGACCAAAACATTAGCAATATCATAATTATCTTTAGTCAAAACTCCGCCCGCTGCTTAAGTCCCAGTGAGAGTGCAGAAGGAGAAGGACCACATACAAAATGTAGCTTTTCCACACTGCTGACATGGATGTTGTTCTAGATATTGTGTCATTGTACAAGGTTCAAGATTCCTTCCTACTCTGCCTTAAACTCAGTATGCTTTAGCTCGTAGAATTTTATAATTTTCAAAATTTTCATCAGTTGATCTTTAAAAAAATTTCATTAAAATAACAAAAATAATAACAAGCAGTTTTATAATTTTTAGTTTATCGTGATAATTCTACTATACATGCCCGAGAGTCCCGATAACAGTCATATCAGATTACAATACAAATGACTTGAATGTTTTTTAATTCTGTTTTGTAACTAAGTAATATATGAATAAAACACTCTTAAAATAATCATTTTGGTTTTTTTACAATCAAAAATATTAATTATAACAGAGAAAAATTATGTTAGGTAAGGTTTAATATTCAAATCATGATTCAATTACATGATTTAGAATATAAAAACAGTGTAGTTCCCGTGCAGACGCACCGTGAGAATACAATCACAAGTGTTGATCCATGCGTCTACTTAGTAATATGTTATTTTATTAAAAGTAAATCTACTGATGCTAGACATCCCTCCAGTTGAGTTGTTTTTCGCTTAATTTTTTAGTAGACTGCTAATTTATAATGTAAAGAGTGTATATGCAATTTGACGAAAGGAGAAATAATAATAAAACAAAAATGAATGTGACCTGACTTCTAGTTTTTCTTCATTACATTAGTGACAAACATGTTGGTTGAGACTACTTTTCTTGTTCTAGTGTCCTGCTAATATAATTTCAGAAACTTTCGTAGGATTGATTGCGAAACCCTATAGATATATAGCAAAGGAAATGTTACTTATGATTTTCAAAAATTTTAATACAAAATGACCACATAGATTTTAACATAAGCCAACATGATTTTTTATTTTCCTATTTAAAAAGTAAAAGTAAAGTAATCAAATATGAAAAATAAAACCCCTATTAAAGTAGGCCTATTAAATATATATATATATATATATATATATATATATATATATATATAATACATTATCTGTTTGACAATACTTAATTATTTCTGATAGTGAAAAAAACTTTAAAAAATATTACTGATTATAGGGGGGGGGGAAGAAAAAAAATCTGTTTACTTCAGTCAATCAATACCATATACAATTAACAATTTTTTTTTAAATTTTCCTATTAAAAATAGAAGAAAATGAATAAACTACAGCAAAATAAAACCTGCAACAAAATATTAAAACGTAATGGTAGAGACGATACATTTCCAGCTTGACAATACTTAATTTATTCCATTGTGAAATTAATTAAAATAATACTACACTGATTACAAAAACAATTACGTTTTCTTCACTCAAGTGGTAGTATCAAACAAAAGTCAAACCAAATACATTACTTTTTCTACGCATACATGAGAAAATAATGTGTTTAAATGACAAGTTTTGAGATGAGTTACACCCATCTGGCTTGAAAAGAAATATAACTGTAAGTTCAAGGGCAACTAGTCCCCTTGTTGTTATCGTTTACTATATTTGCTCTTTCACTTTAAATGACAAAACACTAAAGCCTATCTTTTGTTAGTATCATATATGTGCACAGGAGTGCACACATATGATGCTTTATTTAAAAACATCTTTTTTATTAAAATTTCTAAAACCAACCAATATTTATTTCATAATAATAAAAAATTCACAAGAGAATAGAACGCATATTTTCCTCTGGAGCTAAATATTTTTGTATGTTTGTAAACAACAAGTTGGACTGAATTTCCAATATTTGTTTTAAAGCTTTACTAGTGTAGCTGTACAGTAATCGCTAACCGATTACAATTGAGTTAATTTGAGTTCATAGCTTCTTCTCTCCTCTCTCTTCTCCCTCCACAAAACATTTCCATATTACCCTCCCCCTCCTCCCCCCTTACAAATATTACAATCAGTATCAGGAACCTAAGGTATCAATCTTAAGGATCGGTATCGGGAGTAATTGGTCAATTCTGGTATTGACTCAGCGAACTGAGTTCAGTCTTCTTTTATGCTCACTTCTAATTGAGAAAGTGAACAGTGTTTACGAAATATTTCAAAATTTTAGTGTTTTCCTATTTGTGTACTATTAGGTAATACTAAGGACCACTTTCCAAGGTAAGCCTATGTCTCCTATCCATACAAAATCTAAACTAATAGGCTATGCGCCCTATTAAACTCTAACCTAAATAATTACATAATTAGTTAAAATTTCATGTTCAAATTTAACCTTGTAATAATAAAACACGTTTAAAAAATTTAATTTTACAAGTTTTTAATTTTTTTTTCCTTTTAACCATCCCGGTATTTCCCTTTAAACTTCTGTATTATCCGATATTTCGGTTATCCGATGATTGTCGGTCACAATTAGATCTAATAATCGGGGCTGTACTGTATATTATAATAAAGCAGATTTTGCGTGTGTTTTATGAGATGCAGGAAGGGTAAGCTTACAACAGTAGTACAGCAGTAAAGCATAAGTATTGTCATCTTTTAACTAATGAAAATGAAACGGTTTATTGTTATCAAAGATAAACCATTTAACTAACTAGTACACAGATCCAAGACCTGTATAGTCTAGTACATAGAACACTGTAGACAAGTAGTAATTAATTTATGGGAGCATGGAATTTGATTAATGTGGAACTGGTTGAATAAAAGTGTTAAAACCTTAGAATGTCAACAAGCGACACAACAAATATTTGATGTCTTGAACAAGTTAGGTTAGGTTGCCTTTTAGATTTAACATTTACAATTTATAGGGTATTTTATAAAAATATGCTTTCACTGTGGGACTTGAAATTCTAATGCACTAAAATATAGCTTGTAATGTTTTCAGATATATTATTACACTAATCCTGATAACTAAACATTATTCACAGATAACTAAACCCTGTTATTATTCACACTAACCCTGTTAAGTACATTTAATGTAAAATAATCATAAGTTACACGACGAGATGTTATGAAGAATAATTTTCCTTAGTTTTTGTCTTCTTTAATATTTATCTATTTTCAACTTTTATTTATGTTTTCACAAAACAAAATATGTGATTTTACAATGTAGTTGCTGTTATCTACCAAGGCAATGTTTTTGTTTTATCAATATGGTGGATGAATTACATTTTGCATTTCTGTCAAACCGATATTTATTCCAATAGCATAGTTATGGCTTGAAATAGTTTTGAACATTAACTCCAAGTTAGAGTGTTGTGTTATAAATTGGTTAACTCTTTCTTTCATATTTGTTCATTTATAACTTCTTCTTTTTTTACAATTTTTAAAACAAATATTTTAAAAAAACTAAGGGGACAAGGATATGTCAGATTTACCTTAAAATTAATTACCCCAAACTTCCTAAGATTTTTACGGATATTCATGACCAAACAAAACAGCCCTACTTTTACAATTTTTCTGTCAGTTTCCACTATCTTATTTTTAGAATAACTATTATTCTATGGGATAAGGGGTGACCTATAAAACCTATTTCCTTTCTTATGTTAAATCTATATAAGCTATTTAACTGAAATTGTAGTGATATGCGAAAATATTTAAGATATTTTGATTTATTGACCATATTTCTGTAATACTAACATTTGAATTCCTTTTTATATAGATATTCTTGTTAATTTCATATATATATATATATATATATATATATATATATATATAAACATATCCCCTTATACAGTATAACAAACACACAGAACACAATTCTCACAAAAAATACGCCTAAGTATCAGACGCGTTTCAACGACAAGGTCGCCTCTTCAGTGATACATGAGCTACACCATTCAGACTCGTGTATTTATAATAGTATATGTAGTGTATGTATACATAGTTAGTTATAGTTTGATTGGTGTAGCTTGTGTATCACTGAAGAGGACGACCTTGTCGTTGAAACGCGTCTGATACTTAGGCGTATTTTTTGTGAGAATTGTGTTCTGTGTGTTTGTTATACTGTATAATTTTTCTCATAAGTCAAGCTCAACATTTAATATATCTCCTTATGAATATATATTTTATAAATTGCATAATTTTGTGAGTTCCTTGTTCATGTATATAAATTTTTCTAACTATAATTTATTATTATTGTGTAGTTTATAATTCATTATTTTATTTAGGTTTTTCGTTTTTTGATCTTGAGATATTTTTAATTTGGTCACAGAAACCACTGGATTTCGTGAATAGTGCCTATTAAAACACACTTTCCTGCATTTAACACTAACAATATTTAAAAGATAATGTGAGTGTCTTGTGGAATTTACCTGAAGACTGTGAGGTGTGAAAACGGTTGGACTATTAGAATCACTAGAATGGCTGCTATTGTTATTATTAGTTTCAACATAACCTGTTGCATAGTCAGAACGCAACAAATTTTCACTCTGCATTTTGCCTTTGAGGCATGTTATGTACCTATTACAAAAATCCTTGCATAATTCCTGCACTTTCTCCAACTCTAACAGATGGATGCGCAAAACTTGTATTGCTTTAATCATCTGTAAATAAAAAAAGCAATTAAATTCCAAATTCTATTTTATTCTTTATCACTTTTTTTACAAATCATTTCTATTATTTGTAGCACAAGTCACCTTACCTCAAACCTCCAATATGATAACCAAGGTCCACCTCTCCAGTTGCTATTATTTATACACATTTTTATATATATTTTTATATATTTGGCCTCTGAGGACCAAAGCTAAAACATTAATATGGTGATATTTGGTAAAAAAAATCATAATTTCTCTTATGTAAAAGATACCCTCATGATTTTTCAACAGTTTGTAAATATAAATGTACAATTAGAATATAAACATCTAATGATTCATTAGACACCTAAATAAATTTTGTTTTAAATACTTTTACAAAAATTCAAAATATTATTTTTGGAGTTGTTTGATGCACTCTATCTTGTAAATTAGGAAAATTGAATTTGGGAGACCATATATTTCCATTTACAATTTGATACGCCGTGAACATACCAAATTTGGCAACAATTAATTGTGTCCTAATACAGCCAAAAGATACCTTTCATAATAGTTTCATAACCTCCTACAGCTATGTTAGCTTATTCTCTCAGTTAGGCTACATTGGGAAGTTCTCTCACAGTTAATTACTGACCTTTATGAAACAACAGTTTAGTTTGATTACACTGAAATAGGAATCTGACAAATCAAATGTTGTGTTTAAAAAAATACTAATAAATAAAATGTAGGTATAGGGTTTTAGAATGTTAATTAAAATGAATCTTTTAAGAGAAAATTACCCTTCCATCTCCCATAATATTTTTTACTATGAGAATTATGGAAATTCCTTTATTAAGTTCATATAAAACAAAATATATATATACAGGCTACATAAAAATCAAAAAGAAATTTTTATATATATAAACTATTTACATAAAAAAGCAATAGCTTAACCAAGAAAAAAAAAAACTTTTACAAAATGAACCATTCATCATGAAGGTATCTACACAAAACTAAAAGAATAGTTCACTATAAAACTAATATTTAGAATATCAGAAACTCAAATAAGTTATTCCTAACTATAAACTGAAAGACAGAATAAAAGTAAGACAAATTTGCTTCACCAAAGTCATTTTTAATTGTTATGAATAACTAAAAAAAAGCAAGAAAGTTGTTTTAAATATCAATTCAAACTAATAAAACAAATATTTAAACAAACAACATTAACGTCAAGTATATAGGTGTGGAAATCCCTAGGACCTAGCCGGATCTACACTTTTTTTCACGTTCTCTTGGATTAGCTCTTTCAACTTTCATATCATGTCTCTCTTGACCAAATTTGTCTTCCCACCCCAACGTTATTAGAAGGCTAGAGATCTTCATTTTATGTTGTTCTCTTCTTTTTTTTTTATATAAAACGAGTAGAGATTCGGACCATCAGCCATCAGGAGCCTCTATTTGGTCACATGACTTTTGGCCACACCCCTTTGAATTGGTGCATAACCTAACCTCAATCCTTCACTTCCGCCCCCACCTCCTTCAGGATTGTGAATTTAATCAGTTGTTAGGTTATGCTTGCCTTGTGCGAACAATCCTCAAATGTCCTAGTGGACTACCGGTTTCGACTGTTAGTTAGTCACATTCAGGTCCCTGACATCACTCTTCTTTTTTTAATCATTCAATTTTGGATTTTGTTTTGAAATTGCACTTTGAAAATCTTTGTTTGTTATTTATACTTACAAACATGTACAAAAACACGTATCATTTTTGAATAAATAACACTGTGTACACACAATACAAATTACGCACATTTAGTTTAGTATTAAGTCTTACCGGTCAACTTTTAAAACATAAAACTACGTCCAGTTTATTAACGTAGACTTAATACTAAACTAAATGTGCGTTATTTGTATTGTGTGTACACAGTGTTATTTATTTTAAAAAATTATGTTTTTTTAGATGTTTGTAAGTATAAGTAACAAACAAAAATTTTCAAATTGATGAATTCACAAAAATTTAACAAATATTCAGTTAAACCTATGAATAAACTTTTACATGGTTTAGATGGAAAGGGTTAAACCATTTCATTCGCTTAAATATGTCTACAGGAAGGTGTAATAATAATAGTTTAACTTACCAAGCCATCTATTTCGGAATCATTAACAAGAAAAGGTTTACGATCTCGTTCTTGATGTTGAACAAATGCTTGAATGTCCAAATTGAAGCTTTCAGAGTTTGGTGTTTCGGCTGACTGTGTCGCTTGCTCACATCGCTCAAACAGTAAGCACAGTAGTGGAAAGAGTGGATGTCTGAAATTAAAAATTGATTTAATATAATAACTATTTAGTTGCCTTTGCAAATAAACTATGACTGTTCGTCTACTATAAAGTTGAAATTTTTGTTCAATGGCCGTCATACTAATATAGATATCTGAACTAAATTGGGCATATATATGTACAAATTATGATGGATTTAAGTATATATAGTAAACCTTTTAGTTTTATGATTTTATAAAATAGGTTTTTAGAATAACTTTCAACAAAATTATCACTCATAACAAACACATCCTTGGAATCATCTGTTTAAATCCACCCTTCCTATAAAACAAAACAACTGTTTCACGACTAACTAACATGAAAATGTGCAAAACATTCAGTTTCTTCAAAATTCACCCTAGGTTTTTATAAATTTAAAAACTAAATATTTCACAATAAAATTTATTCATTTTTGTTTAAAGATATACTGTCGTTACATTTATACAGAACATTGATTTGTTATCATTTATCCGAATCAAATTGGAATACAGAAGTTTATAAAATAAATTTTCTGGATAAACAATCAGCATTTACAAATTATACAGGAGTAAAATTTCTTTACTTGCATATCTTTCAGAACAATAATTATTAATAAAATAATTAACAGTATATCAGAATACTTTTTTTTCAATTTAAAGACGAAAACCATCACTGTCATCATCACCTTAACAAAAACAGAACATGAAACACTCTTTACTTTAAAATCAATAAATCAAACCAAAAACAATAATAATAAATGAAATAAAATTTCAACTTCACCAACCACTGATGGGTACTGGGTATCCGACCCCCTGCACCGTGGTCAATTTACCTTCCTTCAACCATCCATACTATACATTTAAAAATTGATAAAATAAGGTAAAGAAATGTAGCCATCAAATACTCTAATAGTTTCATGGGTATATTAACAAGAGTTGGTCAAGAGAGAGCAGGTAGGAAATGAAAAAGAGGGATCTAACCCAAGATTAGATGAAGAAATGTGTATATCCAGCTAGGCACCTCACTATAAGTGAACCCCAAGGAGTTAATAATTTACTATCAGCATTTAAAAAATTATGTATGCTAGGGTGGACCAAATGAAGTATCATAAATAATTATTGTGTAAACTACCAATCTAACAACAAATATAAAATGGGGAAATATTTTACTATTTTGTGGGGTTTTAAAATATGTATCCCAATATTTTTTTTTAAACAGCACCATTTTTCAAAATGGTAGTAAACTTTAATTTTTTACATAGAAACATGAATGCTTTTATTACACAACATTGCTACACACAATTTAAAACTAGATTTGTTCTTACACTATTTTTGAAACCCTAATAGTAACAGCATTATGAGCATCCGAAATTACTCACTGACGAAGTATCAGATTCTCATAAATCACTTGATAAAAGTAGTTAATTTATACTCTCGAAAAGTTGTGTAATACTTTTATATACAAAAATGATGACACAAATGTCCAATTTAACTAAAAAACAAAGTCAAAATATAAGGGAACTATCCCCTCTCAATCACACATCAAGTAATGAACCACAAATGATCTGCTATAAATCAAAACTTTATATTATCTCTTCATGTGTGGCATTTATATTTTGAATGTGTGGGACACCTATTGCTATACCTGCTGTTATCTAGTGTCCCCTTTTCCAAAGGGGGCGAAAGAGAAGTAAGTAAAAATTTTAAAATGGTAAAGGGGATCGAATGACATCTCATTTTAAAGATCTATTGAAAAGAAGATGATTAGCGAAAATAGAGTTAAAAAATCTCATCTCGTTTAGAAATGGTGGCAAAAAAACATACCAAATTAGAAACAAATGAGGTTTTATAACGGACAGTATTCTAAGTAATTTTTAAAAAGTTTCATATTTTTTATGTTAACTTCAATTGAACTGCACAACAAATTGCATGAACTGTGGATGTTTGGCCTGGGGGGGGGGGGGTTTGAAAAAATGATATAAATAAAGTAGATCTTGTGATATCTCATTTTAAAGATTCTACGAGCTTCCAACCATACCAAGAATATTCATAAAACCTCAGAGTCTTGTTTAAACAGCTTACAAATCTAAAATGCCCCAAAGCTAACAGAATCCAACACACCTAAACAACCTAATCTTTCCCACGGTTTTTTTCCATGGAATAGGGCACGATGCAAAACGCATCTTTCCTCCAACAACTTCAATAGTTCCTTCAGTAAAACAAGTTAAAAGGTCATCATACAACTAGCAACTACAGTGCAGGTTTTGCTCACCTCAATATATAGGCCTAACCAGAGACAATCTAAACACCAGGATGAATGGCCACAGACATGATGTAAAAATCATGGATATAGAGAAACCAACTGCACAACATGCAACAATCCATAATGCCACTTTTGATGACTGCTTCACAATAAAAATTATAAAATCAATCCCTCCAGAATGCAACCCCTCAGAACTAAGAAGATGGGAATTCTCTCATCAATAGGTGACAAAATCTAGAGAGCATCTTAATCTTAGATAAATTATCCTTTATCTTTTTCCTCTCCCAATAGGCTTAATTAAAATTAATATAAATCAATTAAAAAATTGAATAATAACAATAACAAAAATAATAATAAAACATTCATCTGTGATTCAACACTCAACACAGATTCATACTCTGCAACCAAACTACAACTATTTAGTCTTCTTTTTACACTCTCCACTGATTGAGAAAGTGAACAGTGTTTACAAAATATTTCAGAATTTTAGTGTTTCTACAATAGTGTACTAGGTACCAAGGACCACTTTCCAAGATAAGCCCGTGTTTCCTATTCATACAAAATCTAAACATTATATATAGGTTAGAATTTAATAGGGCACATAGCCTATTAGATTGGTTAGATTTTGTATGGACAGGAGACAGGCTTACCTTGGAAAATGGTCCTTGGTAATTACCTAATAGTACATAGTTTTGAAATATGTCGTAAACACTGTTCACTTTCTCAATCAGTAGAGTTAAGAAGAAGACTAAAGCCTGTTGGGAAAGGGAAAAGGATAAATGATGATTCATCTAAGGTTAAGATTAGAGGGTTCTCTTGATTTTGTGACCCATTGATGAGACAGTTCCCATCTTCTTAGTTCTGAGGGGTTACTTTCTGAAGGGTGATTTTATGATTTTTGTTGTGAAGCATTCATCAAAAGTGACAACGTTGTGGATTGCTGCCTGTCTCCAGTCCATACAAAATCTAACCAATCTAATAGGCTATGTGCCCTATTAAATTCTAACCTAAATTTATGCTAAGATAGACTACTAACTTAATTATTGTTTGAGTGCTTACTTGTAAACAGCTCGTTTATCTGCTTCAAAAACTGCTTGATCTGGAGGAGCATTGTTACCAGTTTGGCCACCAGACCCAATGTTTTCGGGATATGAAACCATGGCAACACTGGTATTGTCTTGCATCTCAGCCCATCTGAAATGAAGATATAATCTTAAAGTATAAATTATGAAATATAAGAAATGAATGAAATAAAAGTAAATTAAATAAAAAGTAAAAAATAAAACTTCAAAAATTTTAATTAATTAAACTACATTACTATGCCTTGCAAACATAGCCAAACTTATAACTCCCAATATTCATTCACCAAAAGATGAGACATTGATTAAGTTAATTTCATTCTGAATTTAGATTTAGTGTGACAATAATATTTAATATAACTTGTATTTTTCAAAAATGATGTTCCTTAAAAATCAAATATCTTGACATCCGTTGATATTATAGTGACAGACTGCAAAATAACTAGAGCTACAAAAACGTATCTGGAGTTGGCCACCCACTTTTCCAAAAACTTCAAAAAAACAATCAACAATTTAGTTCCCAATTAATACAAATTTCTGCCAAAAATTTTAGATTTTGTGCTCATAAGATCTCTTAGATATTGCTGATTTTTACAGGGTGGCCAATTTCATAAATGGATGGTAACGCTGAAGTTGACCATCCATAAATAGAAAAAAGTAAAAGCTGAAAAGTTAAGTATACAACGATTCAGTGCCCAATTAGTCCCAAACTTTACCACAAGTTTTAATTTTAGTTGCATTGAGGTCTCCTAGCTACTGCTGATTTTTACAGGGTGGTCAACTATGGCTTGATTAAATAAATGAAAAAGTAAAAGTTGAAAATTTAAGTATACCACAATTTAGTGCCCAATTAGTGTCAAAAATTACCACAAGTTTCAGTTGCATCGAGATCTTTTAGTTTTACAGGGTGGCTTGTAAAATTATTATTATTATTATTATTATTATTATTATTATATATATATATATATATATATATATATATATTAATGTAAATCATTACAATTAATTCAAAACAAATACAACTAAGTTTAACATTAGAAAATAAATAGGTTTGTTAAGAATGGACTGATAAATGGAAAGACAATTATGAAAGGATGCAGAATATTAAATTCAGTAATTATAATACAAAAAAGTCGGTTTTGCTAAGTATGGATGTATACTTAATAAAGCAATGGGCAGATTAGACAGACCCGCAAATAGGACATGGAAAGAAGCACTTCATCAATTTAAATAATTATCACATAAAACAAAACCAAATAGGTAATGTTCAGTTTCTCACAAAATATTACGAAATAAACAAGTTTTGTTTAGAAAGGACGAATAAACGTTTTTTCTTTGTTTTGTTTAAGAAAGTGTTGAAATTCCAAACAGGCAATGTCTAAAGTCTAAGAGAATCCTATATTTAGTCATTGTAATGGTTATCATATTTTATTTATTTAATATCATGTCTTTATATTTGTTTTGTTTAAGTAAGTGTTGAAAATTCCAAACAGGTAATGTCTTAAGTCTACAAAACCCCTATATTTAGTCATTGTAACGGTTATCATATTTTTTTTTATATATCATAAATCTTTATATTTGTTTTGTTTAAGAAAGTTTTGAAAATTCAAAACGTTGAAAAAAATGACGGAAGAAGAGACCTAAGTCAAGAGAGACAGAGATACAAGAACGATTGGTAAAGGAATAGTGAATGCGATAAAAGATGATACAACAGTCATGAGGAGTGTCATACAGACAATGGTAGAATGCCAAAGAGGGATGATTCTTGGAATAGAGAAATCAACAGTTTTAGGATGGATAACTGATATCCATGAGATGTTCGAGACAGTGCAAAATAATTGAAAGAGAATATTTCTGACATAGACAGTAGGTTTTTACAGTAAACTTGGACATTGTAAAGGACCTGTAAAAAAAAAAACCTTTGCACAACTTCAAATCTGGGACAATAGATCAACCAGGGATTATCTGTGAGAAAATATAATGTGGCACAAGAAAAGTATGTTCATTTCAACATATTCAAATACATATAAACAATGACAAGCATATAGCTGTGCCACCACATTGTTGAGTTTAGTTAGTTGAAAAGACAGAGTTGAATCAAAAAGTAAAACAGCAAAAGGAGTTTTGAAGGATTCATAGAGTGCTTTTGCTACACTTTCTTAGTGAAAGCGCCAAGGGACCAGTAGTGGATGGCCATAGACTACAGGAAGCTGAATGAGAATGTGGAACCAGACAGATTTCCTTTGCGTAGTGCAGACACTATTTTAGACACTTACTAAGGACTGCAACTTAAATAAATTAAAACAACAATTTTTTAGTATAAACCACAATATTTTAATTGAAACTTGCCGACCATGGTTTCGCTAGTTACAGCATTGTCAAGGTATTTTACGAGAATCGTAAAACCAATGACTGCAACTTACTTTTCATCTATGGACATCAACCAAGCTTTCCAACAACCTATTGTGGCATAGGACAGAGGATAATCAGCATTTGTGTCATATAAGGGGTTGTACCAATATACGAGGATACCAATGCAAAATTCTTCCAATTATTTTCAGTATATCATGAATAGGTTATTCGCAGAATTACTGTACATGGGGATGATTATATATGTGTACGACCTGGTGGCATATGGGTCAACATTTCAGGAGCAATAAAAATCAGTGGACAAATTTTCTCAATAGTTGAATTCTGAAAATTTTTATTTGAAACTTCGAAATGCCACTTTTTCTACAGGAAC
The DNA here is from genome assembly GCA_963513935.1 of Aphrophora alni. NCBI lineage: Eukaryota > Metazoa > Arthropoda > Insecta > Hemiptera > Aphrophoridae > Aphrophora > Aphrophora alni. The sequence goes on along the minus strand of OY740765.1, from coordinate 16,630,936 downwards.
ATCATTCTACTAAGGCACAATATTTTGGTACAGAGTGTGCGACCTTCGGAAAAAAAAATTGAAAATAATCAAAGAGTTACCTACACTTATGAAAACGAAGGATGTGACGTGTTTCTTAGGGATGGCATCAAAATTTATTCACAAATTTAGTGATATGGCCAAACTTTTGACAGATCTAACGAAAAAAGAAAGCACAGACAATAAACATTTACAATGGACGAATGAACATCAGGAAGATTTTAACAATTGAATGATGCCTTAACAACACCACTGCTATTGGCAAATTTCAGTGGAGATAAGGAGACGGTAGTAAAATTTCTTGTGACGCTAGTAGACATCGGATACGCAGAGTTTTATCTATATATCAATAAGATAGAACTCTTCGACCAGTTGCTTATATGAATAGAAGGTTGAGAAATACATAAGAAAGATGAGTGTACCAGAAATCGAATTACTAAGTGTGATCTATACAGTAACTTACTTCAGGCCATTTCTGCACTAACAATGTTTTACTGTTTTTAATAACCTTGCCAATCTACAATATTATAAAAATGTGAAAACTGAGAGTTAATGTTTGAACAGATTGGTATTTAAATTAGTGGATTATGATTTTGACATTACACACAATCCGGGGTCAGTTATGAAGATGCCTGACAGTCTCAGTCAATATCCTAAGAACCAACAAATCGAACAGCCAAACATCCGAGAAGAGTTCCAAATTAATCATATTAAAACAGTAAATATGAAAATATTACAGTTAGAAGAAGTTACAGTTAAAAGTTATTTATTCAGTATTAGATAAGCATTACTAGATCCATTACGGCCTGAGAAGATAAAATGAAGGACGTCAAGGTTGTACACAATGCAAGACAGCATATTACACTACAAACTACTCATATATGGAGAAGCTAGGTTACTATCAAGTTCTCTACAAGTACATAACTTGTATGCCAAGTTCACTCGTTCCCGAAATTCAGCACACCTATCACGATTCACTGATGACAGATGGAAATGCAAGTGTAGTCAAGACTTTGTCAAAAATATGTGCAAAACATTATTGGCCTACCATGAGGGCAGACATTATATACGGTACATATGATAATTTGACACATTATGGCATGCCAGCAGAAATACAGACAGATCAAGGGACATATTTTGTTAAAGAAACTTTAAAACGATTGTACAAGGCATTGAGGATAATGCAATGGACCTCTGCTGCATATAGACCACAAAACCAAGGGATTAACAATACAATTCCATACTTGTCGATATGTTAAAGTGTTATCTTAATGAGAATCAGAACGATTGGTGTAGAAATATATAAAATTGGTGATGCTGTAAAATTCCGGATCACATGCTCTACAGGATTTCCACCATTTTACTTATTATACGAATTTAAACCCAACCAGCCTATAGATTTGACATTAGTCACTAATAAATTTGGACTATTAGGACCATTACCTCAATTCGGTAAGAAAAAATACATTTTAGTCGCTACGGTCAACACCATGAGGTTCGCCATTAAGGCGACAGAAAAAGCAAACGCACAGGTAACATCAAAGTACATTCTAGAGGACAACTTGGTACATTATGGTATCCCAATAGAAGTGCAAACAGATAGAGAGACACATTTTATACCTGATACCCTGAAACAGTTACACAAAGCCTTAGGGATATTACACCAAACTTCTACTGCATATAGGCTACAAAGCCAAGGCATAATAGAGAGATACAATGCTACGATAATAAATTGTTAAAGTGTTATGTCAACAAGGAACAAAATGACTGGCATAAATACGTCTAATTAATTAGATTCACATACAGCTCGGGTGTACATGCATCCAGTGGACAATTTTTTTTGGTTGCATGGATTTGACCCCAACCAACCAATAGACTTAGCCTAATTAACCTCCATTCCTGATCATGATGTATTAGCTAAATTACAAGCTCTACACAAAATCCGGAATGATCCTCCCCAAATAATGGCCAAAACACATAAACCACAGAAAAAACAATATGACGAAAATCAGAAGATCGAAGAATATTCTGTGGGCGAGTTAGTACTATTGAAAGAGTGTAAGAAGTCCAATAAGCTAGCACAACATTATATAGGACCATAAAGAATACTTCAAAAATTATCTCCGTTAAATTACGAGACGATTGAAAAAGTGGACAGTGTTTACGAATATTTCAGAACTTTAGTGTTTTTGTGTGTGTTTTCTTACTTGTGTAGGCTACTATTAGTTAATACCAAGGACCACTTTCCAAGGTAAGACTGTGTCTACTATCCATACAAAATCTAATCTAATAGGCCATGTGCCCTATTTAACTCTAACCTAGATACAAATCCAGCGATACAGAAAGTGGAAAGGGGAAGTCAAGCACATAACAAGACTACGGAGATATTACACAGGTCAAAATTAACAAAGATGCTTTCATTTCACCAAGGTAAAAATACAAAATACAGAAAATAAATAAACCGCAATAAATATATGTATATAACTTTTGTTAATTTATAAGAATCTATAGAAATGTATTCCAGCAACAATACAGGTCAGTAACAATAATTATTTCTGGACAAAAATTGATCTTTGTATACAAGTTGTCCAGAGTAGCGAGTATGTCAAACAGAGAAAACAACTCAGCTTTTAATATAGTACAGAGAATACACAGTACAATGTGGTTTCTGAACACGAATGAGCAACAACTACAGGAGCCGAGTTCCAAAACACACATGTCAACAAGGTCCAACAAATTCTATGAGGTGATCATGCAGACCTGAACATGGAAGCACCACTTGACGGCTATACCCATAATGTTTCCACAGTACTCCACTAGGTGTATGACACACTGGAAGTCTTCCAAAACATTATTCAACAGTCACATAAAATAAGTGTCATGAGTTTATAAGACTATGGTGGCATATATGGTACAACAACAACTAGTGTATTATAATTCATTGATGTTAGTTTTAAGTAGGTCTACTATTCACTCGAACTGTAGAGACCATGTATCCACCCACACGACCGTTCCTCTAAACACCCTTCATACAGACCTAAAACTTCTAGAAACTAAATTATCCTAGAGTAACATGGTCCTAACCATTCCCAAAAAGGACCTACACTTTACTACCATCTCCCTCTAACACAATGCTTGATTACTTCCCAATCCGTGATCTCCAGAATAAAGGTTTCCTTACAAATGATAGCTTCATGGAACATTTATGAATATGTATGTGCCAATTCCTCTAAGATGGGAGAATCATATGTGTACATTGTCACAGGACTGAACCATATGTGTACATTGTCACAGGACTACACCATAGTGCTGACAGATGGACAGTCGTGAGTAACAAATGCAAGAAACTTGACAAATGCCAGACGAAGAAAACTGGTATGTGTTTCATCCCAAGTCAAAGGATATCAAAAATGATATCTGAAGGCTGTGCAGCACACCTGTTAACAGGAGGAAACTTACAGGAAACAGCATGGCACTCCACATACTACTGTGTTCCAAACAAACAGAGACCTTTAATAACAGAGATCACAAGCGACAGATTCACCATAACAAATCCCACCTATCAAAAACCCATACGAAATGTGACAAATCTCATACGAACATCACCATACCCCAAGATACACCTTGTAAGGTTTTTTGCTGTAAGGTTTTTGTTGATAATTTTTGGAATTTTTGTTATCAAGTTATTTGGGATCTGAACAGTGCTCTATTTATGAGTACGCACCTTTCATGATCCGGAATTCTCTTAACCCAACAAGTCTTTGCTCAGTCTAGTTCAATCATAAGAACTTGTTAGATCATTTTTTTATTTTACGAGATTTAATACTCTTGAAATGAATTTACTGCTCTTAATTTGGGGGCTCCACCAGACCCTTTAGGGTCAATCTTTGCTTGGGGATGACTCCAAAAGAAATCAGGTTAGAAATAATAAACCAGGTTACTAGAACAATCTATTAATTATATCATTGAGAGTCTAAAACCAATGTAACAATTACAACTTCTCCATAAACTATTTCATGTACTACTTGAATTTTACATGTACAACATAATAAACTAAAATAATTCATTCATGATACTTTCTACTTAACTTAAACAAAATTAATTATGCCAACATTCTATATTAGTTCAATTTAAATGATAAAATTTATTAAATCTATTTACGATATCTGCTATATGATATGTTTTGTAACCCTCGAGATCTGTCTTACAAGTGTTTACATTAGAAACTACTTATATTTTCTGACACTCCCTTTTCTCATACTAGACACTTAAATTGACCTTTTATTTTAATTTTCTTTAATTAACAAATCACACTAAACACTTTACTTATTTTGATTGCTCACTCGTTCACATTTTTTACAACTCCTGTTTATCGCACCACAATAGAATTTTTAATTAGGGATATGAAATTTTCCTTTTGCGGTGGGTTACTAACTTTAGAACAACGGGTTCTGCGTTGAAAAAGAAGCCAACAGGCCGTCCAAGGTCAACTCGGACGCCAGAGAACATCGATAGAGTTCGTGCTGCTGTGAAAAACAGTCCTCGTAGGCCCGCCCGTAAACAAGCTGCTGCTTTGAACATGTCTGACCGCCCGGTCAGACGAATTTTACTATTCGCATGGCTTCAACTGCTGCACAATAGCCAATTTGTATGGATGAAAATTCAGATCGAACTGCATAATTCGACCTAATTGAAAGAACGCGCGGAACTGCCGCTGAGTAGCAATGATTGAATCGCCACTTTTAAAATACGCCTTGATAACAAACGCGCGTTGCTCAGACGACCACTGCTCTATGACTACTGACAATGGCGTCGTGTAGGCTTTTCAACAAGCCTACCCCTACCACCGTCAGACCTCCTGTCGCTGAACGGTGCTCCGCAGAAAATATATCGGTTTTTTTGCAGCACCTTGTAATTATATTTTTTAATTGTTTTTGTTTTAATAATCTTTCTAAGGCAGCACATATTAAAGTAAAACTCAAACACACCACATACACGCACACAAAGCAGGATATATTCTATTTACACAACATTGTTTTACTAAGACATTTTCCTATTTTTCAACCCTAGGAAGATATTGACACATTTACGGTTGATTGAAAATTAAACGAGATAAGCAAATTAAAAAACTTATTTCTTTGATTTAACACCACTCTCTGTGTTTCTGTAGGTAGGACGGTAGGTGTAAGTTATAATAAGTTTAGTATTAATTAATATAGGCTAAGTTTAGAACAATCATGGATTATATAACTTACACCTATCTACACACAGAGTAAGAGAATTGGTCTTCAAAATTTCCACCCTTCCACGGCCCCCTTAAACTCTCCTACATTTATATATGATTATATTGTCTATAAATAGTTTGGTTCTTTCACACTCCAAGGAAATGATAAAAAAATTTTTTTTTTTTTTGAAAATTAATTATTTCTAGATTTTTTAAATTTTGGAGCCCCTTAATGTGTTACAACTGTTAGAAATTGTAGCTGAAAAGTTCAATATAAGAAGATTTATAAAGACAAATGATATACTATTATGTAAAAGTAAAGAAACGTAGAACAAAAACGTATACACAGATTGTCAGATAATAAGAGAAAAGCTGGATGGAAATGTGAACATAGAAACTGGAATAAGTTGCAAAAGTGAAAATATATATATATATATATATATATATATATATATATATATATATATATATATAAATCTTGAGTGGAGATAAATAAGTACAGAGACAAAGGCATTACCTTCTGTTTTTAAGAGTATTTTACAGAGGTGGGTAATGTGTTTATGAATAAACAAAATACGAATATTTCCCCATATAAACAGTAAGGTAAATATACAAACTAGGCCTACATACATTTGTATGTAGTTACAGAAAATGCAATTAATTGATATACAAAAATAAATAAATAAATAACAATGTTGGACTCTAGCCCAGATATACTGTACTTATTAAAAAATGTAGAAAGATCTGTAAAAGTATCTACGATTAAACTTGAAAACCCAGTGTCTTTATTTTCTAAAAATGTTTAATCTATAATGAAAACAAAATAAAAATAATATTTTAGTAAGTAAGCCTTGTCAGATATACTGAATAATTTTGGGATAAATAGGTAAACATCAAAAACATTGTATCGGTTTATAAATAATATCTGAAAGATATTTGAAAAAGGTGAAAAAGCACTAATTATTTTCTGAGACTGAACAAATAACTTGAAATAGTTTACCATTAAATATTAATGTCTAAATTGGAGAATTGTGGAGTAAGGGATTACACTAACAAGTAGGCCTAATTTTAATGTTATCTCAAAAAAATGTTTATAATTAATAGAGTTGACAGAGTATAACAAGAATTTTACAACAACACAATAGGCTAAGAATTACTGGGGACGGAGGAGAGAGGAAAGATACTTAGGCCCAAATAGGGATTGCAAGAGTGGTGAATTACTAAGATCTAATTGTTCATTTATAACTAAGCTAGAGTCCTTATTGATTATTCTCTTAACTTCTAACATTTCTAGTATGTTTAAACTTTTTACCCTTACCATTAACGTGTAGAATATTAAATTCTGTATTAGAATGAAAATCTGAAACTTGATGAGTTTTTAGATGGTTAGAAAAACTAGAGTCTGCATAGTCCAACCGCCATTTTGACAGTTTTTAAACTTCGGTAGGCTTACTTTCTTTGAATCTAAACTAATATTTATTAATATCAGGAACATGATAGACTAATTCAAATATATAAGACTTACCGTCGTCAATATTCTGTTTGAACAAATATTGACGACGATAAGTCTTATATATTTGAATTAGTATATCAATATTCGGAATGGCGAAAACAAATTGTTATAATGATAGACTAGTTGAAACTTGATAAAGATAAACTTTATCTATATTGTAAACCACTAAATGTATTCTTACATTTTATTAGTTATTGTTAGAGCACGTTTTCATAATTAATTATCCTGAACACTTTTGTATCAAGGCATGGTACTATATTCGATTTCCACCGTGGTGAATTAGGCCGATAAATTTATGAAAATGAAGATGTTTAAATCAAAAAAAATAAACCTAACTTACAATATTTAGTTTGTTGTTTCAAATTACTAGATATTTCAATATCTTATTTTAATAAGCTCTACTTTCATTGGGCATAATGTTTTTATATATCGGCCGTTTTATGTCATTTAAAGGTTTATGCTTATGGGATCTTTAATGGGTCCATCTTGAATTTTGACCTCAATGAATTTTAAATTGTAAAACTAATTCATTCTTTTATTTTCCTATAAGTAAATTTAATTCTTAGGTATATGCAGAACTCACAAAAGAGAGGAGACTTAAGTTGTATAACATTCCCAGTACAACTTTTAGTAGGCTACTAGTTTTATTCTTTTATAGAATAAAAATTACTTTTTTTTTTTAAAATATGACATTTTATTTTGAATTTTATACTTCGCAATTTGTAAAGTATATGAAAAAGTTTTATCTTAAAACTCCAATGGTCGCATGGATCGGAGTAAGACCATTGGTTGCAACCAAATAGAGTTGTATTTAATTTTGCTTCTATTATACACTTATTTTAATTTTTAACAATGATTTTAGGTTAGTCTGGTATAAATCAATATTTTCTTCTGTTCCATATTGCAATTTAAAAATTATTTTGAATAACAAATTTAATAGGCCTATAGCTAGGGTTACTATAAGTCCGGATTTCGTCCGGACAGTCCGGATTTGATACATCTGTCCGGTTTGGCGTCCGAATTTGAGAAATGTCCGGATTTCACTGATATGAACAAAAAACACTGGGAAATTTCATTGCACTTTGCCAGTTAAGTTGGTCACACTGCTCGCGCTCTGTCAAATTCACTGCATCCCATTCAAGGTCAGTCGCCACTCGCCGTCCACTCACAGTGCAGACTACACTTTATAGTTTGTCTACTAAAACTGTGTACAATGTGTGCTTTTTTAAAAATCAATGGTAACTTTTGTGAATTGAGAGTATATTAACTTCACAAAATGCCAAAGCGTAAGTGTGTTTTCACCGACAAACCTAAAGAAGAATACAAGTTTTTAAAACAGTGCCAAAATAGTAACGACCGTGTCAGGTGTTTGACGTGGAATTCAGAGTTTTCTGTAGAGCATCGAGGACGTTACGACATTGAAAATCACTTGCAAAGTGAGAGACACAAGAAGGCTAATCAAGCAGCGTCCACAGCAAGTATTAAAACTTTTTTCAAAAACACTGACGCCACAGGTGTTAAATTACAGTGTGCGGCAAAAGAAGCAACTTTTGCCTATCACACTGCAATGTACGGACTTAGTTTTAGAACGTCTGATTGTACTGCCGAACTTATTAAAAAGCTTTTTGAGCTAAAATTTTCAGGAGCTCGTACTAAAACCGAAGCGGTTATTGTTAATGTAATATCTCCTTTTATATTTAACAAATTACTCAAAGATCTCAAGAATGCAAATTTTGTTACTGTCAGATTGACAGTTGACAATAGAAAAGAAGACAAACTGACTCCTGTATGTGTTCGTTATTTCAACCAAAATGAAGGAGTTAAAGTGAAACTTTTATTTTTTGATGAACTCCTGGGTGAAACCTCTGATATTTTAGTAGAACATCTTTTAAAATGTATCAAAAAGTACTCTATTGATTCAAAAGTTGTTTCCTTTGTGCCGACAACACGAATACCAACTTTGGTGGTGTCAAAGGCATGGACAGGGAAATGTTTTTGAAAATTGCAAAAGACTTTATCAAGACCAATTCTTGGAATTGGGTGCTCTGCCCATATTTTGCATAACACAGTCCAAACTGCGTGTGATGCTCTGCCTGTTGATATTGAGGTGGTAGTTGTCAAAGTAGGCCTATACAAGTTCTTTTTTCAGTATACTGTCAGAGTAACCGCATTAAGAGTTTTGTGAATTTGTCGAGTATAAAAGAGTTCTTTCACACGGAAACACCAGATTTCTGAGCTTATTGCCTGCAGTGGAAAGGATATTGTTTTTGTTTGATGCTTTGAAGTCGTATTTCTTAACAATTGAAAACTGCCCTGCATTGTTACTCGCATTTTTTGAAGACCCAGTAAATGAACTTTCTTTTACATTTGTGGAAGGAAGTCTTCAAATGTTTCAAATGTCGATTCTTAAACTTGAGTCTGACTACATAACTGCCACAGAAGCGACACAAGTGTATGAAGAATTAGTTTTAAAACTGGAAGAAAGGAAGGCAACAAGTTTTATACCGTTTGCAGCAAAGCAGTTACTCAGCAAGTTAAAAAGGGACAACGCAGTTGATGTTAAGAAAGAAGAAACTTTTCTTCATAGTGTTGAAAATTTTTACCAATCTGCAGTAAGCTACTTGAAACTTTGGGCAAATAGCTTTGACAAGGCTAACAGCTTTAAATGGTTAACTCTACAAGACGAACCTACCTGAGAAGAGGTGGAAGAAAGTGCTTTGACTGTAGTCAGCGTTGTTTCGGACTCCATCAATGTAGATCAATTATTTGATGAGCGCTCGGCACTAGTTCAAGTTGTAAAAAAAATTAAACCTAAATGGGCTTCCCTACCAAAAGAAGAAACCCCCAAAACCCTTGAGAAATCGATCCAAATATTTGAAGAGTTTTCTAGAAGCAACGTTTCATTTTCGAACATATTTAAAATAGTAAAAATTCGCCATGTGTCTACCTGGAACTTGGGCTCCCGCTGAGCGTATTTTTTCAATGATGGGGTCTGTTTGGACGGCTGAAAGAGGAAGATTATCTCTACCAGTAGTAAAAGAGCTTCTTAATATTAAAGCAAATTCGGCTATGTCATGCTCAGAATTTCACGACCAAATAAAAAATGACAAGCCTATTCTGAGGAAAATTAGTTCATCCGAAAAGTATGAAGCAAGAAAAAATGAAGAACCAATCCCCGGAAAGAGCACAGACTAAAAAAATATACAGTTATTGTATTTTTTTATTACTTTAATTCAAGTAAAAGTGTAATATTTAAACTAATGTAAGTATATATTTGTTTATTTATTTTAAACTACCTACCTTTCACTCCATATTATTAATATCTAAAATATTTGAGAATGAAAGGATATGATTTATAGGAATAGCCTATTATTCTGTAATATTTTTTTTAATTTTAGGAATGTGTTTAAAGAGGGACAATTTTCCCTCCAAAATCATAAAAAACAGTCTCTTAGGGTTAAATATTTCAAATAACCTCTGTCCGGATCTGGCCATAAAAAATTATGGTAACCCTACCTATAGCCGTAAATTTGAGTAGGCCTTACGTATTTTTTTTTACTATAAAAATATCATAAAGGTATATTATTATAATACCTAACCTATACTTAATTTAAATAATGGGTAAATAGGCTATCTATTGTAGGCCTACATCGTGATCGGATATTCCTATGAAAAATTATGAAATCATTAACTATTTACCTTGCATTCAAACAATTAGATATTTTTTGTTGGAAGACATTTTTCAAGCTCAAAATGCATTTCTTTACTGTTAAATAACACATAACAATACAAGTGAATCCAGCTCTGATTACGAAAGCCTGCATTAATATTTATGACTATGTTCGTCAAGTTAGTGAATATGTCATCACTCGATGTTTATTATTAAAACATATATTTGTCATAGTAAAAATTATTTGATTTATTAGGTCTGGCTAGGTAGGTTTAATAGGTTACCTGCCCAAACCTATTTCTCATGATTCTTCAATCATACAACATCATAATATTAAGGTGTAATATATAAAGTCACCAAGATAGATTTAATGACACAAGCAATCACACATTCACTGACTTGACCAACATAGTTATCAATATTAATGTAGGCAGTCGTAACCTAAGCTGGATTTCATACTTTTATAGCCTATTTCTTATTTTCTACTAAACTAATGTATTTTGTGACTTGAAATGTGTCTTCAGACAAAAAATAAGATCTGATTCTTTGAATACAAGGTAAATAGTTAATGATTTCATAATTTTTCATAAGATAATCTGATCACAATGTACAATAGACATTTAACAAATAATGTACAGATAACTTATGTATTTATATTGAAAACATGCTTACTTTTAGCATACTGACTTGATTACATTTTGAAACACGTTGATTGAAAGAACCCTTAATACACAATTCATCATTGGTAATAAAACACAACCTTTTTTGGCTAAAACTATACATAAAATATTATAAAATTATTAAAAAAATTTTAATGATACTGGTTTAAAAATCAAAATAACACTGTAGCATTTGATTAAAACCAATGTAGATTTTCAAATGTCCAAGAAGCACTATGGCTGGCGATATTCACAATAAAAAAAAACAAGCATTCTCCGAACGACAAAAACCTAATTGGCAGAATCCTTTTTTCCTTAATGTAGAGTTTGTTTTATATAGCTTCTCAAAAGCACTCTTCACACAAAAGTACACATTTTTGGTGAAAATCAGAACACACCCATTTCTGGCGCTTATTAGGCTTTACTCATAGTCTAGATTCTTGCTTTGCCACTAAGGTAGTATCTACTGTTGTGATGTACAGTAGCCTCAAACTAGGAGTGTGTCTGGTGTAAGGGGCATGTCCTCCCTTCTACTTGCTTCCCTAGCCTGACTTAACGGTACAACCCATTCCAAGAAAACTAGGTACCGTGCACAAGTTACTGCTTGACTACATTTAATTCCTAAGTTACAACTTCGTGACAGACTACATCTCACTTATCTTATGATTTTGCCTACTTTTACACAATATTAATTTATAAAAAGTTATAAAAATTAACAAAGTATAAAGTTGTGTAAAAAAGTAAGTTTATGTAATGATAAGTTGTAAAAAGTTTTTACATAATAAAAGTAATGACTAGAGCCCGGATGTTTGGCAAAATGCCTTAATTTTGCCTATTTGCCTTTTTAACGTTTTTAAGCTCATTTAGCCTATTTTAATTATAAAAGCCTATCTTTGCCTTTTGCAAGAAAATTTAATATTGTTTGTACAATAAACGTGTCCAGAGTGGAACGGGAATAAGTCGGAAACTTGGTCTTGGTTTATGAAACCAAATTCTTTGACAGACGTATATTTCTTACGAATTAGAAGTGTTTATACTTTGAACCAGGATGCTTCACATCCGGTGTACATCCGTTAGACGCTAGCCTTTTCCTGTTTCGGAGTTGCTGTTCACAACTATGTAACCGGGAAAAGGAAAAGAGAGAGAGAGAGAGAATGAACTGTTTCTAATTTCTAGGAAAAATGTTCAGGCATGTAAGTTTTGTTTGTTTAGCCTACTCCCACCAATAACTTAACTGTGCGTGTGTGCTGCCTCTCTTATTCAGTACTGTACAGCTAGATGTGATACGTGCCAGTATCTCGTCAGTCGTTAGCTATTATTGTCGACTATTTTATTTATAGTGCAAGTTGCTTGTTTAATTTTTATGTTGACCACTTATATTTTATAATCTTTGTAAGAAAAGAAATATAATTAGTTCTTGTCGGGTTTTAAAACATAAATTCATTCTAGAATGCCTAAATTCAGTAAACCGTTAAATAGTAAACTCAACAGTTATGTTAACGAATTTGGTGCCGATGTGTTTTCAACAGATGGAAAGGTCTTATTGTGTAAAGTTTGTGAAAAGACAGTTAATCATGAAAAGAAGTATTTTATAAATCAACATGTGTCCACAGCAAAACACGTATCTGCAATTGCTTCCAGAAGTGGTCAGAAGAAAATAGCGCTAATTTCAACAGCCATCGCTACAACTAGCAGACAATCACAGTTTTCATTAGACTTGTGCAAGGCACTACTGGATGCTGGAATCCCTTTCTGGAAGTTAGAAAACCCGTCCTTCAAAAACTTTTTAGAAAAATATACTGGTGAAGTTGTTCCAAGTGAATCAACTTTGCGGAAAAACTACCTGTCTGTAGTGTATGAAAATACAGTTCAACACATTCGTAATGAATTAGAAGGGAAACAAATCTGGATCTCCATAGATGAAACGACTGATGTGAAAGGTAGATATATAGCCAACGTAATTATTGGAACTTTGGAACATATGCAGGATGCAGTACCTAAAATATTCTTGCTGTCTTCAGATGAATTGGAAAAAGCTAACAGTACGACCATCGCCCAGTTATTTACAAATTCTTTGACTTTTCTCTGGCCTGATGGTATAAAATACAATGATGTCCTTCTCTTCTTATCTGATGCCGCACCATACATGAAAAAAGCTGGTAAAACTCTGGAAATTCTGTTTCCTGGTATGATTCATTTAACATGTTTAGCGCATGGTTTTCACAGAATTTCTGAAGAGATCCGCAGTTTATTCCCTGATGTAGATAAGCTGATATCCAATTTTTCTTAAAGCACCGTCTCGAACCCAGATCTTCAAGACTATTGCTCCTGAGCTCACTTTGCCTTCACAACCCATTTTGACGAGATGGGGAACATGGATTTCTGCTGCTCTATATTATTCTGAAAACTTTGATAAGTTAAGTGAGATAGTTGCTGTACTTTCTGAAGATGACGCCGCTTCAATTCGTGTAGTAAAGAACTTACTAAACAGTGAGAGCATTCGAAATAATTTGTCTTTCATACAAGTTCATTATGCTATGTTGCCGAAAATTATAACAAAGCTTGAGAAAAGGGGGGAGACCCTTGTGGCATCCATGCAGATAGTTGAAGATATGGTGCATCAGTTAGAAGCTGTTCCAGGTGAAGTGGGAAGTGCCATTAGTGAGAAATGCAAGCGCGTGATGTCGTCAAACTCCGGGTTATTAAAAATAAAACAAATCTGTGACGTAATTAAAGGTGACACCACAGTTGTGATGAACATAAGTCCATCTACAGTAGCCAGCTTTAAATATGCACCGGTTACATCAGTTGATGTAGAACGGTCTTTTTCAATAATGAAAACAGTTCTTTCTGACAGAAGACAAAGCCTAAAAACAGACAATTTAAAGAAATACCTTGTGGTAATGTGTAACCAGAACCAGTAAAATGTAAGTTATCTTAATTATTTGTTTATTAATTGCTAAAATATATTATGCCTTTTTTTGAATTTACAGTGCCTTTTTTGTACTTCCTTCTGCCTTTTTTGCCTGCCTATTTTAAGTGTTATTAATGCCTAAACATCCTGGCTCTAGTAATGACGAAAATATTCCAAACAAGAAAAATTGATATATTTCAGCTAAATAATAACTTCCTGCAAGAAAGTTGTAGATATTATTTTGTTGATAGATTTTTTTTTTTTTTTTTACAATTAGATTTTAGCCACATTCTACAAGTATTCAAATGCATACTGGGCGTACTGGTTAGGCTACTTGAATATCTAAGAAATCTAAGAATCACTCGTAATATTTACTATATTTTTGTGGGAAAAGTAAACAGGATGATAAGTTGGAATAAACTATCATTTGTTTTGTAAGTTATATATAATAATATTTTTATATATTTACTATTGATAGTTATAAAAACAGTGAATAACATTTTCAATGAATAAATTTATAGTCTAAACTGTCTAAATATTATCACTTTATACAGTGTCAGAAAATGTGCCAAATTTTAGGTAGTGGTTACATGGGACAAAATAAAGAAAAAAAGATCCTGTAACCAATGTCCAGAAGCGCCTAGATATCCATCTTTTTTACAAAATAATTAAGATGATGGGAATGGTTTGTTTGAACGATAGATCAAAAACCATATCATGTTACCCACTATCAACTTATTAGGCTAAATTTGGATGTTATAGATAATTATCAAGAATTATGTTTTGAGTTTTTTGTTCAAAACTCAGGTTATGCATTGACCTAGTGAAAAAATAATAACAATAAATGTAATTTGGCGTTTAAAGAGGATTTTTTTGTCTTTTGTACATTTTTCTTAAAACAAACGAATTTCATAAAATTTATATTAAACATTTTAAATGACAGCCATTTTTTAAATTTACATGATAAAGTTTTAGTTTTTGGTATACTGGTAAAAAAAAAAAGCATACCAAGTTTGTATAGCCTACCAAATTTCAACTCAAAATCTTAAAAATTTGAAAACTTATAGCCTATGTATTTTTCAAAAGTACAAAGTGGGCAAAAGATGGAAAATGAAGCGTTTCCCGCACATATGTTTACAGGAATCTTTCTTAATTTTAACCCATGTAACCAATACAAAGTTTGGCACAACATTTTCTGAACACTCTGTAACGAATAGTCAAGCTTAGACCTTGAATGAATGAGATCGGTTTTAAATAACAAATAAGTTATTAAATTTTTTGCTTATTTAGTAAATGTTTACCCATTAAAACATTTTAAATAACGATTTACAAAAGATTAACATATATATTTATAAATAAAACAACTAATTGTTATACGTTCTGTTCATTAAAAAAAATGTGTCCATCTCTTTAATATACAACTTTCTGCAAACGTAAGTGCACTTTTGTAAACGTTTTATTCTTATTCACACCGATAAAGGAAACGAAAGTAGGATATGTGTTTACACAGAAGCACCTGAGGTATAATTTTTTATTGGGGTTGTACCGCTGAAAGCAACTGCAACAAACAAAGTGTAGGGGCCCCTCTTTTCCTCTCCACCCCAGGCACATTCCAACTTTGAAGATACTATATCTACTTCTTCAACATACAGTTTTCCTTTGCACTTTGTATAATTTCCAAGCTGATTCTATGTTGTATTTATGACTTCAAAAGGTCAAATGCAAAGGTTTTTAAAAACAAGACGAATTTTTATAGTTTTTATTAACTCTATTGAGCTATTATTAGCTCATATTGAGAGCACTGTTTCCTGTAATGTTCAAATGTGAAAAAGAAAAAAAGGAAAAAAAGAAGAAGGAAAAAAAGAGTCAAAGGCTGTTGTTAAAAGTTTCTGCGATGTTATATCGCACCACTACTGTCATGTATAGTTAATATGGCTAATCAGTTTTTTTTTTCTTCTTTATTGAGGCTAATGTACAGTTCTCTTCAAAAAGAAGTGTACATTAAACCTTAAAGACTACTTTTCTCTTCTCAGTAAGCATCTGATAGGAAATTTGGAAGAACTTCAAGTTTGTTCTTCTTCAGTGTTGTAATAAAAGTAATTTTTTTTTATTTTCACAAAGACACTCATAACTAAGGGCACCGAGGCTAACCAATTACCACAAATAATGTTCCTGTTGGATCCTACAAATTGCTCTACTAGACGCATCACTAGTGTGCAGAGTTGCACACTTTTGTGAGGGTCATCTAGCTGAGCTCCAATATACCTACACCTGACTTGCCTCCAGATTAGTGCCATAAAAGGGGAATTTTACTTCTATGCCATATTTTGCCAGCTTATTCAGTATATATTTCTGAAAAGAGCAGTTGCCTCTGAAGGCTACTAGTTGTTCGTCTATTGTGAGGTAATCTGTAGGTTTGAATGAACTTTGAGAATTTGAACAAATTTATCAAAGATCTCCCTGATGAGAGCAAGTTTGTCTAAAGCTTTGTGTTCTTCTCACTATGAATATCACCAAAACAACGTATTATAAACCGATAAATATGCATTGAAGCATATGTGTTGAATATTTGCTTTTATTTTGTTAAATCATTATATACATACCTTATTATGTACAATTCACATCTTAGTGATTAGGGCATTTGTCTGAACACCATTTTCAATGTACCCAATACATTACTTATGTAAGAAAATAACAATTTAAAACAAGGGAATCCTGCTTTGGTTATGTTAGTACAAGCAATTACGGCAATAAACTATTACTACTGCAAGACCACCTGAATCTGTGAGCCCTTCAACTTAATGTAGTAATCATATCTCTCAGTCTATGAACCTGACCTTCACATAAATATTAACTTTAAATATTTTATTTTATTACGTAGTCAGGTATATATATTTAAGAAATACACACACACATATATATATATATATATATATATATATATATGTGTGGTTCCAAATACCATCTGGTTTCCTGGTTTTTCCCAGATAAAACTCTCTGTTGTCTAAGTTAGGTGGATCACTTAGGACTTTGGAACGTTTGGCACACATGGCATATCTTGAGCAATAGCTTCTTCAACAAATTTATCCATAACAATTTTATCATTTCTACTTTATTCATTTCATTCAAAAAATCATCTTCCTGTTTTTCAACACCAAGACAAACTAAACACGGGGGAAAGGCAGTAACAGTAATGGCTCCATATGTGCAGAGCTTGAAATAAACATTTGCTAAATATTTTAATAGACACACACAGCAAGAAAGTTAAAGTTATTCTCATACATTCTTGAAGGAGTAAGAGGTAAGGTAGCTATATGGATACTCAAGGTCAATAATACTCCCAACAGTTAATGGCGAACAAAACAAAACCATTAAGAGTGATAATACTCTAATTTGAAGTTGGTCAGACCTAAATGAAAATTTGTTGCAAATGCAATATCTTTCACTATAGTAAAGATATAAAATTTTCAACTTGAAATTGGACATTTTATGAAATAATTCCTTCATATCATCAATATTTTGAATTTTACACTCCAAAGTTTTCAAATTGTAGTCTAAACTAAATAATGAGTTTTTAGGCTATTTATAATGATATAGTTAAAAATGATAACAGTCCAAATTCGGTGTTTTAGATTTTTTTTTTAAGAAAAAATTGATAGGCTACATGCAATTTCTTAGCAGTTCCAAAAAGTCTTAATAAGCTTTTTTTATTTATTTTATTTTATTTTTTTGGTAAAAGTATGTGTACAAAAAATACAGACTTGATCTATTGACATTGTAGATTTTAAATAAAAGGACAATCGGAGATAGGACTATTTCTACTAAATCTAAACTTAAAATTTAATTTATTAGGCTTACCTTTTGGCTAGGTCTATACATGATTCCTCTTAATTGTTTGTTAAAGGTCTACACATTTATGTCCATCTAAGACTAAGCAGACCCACATGAGTTCTATTTCGCACAACATCAAATATGACACAGTTAATTATACATTACACTTTAATCACTATAATTCTTTTTGGAGATAGGCATAGAAAGATCAAAACACTTACAACTGAATATTTATTGTCGAAATGGCATCATAAAAATAAAATAAATTTGCCGCACTGATAAATTTACATTGGACTTTTGAAAATTCAAAACACTTTTAATGCTTAAAATCAAGAACAACCGGCGATTTGATATAGTACAAAAAATGTCTATAATACAGGATAACCTACCACCTATTATTTATTTTCCTGTACTTAATACTCATGATAATGATATTTTTATTAGAAATACTTTCACACAAAAGATAATACAAAATATACTAATTATTATCTTTATCACACCAACAATATTATCAAAATAAACTTTCGAACCATTAATTATATTCCACAATATTAAATAAAGATAACCTAATTTTGAAAAGTTAAATTTGTTTTGAATATTGAATAATGTCTAAACACCCAATTTGAGTGGCAGATCTTGAAATGTCAATCAATGGCGTCCGTCTCCTCCCAGTCCTAGCATTTTCCAACTTCACACCACGGTGGAATTCGAAAATGAAATATACATTCTTTAGAACCTATTAAATATGTATTTTTCAAACACGATTAAATATATACATGATTTAAAAGATTAACCCAGACCAAAAACTAACTATTTGTATGACATGTTTATTTTATAACAACTTAATTATTACAGGTAATTTCTCTCGAATCCAGTATCCCTTACAGTTGCAATAGAAGGATGGACCCAAGTTAAACTACAGCACCTAAGGTTCACCCAATCTACATGTCCAGGGAGAATAAGGAATATTCGTACATCTTCGGAAAATCGCGTAGCACCAATTTGATTGTATCCAGTTGAATTATTTTTGTAAATGGCTGCTTGCCTCTAAACAAGTTATGGTTAGTTTTTTCAATAAAAAATTGCAGAATGTATAACCAGTAGTTTAATGTAATATATACACTTTAACTCATCATTAAAAATATCCTGTTTTGGGGCAAAATATTTAATGTCACGTTTAAAACCAATAATTTTTACGATTTTCAAAATAGTCTAACAATTATAGGACTAATTACTGTTTTTTTTTTAAATCGTCTAATTTTTAAAGTTACTGTTTAAATTTGAAAATTGGTTACCGTTCTAAACATTTTTAGAACTCTGGTTAGAGTTAAGAAGATAAAAGGAAAATTTTGAAGATAACCTGTAGCATGTAAATGATGGAGAATAAATAAGAATTTGGTTATCTTGCATAAAAATTCACATTGTTTTCGGACATTAATTATTACTGAATTAGAATAAAACATACCCTACACAATAAATAGTATTATTCTAAAATGAATATCTATACCATCTCAATAAATAGTATTATCATTGTATTTAACCATGGCATTCTTATAAAATGAATAAATACACCATTCTGAATAAAGCAATCTAACGCCAGTTACCTAACTACCAAGACATATGATTTAATCTAGTAACACACTTAAACTTCAGTTAAAATTTGAGTATAGTATAGTAACTACTATTTCTAAATACGTATTTCAATCCCGGATATAAAAAAAAAATTCTTTGAAGCGTCCATAAACAATCTTTAATATTAAAGAAATTAAAAATGAATTTTTAGATATGAATAACCGTAGCGTGAATAGTTTGGGAGATATTGACGTCTGAAAGTGACGTTTAAACTTTCTTGAAAAAGTCATGAGCTTCATGAACTATCATGAAAAGGATGAACTATCTTCATAAATTGTAAACCAAAATTAGAGGTAATTAATTAGGCTTTGATATGTTTCTTTTTTGTTTCCATAACAGAACAAAAAACAAAAAAAAAAAAAACTGATTGTAAACCAGACATTAGGATGTACTTGGATCCAAGAAAAATTTATTTAAACATTTTGAGTAAAGTGGTCGACTAAATAAATGTTTTTATATTATATAATATGTTCGAATAATTGTTACATGTAGTTTTATGTTTGTGATAATGTGCAAAGCCTGAAGATTTCTCTTGCATATGAAACGGCCGTAGCTACATTCCAAGGATTTTATATTTCTTTAAAATATAAAATATCAGTTTTCCATCATTTCATACTAATTTAATATGCTTACCACTTTTTATCTTTCACAATTCATTATTTCTAACCGAAATCAACGATTTTAAATGGCTGATTTATGACATTTAATGGTTATTTGAACCAATATTTTATCATTTTAAGTAAAATCAATCAATGTTTTTTTTATTCTGCGCGGAAAATAGTTCCGTTTTAAGAATTGTACTACGAAGAACAGGAGAGGTAACTATATAAATATACCTAACCAGATCTAGTTAAAGAAGTACAGGTCAAGGGAGGTACTTATATATATATATATATATATATATATATATATATATATACCTTACTTGACCTATAGTTCTTTTACTAGGTCTGTGTTTCAGAGACCTACTCATCTGGAATCTTATATCATAGAAGTAATATCAACATGTAAATGCGAATGAAGTGTGAATTCAGTATGGCTACCCGATTGAATATGTTACAATAATTGTTCAATTTCATAGTTAGGTAAATAATGAATTGTGAGAGAAAAAACCACTACCTTTGTTCATTAAATTCTATTTTATTGAAAAACTGCTATTTTGAAGTGAAATTACTGAAATTTCACTCTTAAATAATTGATCAGACAACTACGTACTCTCCATATTTACAGTGAAAAACCCTGTAACTCTTGGAAAAGTCCTTCCATGTGAAAAAAATACAGAAAAGGCTTGATATATATATATTAAATGTTGAGTTTGACTTATGAGAAAAACTATACAGTACAACAAACACACAGAACACAATTCTCATAAAAAAAATACGCCTCAGTATCAGACGCGTTTCAACGACAAGGTCGTCCTCTTCAGTGATACACCAGCTAGTTGTGGTTTGGTTGGTGTAGCTGGTGTATCACTGAAGAGGACGACCTTGTCTTTGAAACGCTTCTGATACTGAGGTGTATTTTTTTTATGAGAATTGTGTTTTGTGTGTTTGTTGTACTGTATGGCTTGATATATGTTTGACTTTTGTTCATTTAACCTACAAATTTGTTTTAAACATTATTTGCAAAGTATTTAAGTTTATTAATTTAGAGTATTTTATTAATGAACTACATTAAATTATTATTAAAAGATGTTCTATTTGGCCTTTTTTATATACCGTACTAGGCTACTGCATGTTAGCATTCTTTTCTAGTTTCAACATTGTTTTAAAATATGATATGCCTAGGTCTACTCATGATATAAGCTAAGCCAGAAAAAAATCATACTCTGTGTGTGTGGTGTTAATAGGGCTAGCCTACAAGTTGCTTTCTTTCGTTTCATACACCAAGGGCGTACCCAGGATCAAAACTAGGGGGGGGGGGGGGCAAGCCATGGTCATTCAATATACAATTGATTATTAAAATAGTTATTTCAAGAATTGTATTAAATTCCAGCAACAAAATGTATAATGAAGTTTTATTTTTTTGTTCCAGGGGGGGGGGCAGCTGCCCCTCGCTGGGTACGCCCATGTCATACACAAATTCAAATGCTCGCTCGACTATCCCACTTGTCAACACAATAGACCAACCTTTAAATGTTCAACACTTTCTATGAAAGACTTTAAAGAATTCGCTTTTTTTTTTTTAAGAATACTGTAAGAATTATTTCTTATTCTAATTTTCCTAAAATGTTTAAAATAGTTGGTAATTTTTCTCCTGGCTTTGTGTAAAATAATAAACAGTTGTTATCTACTGGGAAACTATATTTTTAAAAAGATTATCAACAAATAACCTTATGAAGTCAAAACCACATAAAATTCTCTGTGAGTATTCAATGTCAAACTAACATAATCCATTAGTTAGAATCAAAACTAACAAAATCTACAGTTGAAAATGAAAACTCACATAGCCTAATCCAAATTTTGATTACATTTTTTGTTATTATAATGCAAAATTCTACAATTTTCCTTCAAAATCTTTTTTATGAATCCTATTTCTTGTCAAAATCATATGTACAGTAGCTGAAACAAGTACACAATACAGTTTACACATTTTTGGCTGTACTGAAAAATCAAGTTTTTGGATTATGTGAGGTTTGATTTTAGAGGCCTCAATTCATGTTGCTATTTTCATTTTTAGATTCACATATTTAGGCTTCTAGAATCAAAACTCACATTAACAAAATTGAGTTAGTAGTAGTAGATATCTTATTAAAAATAGTGCAACAAATTCAAACTTATTGTTGTTTGTCAAAACTCACTCAATCCTAGTGAAAAAATACATAAAAGAAGGTATCAAAACTATTATAATCCACTGGAAAATGTGATTTTTGTAAGCAAGTGTACATTGCCCAATGGCAGAACAGTATTCAAGTCATGTGATCAGCCTGTCAGCTGTTCGTTTTGTTGTTGTTACTGTTTTTAAATGAAACTTTGTATTTTATTAATTATCTTATCAGTAAAAGTATAGAAACACCAGTAACAACTGCAAAAGAGGGTGAAAAGTCTCCGTTTTAGTAAATAAGTATACTAGCATGATTCTGTCAAGGAATACTCTTAATATCTTTCTCTCGCAACTGTAACTTCATTATTTTGGTCTATGCCGCAATGTGGGATCAAAATCTTCAGACGAAGTTTTCGAACTCCGACCCTGATACCACCACTTCTGGGCATGTGTTACAAAAACCCAGTGGTGTCCATCTAAGTACAGGATGTCTACTAAACCTAAAAACCCTAATTTAATTACTTTCTACTTACCAAAATTAACAAAAAATCATTACTGTACTTTCAAAATCAATGAAGTAGAAAGTGGAATTGATTATTGGAATCTGTCTGAGGCCCAGTTTTATACAGTAGGCTGAAACACTAAATTAAAAAAAGTTTATAAAATATATTATGTAGATTATAAGCCTACATATTCTTAAGTCAATATGCAATATGGTTTCTTGTAATGAACTTATTTATTACTAATTTTAATCTATTTGTCCACAAATTTTTATGACATTACAAGAGGTGAAAGACATGAAGCTCTTTTAAAAAAAAACAATGTTGTATTTTAATAGGCTCTTCAGACAATTTTTGAAACTGTTCTTTCAGGAAATTAAAACACTGCTTTTTAAAGTACAAAACATCAAGGTTTATAATGGTTTTGCATGTTCTAGCAGGTCCATGTTTTTACACTAAAAAATGTACGATGACCATTTTTAACTTTGTTCATGGTATTATCAATAATAATAAACTTTTTTCCAATTCCACATTACTCTTGGTAAAAGAGTGGCATTAGTGGTTCTTTTGACTGAAATATTAGGAGAAAAGCCTCCAACTCAGAAGCAATAGATCTCACAAATTCCAATTTAGTCAACAATAATGGATTCGACAAAAAATGGTTAACTTTGTTAAGGGTTTTACTAGTTGGAGAATTACTTTTAACACCCTTTACATACTTATTTAAAAATGGCAAAAATTCAATACATTTCATGTCCTTTACTGATCGAATAACACAACTTTTTGAACAACCAGCAATATTAGTTGTAAGCATACCTTAGATATGTTAGGTGTCATTTTGTAACGTAATTTACTGATCGTGCGTGTGTACTTAGATGTGTTGGACGTCATTTTAAAAGCGGTGATACAGAGTGTACTTAGCAAAGTTACTAATTTATTATTATTAATTTTACTCACTAGGTTCTTGCTTTCATTTCTGTACTTCCCAGCTTTAAAATGTCCAACGTGATTAGCCGAACAGGTGCTCTTCAATAATTTTAAAAAACTCATCTTAAATTTTTTAAGTATATACAATGTGAATTAAACATAAAAGGAATTCTATATTATTAATTTTGAACAATTTACCCAAGAGTCTTAATTTTAATATCTATTCACATTAAAAACTATTAATCGTTCATTAATAATTGTGTAACTTACAATTTATTTCGTCCATATTTTTTAATTTTATTAAACATCTTTCTTTTATTCAAACAACTCACACTCACTTCTTCCTTTAAAATTCAAAACTAAAACCTCGCTTTGAGAACAATACATCTTATGCATCCAACGACATTGCTGTTTTCTCGAAGAGTGACCAAAATTCCATTCTAGGCAGAGTTGTTTCCGTTTCGTGTCTATGCAACTCTCGCACTCTTAGGTTGTTTGAATTTTACATCCCGAACCAATCAGGAACATGTCCTTTTATGGCATATCATGTGATGTTAAGTATTTTTCCACACGAAAGCCAACTTTCTCACTTATAATACATTTATTTAAATTCATCATTATAAAAACACATTTTACCTTTTTTTTAAATTCAAAAGTTATTATTTGTAAACAATTGTCTGTGCGGTAATGTATGGGATTTTGTAATATAATATTTCTACGTGAAAACAATGGATTTTTTCGGAGGACCAATCAATGACAGTTCAAACATAAGTTCTGCATATAGAAAATGACAATATATGATTAATTTAATTGTATGTTTGTACTTACGTGAATAATTGAAATGTCAGCTCTACGACGTATTGTTAGATGTGCACACTGTAAACACTCAAAATTTATATTAGTTTTATACCACAATTTAACGTTCATTAGACGCACAAACCACAATTTTTCACATACTGCACAAATCCACACACAGAAAAAGAGAACTGCACTGATAACATGAGAGAGAATAAATTGGTACTGGAACAATACAAAATATGACTTTTCAGTTGCCTGAAGTGAAATTCATCATGACGTTGATGTCTTACGGAGTCGGAGACTGTAGCCTAACTGACTCTAACGAAGCCACGGCCTCGACGAGAGTGGAAAAATGACGCCTTCAATAACCAATGAAAATCCAATATCCGAAGGACACGATATCGGACGATATGGGGTGATGTGATGACGCAACCCTGTGTACGTGACATTTCACAGGTAGATTGTATGATTCAGGTGGTATAACAATGCAAGGAAAATTAGAGCGCTGTTGCCAAACTTTGGACATCCATTATTTCATACTTGACAAAAGAAGAAAGCTTTGTCACACTTGAAGTCTGGCAATGATGTGCGTTATTGTTTAATAATATTACATTGAAGAAGAACAGGAAGCCCAATCGTTGCTATGCGAATAGAAGTTTTTTTAGAAATATCATTTATACGTTTTGTTAGTTGGACTTGAATACATTATTTTTTTCTTGTTTTTAATCAAAACAAAAGGGTTAATAAAATGACGTAATATTTACGCAACAATTGTCTCTTTATTGTCTCTTTGAAACAATAAATTGCTTCAAGCTTTAATTTCCTGAACATTAGATTTGACTGTTTTCCTGAAATTATTGGTTCTGCAAGAGTAATATGGTTTTTAGCTTTAGCATGAAGTTTTACATTACAGATATCAGGGTTTTTCAGATGTCAAATTTAGATTTGCATATTAAAAAAAAAAAAAAAAAAAAAAAAAAAAAATGGTTGATTGTTATCAACAGGCTTCAACCAAGAATTATAATCATTATTACTAATTAAAAGATAAAATTATTTTAGTACAAACCACTTTTTTGAAAAGTGGATTGCACTAAACTAATTGTGTTTTTAAATCATTAACATGGAATTCCACCAAGTATCAATGCTCTATACTGTAAATAATCACTATTGTTCAACCATATTTCATTGACCTTTTTCAGGGACCTGGCAAAAATGAGGTAAAAATATTACACATATATTATATTTTCACAGAAAAAACATTATAGCCCTATGATTAAATTAGTGCTTGTATGACTGATTTTTTAAAATTATATGCAGATTAATAAATTGGGCCATCTAATTTAACCGATGGCTTTATAATTGATGAACTGTTTAGTTTTAAAAACTGGAATGTATACAAGATCACATGACATGCAATACATTACACTATTATACTTTATGGAAATCAGTTTACAAGACTACTACACACATTACAATCCTTTACTGCCAAAACAACACAATAAAAATGCACTAGATAAAAGTTATCGATAGAGTTATTCGGCTTCTCAAAAATAATATAAAACACATTCTTTCCTTGGTACGCCATGAAGAAACAGTATACTGCACGATTATAAACAAAGATAACTATCGGGAAACTTCAATGAGATTACCTAAGCATCATACACTTTTGAGGATCACTATCCAGGACTACTCGAGAATATTACGGAATCTCACTGATATGAATCACTATGTAATGTCCAAGACAACTTGAAAATATACAGATATAACGACCTTTCACATGAAAAACAACCTTTAGGTATGATAGTAGGAAAAGAGATATAGAGAGGTGGGTGTTAGAACCCAACTGATTAACTTCTGAGCTATAGGAACGTTTCTTGTCTCAGAGACCTCCCACATTGGAAAGAGGGAAAATCTTAAACCAAGATACAACCATCTTATCTTCTTCAACCACTATCACATCAAGTCGCCTTCTGCCATGGAAGTTAAATTGGGGTGACACCCAGTGATTGATCATCCTTCCCAATACAACTCATCTTAACTAACACACCATCACCACTAATGTTAATAATAGTCTGTTAATAGCATGCCTACTTTAACTTTATTATCAGTTATCTTTACTGTTAGGTAAAAAATCATACCGGATCTTTGACTATGCATTTGGGTTCCTCATGATATTGCAATGTTATTGTCGTGGTAGGTCAGCAGGTGATATTAAAGTATATAGGCAGCCAGGGCTATGTTTTGTACCTGGAAGTTCGGTTATTGATCTTTGTTTTAGTAAATAAATATGCTAACTCAACTCGGTAAAGGAATATTCTAATATCATTCTCTGACAACTGTAACTTCATTGTTTTGTCATTTTGGTCAATGACTTTAAAAAAGGATCCCTGTATTAGTGGACTCTCTTCTCATAGAAATACATAAGCACTTTTAGCGGGCATAAAAAATTCACCTAGTAGTTTAAGTGATTGACCATATAATAACTCTGTTCTACTGGTATTTTCATCTTGTCATAGGCCAGTAGACTTTTTGTCCATGGTGATTCATCAAGCTGAGCTTTAAGAGCAGTTTTTAATGTTCTGTGCCAATGTATAATGCGTCAGTTACTCTTGTGGTATGCCATTATTCTAATTCTAGTTATTCCAAAAAGTTATGAAAACCTAGATTGAAACGTTAAGTCTTCCTTGATTTGTTGTAATGTGTAAGGATACACTAAAGCATGAAATTTAGTATTTGCGAAATACATTACCCACTGTAGCTGCTTCTATGTTGGTTAGAGTAATTGTTTCAGACCAATGAGTAGTTTTGTCGACAATAATGTTTACCTTCTGAATGAATAATTGATTCAATGATGTTGAGGTGCACATTTTCGAGTCTCGCAAAGTAACTTGATGTCCTTTCCTGGTATAAGTAGGCAGTTTAAGATCAGGTTCAACAATTGCTTGATTTTTTTCATCATACTCCTGGGCTTTTGCTAATGTTTGAAGGTTATTGGTTATAGTGCAGGTTGTTTTTTAAGTGTGTGGGTTATTGGCTTATGTTCTGTTAAAACTACAATGGACCTTCCTTTAACAAATGATGAAAGTAATAAATCGTTTCAAGATGGAGAGCAGTTCTCAGTCATAGGTATTGTAGTTGCTCCGCACCTTATTGAAATATTGTGAAAAAAAATTAAGAAGCTGGAGCTTTCCTCCTTCTTCCTGTTGTAATGCAACTCCCATACCAGTATTACTATCATCACATGATAGGAAAAGATTAATGTTTCTTGCAGAGTATGCTCACTGCGTGGAGTTGGCAACTGCATGTTTTATAGTGCTGAAATGTTCTTGTTAAGTATAGTTACATTTCATGGTTTCTACATTAAAAAAAAAAAAAAAAAAGTCAAAAAGTTCTTATTGGTCGAAGTCTGATGTATTCTTCCGCAATACCAAAAAATCCAATGAGAGAACGCTTCATTCAAATTAGCCAGTCCTTGTTCATTGAGACCAAGCTAACTTTCAGTATATTAGTTTATGTGTCATTTTGCGCTTTGGCCAAATTAGCTAGTTTCTTTTTGTGTTTGTATCATTAACTTATGATAGTGATTTGGTATCTTCGATCATCATCAAAAACTTCGGCTTCAAAATCAAGAAAACCATGTCTCCATACACGGTACACCAAACATAATTATAATTAGTTATACTTCATTGATTCTAGAAAAATTAATTCAATAAATTATTATTTTTCTCTTAAGTTTAACAATACTTAAGTGGTCTTCCGATATATATATATATATATATATATATATATATATATATATATATGTATATTCAATTGTATAATGATTTTAGTAAAGTCATTAATAAATCAATAAACTTTTAAATCACCAGAAATCTTACAATTTACTTAACAGCTCTATTCATAATTTTAATACAAGTGAAAGATGTGCGGTTGTTTCTTTGTTCTGTGCATGTCGGCGGTGTAAGGTAGACATTTCTTGTACGTAATGATTTTGACCTTTTCTTCTAATGAGGAGATACCCTTAAGAGAGACATGATAACCCAGAAATTGTACAAATGGTTGTCCGAGCATACACTTGGTTTCTGGTTGTCGTTTTCATTTAGGCATTGAAGTACTTGTTAAAAATGAGAATCGCATTCTTCAGGATCCTTACTCATGATTAGTATGTCATACGAGTAGACACAGACAAGTCGTAAGTCTCTAAACAGATGGTTGATAAATCTCTGTAAGGTCTGTGCTGCATTTCTTAACTCAATAGTCATTTTTTGCGAATTCTTAATAGCTAAATGGTGTGATAATAATATTCTTAGGCATATCTTTAAGAGTTACAGATATGTGATGACATGTATGGTCAATATCTAAAACAGAATAGATCAGTGGCGGCTTACTCATAAGGACTCTCGGACGCCGCCCCCCCCAATGATAATATTATTTTAATAATGTAAATACCTATATGTATTTAATTCTTTGGAGATAAATGAATTATGAATTGCCGCTATGGATTTCACCATCATTTGTAGCGGAAGTTTTACAATATAAAATATTTGACGAATGTATTCTGGAGTTCGGACGGTGGCCAGAGCGTCCCAGTTTCATTGCATTTAGTCATATGGGGCAAGCAGCAAACAGAGCTGAGGGTGCCGTGACGTCATTTACACAGCGTGTAATGGGCTTCTAGGGCAGAGTCCGAAGCTGCGCGCGCAGACATCAGACAGTGCAGCCACCATAAATTAGATGTTCCGCATTACTAAAAACCTTGTTTTCGATGGGCAAAATAAGTTGGCGCAACTGTTCTAAATAGTGTCTCGCCACTCACACGAGTTGTTTGTTTATGTTTTTAAGTTAACCCTTTGTGATTGTGAATGTTAAGTGAATGATAACATGTATAAAATAAAACAGAGCCCTCCCATTGCCCTTAACCATCGACCGCTACTGGAATAGATCATTGTGCAGAGTAGTTGATTAGTTTACAGATTAAGAATTCCATACCTGTTCGCTAATGTCCGGTCATCTACAGATGGCTTGAGACTATCGTTTTTCTTGTAAACTACATGAAGAGGACTAGACCATGGGCACTTAAGATGATCGATAGATTACTTCCTCCATCATTCGCCGGAATTATTCCTTCACTGCATAATATTTGTCAAGTGGCAAGCATAGTATTTCGGCAGTCACAATTGGTCCTCTTGTTTCTATCAATAGATTTGGGCGCCTGAATAGGAGTCGATCTTATAAGGTCAAGATAGATTCGAAAAAGATGCTCGTAGTAAATGCCATGAAGTATTGCACAAAGTATTGAACACGTGGTGCTGGCGATTCTACCTACTAATTCTAAGCAACTATATTGATCAATAGCTT
Source organism: Aphrophora alni (assembly GCA_963513935.1). Taxonomy (NCBI): domain Eukaryota; kingdom Metazoa; phylum Arthropoda; class Insecta; order Hemiptera; family Aphrophoridae; genus Aphrophora; species Aphrophora alni. The sequence continues at coordinate 16,601,129 of OY740765.1, read as the reverse complement.
CCTAGACATATCCACTTGTAGAATGGGTAAACTCCTATAGCGTTGCTAACATCAACTATGATGAAGGTCCAAGAAAAGAGGTATCAAACACAAATGTCCGGTTTTCTATAAGCTGTAATCAACTATCTGCATTTTGTTGGCAGCATATACGCTGTAATCATAGGTTTGTCTTTGTATGTGGCTGCGTTGTGCAACAGGTTCCATCTTTTCTGCTGCCAGTTTTAGTTTCGGCCTTCGTACTAAGTGCTTCATGGTCGTCCGGTTGCTCCCAAGCACAGGATTGTCGGAATTTTTTCACTAGAGTTCCAAACTTTCAATGGTAGAAACAAATTTGTTTGGTTGCTTGACTAGAACCTCTCTTGGAAAAAGGTGGTTAAGATTGTAAAGAATCGGATGTGCCTAGTAGCTCCCTAACATTATTTATTCACAACCATATTAAAGAAGACACTTTCGAACTAGTCAGCTTTCCCTAAAAATGTTCAGATGTGATGGATACAACATTCCTAGGATATTTGATAATAGGTGTATTGGCATTTAATTTAACCATTGCAATTATTTATTTAGGATTAAAAATATATTATGTAATAAAAAAAGTAATAAAACTAAGAATATCCCCTAGAGACTTTCCTCAACTTTAAAACAATGCAATACAACATTTTTCAGACAGAAGTTGTTGTTAGGAATAATTGTTCAGAATAGTTGTTAGGTAAAATTATAAAAACTATAAAATGTAATTTTTATTCTAAATCCTAAAACAATATACAGAATACAGCCTATTGTTGTGAAATATATCAAAAAATGTCGTAATAGCTGACTCAAATCAATATACCTGGTTCAGTAACCTGGCAAGGTATATAAACCTACTATGACCTAAAAAAAGGGTGTCATTATTGAAAACACTGATGGCGACAGCTGGAGGTTCTGCTCGTTGATTGATCAAGAGCATTTCATTGGTTGGGACAGCGGAATTCATTAAAACCATCTTTGGGAACATTACAATAAAAACACGGCAGCTTATATTTTCAGTAATAGTGGTGAGCAAACCAACCGCAGAACTATTTGTGAAAAATGCAACATATACCTTCGTCTAAGTACTGAAAAGAACTGTTTTAGAAGTTTCCATATTAAATAAAAATATTGAAATGTTTTGAATATAATTTAACGTTACTGTGTTGTGTTTAACTATAAATAAACATCCAGATTTTTTATTTTTTTATTTAACGTTACTGTGTTGTGTTTAACTATAAATAAACATCTAGATTTTTAATTTTTTAATTTTGATTACTTTATTTAAAATTAAATGTCAATAAAATACCATTAATTTGTCCAACAACAATTTTGCTGGCACACACCTAATCATCACATTTGTGAGAGGATTAGTTGAATCAGTTTGAACTCTAGGGAATTCCTAACAATCACGACCATAGGGGTTGGTTTTTCCAAGGTAGAAGTTGGGGAAAAAAATTAATTCAAGCAGTTTGTAGGACCCTAATAGGAAAACATCAAAAACATTTTTCACTTTTCACAAAAAAAAAAAATATTCCAGGACTCTAGGCGGTCAGTAGTGTGAAAATATCTGTGACAGAAAGGGATATTGAAAGAATAAGAAAATGCATGCAGTATTTAGGTAGGTAGTGTTTCTTGCTTTCATAATGGATCAAACATTTTTTGCATTTGCTAAATTTATTCAATTGTGTTCTGATTGGTTTTGTCTGCACACATTTAAAAAAATTACCTGTTAATTTTATTTGAAGTTTAAAAAAAATATCTTTTACAAGTTTATTAGTTAGTTAAACTTTGTCTCAATTTATTTGTTTAAACATGCAGCGTGGGTTATATAACATGCATATAATGTTTATATAAGTCTATTTCAAACTCACATCGAAATCTAGTATTGCAAACTCAGACAATTCAGCATTGTCATGAAATTCACAATAAGGAATCCAAAGAATCTGCAAACCACAAAAATAGGAAACAATAAGTAAGATTGTGTATAATCCAAAATGTGTAATAAATATAACTGGACTATACATAGTGATGATATTGTTCCCTGTTTTTGTGGTTTGAGAATTATTTTGATCCCTTATTAGTTGTAAAGTGTATTTCTCCTTTTAATAAGCTACCATATTTTTGATTTCTCCCAAGTATTATTTTCTGTAAATTGGTGTAATATTAATGTTACCATAAAAGATTTTGTTACTCTTATCAAGTGACAAAAACTCATAAATAAAATATATCCTACTTTAATTATTACATTATTAATCTATTTACTTTTATTTTGATCATTTTACTTGCTGTTACATGAGTATTTCTTTTCTTATTTTAAGTTGATTAAACAACAAAAATACTGAATTATATTTTTCTTATAAATGCTAATATGAAATATTGAACAAGTAGAAGATAGAATGACACAAATAAATCAACCCATTTTATATTATTAAAGAACACCATATAACAATACCTTAGGAATAAACATAAATAATGCATTTTAATGGAATAATTATTAGGGTTATTGTATATTGTAACTTCATATCCCAGAAAGGTTTTACAATAGCTGTACCGATTAATACACTCTGTCTGATCCAATCTGAACAAACAAATTATCCATTTCAATCCGATCCGATTTTCAAGTCTATGATCCAACTATCCCTAGTGGTCACTAGCGAAAAAAAGAGGAATATAGACTTCGAAACCAGGGAGAGGAAGATCTTGAGAAAAATATATGGCACCGTATGTAAGGAGGATATGGGAAAATGAGGAATTAATACTGTTGTATAACAACTTAGAACAAGTAACGGAAGTCAAATAGGGAAGACTGCAATGGCTGAGGAGATGTAATGAAGGAGCACAGGAAGGTGATGGGGCTGGAAAATGGTGCACCCCAAGGAAAAAGAAATGTAGGAAGATCAAAGAAACGATGGATGAATTAAATAGAAAGTGATTTGAAGAAAATGGAAAGCAATAGCTAGAGACAGATGAGAGTAGGACAAATTCCTTAGGGCTCTTTAATGACTGTAGCTCCATGGAGTAAGAAGTACATAATTTAGTTCTTTCTAACTTATGATAAGGCAGAGAGAGGGTTCATTTGAAATGGTTCGGATGAGTGGAAGTTACAAGGTTGGTTAGAATTCAATTGCACAGAAAATACCATTTAACAATTTTATTTTTAACTTTAAAATAAAAAAAAAATACTTTTTTAAGGTACATATTAATTTTTTTGGTATAATAAAAGAAAATGTCATAAAAAACATAGAATATAAGTGAATGAAAAAAAACCTAAAATACAGTGTTGATATCCAATAGACACATGCATTCATGAGAAATTAGGCTTGTCAACCCACATTCATACTCTTTCGGGAAAGTTTAAATGATTACAAGAAAAAGTTTACATGTGCCAGTTCTAGAGTTTTTAACCCAATAAAAGTTATTGTCACCAGTAAAAAATAGTAAGTAACCTGTTAATGACAATAAACAAAAATATTAATCAAAGAAAGGGCAATATAACAAATATATATTGTTATAAAAGGGTAATATAACAATTAATAAAAGAAAGGGCAAATGTTTACATATAACATTATAAAATATTTATAAACATGAAGTTTATAATATAATCTTAAACCATCGTCATTTATGATCTGATCAGTAAGTAAAAAATAGTAGGTAACCTGTTAATGACAATAAATACAAATATTAATCAATGAAAGGGCAATATAACAAATATATATTGTTATAAAGTGGTAATATAACAATTTATCAAAGAAAGAAAGTAAATGTTTACATATAACATTATAAAATATTTATAAACATGAAGTTTATAATATAATCTTAAACCATCGTCTATGATCTGATCAGTAAGTAAAAAATAGTAGGTAACCTGTTAATGACAATAAATACAAATATTAATCAATGAAAGGGCAATATAACAAATATATATATTGTTATAAAGTGGTAATATAACAATTTATCAAAGAAAGAAACAATGTTTACATATAACATTATAAAATATTTATAAACATGAAGTTTATAATATAATCTTAAACCATCCTCAATGATCTGATCAGTAGCCCAACATGTCGTTAAGATGTGTCCTGCCATCACCTGTTTGTCCAGATGGTGGTGTCCATGTACAGTTACTATAATCGGTAGCAGTTGTCAATTTATCTTTATTTACCTGCAAGAATAAATAACACCCAAACTTGTATACATATACTTTACACCCTTGTATTTTACTGTTTATTGCATTTGATTTCCATGCTCCATTACAGGTGCAAAAAAGTGGTCTTCATCAAATTGTCCAGTATGAAGAGGATATGAAAAACTAGTCGGTACCAATGAGAAAATTATAAAAATTGCTTCTAAATATAATTTAGTAGTATGGGAAAATTAGTGTTGTCCAAAAGACGGCTTACAGTCAATATGCATTGCAAAATTATCTTTTTATTATATAAATTTTCATTTTATTTAAATCATAAGAACCAAAGTGGTTCAGAATGAAATTTCATATAAAATCATGTATTTTAAAATACCTTATTATTATTCTTATTGTCATATTTTGCAAAAGTAATTTTTTTTTGTATTTTTCATTTCATATTTTCAGTGTTACCCCTGCGACAATTTTTATGCAACTATGATAATAATGTGGGAAATATAAGATCGACTGATGCTTAAAAAAAACTACTTAACTTCACTGCAAAATAATAATAAATTTTTTTTACAATAATTAATATTATTTTAAATTTATTGCGAAGAGTGAATGTGATCTATAGGAAATTCTTCTGAGATCATATGTAAAAACAAAAACCCTTTTACTTGAAATTATAACTTTTAGCTTTTTTTAAATGATTTTTCAACATAAATAAATGGAAATATCTTGGTATAAGAAAAAGATAATTAAACCAGTGTCTTAACAACTAAGGATTTAACAGGATTAGAAAATGTAAATATATGTTATATATTGCCTAGGACTGTTGGTTTTATTTAGACTATGGAAATTACGGTTTTAAATAATAATTACCTTTTGATGGCGTATACGTATTTTCTTCCTCCGCTTTTGCCGGTTTTCTAAATCTCTTGGCTGTTTCTCACTTGTTTGTGGTTCTGAGACATCGTCTACATAAAGAAAAGATGGATTATTAAAATAACTAGAGTAATAAATTATATGTAGTAACATTTAGGATAGGTTAGTGCCTGAAACAGGTTTTATTTATTTATTTTTTATTTTATTTTATTTTTTGTGAGGATCATATTGTTTTATAAAATGGTGCAGTTAAACTTTGGCCTAAGACGGTCTGAGGGTATTTTTAATTTAAAGAGAAAATCTTTTAAACAAAATTTTGAGACAATTTAACAATAAAGATTGGCATTTGTCTTAAAAATTATAGTAAATCGAGAAAATTAAAGTTAAAACCAATATTGTTAAGTATTAAGTTTAGAAAACCTGCTCCCTCATGTCTACGGCCAACCAAAAACATTCTAATATATTTTGTCATACCAAAAGAGCACCTCTGTGCTTATTAAAACTGTTTCTATTGGTCAATTATGACATCATCTTTTACCGTTCTCCAGGTGCCTAGTGATTAGAGGTTGAATAAAAACTTTCTCTTTGGCCATGAACCAGTACGCATCGCTAAAATTATTTCGCTACGCTACTACTATAAATTTACCACTCCTTCGCAATTTTGTATATAACGTAATATATCACTTCATATGTGTTAATCTTGTGTATTTCATGCTTGTCACTTCCTTGATTGACTTGGTCCAATTCTCGCTAAGAATCGGGTGCCGATATAACAACATGGTCATATAGAACTCAACGTTTAGCCACCATTACATTCCATTTTAGTATACCCCTTTTTACTTGTATTAGTTTGTTAGTTTTAATAATACATGTTATCATAGGTTATACTGTCAGACTATATTGTTTTGGATTACGCACAACTTAATTTTGTGTCAAGTGTTTTATAGTGTTGTGCACGACAAAGGACAATTATAAAACCATCACCTACTACCTAGGAAAACTTCATTAATGCCAACATCATTCAGCAGATAGTAAGAACAACCAATTTATTCAATATAGACTAAGTTACAATGACATTTCTTATTTTATGTATTTGAAATATTTAGTAATTAATTTAATCAATTAGAACTATTTATCTGAAGTGGTCCTGTATCAGAATTATTAACGACATCATCTTCCCATTATTTAACAAATATACAATATTATAAAGATACTTCAGAGAGATAATTTTCACATTATTTAAAACAGCGTGTACTTTTAAAATTGTAATGTTACATTACTATAAATATTAGGGCAAGAGCTGAAGTTTTTACAATATTAAAAAATCTATTCTACAAAATAATCAGAAGTGTGTAATATGTTAAAATCAAAATTGTACATTGGTTCTACAAATTTCGATAATAGTTGGTGAAATCTAAAGATTAGAAACCTAAATCAATGTGCCAAATTGCAAGTAAAAGAAATTTAGACAGTTAGATCTTGACGAACGACGAGGCTTCAAAGTTTGAGCTTTGAAAAAAATGGGATTAACAAGTAGGTTACGTTTGTAATCGGTGCCACTAATAATTATGCACAGACATTTTGGATTGGTCTGACTGTGATTATTGTTAGAAGATGTTAATTAATTCCAAAATAAATTTAATATATTTGATTGACACTGTCATTTATAATCCAGGCTTTTAATGATGTTCACTTGAATTGAGCAATACTTAGGAAACTGGTTCAGTGCTAAGAAAGTTTGTATACAACAACTAAAGATGATGACTTGGTCATTGAATTATCATATTCAACAAACAAAGTGTTGATTATGAAAAACTGTGTTTTCTTTCATTTGGTGATTTTTAAGAGGTTACAATAATGTGTTGTAATGTCAAGAGCCTGTGAGGGGTAGCTTTCCCTTCATGGCTGAGCCACTGTTTACTTACCCAGCATATAAAGTATATTGTAAGCATGATAATCAAAATACAAACTACTTCTCTTTTTTGAATGGTCTTCACGTTTCATGGCCTAAGAAACTGTGAAAAAGTTAATCAGAGTGTGGCAATCCTGAGGTAACCTAGCTGGATCTAGATCTTTTATCATATAATCTTGGGTTAGATCTCTCTCTTTCATCTTTCTTATCACATATTTTTTTCACCAACTCTTGTTCTCTTACAACCCTGATGGGTCGATTAAATGGTGGATTAGAGTATTCGAGAGGGAGGAGTCTCTATTTTAAGTTTTTCTCTTTTTTTTTAAGACAAGATACTGCAAGATTTTTCACTTTTAAACAAAAGGAAAAATTAGTAAATGTATGTAAGAATGACAATGGTCATACAAATTATGATGGGTCCTTGAAAATAGATTGATACGAGGTAGACCTATTCTTGTATATCCCTTTGCCATATTCAAGCACACTAAATGTTATCAATATTCTAATTCTGCATGAAATGGTACCAACCTGAACTCTCTATGATAGAAAAGAACAATTCCATTTACAAAATTGTAATATCTAACCCTAATCTTCTAAAAAAAATTGATATTAGTGTAGTTTAGAGGATATCAACTTAAGTCATAAACTATAAATTTTGAGTTATCAAAAAAAAGAAGAAGAAAAAAAAGGGGGGAAAAAAAATCCAAATTATGACCAAAATATCAGTACTCATATTTGGCATGCAGAGCACTACACAAACGATAGACATCATTCTAAAATTAAAAACACAATTTTTAGGACTCGGGGGGGGGGGGGGGACTTCAAAATGGAAAATATTCGAAAAACCCTAACATTGATTATTTGACCCATCACATAACTTTCTCTACACTATGTATAAGTTAGAAAGTAAAAACAGACAGCACATAGCGTATGGATCAATCCATCACCAGTTAACTATTGGTTACTAATTTCTGTATAGTTATCCTCTTCCCAACATCGTGTGTGAGATCAGTGACTAACGTTTGGCACCATTCCTACACACGACAATCTGGCCGATTGTCTACACTTTGGTTCCAGCTGACCAATGTCAATGCAAGCACCAATTCACTTATCACAGACGTAAGTCACCTGAGTTAGCTTACTATTATTTTGTTACAAAATAAATTGTTTTCAAAAATAAATTTCTATTTAACAATATTTCGTGTTTTAATATATCGGAAACATAATTACATTGTTGTTTGAAGAACAAGACATAGAAGTAAAGCCTATTATTACATTTAATATATGTGTACCATTCGGTGAAAAAGACTTTTACCACTAATTTTACAACAGATTTTTAGATAAAGAAATGTTTTCAAATTTAAAACATAAATATATAAAATAAAACTGTATGTTAAAATAAATCATCAATTGATAAAAAATTATTTGTCAGAATTTTCTACGAATGAAATTAAATTTTGTGTGTCTTTTCTTTTAATATTATATATGTTTGATAAAGAAACATAATTATCATGTCTGATCATTCCTGATAATATTGGATAATATGCATAAATATTATGATCAAAGGCTATCAAACGCCATTCACGTTATGCATTCTTCATCTTATTACAAAACATCACAAATACAACCATACATAGCTTTGGGATAAAAATGGCCAAATTCGCACAGTTTAATTTTACAATGATCGAAAGTTTGAAAACATTATTTTATTCTACTACGATGAAGTAGACGTTTTATTTAATATTACTTGATATATAATTTTCCCACACTTTTAACGAAATTCCCGGTTTCCCCTGAGTTTTCATGATTACTTAAAATTCCCAGCATTTTCCTAATTCCCCACATTTTACCGGTTGATAGACACTCTGGGAAAGCAGTGAATCACCATTATATGTGGGCTGCTTTTATCTGGGACACATACTTTATTATTTTATGTTGCCTTACTGGATTGGTACAATATAATATGAGCTGGTATAAATATATTCACAGTCCTGTTTTTTGTTTTTATTTTACATGACAATCGTTTTGCCTCTTCCTTCAGGCATTATTAAACATTAATATTTCTTGCACTTGATACGCGTCAATATATATAACTATCACAAAACAACAAATAACGCTCACACATATTAAAATAAAATGAATATAATTATATACACATATGCACTCAGTCATGGTCAAGTTATAACTGATGATAAAAGGGGAAAAATAAGGTAGCCTAAGTCTTGTATTGAAGGAGTTCAATTATCTTATCAAACATTGTGTTAAAAACACTTAGCGTGCCATGGTGACGATATATCATTGCCTGAAAACAAGCGAAAACTGCCAAGTGACGATATATCACGCAGTGAATACTATCCGGAAAATATCGTCGCTTTTGATTTTCTCAGTATAAAACACATACCTTCAATAGGCATTATATCTATGTTGCTGCATACTAGATAATATATACAATGAGCTATTCCAGAGTATACCTACTATACAAACTGTCATTTCCAAAGGTAATTTTTAGTAGGAAATTCTTTCCCCGAAACTTTCTCAAATTTTCAGGATCTGGCATACTTTTATGTCGTCATTTGAAAAACTATACAAGGCTGTGGTAACACTGTGCTTTTGACAAGACGATATTAGACATTGTACTAAATATAAAAGGTGGAATACATTGAAAGATATACATGTATATATAAGTTAGGTAAAGAATAGTCGTGTGGTGTGCTGGAATTAAATGATGAGTGGATAGTTAAATAGCCATGTCAGCGTTTCAATTTTGTTAGGAAACAAGCTTTGTTTTTGCCAGAGTTAGACGAGGCTTCTCTCCATAAACATTAATTTAAATGAGGGTTTTGTAAATTTTGTTATAATTAAGTTTAAAAGTATATTAAATAAAGTTGTAACAAATTAAATTGTTCTTTTTAAAAAACCAATTTCCTCCAATGAAAAACATAACTTATATGTATAAACTTTATCTTTGAGATATACATAATTACAATAAAACTATGAATATATTTTGAAAAACTCCATACTTTTTAAGCTGAATCGACTAAAATATATCCGAGAAATGAATCACTTTTAACTAATAAGATCGAGATGATATAGAGTTTTTTCTTGATATAACTTTCGATTTTCGATTTCTCACACATGCTTAGTTTATAACAATTATTTTAAACTTCATAAAATAAATGTTGATACGTACTAATTAACAATTTGACTTCATCATTTGTATCTTCTTCAATGTTAGCTGTTTCTTCTGATTTCTCATGTAGCAAATCTTTGGTATTACACTTTAGATCTAATTTCATTTTTTTAGATGATCGTGATTTATGGTCTTGGTTTTTTGATCTACAAAATATAAAAAATGTACATATACTTATCTGAATACAGTATCTTAAAATATAATTTAATAGCTTATAAAATTTTTACATTAAGTACAGAATAAGTAGTAATAGAATGAATCTAAAAAAAAATAAAAAAACAAACACAAACTAGGACTGTTATAATAATCCATTTGTTAATTTTACTACCCTGATCTACATTTCAATAACACAGTCATCATTTTATACTGATCAGTTTAGCTGTAACCCTAAACATTTGATATTAAGTACACAATTAACAAAATTGAACATATTTTGAAGAATATGATTTATGCTGACAGATATACAGGGTGTATCAAAAAACTGTAGCGAGCTATGCAGAACCGATTTCTATATCTAAGAATTATTCAAAAATGTTCAGTAACTTTTTGTCGATTTTGGCATAGTTAAGCCATAATCCGCCTTTTTGGAATTAATTAATATTTCAAAAATCTTTCTAGGTATTGTTATGCAACTTGGCAAATGTCTTACGTATTTAAATCTCCAAAATTTCTTAAAATTTTTCAAATTTCAAAATGTTGAGGATTCACAGAGTTCTAATGGCAAACGGTGCAGTACAGTTTTGACAAGATTCATAACTATCATCCAAAGGATTATTAAAAACAGTGTCATAAGCTGTATGATACAGTTTGGAGTGCAGATTACTAATGTATGATATTTGTAGTTACTGCCTTCATAGAGAGAGAAATGGTTCACCAGTCTCAGCAAGTAAGTTAGAAACTGAGCTCAAATAAAATAAAATATTATACATAAATGTATCGTATATATTATGTTATGTATATTATACATCAAACATGAAAAAATTAAACACCAGAAAGCTTTTTTACAGATACCCCTCTGTCAAGTCTTCCAACACACGCTTCCGTTTTCGTAACTCGCTCATTTTTATTTACTGTATATACTGTACGTAGATAATAACCAGTCAAAGACAAGAAGAAAACTGAAAAGAAATGTTATATTTCCATAATGTATACTAAAATGGTTCGTGGAAAACGTTTTTGTGGGTGTATGTCTGCTATATCGACGAGTGCCAATGCCGCGGTGTTTTTATGCCGCCGAAAATGGGATACCGCTATCAACAAAGTCGTTTGATATCGCCGCCGCTTTGGTGTTTCAATTACAATTTATTTTCGGAAACTCTCATCCAACCAGTACACTACGATATAGGCCGGTTAATCTGAGGACCGGTTAATCCGAGGCCGGTTAACAGAGGTTCTACTGTACTTACATTGATATTTTGTAACCGATCTTCACACTATTAGGAAGATGAAGTTTAGATCTTTCAGTTGGTACAACCCATTACGTCATAGAGTCATTTTAGGTTATTATTTCTCAACTTGCAAGTTACCGTTTTCCGCAGGCTTGCTTTGTGTACCAAAATATTGACTAGAGCCTGGTGTTACATGCATGGCTCGATTTATTTCTGTTATTGTGAACTTATTTTGTTAGGTGTGTTTATTTATTTGTATTATTATTTATAGAATTTATTGTTTTGAGTGAATTTTATTGTCAGACTGATGCTGTCTGGATAGGTTATGTTATATCTGCTCTAACCTTTTTAGCAAATTTCCATTTGTTTACATATAAAAATAATTTTGTCTAATGAAAATTTTATAAATTGATGTTTCTTTTTAGCAACTTTTATCCACAAATATATTACAAATCTCTAGTAATACTTGAAAAAATTAAAAAAAAAAAAATTGTATGGTGTACATTACCTTTTCTGTGGAATTTTTGCCTCGGTCACCGGACGATTTTTTGATTCCTGACCTAATAACTGAGAATATTTTATATCTAATTTTTTTTCCTCACTATACAACTAAATTCTATGCACCTTTCTGAATATAATGATATATAGAAGTTCTGTTTTGCATAATATTACTATTTTTTTGTGATTTTTTCAAATTAGGTAGCAACATTTTACCTTTTCCCGTAAAACAATTTTTTTTTTAAAATGTAACAAATTAATTTATTTTTTATCAACTATTATTCAAAATTATATTACAAAACTTTTGTATATCTTGAAAAACAGTAATAAAACTTTTATTTTTGATGATTCAGGTTTTTCTAAAGAATGTTACATTCATTTTTTGATACGTAACATACTTACTCTAAAACTGTTAAAAAAAAATTTCTACGCATCTTTCTGAGAAAAATGATATCTTATAAGTTAGGTTTTGTATAAAAATAATATTTTTTATTAATTTTTAAACAAACGAAGAGAATTTAACATCCATCAGTTCTAGGGTTAAGTCAAATACTTTCAGAGATATAGGGAGTCAAAGTTTTAGTAAAATAAGCGGTTTTAGTGTTCCTGTGGCTCTGCCATGTCACTTATAATAGAAAAATTCATAACTCAGTCAAAAATGAAGATATTATCAATAGCCTACTCAAATTTTTTTACTGTGTTGTTCAAGATTTGCCGAATCCAGAAAAAAATAGCTTGTACTTCTATTTTTACATCTATAATTTAAAAAAAATTAAAATAATAATGTTTATTACTACTTCCTATATCTCTGAAAGTATTTGACTTAGGGCAAAAAAATGTGGCATGCTTTTATAATTTGAAAATAACAACACATAGAAAAAATATATCAAAATCCTGAAGAGGTGGGTGACATTTCTTTTTTTCTCTGGGTGATCTGATGTAGAATGACCCTGTGGAAATTGTTCCCTCAGGAATTCCAAATAAATGTTTGAATTTAAATATCCTTCGAAAATGAACAGTCCTATTAGAAGATCGTAAATAAGACAACACTATACATTTACGCTAAATCTGTATTGAAAATTACGTTCGATCGTGTTGTGTATATTGACTTCTGCTCATGTGTGTTGGTTGCGAAGGTTATTGATGCCATCCCGAGTAAATTGAGCTTCATAAGTAAATAAAATTAATCTGAGCATTTGGTGGTTTATATTCAACCAATTGCAATATTCCAAACGAAGAAGAGGATCTCTCGGTAGAAGATTTTGCACTTTTTGATGATGGTAAGAAACTTGTAGTTGCTACGAAGAGTCCTCTATACCATAGACTGGGAAATTCCGAATCACCTGGATAGGTGTCGTGTACTAATACCTGGACTGTGTTGCATAGCCTCGATATAATGGTTTCTTCCATATCTACTTCATGGTGAGCATGTCGTTCACGGTGAGTACTTATGCTTGGAAGGGTAACTTTGTTCCACTAATAGTTATATCAGTTGGGATTCTATGGTTAGGATAACGGTTTTTATATTCTACAGAAGCAGCCATTGCATTTCCTTCATACACACCTAAGATAAATAACATGTCTGTGTATTCTTCGGTCGTAAATATCAAAGCCATAGATGTCGTCGTATTACACAAATTGATATATTGCTAATTATACAATAAACACACAGTAAATTGCACTGCACTGTTTAAAACAATTAAAGGCTATAACAAAGAACATTCAATAATGACAAAAATGTATTTTTACCATGTGTTTTGCGTTACCGACTTAGGAAATCATAATTTACCTAATTATAGAGTAATTCTGGGTATTGTTGAAAACTACCAAGAAATACATTTTTCATTTCTTGTCAATATCTTTGTTATCCGATGAGCTACAGACAAAATTAAAAAAATCGCTATGTTTATCATTAACAAAGTAAATTTTTTGGTCACCAGTAATTTTTTTGTAAAGTTAGCAGTTTTTTAGATATTTGTTAGTAAAAAGTTTAAACAACCGCCATTTTGAAAATATTCAAAACAAGTTCTGGTTTTTAGTGCAGTGATAAACAGTTACGCAACAAACAGGTATACAAATTTGGAGCTCAATATCTTTTTTACTTTAGAAAATATTAAATATTTTGTAAAAAAAAAAAAAAAAATGGAGGATAACTCGAATAAAAGAATTTCTGGACCTATATTTATATGATAGTTTTTCTATTTATGCTAGTGGAATCAGCTCAGAAAGTTCTCGGAACTTTATGTGAATCACCCTGTATATTATCTTATTTGAGAGGGGGGGGGGGTGAGACAATTTTGATCAGCCATTTTTCCAACATAGTAGACAACTTTAAAATATATTATAGAAATACCCTTTTTAAAGATGTTTTTAGATTTTACATATAATTGTAAGACCTTTTTATTCTTGTATATTGTTTAATTATTATTTTTATTGTTTAGATGCTTAAAGTAGTGAAATAAATTTTTTGGTGTTTTCAAGAAATCTATTTTTTGTACTTAAAACGGTTGAATCGAGATTAAGATTGGAACATAAATAGAGTATAATATAATAAAGACTACTAGTAATTTCAAAATCAACAAAATAAATTTTGTTACTCAAGTGGCAGGTGGGTGGTGATATTTAGTGAACAATTAATTGATAATTAATTTTCACGAATAACATTTTATACTAGTAATCTGCAATTTTTCAAAAATCTTATAATTTTTTCACTTTCTTAATAAAATCTTAATATAGAGCTAATTGTTTAGTTCAGTTTAGTTTATTGTCACATAACACTTTACAAATACCAAAGATAAGAAACTAGTACCATTTTCCTAAACACAAATAACAAACAATACAAATTAATACTAAAAAAACTATTTACATACAATTTATCATTTGAATACTTCTTGACACCATAAAAAGCTTTTCTTAGCAGAAATGCTTTCAGTGACCTCTTAAAAACTGAGAAACTATAAATTTTTTACTGATAAAATCAACAGTTTTTGATGCTATATAGTTAGGCGATATTTTGGCAGCTTAAAGTTATATTTTTCCTTCTATTATAATGATGTTTCTTATCTTTGTTGTAAAATTCAGTGTAATTACTTTTAATAAACAAAATGACTCTAGAATATACATAGATGGACGTGTCAATATTACCTACTTCTCTGGTACCCTAGAACTGGTAGTGCAAATTTTCATCGTTTATGTAAAACAACTTGTAAGACATCATTTTTCTCAGAAATAGTGATAGAATTTATCTGTCATAATTTTTTTTTTATCTGTTACGGTTTTGGAGTAAGTATGTTAGGAATCAAAAAATGAAGTTAACATTTTTCTGAAAAATCTCTATAAAAAAAAATTGTTTTCAAGATTTACAAATGTTTTGGAATGTAATTATGAATAAATTTTGATAAAAAAAAAAAAAAATTATTTATAAAATGTTAATATGTAAAAACTTTTTTTTTATAAAATAAGGAAAAACATAAGGCCTAATTTGAAAAAATAGTAATGTTATGGAAAATACAATTTCTTTATATAATTTTATTCAGAAAGATGTTTAGAATTTACTTGTGTAATGAAAAAAATATATATGTAAAAAATTTGGAGTGATGTGAAAAATCAAAAATTAAAAAAAAACCGAAGTCAAAATTCCACATAAAAGTGTTTATATCATAAAGACTAATTTTTAAAAAAATTCGTAAAGAAAAATTAGGTTTTTTAATGTAATTGTAAATAAATATTGATAAAAAAATTAATTTCAAAAATGTTTTCATTAGCCGAAATACATCTTAACGTGAAAAGTGGAAATTTACTCAGAAGTTTGAAAAAATCACCAAAAATACTAATATTATGAAAAATACAACTACTTTATATAATTTTTTCTCAGAAAGATGCATAGAATTTACATGTGTAAGGAAAAATATTATTGTACAAAATTTTAAGATCATCATGATCACCATATAAAAGTTTATATTTCCCAAAGAAAAATAGTAAAAATGTTTTCAAGACTTGAATAAGATTTGTAATATAGTTGTGGATAAAAGTTAAATATAGTTAGTAAAAAAAAAATTTTGGTCATATATTTTAGAGTCAGGTAGCCGAGAACGGAAAAAAAAAAAACGTGAATGGAAAATGTTGACATAGTCGTGTAAAAGCAAATCTGACAATTAGTTGCAAAATTCATAATACAAATACATACATGTAACATGTAAATGAAAATATCAAACCAAATATATAATATCATATAATAATATAAAAACCCATAACCTAACCTCACCAATCCAAATATAAAGTAAAATAAAATGAATTTTGTGTACTTACGTTTTGAATGGCATCCAGATAGTATATTTAGTGGTGCTGCTTTGTAGTGGTGAGGACAACAATCCTTCATTGCTACTGAGGAAGGCTAGGACTAGTTTTTCCTTGACCTGATCTTCAGAAATGGTTCATGTTGTAGAAACATTTCTGGTGTACACCGGCGTTGCACGTTGGACACCAGTAATGAGACTTGGACTTTACACCATTTAACTCACAGACTACACACATTCTTGTATTGCTTTTCTCAACAATTTTGGTGAGTCTGTGAGCTGACAATGTAGAGGTAGTCTATCTTGATGTAGATGGTCCAGTGAGCAATTGTACATTCAAGTGACCAGGAACAGATGCGTCAAAATCAGGATCGAAACATAGTTTATCAACTATACCAACCATGAAATCATGCCGTCTTTTACACTGTGGATTTTGTTGCTTGAACAGAATCCAAGCATTAAAGATAGCCCTGTCGATAAAATTGTGAACTATTTTTCGCCAGTATTTCTTACAGGGCCGAGAACAAGTAATATGATACTCTTGTCCTTGTTATCGACTCCACCCATAAAGGTGTAGTAATGATGAATTACAAATGGCTTGGGTTTGACACCACCATATTTATTCTTTACAGCGATGTCTTGTGCATGACAAGCTTTGGAAACTAGGAGCACTGGCTTCCTAATTTTTTTCTCCTTGTATCTCAGGAGAAATATTTCACCTATCCTGTATCACAAAGATTAACCCGCAGCTAGTTCAGCTTGGACAACGTTTCTTGGTAACTCTTTGCTGATTTTATTGATCGTTCCTGTTAAAAAGGTGTTGTTCGATAAAAAAAAGGAGCAAAGAGGTATCTTAGTGTAATAGTTGTCTGTAAACAAGTGGGAACCTTTTCCCAAACAATTGCTTTTGCCATCAATTCCTTCACAAATTTTTGGGTGAAGGAGTTGCTATCATTGGTCAAGAACTCTTTACCGCTGTAAAGAGAAACATGTAGAAGATAGGAAGTCGCAGAGTCACAAATCTCAAACTTCTTTATTACAAAATGAGCATAATTTTTGACATGTATTGGATAAAAGCACAACGGCCGATCATACTTTCATCAATACATACCTGTTGGCCTGATACAAAATATCTCTTGAATGATTCATTCATCATGTCAACAAACGTCCAGACTTTCTCCCAAGGGTCATGCCCTGGTTTATTCTGTCGTGGACATTCAATGGATGATAAATGAAACATTGACATAATTAGTTCAAAATGTCAGAGACTCATCAAATTAGAATAAAAACCGATAAATTGTGATCTGTGAGTTGCCCAAAAATCTACAAGATTATTCCTTGCCTATATTTATCAACATTCCACAGAATTCCTTCATCTTATTTACTATGACAGCAACCCACTTAGATAATCTGGATTCTTGAGTAAAGTTTCCAGCCTCTTGCCTTTGACGTAACACTGCATGTGCGTACTTATTGGTCTCTTCGACCATAAGAGGCCACATTGCATTTGTTATAAACAGATAAAGAAATGTTACAGGATTTGATGAAATTGGAGCAAATCTAGGCCCTATATTTCTTACTGTAAATTTTGACGCTACATCTATCTCGGGTTCTGGTGGATCAACACTTACCCACTGAGCCATGTGTGGTTGTGTTTGTATTCTAAGTTTTCATGTTGTATTCTGTGTTGGTGTAATGTTTGATAGTCCAGGTGGACCAGTGTAGAGTTGTGTAAGTGTTGGTAGTTCATCAGTTTCTGAATCATCAAAACCGAGGAAATCTTCATTTTCCAAGCTGTCCAAATTAGCAATTTGGGAGACATCTGCCTTCAAATCATCATCAAGACATTCCGACAAACTACTATCAGAATCACTGCCATCAACAAAATCATCAGCTGGCAGTTCTTCCTCAAAAGTAAACTGCCTCATGTTATGATAATTTCTTGGAGGAAAAGTCCAATCCCCCCCCCCCCCCGAAATCCTCATAATCTAACAACTCAGGGTCTACTGCAATTTCCCTGAGGTTGTCAGATCACACTAAGTCATCTCTGAATGCCATTTTATAAAATATAATTTAAAATAAATACAAAATGTGTTCACATTAGTAGGCCTATAAAAAACACAAAAAATATTAAAATTCACTCAAAAAATACACTCTAGAAACATTATCAGACATATTATAACTTGTATAAGCAAATTATAATAAATAATTCACTCTATAATTAATAAATCCATAAGATTCAAAAAATATATTGAACAAATACATTTATCCACACATAGGACACAGCCTAAACTCTTTATAAATATACCAACTCCCTTTTCTGCTTTAGAAAACAAGTTGGAAATTCATTCCCATTGTAATTTTGCGCTTATAGACTTGATATTTATATCAATGTGACTTCTGAATATCAATATTTATATCTGAACTTCTACTTCAAAGTAGTATAAAAAACGGAAATATTATATAAAAATTAAAATTGAAAACTTACAACTTGGCTAAGTACTCACAAGAGCAAACTGGAGAAGGAAATTCATGCAGTACTTTGTAGAATGGATATATCTCGAAAACTATATACCTTAGAATTCATAGTGCGAAAGAGAAAGAAAAATATTATAAGATATGTTCAACTTGTGGTATTTGAACAAGAATTACCATTTTGGAAAATTATATGATTCTTTAGTTCACATTCTTGTACATAAAGTTGTTGCATCAGGTTGGGCGCTCTAGTGGAATATTAGAAACTTTATCGAATTCTTGAATTTTTACCTTTCGTGAGAAGGATTTTGGTATAGAGTTGATAAAAGATTGAAACATTACCTTTACAATGATATATTATACATTTCGATAAAATAATATCTACTAGGATAAAAGTTCAATTGAAAAAAAAAGTGATTTTTAGTGTGTAAAAACATGTTAAAATTCTTAATTTTGTATATTTTATATATTAAAAACTATAACAGATAGAAAGATTTGGAAAGCACTGATTGAAAGAGGAAGATGTGATCTATAGAACAGTGTTATGGTAGATTTGTTTGACAGAAATATAGATTTGGGAATATTAGAGAAAGAATAAAGTCATTTCTGTTTACAACTGCTCAGTTCAAAGTTTTGATGTTACGCATCAAAAAAACGCAAACTTTATCAATTTAAAAAATATTATTTACAATAATTTATGGATTTTTTATTTTGCATGATTATGTATCTATGGAACATTAGCTTTCCAACGGTATTTTATTTATTACGAGAGGACAATTCTAAGTGGGCAAAATTTTGATTTGCAAAAGTGTTGATTTACGATACTATTTGTCGCACTGCCGATGCTGTTTGGAACACTAAGTGTTTAAGAGGTGGTTTGAGGGTTAAACAGATCTATACAGGGAATAGTTTATTTTGAAAAATTTATACATCAACTATATTTTTTATGTAGTACTTTAAAAATTGCATCAACACGTGTTGCACAACCCTACAGCAAGATACCATATAGGATTAATGAGCAAAAGCTTCTGTGATAAATTATTAATTTAGTTTTTAGATCTATTGTAATCCTTAGTATGGATTTTTGGAAACATACTATATTAAATTTCTTATGGAATATGTTTAAAATATGTTTTCCAGTTTTATTATACATTTTGTATATCTTTCTACTTTTTAAATTTCAGTTTTTGTATAGACTTTGGTAATATAAAAGTAGTATTAAAAATAATCTACAATTTATAATTTCACTATATATATATATATATATATACCATTACACAATAAAATTTTACACTACCTTGAAAACTACAGAATTTTAATAGTTTTATAATTTTTCCTATAAGTAGCACATTGTAATAATTTTTCAGGTTGTTTTGTTTTTGAGAAAATAATATTTTGTAGGGTGTTATTTTCATACAATTAATAAACATGATTGTTGTTGAATTAGGAACTTTTTTTCCTTTCTTTTTTTTTTCCTTCTTCCAATGAGCTGTATTTTTTAAATTAATGCTTCATAAATAGCCTGTTTTAATCATTACATATAATAATGTAAATGTACAATAGGTTAGTCCTATTACAAAATTACGAAAACATTCTTGGCACTTCATTGTGGTAGAAACTACAAACACTAAATATAGTAAATATTGAACTTGACAGCTAGTTACAATATTGATTTTATTCGGAAATATCAACTCATAAAATGAAATAACAGACTGTGATATCTAATTATCATCTTGAATTAACAACAGCTTGATTGGTGCTGCTATCTTTCAAAGAATTAAAAAAAAAACTTTATACAAAACTGTTCTGTCAATGTATGACAAGCCCATGAAAACATTGGCGGTATACTTACATCCAAGCAGGCTAAGAGTTAAGAGAGAGATAATTTATGCAACCTTAAAGATTATTTAAAAGTTAGAACAAAAAGATAATCTATAAAGAATGAAGGAATATAAAAAATTCATTGAAGTTATTGTTAAGTGTATATAGCACAAATACAAAAGATTTAATAAAATATAACTGACAAAAAAAGGCAAGCAAAGACCTAGCTATACAAGACCATGCAGTTTCAACATGTCATCTTGTGCAGAACGTTGTGGACTGGAGGAAATGGCATTTTGTTGCCTCGTGTGAAGACAATACCTTTTAGGTGCGAACACCTGTTGAGGTATGTTAAGAGAAAAGGTAGGTTTGATAAGAGTAAAAGTAAGAGACTATTTTCTGGATTAGGTGATGGTTAGAATAGAACAGACTTTGAAATAGAAGGTAAAATAGATATGAAATAAAATGATAATATTTTTATTACTCAAGGTTAAAACTGATAAATGACTTACGTTGAAGGTCCAAGAGAAGGCAAACTAGCTGGTTGTGCAATATTGATAAGTTTTTTTAGACGATCTTTTTCTGTAAATAATTTTTCAATGTGATTCTGTAAAATATAAGATAAAAAATAAATAAGGCTAATAAAATATCTTAATTACTAACATCTATAAGATGCTCTGTAAATAAGCAAATTACGATTATTTTTATTATAGTTGTAACTAATGGTTAAAACTTACTTTAAGAAAAATAATCAAAGTCCATGAACTACAAATTACCCATGTTCATGTATTAGCATTATCTAATTGTCATAACTATACAGAGAAGTACAATACATATAATTAAATACATTGAGTGTTTCAAAATGAAAAAAAAAAATCTATGACACTTAGCCCTTATCATAAACATTATTATTGCACTGAACACTCCCTCAGATTTTTTTCTTTCTTTTTTTTTGTACGATTATAGCTGAAATAGAGCTAATATTTAAAATTCTATAAAATAAAATAAATAATGTATTTTCTTCCTAATTTTAATTTAATTACTATAGCTACACAATAAAACAATCTTATAAATATATTTAGATATAACCAAATAATTATTATTGTACTTACACTCTCTCTCAGATTTCTTTTTTTGTATGATTATAGCTGAAATAAAGCTAATACTTAAAATTTTAAAAATAAAATCAATGTATTTTCTTTCTAATTTTAATTTAGTTAATATAGTTACACAATAAAAGAACAATGTGTATAAAACAACTTCGATATAACCAAATATCATAAACTATAGAAAATTAGCTTTAAAATATAGAATTGTTCTTTATCGACAGTTGTTCGACATGTGATCGGAACGATATGTGATCGGGAAAACTATGATATCGGATGATAGATGACATGAGAGTTATAAGGGTTGGGCTTAAAATAATACATGTAACTTATTTAAACCCTGAAAAAAAAAAATTACATCTTCTCTTGGTGATAATCATAGACTACTTAGGGGCACAGCTTTTAATATATTCTAAGATATTAACTTTATCTTTTACAATAATTGTACATTGAATAATTTTTTTATTTGCCCAAACTATATCCACAATCTTTCTTGTTTTCAAAACCGTTAATTATGTACCCTTGTGCTCCATTGTGATTGTCCTTCTCTTAGCTTTGCACTTTACATTTTTGTTTTCCACTTATGTTTAAAGAGATTTTATTTATAACAAAATAACTAAACAGTAGTAAAATCAAATACAGTAATAAGTGTTATGCTAAAATAACTTAAATAAAAACTATACCCAACACGTACTGTACATTTACTTTATTATTTTTTCATTTTAAACAGTTAAAAAAAAAATCAAGATATAAAATGTTTAACCTTTTCTTAATATTTTAAAATTATTTTAAACTAGTGAACCCTATATAATTAAGGATAACTAATCTTTATATAAATAGCTTTATTTAATTAAAAGTCCTTCTGAAATGTTAAATGAATTAAAAAATGAGTAAGTAAATATATCATTCACTCACATTAGTATTGGCCTGTTCATATTTTTAGTAAAAAATCTTCACTTGCATGCTTCAGACTAATATCGTAACTAAGTCTTGATGTTCATAAGGTGTTAACAATTATGACCAACTCAATAAATCGGCTCTGTATGATCTCTATTACTTTGCTTATGTTATATATAACCTAATGTTGTTAACACGTTAAGTGCCAAGCCAGTTGTTTTGTAAATAAAGCCAGTGCCAACTTAAATAAACAATTTTAATGACATAATCTGTAAATATGTGGTCTTATGGTTATATGGAGAACTGATTTTTTGAGAAATTGTTTTACAAAACATTCAAAAAAATGATCGGCAGATCGGCTCGGCATGTCATTTTGAATACCATATTTTGTTTGGAATTTGACGTGTCGGCCGATTGGCCGACTGCACTTTTGATTGATTTCGTAGGATAATTTTGGTCTGTGATGTTGGTAACACATGACTCGGTGGCGGGAAACGTGTTGAGTAACTGCACATAATTCTGCAGTGTATCTTTCTTGTTACTAGCTGATGTGTGCATGTACAGTGTTTCTTTATCGTTTCAGACTATATATTTTCTCTGTGACAAAGTGTTTTTGTTAGTTTTTTTTTTAAATGAGTGATTTTATACATTCATCGGAAATTGACAGAGAATTGGATTATGAATTTAGTGAAAATGAAGACTGTGAGTCAAGAGGAAGCTATTTTACACCTTCTGTTAGTGATTCAGACTGCCTAAATTCAGGTGACGAATCCGATACTGAACTGGGCCATAAAACTTAAGATTCATACTTAAAATCAAGTATGTTAATTAATGATTCATTAGATCTTATGCAGTTAGATTTAGAGCACTCACCATCAAGTTTACATTTAGACATCGCTAATATACCAATGCAGTATGGAACCGAAGAATGCGATGTTAACAAAACCTTATTTATTGTCCCAGACGTCACTATACCGCCTCAAGATAACGTTCCTTGTACTTCTGAACACGTTACAGAAACTAATATAAATATATCTAGAATCAATGAGCAGGACGAAATAGTTAATTGAATTGTCCAACAATGCGGTAACCAACCACCACTGACTCAGAGGGCTAATAAAGGGGTAAAAAATTAAAATTGATATAAGTTGAGGTGCTTTCCAAGACTTACAAAAAGAATTTTTGTTCACAAGAACTCCCAAGTATTTGTTTAGTTTAGCGGGAGATAGTCCTCCAATTGAATATTACAAGCTTTTTGTTTCAAACAAAATAATTGATCTAATGGTTCTAGAAACCAATAGAAACGCAGACCAAACATTAACCACAAGACGACATAGTCGCAGTAGTAGGCTGCAAAATTGAATGTCTAACCCAATCGAAATGAAAAAATTCCTGGGACTCTTAATTTGGATGGGCCTAGCAAACTTTCCTAGAATACAAGAAAGTCTTATATAAAAATGATGTTGCGAGTAAAGTAATGAGCCTCAACAGTTTTCAATTGTTGCTACGTTTTTGGCATTTTAACGATAACAATAACCCAGGGGATTACGGAAGGCTTGCAAAGATTGTACCTTTACTTAATTTACTCAATGATTTGTTTAAACAACATAAAGTAGCTTTAGCAGACCTCGTAGTAGACGAGTCGATGGTCCCATTCAGAGGGAGACTCATTTTAAAGCAATATTTGCCCAAAATATCCCACAAATATGGCCTTATGTTATTTAAAGTATGTGACAAGAGTGCTTACACTTACAATGTGAAAGTTTACTCAGGCAAAGGTTCAAATGTGACTCCTGAACTTTTTATGGGCACATCAGTAGTTTTAGAAATCGTAAACCATACCTGAATTCGGGAACCACAATATACGTAGACAATTTTTATTCTTCTATTGAATTAGCCGAGCAACTCTTGAAACAAAATACTCATTTGGTAGATACAATGAGACAAGATCGTGTAGGGATTCCAAAAGACTTACTTTTACCTGTGAAACTGAAGCGAGGTAAGATGGTTGTTGCTGAAAATAAAGATGGCATAATCATAACAAAATGGCAAGATAAACGTCCAGTAAAACCATTTCAACAAAACATCAAGTCAACATGGTTCAAACTGGAAAGCGGGATCGAAGAGGAAATGTCATTTTCAAGCCTCTTGCAATAAACAGAGTACAATGAGCAAAAATCCGGCATCGATGTTGCTGATCAAATGTCGTTGTACAACTCAGCAGTACGAAAGACACTAAGATGGTACCATAAAATTGCAGAACATTTACTATTTGGCACCTGCATTGTAAATGCTTGGCTCGCTTACAAAAGCAATGTAGGACCACGACCGCAACTCCAATACTTGTCAATAACAGATTTTAAAGAAAAATTGTGTATGAATTTAATGCAAGTGTCAGATGAGGAACCAGTTCCTGCAGTAAAACAGACAGACCACCACTATCTAAAAGAGTCAGATGTCTTTGTGGGACAAGGAAAAAACAAACGACGATTGAGAAAAACATGTAAAGTTTGCTACAAGGAAATCGCTTTCCAACAGAACCAAAAAACAGCTAAAAACATGTCTGATGTTGCAATTGGTGGCGACAACTGTAATAAATGTAGGCTCATCAGTATTGAAAAATGACCTGGGAGACAAAAAAAAATATGCTGGGTATTTTCTGCAAAGGGTCCCACATACAAACAGGGAATAAAAAGATCAAGAATAGTATGTATTCAGTGCAAGGAAGGATGCCATCATATGTGTTTTCCTAAACACAAATGTAAAAAAAGTTTAACAATTTTACATTCTATAACAATAAAACAAAATGTGTTTATATAAACTAGTAAATAGTATAATTTTTCAAAACTAAAAACTGACTTGAAACTCATGAAAAATATAGATCCTATAATGAGTCAACATTTTTCTTTGTAGATATAAGTTCTATGCCCATCCAATTTACAACTTTTTGGTTTGTTATAACAATTTTTTAAATTTATTTATTTTATTTATATTATTTATATATGAAATGATACAAAACAAAACAAAAATGAATCCCACATACAAAACAATATAAGGATTGGAAATAATAGGTTACCCCACAGATAAACTGTTTCTAGGTTATTGTCTAACAAATCTAAAACTTGTATTTGAAAATGAATTTTTTTAAATTTTCCCAAAAAATGTTTGTACTGTGACAAAAATATTTTCACCTTATTCAATCATTAATAGAATCTTAGACAGTTTTATTAGCAACATTTTCAAACCTCATTGATAAGAATATCTTATATAGAAAAGAAGTTATGTATTTTTTGCACAACCTTAGCCAAAATACATGTGACATTATTTGTGACTATGTTAAAATTAGTGTGGCACCCAAAGGGTTAAATAAAGCAGTGTCCTATAAAATATAGCCATATCAGTAATTCGGTAATGATCATAATTATGTGATCTTCTCACTTTTAATTCTTTGTAACTTGGACCTGGTGGGTACTGTTGTTGATCATGTTTAAGTAAGGCCTCTATTAGTTTTCGCTTATGTTGTTCAATGTGGATCTTATTTATAAAACACCTACACTAGCTGTGTTGTTAATTCAATCCTAATGGCAGAGATGGTTCTAGTAATTTTTTTATAGTACTGTAATTGTTTTACTTATATCCTGGTCTCCTTCAGTTTCAACAGATTGTCTTTATGCTTGTAAAAATGGTTAACATAAACCAATTTCTTCACATATTTCTAGAAAATGTGCTATCATATTATATATAAAATAGTGTTGCAGTGGTTTACGATGCACTTAGTACTTTGTGTAATGGAATTATTATGCAATGAGAATATTTTAAGAATTTAATAATTACAACTGCACAAATTTATGATTATTAATTTTAAGGAACCTTAGTTAAAATCTATTATAAGCACGACATGGCAAAACATATTAGTAATAATTTTATACTTTTCAAAAATATTGCCTTTGTTCAAAAATACTGATAAAGTCTGAACAGTTAACCCTACAACTGCCTTCTATAAAATCGGGCCATTTTGCTCCTTCTTTAATAGTTTATTTTTAATTAATAAAAAATAGTAATATTATGGAAAACAAAAGTTGATACTGTATATCATTTTTCTCAGAAAGCTATAAAGAATTTATCTATGAAATGAAATTTTTTTTAGATGTACAGGTTTTGGAGTAAATTTGTTAGGGATCAAAAAATGAAGTGAAAATGCCACAGAAATCCTATATAAGTCATACAACAAATTTTTAAAACAATTTTTCAAGATATTCAAAAAATGTGTAGTGTAGTTGATAGAAACAAAAATAAATTTATAAAATTTTAATAAGAAAAAATAAATTTTTATGTAAAAAAGTGGAAAATAGCTCAAAAGTTTAGGCAATTTTGAAAAATTCACCAAAAATAATAATGTTATATAATTTTTCTCAGAAAGGTGCATATAATTTATGTGTGTATTGACAAAAAATATGAAATTAGTATGTCAGAATCGTATGGAATTGTGGAATCAAAAAATCGTGCCATAACCAAAACAAAAATCAATTTAAAAATTCAAAAATATCAATTTAAAAATCAATTATTCACAATTTGTTAGGGACTAGAAATCACAAATGGGAGCAGTTCATCTTTGTCATCACTAATCCTGGTAAAACAAAATTTTATTTTAAACTTTATTGAGTTAACTATGTTAAAATATGTTTTCTGTTCATAAAACTAAAATTTGAAATCTGTTTTTAATTATAATTAAACCTTAGGTTATTTGTAATTTTTTTTTTAAGAGTATAAGTTTATATAATCTTTTGAAAGAAAAACCAATAGGTTTTTCTTTTATTTTACTTATTGTAAAGTCAAATCACCAATTAAAGAAATCATTAAATTTAATTTCAACTAAATTTTAAATTGTCTATAAATCATACGAGTTTAAATTCAAACAATCTTTTAAAACGAAAAACCTCTCTTCTCGTTTCCTTTTTTTAATAAAATAAAGTCATTCAGTAATTTATTTGAACATATATAACATTTTGTTTTCAAAGAAATTGCATTTTTATTAAACTTAGTTACAGAGAAATATGTTGCTCATAAAGCTACAACAGAAATGATTTAACCTGTCAAGAAATGTCTGTTCATTGTGTAATTCGACATGTTTTTTTTTTGTACAGCTATACGCTGGTTCGAGCAGGCTATAAAAATTTAAGATCTTGCTGTAAATTTTAAGTCCAGGATAAGACCTGAGGACCTTTTCAAATAATCTAAAAAATGAAAAAGTGAAAAACAAAAGAACAATTCCACCTGTGAAATTCTATTAGTGGAAAACTTGAAAGTGAATTTGTGGAATGATATTTTGAATGTCTTTGTAAAAAAAAAATATAATTAATTTTTTGAAAAATGCAAAACAAAAAATAAAAATTCTTTGGATGGGATAAGCATGCAATTTTCGATCTCACGACCCCAAAGGTGTTAATTTTATTAAATTTTTATATTGACGTCAATAACTAATTAATATTTTCCTTTTTGCTAAAATATAAAAAAAAAAAAAATAAAAATCTTCTTTTACAGTTGGCCAACTTATATAATATGTACGCATATGTGTAATTAAATAATTAAATTTTGTATTTCTTTTTATATATAGTTTAAATTTAAATACTTTGTAACATAGAATATTTTAATGAATTGTCATCATTATCTATGTTCTTTAAAAAACTTTACTTTGTATTTTAATTATAATTGGGGGAGGGGGGGTTGATTAATATTTTCTGAATCTTTTCTTAAGGGCATATAAAAATGTAAAAGACTAGCTATAAATGAATTGTTAATTGTTACTTTGCTAAATATTCTTTTCATAAAAAAAAAACAAACTATTAATCTAAGTTATATGCTGACTTTGTTGTAAATGGTTAACTCAACACTAGAATCGGTAAATTGAACTAAAGTTAAATAAATTACAGGTCAATCGAGATTATCTAGATCTTCTTATTCAAACATATTACCATTCCTGGTTCCAGAAACATCTATTTAAGGATCTTATCCTTAATAATAATAGATGGTAATAACACTTCGTAGAATGTATTATCTTATAAACTATGAGAGCTACGATAATTTTGAATATGTGGTTCGAAAGAGGTAAATGAAAATTGTTCTTCAGGATATAAACTCGATCACTTATAGTCTTGATAAAGACGGTTTTTAGTAGTATTGGGTGGGTCAAATGACTTTGTAAGGACACATCAATGGAGGCTTTGAGATGTGTGGATCAGACTCTGAAAAGTACGGTTAATACAAATGTGATACTGTCAACAATTCCATATAGATTTGATGATGTATCAAAAAAATTCAGCTATTTATAGACATAACTTAAAATTACATTCTCTTGCTTTGTCTTTAAACCAAGTAAGGTTGTTGAATTTATCTTTATTGGGTAGAAATAGTTTCATATCTCATGGCCTTCATCTTAGCAAGTTTGGAAAGACAAGTTTCAGTAAAGCAATAATGAATCGTGTTTTTAATAAGATAAATGCTGGTTTTTTAGGTTAAGTTTTGAAAAACAGAAAATGTATGAAAATAGTTTTTATGTAAACAAATGTCCAAGTGTTTCTCGGAGAATTTCAAATGATATCAATGATGCTTATGCAAAGCTTGCTCAGATATGCTCATTTTCCATGTCGTCATGCATTACAACATTCAAGGTATAAATAAAAAAATACCAGAATTGCTATTGTTTGTTAAAACTATAAATTATTTGCCTACAGTTATTTGCTTATATGAACACTGGCTACTCAGGAAAATATATTCATATTAAACACTCTAGATGAATATTCTATGAACAGCACTTTTACTAGGACAACCATGTTAAGAGGGGAAACTGCAATTCTTATTAAAAAGGATATTCAGTTCAAACAAAGGACTGACACTGAAAAATTTAGACTTGAAGGTGCTTTTGAATGTTGCACAACTGAGATTATCTATAAAACACTTTCAGAAATAAATGATCTTATTATTAACATCAATCACAGGCCTGGTAACAATTTAATTTTTGTTACTGAATTGTTGAATTTAGTTCTAAATAGGATTAAAAAATAAATTAGAAGGAAACATCTAATAATAACATGGGGTTTAAATATAGACTATTCTGGACATAGTAATGAACAATTACTATTAATTAATGCTTTTAATCTAGAATCCAAAAGAAATTAAGCAACTAGAATTACTAAAAATTCAAGCAATATTATCGGCTATATTATTGTAAAATCAGATCGATTTGCAGTGAGGCTTTAGTTTTAGATCATACAGCTCAAGTTTTAGTAATAAACATTGAGCAGACAAAGCAAGGTGTAAATAAAGCTCCTAAACCATTTAAAAGACAATTCACAAAAAGTAGTGTAATCAATTTCATTGCATTAATGTCTCACATAAATTGGAGTGTTCTCTATGGTGTGACAGATGCAGAATTAGCATACAATTTGTTTCTTGATGCTTTTTTGTCAAGGTTTGATAAATTATTTTCTCTTAAACAGGAGAAAGTTTAATCAAAAGAATGTTATTTGAAATGACTAAAGTGTATAGTGATGAGGCACTTCTAACTGATTTGGTAATTGAAGGCAGGATGGTAGAGGAATATATATTTTAATAACATTTAAATAAATATAGACATTCTTTCATTTCATAGAGAGAAATATATATATATATATATATATATATATATATATATATATATATATATATGTGTGTGTGTATGTGTATGTGTATGTGTATGTGTGTGTGTGTGTGTGTGTGTATGTGTGTGTGTGTGTGTCTTTGAAATTCACTTACATCAGCAGCAGACTAGTTTGATTATAAACATAAAAAATTAACAAACACCAAGAAGTTAACAGAATAACATAGTTAATTTTTTCGAGAATAAAATTTAGAAAATAAATTGTAAAAATAAAAAATTAAAAAAGTTGAATTTGTAATGAAGTAAAAAATTAGAATTTTAAACATATTTATATACATACTTAACATTTTCAATAACAACATTTGTTTCGCCAATTACAAAGATGGTACACAATTAGAACTCTAATTGTAACTGAAAATATGAGCAGTAGTTCTATTATAACAATTTTTTAATGCTGAAAAATAGGAAATCCAGATTTTTCAATATAATCAAATTTTGATTTTTATTTGTCACAGCTACAAACATACACACACACACACACACACACACACACATATATATATATATATATATATATATATATATATATATAGGCAGAAAAACAAATGGATGATTTGTCTTTTAAGAAAATGAGTCAATAACAATGTTAATTTTAATTATTTAACACATTGCGGGCGAAAGAAGTGACGTTCATGTCCTCGCATTAGGTGGACCAAGCTCCGAAAGACGTCTATGTCACCTTCAATTATTCTGCGTTGTAAACTAACAGTTTTAATGGTTTAATAGGAGCAAGTCCAATGTCCATTGTCCAACTCCATGGCTGCGGTTGGACAGGTACCCATTGCACCTGTAATTCCTAGACAAGCGTGCCTTTGAAGCTTTTGTAGCTTTGTCATAGTAAATTTTTCCTCAGTTTTTGGCCACCATATTTCCGAAGCATAGGTGACCATGGGTCTAATTATCGTCAGATATGACCAGTAGGCCATCTGTGGCTTAAGTTCCCGTTTTACTATAAAGGCGTCTACATGACCACATAGTCAGCCATCTCGCTCTTTTGATAGTTTTATCAGTGTGTTGGTTCCAGGTGAGTTTTTGATCCAGAACTACACCTAAATATTTTGTTTCTTTGGAAGGAATTATTGTGGTACAGTGTTCTATATTAAATGGAAATTCAAAGATCTTTTTTAGTCAAATAGTTATCCAGGGACGAATTTGGTCAATATTTAAACAGGGAGGTGTTTGGGTACATCTTACTAAGTATTTCCAGCTAGCATGGTGATATACATGTAGATAGGACTTCATAATAGAATTTAAATATTGGAAAAAAGTTATATATTTATAGCCTACACCTATTATCAATATGGACACAACATAGAGAACATTTATGTTCTATAACATAAATGTGTGTAAGTATATATTAAACAAAAATTGTATTGTAAATTTAATTAGATCAATGTGAATAAATAATTATTTATTTGTAATTAGACATATTATGTAACCAATCTGACAGATGGTCCAAAATACCAATGTCATACTGCAGAAAAATGTATAGGCCTAAGTAAAAAGTCTGTTTTGGTAAATGAAGCATTATTATTACTATTATTTTTTAAATAGAATAATGAAATGAAATCTATAACTCACCTTCATCTTCTTCTTATCAATTTCATTTCTTTGTACTAAACTAATCATGAATTCAGCCAATTCATCATCACCATCATTGGTATTTTCAGAAGTTGTAACTTCCATTGCATCTAGCTCAATTTCTGCTTGCTCTAAGTCTCTAATAACTTGTTCATACTTCTTAACCTACGAAAATAATAAACAAAGTTTTAATTTGTATAATTGAACCATGTTTAGGTTTTATTGTTGATTTTAGTTAATATTGGTTTATTTGACAACAGTATAATATCAGTTAGAGGTTCCAATTTCGGTCAAGATATTACAGTGTCCACTGATATTGAAAAAATTCAAGCATATTTCAAGAATTTCAAGGCTCTTAATTAAAAAATTCAAGGGGATACGTGCCAAAAAGACAAGTCAAGAAGTACAAGCCCATCTGGAACATCTCGCTTGGGATTCTCAAACAGGAAAGAAACATTGTGAGAAAAAAAGCAGAGACCACCCATAAATAAAACTGCATATAACTTAGAGTAAAGCTTCTCTAAGATGGCTGTAACTCTTTCATAAAGGACTTTCTATAGATCTTTTGCCACCAAACAGGACTTTAGGAAAAATGGCCTAAACACCCACAATTCATCTCCTGCCTCAAAAATGATAGGCAGCAGTCAATGGGACCCAATCACAGTCCGAGAATCAACTTTCCAGTAAGGGTGGCAAATGCCCTATGCAAACACTATGCTGCAGTTGTTTCATCTGAGGAGAGAAAATTCGTTGTACGCAATAATATCTGTACATGTCATATTGAAGAAGAATCCACCACTTTTTACAACAAATTCTCACTTGATGAATTAGAACTAGCAATTGTCTCTGGTAAATCTGCTGGACCTGACAGTGTTTTTCCAGAATTCATATGACACCTTGGTCTAGAAGCTAAAAAAACCTTTCTAAAACTACCTCATTTGAGAGGAGTGGATGTCTCAGCAATGGAGAAAAAAGCCGAAGTAATGTCACTGCTAAAGAAGGGGAAACCCCCTAACAGCCTGTACAGGTACAGACCAATCTCCATCACCAGTAGGTGCTGCAAAGTTTCCAAGAATATGGTTGAGCGCAGACTTCTAAAGAGTTCCTAGATGCAAATGGAACCACAAGTGACTGCCACAGCTAGGTCACGTAAACACCAATCAACTGTTGACCAAATTGTAAAATTTACCCCCAAAAAACAATACCTTCTACCTCTTCTTATTGACTTCAAAGCTGCCTTTGACAAAATATGGCGCCCCATGTTCATACAATAACTGAAGCAATAAGGACTGAGTGGCAATATGATAAATGGATTCAAAGTTTCCAATCCCAATGTCTCATTCAGTTATTGGCTGTCTCCTCTTCAATTTGTCATCAACAGTCATTGATGATTTGAACACCATCCAGAAGATACCGGGAATATCTCAATTGTTTCTTTGCTGATGATGTCATCATGTGGGCCACTAGCAGCCACATAAAAGCCCCCGAAGAAGCTATGAACACAGCACTGAAATATGTTGGGCAGACCTAAACATAATGGTGGTTGGTACCAAGAAAACAGCTTTTCAACTGTTCTCTATACTACATATATCTAAGAAAATTAAAAAGTTACAATCCATTTTCTACCATATAACAATGTGCAAATTTATTTCCTATAAATAAAGTATAATAAAATAATTTATGATTAACCAGTGTTTCGTATGTTTCAACTGTTGAATCCAATTTTCCAGACTGTGCCATTCGTTGTTTTCTCTTTTTTTCAACATCTCCTGTTCTGTCCAAGAAATTATCATCATCCGAATCATAGAAATCAACTGCTTCCCAGTCTTTAGCAATTCGCTTTTTAGATTCTGAAACAGTTTTAACTAATTTTAAATCTACAATATTAAATGGGACTCAAAGAGCCTATTTAACTGAATAGCATCTTTTAACCCTGCAACCGCATACTATAAATTCGGCCCATTTTGTTCCTATTTTAATCTCTTTTTTTTTAATTCATAAAAAATAGTAATATTGTGAAAAACACAACTTGTTATATATAATTTTTCTCAGAAAGGTGCATATCTGTGTAATGAAAATAATATTAGATGTAGAGGTTTTGGAGTTAGTATGCTAGGAATCAAAAATTGTGCAAAAAATGAAGTGAAAATGTCACAGAAAATTTACCTACAATTCACCACATAACACCTTTTTTTTAAAGTTTGATCAAGATATACAAAGTTTTGTAATGTAGTGGTGAATAAATATTGATAAAACATTAATCAATTTATATAATATACATGTTAGAAAATCAATTTTTATGATAAAAAAAAAAAAAAAAAGACTTGGTAAAGAGTTAGGCTTATTTTGTAAAATTCATCAAAAATATTTATTTTATACAAAACCCAACTTGTAATATATCAATTGTAAGAGAGAGGTAAGTAGAATTTATTTTTGTAATAAAAAAATTACACATACAAATTTTGGAGTTTGTCAGGAATTTAAAAAATCTTGCAGTAATCAAAGCCTAAACGTTACAAAAAAAGCATATGTATAATATACAAAAATTATTTCTAATTATTTTCAAGAAATACAAAAGTTTTGTAGTATAATATAATTGTGAATAAAAGTGTCTAAAAATATATATCAATTTAGATAACGTTCATTAGATTTTTTACACATTTTTTTAAAATAACAAAAAATATTTATTTAATGCAAAATCCAACTTGTTATATACCATTGTTTGGAGAAATGTTAATTTGAAATACCAGTACGTAAAATTGAACTATGAATTTATAAATTTTCTACAATGATACATTTTAGAGAGAAGTAATCAATCATGAAGCTGTCTTCATGTCACAAAAATTTTAACCTAAATATCATCAACAAACTTGCATAACAATTTGCTTAGACTATTACAATACGTTTACACTTACAATAGTTATGAAGATAAATCTGTATCAACAAATATCAACAAAATATAATAAATAATTCACAATAAATTACAAAGCAAAAATCTCTCAAAACAATAATTTCTAACGTACTAAACTGTTCTATAACTGAGCCACAGCATTGGTTTTATAGCAACTGACAGAATAAGGTTGCCAGCAAGTTTTCTTATGATGAATTGGCTTGTACAGCCCAGTCCATATATTAGTAGAACAGGGGAATAGAATTAAACAATTAACAGATCTGAAATTTTTATTTCCAATGATATAAAGATCGTCAAAAAAATCTAAATATTACTATTCAATATTTGACATTTTGTAAACGCATTGAAAAGAAAACGGGAGTAGTTAATTTCAGTTAGGACATATATATAGAATGTATATATATATATATCAAAAACTATGATAGCTACGATAATTTGGAATACGTAGTTCGAGAAAGGAAGAAAAACACTATAAAATATTGTCATCTTGTGGTATTTGGACAAGTATTAACATTTACAAAACTATATGAACAATGAGGTCATATTTTTTTGTATTGCGACATTCCATCATGTGGTATTCCCTAGCAGCAAAACACACTAACTTCATGAATTATCAGATTTTTACATTTGTCATATGGCATTTTTAGGTTATATAACATGTTGAAAGGTTGAAACATGTGCTTTACAATGTTATATAAATTATTCCGATATGGTCTTTTTTAACAGTATGAGTTGAATTTTTTTTTTTTAATTTTAAAAGAAGATTTTTAGGGTGAAAAAACTTGTTATGAATTCTTGAAGATCCTAAAGTATAACACTTAGAACAATTTAGAAAGCACAGATCAAAAGATGAAGAAATCTTCTATACAATACTTTTACTGTAGATTAGTTGAACAGAAATATGAACTTGTGTAAATTAGACAAAGAATGGCATAATTTTATGTTTTACTGCTATGAATGTTGCCATTTTATGAACTACACAAACTTTACTAATTTAAATATTATTTATAACATTTTATGAACTTTTGGATATATGAATATGAATGTTTGGATCATTACCTTTACAACAGTATATAAATTATCGCGGTAGGATGATTTTTAGTAGGCGAAATGTTGAATTGAAAAAAAGGGATACCGCTGCATGGGACTGGAGTCATCATATCGCTGCGATGCGATAATCAGCTGGAGGGTTACACAAATGTATATATCGTTAGTTTTTTTCAGAAAAAACATCTACACTGTTTTGCTATTTTTCATAGCATACTACAAACTAACAGTAATTTTTCCAACTAAATATAGATAAATCGAAATTGTTATTGATTTGACCTCTAGTTATTAAAGTATCAATACAGGTTTATTAATGTATGTGTATGTAGTTAATTAGTTGAAAGTGTGATTTGTAGAAGTGATTAATGAATTTCTTGATTTTGAACGATAGACTTCCACGGTCACAAACATCATTATGATCTTGTTCTTCGGAGTTTGACCGCGTCAATATTGTCTGCATGTTGAGTACAGCCGACGTTTCGGGCACTTTACAGATGACCATTCTCAAGGCTTAACAAATGTCAAGTTAACAACGTGCAGACAATATTGACGCGGTCGAACCCCGAAGAACAAGATCATAATGAATTTCTTGATGATTGAGGATCCAATGGTGAAATTATGTGTTAAGTAAGTACATAAAATATTGAAATATATTGCTATACAATTTTTTTTTTACTATAGACATTAGTAGTATAGGATTTGGGGATTCTAACACAGCGGTTAATACACCGTTGGAGAAGTAATTTTTTTTAATGAATAACTATGACGATTATGTCTGTATGGAAGCAAGTAGTAGTACCGGTGATGATGGAAGAGATGAGAAAAGGACCACCGGCAGAAGGATGGAACTCAAACTACATGAAAAAAGAGAAGAAAGCTCAAACATTTATAAGTTTAAAGTACCAAAAGAATATTTAGTCCCGAGGAGAGGGACTGCACTTATTTATTTCGATATCCGTCTGAGATTACCGAAAGGTGCTCAAAGAAAGATTTCTTCAATAGAATTGAGTTCTGATGAATTATTCGAAGTTTCAATGTTCTCCATCTCCTTACATAGAATTGGAATTTTATACAATGGAATAAGAGAATGGAAAGTTCATCATATTTGTACGGATCTGTATTCGTAGAAGTAATTATTGTATTAATTCTAATTGTAGTTGTAAATTTTAACAATTACCCGGTCCACATTATTGCCTGGTCCACTCGAGTTGATGGAGGATAGCATTACTCTAGCTGAAAAAATACCCGATATAAATATAATTTACTTGTACAATAACATAAAAGACGAAATTTATAAAATGTCAGAAGTAATAGGAAATGCGAATAAACTTCTTGGTTCTTCAAATTTTCAAACAATACAGTATGAATACAAATAAAATTTACCATTTTTGGGAAAAACTAGGAGCACGAAAATATGTTCATTCCTCACATCGTAATATAGTTTGAGAATATGAGGACAAAAGATTTGGGGGGGGGGAAATGTCTATTTTACGATGATAATGTTATGATAAACTGGATATTAAATAAATTATGAATTGAAAGTACAATATTATTATTATTTTATTTAAATTCATTTACAAATTTAACACATATTATAGAAGCAACAGCGCAATATAAAACAATTAAATCAGCTATTGCATCTTCAATCTTAACAATTTATCAGTCATTCCCGTTCATTGTGATGCAAAATAAGTTTTCCACTTCATCTGTGAGATAGTCCGAATAGCAGTTGATGTAATGTTTGAGTAATAAACTATGGTCACTAAATATATGAGCACAAACACCTTTCGGAAATTAGCGCAGTCCCTCTCCTCGGGACTAAATATTCTTTAGGCATTTTAAACTTATACATGATTGAGCCCCTTTCATCTAGTTTGAGTTCCATCCTTCTGCTGATGCTGCTTTTCTCATCTCTTTCATTATCACCGGTACTAATACTTGCTTCCATATAGACATGATAGTCGTCCTTATTCATTTAAAAAATAATAAAAATTTCTCTTTAAAAAAACACTGAACAGAATAAGACACACACAAACAAAAAAAAACTGTTCTCAACACAGATTCCATATCATCGACTGATATTGGGAAAAGTTCTATTCGTCTCTTTTTATACATATTCTTATCTCCAAGTTATCATATCTAGAGATCCGTAATTATATTTATTAACTGATTCAAACCTTCCTCACAGATTTTACAAATATCTGGTTTGGGTGCTTATATATTTAGTGTTCCCGGTAGCAAATGGTCTGTGCGCTGTGGATCATCGTCGGGGTCCGATCGGGTTTGATCAAAAAATACTTCTCCCAAAATTCACATAAAAAATGCTTCTCCAACGGTGTAGTAACCGCTGTGTTAGAATCACCAAATCCTATACTACTGAGATTTATTTTTAAAAAAATGTACACATAGTGGGGTTATGAATATCCGGCTTGATGTGTTGGTCGACCAGGCCAGATAGTAAAAAAGCTGGATAGGCCGGATGTTGTGGATTAATCACTTCCTTTGCAACATATGACCGAATTTGTAATAACTAACCATCAATAGAGTTTCATAGCATATTTAGAAACTTGTGTTTATAGACTTTGATCACAGAAATTTATACCTAATTATGAAAGGAAAGTTAAATAAAATATTTATAAAATCTTAAATAGTTATATACATAATGTAACAAAGATTAAATATATTGGGGAACATATTTGCTGCTTTTGTCAGTCATTTTTAACGAACAATTATAAATTACACAACTGATCATAAATCAAAATAAGAAAGCACTGATACGGGCCATAAACAACCAATCTCATTAGATATCTTCTTCTGAGTATTTTAAAATATTAGAACCATATTTTTTGTACAGACATGAACAAATTGAACACATTGCTCATGCAGCTAGATTTGTCAAAAAGTAGGCAAGGACCTACAATTATTTGGAATATAAAAACTATACAAAAAATGTGTACTGTGGGTATAGGCGTATATTTCTTAAGATCTTACAATAAAAAAGTATGGTGAATTAACTGTTTTTTAGACCAAATCTGTGGATCCAAATTAATGTTACTTATACCACAGCACTGGCTGGATAGTACGGTGGGCTGGATAATCACAAGTATAGTGTATATTAAATTTAATATAATTAAATTCAGTGTTTTATAAAATACAATAACCAATCATTACAGTAATTTTATGAAAAACACAAAAATTGCCAATCTGCACAGAATAAGAAAGTAATAAGGTTCAGGTTTCAAGGAGTTAAATTCTGTGGTTAATACTAAGCTTTTTATGCTTCTCAATACTACTCTACTTTTAAAAATAAATTTTGTAAACACATTAATTATATATATTAATAAAAAGGACAATCAAAATCTTTTTGAAATTAATAAAATACTATTGTAATATGACGAAAATACTATATTTCCTGATGAAAGATTTATCCTCCTCTTTTTTTTAATGAGATACTAATTCCTTCTTTAAATTTAAAATCAATCATCGGAGAATTTGGGTATTAGTTTATATTTAGAACCATCTTATTATTAAACTTATAAATATTACTTCTGTAAATTAGGTTGAATTAGAGGTGAAAGTTATTGATTAGCAATTTCAATAATTTCTGTACAGCTGTGTTTTTGAAACTCATCTTTTGATATTCATTACTGTGACAAAATAATACATTCATAGTAAATTTCACAACTTCTGAGATTAGGAGTGAGGAAACGTGTAAAAGGTGCCCACGCTTTTATTTTTAGTCAAGTGTAGATCAAATTATTTAGTTTCTAAAAATAAATTTATTTTCTACTCCTTAGTGAATTTTGAAATTAAAGTGTGTTTAAAAAGGTTTTCATTTTGATAATAGTGATGAAAATACTATTATTCCCAAATACTGTTAGTGGAATTAAAAATAAATAAATAAAATAATAAGATTCTAAGAATAACTATTATATACTTAAGAAGAAAATCAATGATAAATGATCCAGTGATGATAAAACTGTGTAAAGAATAGAATCTGGGAAATTAATTATAACTTGAACTCTATTCCCCAAGACCTTTCCATAGATATCCATTTTGCTGGAGTTTAGCAATTTGAAAAGCCAGGGGGCCGGGGAAAGCAAGAGGGGAAGGAGTCAACTCAAATTGGAACTCTACTCGCTGAGACCTTTTCGTATATACCTATTGCTGGGATTGACTGACAATAATGAAATCTATAGGAGTGGAGGATCAACTCAAATTTGACCAAAAATTGTATTGTCTTCGAGAATACACTTTCAAGTTGATTAAACATAGGGAAGTGGATTAAAATCCAATGTCAGAGCAAATTAAATAAAAGCATGTTAAAAATAAATACAGGTACAAAAAATTTCAAACAACAAGTTTTATTTGATTGCATTATATCTAACCTTGGTTAGCTTGTCGAAGAAGACCACGCCTATCAAGCAATCTGCAAGCTTCTAGGGCACACTGAACAATAGCCTCTTTTTTCTTGCCTTTCACGCTTGCTTCTGCAATTAGTTTACAGCTTCCTTCAATATCGACTGGTAATCTGCAATATAACAATATTTTAAAACAACAAAAACTATAGATGAATTGAATCTAAAAAATAACATCAACAATTGGGGATTGAGAAATGTGCACTGCTGTAATGAGACCCCTTAATCTAAGAGACATAGCATAGAATTTTAGATCTTTTAGAATGCTCATAAGTCATAAAGTAACATCTCAGTGCAGTAAAAAGCTGCATCCTGCTTACAGTGGCCTCCACGTTAGACCTTTTACACTAGGCTGGTTCCAAAGCACCTAAGAAAGTAAACACTGAATTCAAATCTCTAATCATGTGATAGCAGCGACTTGAGCTGAAAAGATAAATAGCAAAGTTAATATCTTTAACAAGTGTAGTATCTGAGATATTGGACACCCTCTCAGAATATATTCCTTACAGGCAAACCTTACATAATACAAGCTAGGTTCTGTGTAGGTCGATTAGAATATGTTCCTAAATATTTGTGAAAAACACTTATGAACTACAAAAACAAATATGGAACCAATATTCCACTACATGTGTCGATTTCAGCTCAGTGTTTCATTGTTCAAAGTCGGCTAAGAACTCTCAGAGGCCATCTAGTGCACACATCACAGCTATGGTACCAAGCCAAACGTTCTCATCCATCTCATTGGCGGTTGAAAATTATTTCCTTCCCAGCTCCAAAACCTCTTTCTCAGACCACCTCGCTAATGGGGTACTTACCAGTTGACAACCCGATAAAAGGAAAAATAATAGAAAATCTTCTTCCAAGCACAAGCAAAATTAATTATACTACAGTAACTAAATATTTTTAAAATTAAATACTGTAAATTTTAATGTATTAAAAAAATATATTCATATTTTTCAAACAAATAAAACACATTTTATTTAGTGATCCTTGAGGTATATCTGAAGGTGATCTGAAGGTATATGTGTTTTAAAACTTGACAATCAATACTTGACAGTATACTACTTTAGTAGATCAGATTGGTGTTATTTAATTTTTATTTATTTTAAATACTGCACCTTTTTCCAAAATAAAATACTTACTCTACTCTACATATAAAATGTCCAAATACTTTTTCTTCCACATTATATTGTAATTCTTCACCTTCTCGATCAAACCAGCCTGACAACGTCTTCTTAGGATCATCTAAATATAATTCTTCATTTTGAGTGGCTGCAAATGGATTTTCATATATTTCTGATTCTTCTTCAGCGTCTTCACCTAGAAAATAATTCAATTTTTTTTTTAAAGTTGAATCCCAAGTCATTAAAAAAAAAAAAAGATTTTGTTTTTTACTCTATAAAATTTATTGGAAAATAAACCTAAAATTAGCTAAAGCGATACTGATAAAAAATGTGGTAAAATTTTGGTGTTTACGACTCAAATATGGGATGTAACATATAAAATAAAAAGATGGATCATCAGTAAATTGGAAAAAATTCAGAATACAGTCACATTTATTTTGGATTTTTCCAATTTACTAAACCGTAATTTTCTCATATATGTTTTCTTTGAACATTGGTTTGGGTCATCAACTTTCACATTTTACCAAAATTTGATCGATACAGCTAAGACCACTTTTGAGATATTAAATTGTATAAGATCGCGTCATCAATTTATTTTCACATTTTTACCAATACCTAATGAAACCCAGAATTTTTGAGGAGATGGTTACGATTAATTTGGTGTATAGGCGTGTAAGAAAGTTAGTCCAGAGTTTATTTGTATTTATAAGTTATTAAGTATCGAACTTATTTTATTAGTTTTGTTCTGATTTTTGATTTTGATTCTGTTAGGACTTATATTTCAGCTGTATTTAATTTTGTGCATACAATTATCTATAAAAGTATTTTTTGTAAAGATCTACCAATTTGTTACAAGACATGGCAGAAGTTTATTGACTTTTCATCATAGAAATCATTTAAACAATCTAATACTTATTTTTTTATTTATCATCATTTACTACTCACCCTTCTTCAAAAAATCCCTTCAACTTTGTAAAAAGATGGAAGTCTGAAGATTCAGACTACAGGACTCAGGACCTTAGGAGGGGGGGGGATTAACTTGTCTCCACCAGAACTTATCTAGCAATGAAGATATGAGTACTTTAGTGTATAGCTGAACATTATCATGAAGCACATAGATGCCACTTGTAAGTGGCCTGCAACCATGGTTTTGAAGTGCCCACCTGAGCTTTATCAATATTGCACAGTACACATTCACATTTATTGTCATTTCATAAGGTAAGTATTAAACCAACAGGATACTATTCCTATCTCAGGAAACTGTATCATGATGTTTTGAGTTGAGAGTCTGCTTAAATAGTTTTGGTTTCATCAGAGATTTGGAATGATGACATTCTTTGGATTACCACTTTGTCTCGGATGTATAATGAGAAATCCATGTTACATCTCCAGTTATGATGTGGTTATAAATTTCAGGCATAGTGCTAAAAAAATGACAGAGCAGCTCCCAAATGCTGCTTCTTGTCCCTCTGTAAGCATTCTTGGAACCAACATGGCACCAATCTTCTTGTACTGTAGCTTAAACAGCAACAATGTCATGAATTCCAGATCGTAAAATTAAAAGAATCATAAACATTAAATCACATGTTTCTATTAATGTACTTATCGATTTTGCTCGTCAAGTCCTCAGTTATAACAGTTGGCCATGCTGTAACGGATTGCAAGCTATTTCGAATTTATATCACAACTAAAGTAGTTTCAAAATATAACATACTTGAAAGAACATAAAAGGGTAAATTCCATTGTAGTAGAACTTAAGCCTTGCATATAAACAGATCAAACTTTTCATGTTGGGAATTATTTAATCTTGTACTTTATATATATGTTCCTAAATATTTGTGAAAAACACTTATGAACTACAAAAACAAATATGGAACCAATATTCCACTACATGTGTCGATTTCAGCTCAGTGTTTCATTGTTCAAAGTCGGCTTAGAACTCCCAGAAATTTTTACCGTATTTTAAGATTTTTTTTTACCGTATTTTGCAATTCAACATTAAGCCCACTTAGAATCGTCCTATCGCAATAAATAAAATACCGTTGGAAAGCTAATGTTCCGTAGATGCATAATCATGCAAAAAAAAAAATATACCACAAAACGTTGTAAATAATATTCCAAAAATTGGTGAAGTTTGCATATTTTTATACG
Source organism: Aphrophora alni (assembly GCA_963513935.1). Lineage (NCBI taxonomy): Eukaryota > Metazoa > Arthropoda > Insecta > Hemiptera > Aphrophoridae > Aphrophora > Aphrophora alni. The sequence continues at coordinate 16,557,602 of OY740765.1, read as the reverse complement.
TAAAATCAATGATTTGAACTGTGCAGTTTTTGGTAAAAGCGACGCTATTTTTTCCCATACGATTACAAATCTATTTTTTGTCAAACAGGTCGACCAAAACACTGTTCTATAGATCACATCTTTCTCTTTCTAACCGTAGTTTACAAATTGTTCTGTGTCTCATAGATCGCAAGATATTTCTACTTGCCCATAGTAGAAACCTAACGGAACGAAATTCACTTGGCATTCGGTGCAGTTTACTAAATAAGATAATCAATATTTTGTAATCGATCTTTATAGTATGTTGTAGAGGAGATTTCATTCTACAAGTTGGTAGTACTTGATATAGGGTACTGTTACTCTCTGTTTCTTATTTTCAAGTTGGAACATAGGCATTTTTAGACAAGTATGTGACATAAATTGACGCAGAAAGGCGTGGCGCTATGTTTTGGGATTACATATTTCTGTAATTTTTTAGGTTTGTGTATGCAAATTGTATATAAATTGTGTATACAAGTTACAATATATGTGTTTTTATTTCTAAAGTTTATTTTTTTTGAGTGAAGTTCTAGTTTTTGAATGGTTTTATATTTGGGATAACCTAGAGGTATGTTGTAAACCTGGGCCTAAAAGCAATTTTTTTTTATATTGAGAATTTTATTTGATTATACAAGTGTATATGTGTGTTATTCTTTGTAAAGTTTATTGTTTTAGTGAAATCTAGTGATTTTGTCTTAGGCCTAGCTTTAGAAAGTTACTAATTACGCCTAAATTGTCGAGGTTTCAAACCTAACCTCACTTGTCGAGTACCACTTTTTAGGGGAAAACGTTATTTTTATTTTGAAAATTTTAGAATTTGATTTTTTTTTTACCAATAGTTATTCACATTTATACTAGAAAATGTTTTTAATCTTGAAAAAAAAAAATGTAAAACAATTATTTATATGCTCAATTGGACTTTGAAAAAAAAGTTAGCCTTCTATTTTTGTGTGCTTTTTGTTCTTTGCCATACTGACTCCAAAATTATTTTTCAAACTTTTGTTTCATTACATTACTAAATTCTATGAACCTTTCAGAATATAATGACATATAGAAGTTGGTTTTCCATAAATATTACTATTTTTGGTGATTTTTTGAGAAAAAAGGATAAATATGGTGTAATTATGGCAATAACAATTATGCCACAAATGGTATATGGTGCACAATATATATATATATATATATATATATATATATATATATATATATATATATATATATATATATATATATATATTATTTTGAAAATGTAACATATATATCCCCCCCCCCTAAATATAATCACAAATATATTACAAATCTCTAGTAATCGTTGAAAAAATTCCAAAAAATCTATTTGTATGGTGTACATTACCATTTCTGTGAAATTCTTCTCTTCGTTACTTTCCGATTTTTTGGTATTTGACAAAAAAAACTCCAAATGTTTTACATCTAACATTTTTTTTCACTATACACCTAAATTCTATGCACCTTTCTGAATATAATGATTTATAGAAGTTCTGTATAAAATATATTTTACTGTTTTTGTGAATTTTTGAAAAAAAAATTGATCATTTTACCTTTTTTTGTAAAATATTTTTTTTTTTTAATTTTGAAAATGTAACAAATATATTATTTTTTTCCCCTAAATATATTCACAAATATTACACAAAACTTTTGTATATCTTAGAAAAAGATGGTAAGCTATTGATTTTGGATGATACAGGTTTTTCTGAACTTCATTTTTGACATCTAACATACTTACTCCAAAATCGTTTCAAAAAAATTTTTTTTTTATTAGCCTACATAGATGAATTCTATGCATCTTTCTGAGAAAAATGATGTCTTATAAGTTTGGTTTTGTATAAAAATGATATTTTTTATTAATTTTTAATCAAACGAAGAAAATTAACATGCGCCGCCTATAGGGTTAAAATTTAAAAGGGCATGCTCAATGGTATACTCCTCTTTGTTGCACACTGTACATTGATATTTTTAAAGATCAAAAATCTAATCATAGACTCCACAAAAAATCACTTTATTTGTGCAAAACAAACACAAGACAATGTTTCAATGACTAGGTCATCATCCTCAGCTGCTACATGCAAACAAACCCTACTGAGGTTCATGAGTAACATCTAATGGACTGTGACTGGCAAAGACAAAGCCTCACTCTTATAAAATTCCTTGGTTTTGGGGAGAATTTGTATGTGACCATTCCATTGACTGCCTTTTTGTTTCACAATTGACATGCTTCATCCAAGTCTCGTCCCCAGTTACAATACGATCGATAACTTTGTTACAATTTTTGTCGTAATCTTCGAGGAAAGTCAGTTCTACAGCCAGACTTTGTTTTTTGTGGTCTTCTGTTAGGATTTTCGAAATCCAAATTTGTGGTAACTAAACTTTTCCACCACAATTACATGCACCAAACTCTGTGAAATTTGGGGGAAATGTTCAGAAACTTCAGTTAATTGTGAAATGATGATTTTCATGAATTTTGTCATTCATCACCAGTTCATCAGTCACAAGGCTAGGCCTACCACTGCGGTCCTCATCATGAACAATGATACGGCCATTTTAAAAAATAATGCACCATTGCTTCACTCAGTTTTCACTCATTATTCTTTTTCCATACATATCACAAAGTTGGCGATAAATTTCAATTGGTTTGTGGTTTTTGCCAACAAAATCCTAATTACATAACGCACCTCACAAGTGGCAGGATTTTCCATTGCAGCGCACATTTTAACACGTCACCGAGGACAAATTAAGAGGGGAACACAGTTCGCACATTACCACAGCTGGATGCATACTGAGTGTAGGAACATTGTGACACCAAAATGGCGGCTCTAGCACCACCCACCGCCATGATAGGCCAAAATGTCTGTTACTTTCTAGACAGCCCTTGTATATATGTAAAATAATAATAATAATAAAATATTAAGATGAAGAAATAAACACAAATATATAAATTAAAAAAGATGAAATGATGAACTAAATGCATAAAACATATTAACTTGTGTAGAAAAATACAAACAAAAATACACATACAGACATTTACATAAATATAAAAAAAGAAACATCATATAAATTATTTCAAAAAAAATTAACTAACAACAATAATAAATAGTGAAACATGACAACACTATAGATAAGAAAAATATAAAAATCACACACTCAAAATATATAAGAAAAATAAATAAACAAAAAAAACATAAAATAACTAAAATAAACAAAACATTTAAAAAAAATTAAAATAACAGGCAAAAATTAACTAAAAGAAAATTATAACAATATAAATAAAACCTACTAAAACTAACATAAATAACACACAACATACATGTTCATATTAAAATAGAAAAAGGAACAAAAAATAATTATAATAACAAAAGAAAAGAAAAATAAATAAATAAAACAATATTAAATAAACCGAAACTATAAACACAAAATCAAATTGACAATTGAAATATAAAAGAAAAAGAAAATCTTGTAAAATAAATATAGAAACAAACAACCATATATTCAAGCTGTTATAAATTGGCCCCGACTCCATATTTACAATTGTGTCTTTGTTTTTGTTTATGAAAAGCAACTCCTAAACATCCATGTCCAAAAATCCCTTACATTTTTTATCAGCAAAATATTGTCCACTCTAAAACCATGAACAGAGTTCAAACAATGTTTAGCCATCTCTGTTACAATCTAACAATGTTACCGGACTTCTCTGGTCTGGCATAACATGAGAAAAATGTTCTTTACCAATAGTGTATTGTATCTCCTTGTTTGGTCAATATATTTAAGAGGGCAATTCTCATATTGTATCAAGTATATTCCAGATTTTGTACTCTTTGGAAATTGGTCCTTTGGATTGCCCAAAAGACCATACAACTTGTTACTGGACACCATACTCTGTACTTTATTTGCAATAGGTGTATATGCTAATTTAACCCATCCCGTACGTTTTCTGCTCTTCTAAGAGTACTTTAACCCTGATATTGGCACGCGTCGAATATTGACGTAGCCGGGCCAAGCCTAGTAACAGACAACAGTAAAAAACTCTGATTTTGCAACTCAAAGTCATCCTACCAAAATAATTTTTATACCATTGTAAAGCTGACGTTTCGTAGATGCATATACATGTAATCAAAAGTTCATAACAAGCTATAAAAATATTTAACAAATTGGTAAAGTTTGGTGCGTTTTAGTCGTAAAAATGGTAACTCACCAACTGCACAGAACAAAGAAAATATAGCGTCCTACTTTGCTAAATGTCAGAAACTGATATTTGGTTCAAATAAATGTAAAATTGTACTGTTTTAGTACAAATCTTTACCTATCCAACAGAGTTCACCACATGTCTAACTCATATAGTTTTGAATCTATAAATTATTTACGAAAAACATTAGTTTTACAGATGTATCAAACAAAAAAATAAGTTTTTTCTTCAACTCAACTTTTAGCCTAGTAAATGGAGTCGTAGAGAAATGAATTATACACCATTGAAAAGCTCGTGTTTCAAGCTTTCAGACCTGTGTAACCTGAATTTCATAGAGAGAATAGATCAAATATAAATAATTCTCGTAATTCGTCAGTTTCGCCAACAGGCCATCAGCATCAGTAACATCAGCATGTTACGGCCCGTGAAAAAAGTGACAAGTTTCATACCTCATTGTTTTGATTTTGTTGTAAAAATTCATTCGTGTCCAAAGAGCACAAGTTGGCACTATTTTATAGTATTTTTCTTCTTCTTTCAAACTTCTTCCAAATTATCCTAGCCTTTATAGTTTTTGAGATATATTATATTTTATAAACCAGTAACCAAAACTCTAAGATTTTTTTCGGATCTGGAATCAGTCCACTAGACGTGAAATATCGATTAGTTATATTTATCTATGCTCACAGATTTTTATCTCTTTGTATAGAGGAAAATCAGATGTTTTCAATGGTATAAACCAATACGTCATAGTCGGCTTACTTTCCTAAAATAACAGCTATCACAAAAACTTTGTTTTACCGTTGCAAACTGTATGCAAAAATGGCGTGTTATGATTTATGAGTATTTTCTTGTGATTTATGGAGTGTTTTATTTGATTATACAAGTGTATAAGTGTATTAAATAAGTGTATCTTATGAAATCTAGTGATTTTGTTTTAGGGCCTTAGTTACAAGTTACTAGCTTAGGCCTAGTTACTTTGGTGGATTACCACTTTTTACGGGAAAGTGGAATTATTTTGAAAATTTTAAATTTGATTTTTTTTTTACCAATTGTTATTCACATTTATACTAGAAAACGTTTGTATACTTGAAAAAAATGTAAAACAAAATTTTCTATGCTCAATTGGACTTTGAAGTGAAATTTAGCCTTCGATTTTAGTGTTTTTTTTTGTTCTTTGCCATACTGACTCCAAAATTATTTTTCAAACTTTATTTTCATTACACTACTAAATTCTATGAACCTTTCTGAATATAATAATATATAGAAGTTGGTTTTCCATAAATATTACAATATTTGGTGAATTTTTGAAAATAAGCTGACCAATTTCCCTTTTTTTGTAAAACAATTTTTTAAATTTTGAAAATGTAACAAATTTATTTATTTTTTCTTCTAAATATATTCACAAATATTACACAAAACTTTTGTATATTTTAGAAAAAAGGTGGTAAGCTATTGATTTAGGATGATACAGTTTTTTCTGAAAAATGTTAACTTCATTTTTTGACATCTAACATACTTACTCCAAAACCGTTTCAAAAAAATAATAAAATTAATAAATAGCTGAATTCTATGCATCTTTCTGAGAAAAATGATGTCTTATAAGTTAGGTTTGTTTTGTGTAAAAATAATATTTTATTAATTTTTAAACAAACGAAGAAAATTAACATTGCTAAGTTTTGCCAGATCTAGGGTTAAAAACGATAAATCATAGTATAATAGCGGGTTATTTTTGCGCTGGTCCCTGATATGAATCATGAGTCACTCATAATGTAATGGCCAGTTGATATAGGTTTCCTGTAAACATCGAACTCTAGACAACCATCTACCTTCATGACAACCATGTCAAGAAAAGCCAAGCAACAATTGTTTTCAGTCACCATGGTGAAGTTAATTATACCATAGAAAGAATTTAAATGGTTAATAAAATTCTGGAGGTTTTCTTCCTGACTAACCACAGGAAAAACATCATATACATAACGAACCCATACACACGGGAAAAATTCATTTTTGTTTAATCGTTGGATATTTTGCTCATGAAAAATGTAAACGATTTTAGGACATTGGATGTTTGAGAAACGCTTTTCATAAACAAAAACAAAGACGCAATTGTAAATAGTGAGCCGGAGTCAATTTATAGCACCTTGTTGGTTTAGGGTTTTATGAGGGTTTTTAAAAATATATATTATTTAATTTTTTGTATATCCTTTTCTCTGTTATGTGTTTATGTGCTTTTGTTGTGAATATATATATATATATATATATATATATATATATATATATATATGTTTGTTTTCTATATTTAATTACAGGATTTTATATTTCTATTATATATCAATTGTCAATTTCATTTTGTGTTTATTGTTTTTGTTTATTTGATATTATTTTGCTTATTTCTTTATCTTTTGTTTGTCGTTATAATATTTTTTGTTAGTACCATATGTTTTGTCATTATAAATTTTTTGTTCATTTTGCTATTTTAATATGAACATGTATGTTGTATATATTTGTGTGTCATTTATATGTTAGTTTTAGTAGGTTTTATTTATTACTTACACACACACACACACACACACACACACACACATATATATATATAAATTAGTTAATTTTTATGTTATTTTAATTTGGATTTTGTTTAGTTTAGTTTTTTGAGTGAGTGTGAGTTTTATATTTTTCTTGTCTATAGTATTTTTTCTTTTGTTTTGTTTTGTTGTCATTTTTCACTATTTATTATTGTTATTTAAAAAAAAATTATTTATAATGTTTCCTTTTTTATATTTATGTACATGTATGTATGTGTATATATGCATGTATTTTAAAGTATTTTTCTGTTAGTTTTAATATGTTTATGCATTCAGTTTATCATTCAATCTTATTTTAGTTTGTTGTTTATTTATTTAAATTTATTTTCTTCATCTTAATATTATACATATATGCGTATGAATTTATTATGTACGTATATTTTTTTCTTTATACGTATATACGTTAGTTTTAGATTTATATGTATGTATATTATGCTTGTGTGTTTTTGTTGTTTTGGGGTAGGGGGTAGTTTTGTTTTCGTTTTATAGTTTACAATTGGGTTATATTTATTTATGTATATTAAATTACTGCACTCCATATGGTTACGTTATATTAATCTTTGGCATTGTATCATAGAATAAATTCTGATGGCATTGGACGTGGTCGAGCTGCTTCCTCTTAATTATAAGAGTGAGGCTTTGGCTTTGACAATCCACTTTCAGTAGGGTTAGTGTGCATGAAGTAATTGAGGATGATGACTTAGTCAATTGCAACATCATCTGTTACTTGTGTTGTATAAATAGTGATTATTTGTAGAAAATTATGAAACAATCATTTTGTTAGTCATAATATTGTTTATATGGACAGATCTTAGGTTGATAACAACTTGAAATTGAACAAATGTTGGCAGAGCAGTGAATGTTAGAGGCAACTTTTACTGGGAAAATGATGGAATTATAAAAAATATTATGGGACAGTTTGTCATATCATTTAAAAGATGATTTCTAGTGACAATGACGATAGTGTTTTGTCCATTGAAGTTGTCCATGAGTGAACACTGTCCCTTAAATATAGAGACCATGTAATTTAGGTAAGCTTTATTTAATCATAAAAACAAACATATTGCAAACATATAAATTTAAGAAATGTTTTTGTTTGATACATTAGCTCAAAAACAAGTGTTTTTTAAAAGAAATTAAAAGTGTGTAAATAAATTTGTTAGTGTAATAAATGTGTGTCAAATACGTACTAATGTTTTAAATGATTTTATAACAATGTTGACGAGATATATATATATATATAGTACCGAAAATAATGCATGTGACCATGGCTGAATAAATAGTCGAAATGGCCGTAACGCATTGAAACAATTTTGGATGAACAGACGTAAGTAGAACAAATATACAGTAGAGTCTCGCAAACTCGGCACTCAATAACCCGGCAGTCCGGATTACTCGGCGACCCCGACGGGAAAAAACATATATTTCTAAAAACAGCGATGTTCATAAAAGTTCGGCTGATCCCAAAACGGGCATTAACTTCGATCGCTCGAATCGTTGATGGTACTTTTCCCACGTTAAACTCGTCACAAAGCTTTTTTACAGATTCCCCTCTGTCAAGTCTTTTTAACACATTTAACCGCATCTCAAACGAAACCAACACACGCTTCCGGTTTCGTAACTCGCTCATTTTTATTTACTGTATATACTGTGCTTACCTGTCAAAGAAAACTGAAAAGAAATGTTATATTTTCCATAATGTATACTAAATTGATTCGTGGAAAAAAAGCTGCCCATCAAACGTTTTTGCAGGTGTATGTCTGCTATATCGAAGGGTGCCAATGCCGCGGTGTTATTATGCCGCCGACAATGGGATACCGCTATCGACAAAGTCGTTTGATATCGCCGCCGCTTTGGTTCCGCGGTGTTTTTACGTCGCCGACAATAGGATACCGCTATCGACAAAGTCGTTTGATATCGCCGCCCGCCGCTTTGGTGCCGCGGTGTTTTTACGTCACCGACAATGGGATACCGCTATCGACAAAGTCATTTGATATCGCCGCCGCTTTGGTGCCGCGGTGTTTTTACACTGCCGACAATGGGATACCGCTATCGACAAAGTCGTTTGATATCGCCGCTGCTTTGGTGTTTCAATTACAATTTATTTTTGCCCTTATTCCCGATAACCCGGTATTTCACAAACTCGGCACACTTCCGGTCCACATTACTCTGAGTTTGCGGGACTCTACTGTATTATCAAAATTATCGTTTATTTTGTTTATCAATTTTGATTTCTTTTTAATAAATATACAAATCTTAGTAATATTAAAATAATTTGTCCTTAAATTGTGTGTATATATTTTTTATTTTATGTCATATTGAATAGAATCTATATTTACTTAGAGCATGAATGCAATTGATTACAAAGGACACTTCATAACATTTAAAGCCTTATTAGGCTGGTGCAATCTTGAATATTACCATTTCATAATTTTTAATGCTAATATATTTTTAGGTTAGAGAAAGGTAATCAGCGGCAGCTAATAGAAAACAAATTCCTTTCATTACTGTTCTCCTCTTCTTCCGACAGCAGTTCTAAATTATAAATGTAACACATATTTAAAATGCAGTTTGGAGACTAAAAAATGATAACTTACCAACTGTAGAATAATAAAAACTCATAAAATTTTGTGATAGTTACCCATTCCCCAATCAACGCCATTTTCTTCTTCCTTCTTTAACAATTCTATTTCTTCTATATCTGACTGAATTTTCTTTTTCTCTTTGGCCAATACCTTTTCAAGATGCCTTTGATTTAGTTCAGTCCATGTCAATTCTGTTTCTGGTTCTTTATCTTCAGGTGGTCCAATTAAAACAAATAGACGTCTACTGCAGCCAAATCGAAAAATATGTCCAACCTAAAATATAAAAAGCATGTGATCAACAAGATGAGTAAAAATTATATTTAATAAAACTGTTGTGTAAAAAATAATGTCAAACTACAATACATTTAATACATTTTACTCTGTATTTATTATTTTAAAAATATAGATCTTAATGAGTCTATAGTGACAAATTTCACAAAAGCCTAAATTGATAAGAATTTAAAACTAATAATGGCTAGATATAAATTTAGTTCTAAAACTATTCTTATCACTAAGAGATATAGATATTTTAAAATTGTACAAATCACTTTTACACACATCGTGTATATTATACATATACATTTCATTTCAAATGTTTATTGATTCCCTCATTTGAAATACAAAGGACGGGATAACAGAATTGTAAATGAAGTCATATCATAGACCTTTTCCAGTTAAAAAAACACTGCAACCAGCGTTTTGTACGCTGGAAAAAAAAAGTATTGTACGTACAATGCAAGAAAAAAGCATTTTGTACAGCAGACTCTAATGAAACCAGCTGATCGGTAGATGATCAACCCTGTCTAAATCCACATTTTCACAAAAACCAGCTGGTTACTTTCGAGGTAACAAACTAAAGGCCGATTGACCATTCTCTCCACTAGCTTGCAGAGCACACTAGTGAGAGAAATGGGACTGTAACTTCCTGGTTCAGTGTTCTTTTTACCTGGTTTTAGCAGAGGTATTACTGCCTCCAACCAAGCATTAGGAAATCATTGCTATTCGAAAATACGATTATATATTTCTTTATACTGATGACCAGACGGTACTTGATAGAATTCCATGTTATACAAATAAAACACACACAAATTCTTTTGTTACATTCTACAATTTATTGGTCTAGCCAACCATGGTTTCGCCAGTTACAGCATTGACGAGGCTTATACAAAGACTAAATAACCTAAGAAGAATTGTTCGGTCTCAAAGGTGTGTACAATTCTTCTTAAGTTATTTAGTCTTTGTATAAGCCTCGTCAATGCGGTAACTGGTGAAACCATGGTCGGCTGGACCAATAAATTGTAGAATTTAACAAAAGAATTTGTGTGTTTTATTTGTAGATTATATATTTTATTGACAGTCAGCTTCCCCAAAGTTGGGAGGTGTTTAGTCATAGAATAAACTATGTTGTCAGGGTTTGTAGTGGAATCCCGTCCCGTCAACATAGCAGACTCTAATTCCTGTAAGGAAAAGGAGGTATTTAATGGTGATTCTTCCGAAAGACCTACAGTGAAAAGTATTTATTCTTGACAACTTTTATACAAATGAAAGGCTCACTGTAAGAAGCAGTTGATGAAAAGTTAGCAAATGATGAGGCCAAAAACATTAGCAATGTCATAATTTTTTATAGTCAAAATTCCATCCTACTGCTTAATTCCCAATAAGGGAGCAGAAGGAAGAGGACCACTATAAAAACATAATTTCTTCCACACCATTGATGTGGGAGTGGTTCTTGACATTGTGCCAATGTACTGGGCCCATGATTCCTTCCTACTCTGCCTAAACACTTAATGTGCTTTGGCTCGTAGAATTTTATACCTTTTATAAATAGGTCTTCGATTAAACTTCCTTAAAGCTTTACGACGAAAACAGAGAGCAACACTACATTTTTCATTCCACCATGGAACTGGTGATTGTAGTGGTCTTGTTGATGTTTTCGGAATGTTGTCCACTGCTGTAAAGAGTGCTGCTAGAAAAATCTGTACTGCTTCATTCATAGGAACATTATTATTATAAATAGGTGATACCAATTCATTGGTAAAACGTTCCCATTTTGCTTTGCTCAAAATCCATCTGGAAAGGCGATCATTACAGCAGAAGAAGTCAGAAAATGTAAACTTCACAGGAGCAAGATCACTACTGTATGTATCAGATAGAATGGACCACTCAAATTTAGTGGCCAGACATGAGCTACAAAATGACAAGTTGACAGTTGTCGAACCACCTGTAGAAGACGTCAGATGATTTGGTGAACCGTAAATGAGCAAAATCAAATCCAAATTAGATAGAATCCTGTCAATACGGTTCCCTCTAGGGCTGCAGGTGTTTGATCCCCTATAGTAAGGGGCATTAAATCTCCCATCAAAATTAATAGGACAGGCAACTGTCTAATGTGGTCGATATTAGTTCCACCTCTTCAAACCTGTAAGTAGGTGGCAAATACAAACAACAAATTGTCATTTTATATGGTGTAGTGAACGTTATTGCTACTGCTTGCAATGAAGTCCTAAGATTCACAGACACATCACAGATATAGTTGTGGGCAAGTATTGCTATTCTACCTTTAGCTCTGTCTGCAGTGGCATAGTCATTTCTAAAACTGAAAATTCCTTCAAAATAAAGGAGTGGGGTTGATGGAGATAGGTCTCTTGTAGGCAAATGACTAATGTTATCAGCTATGTATCACGTACAAGAATCTTGAGGTCTTCAATATGACTTCTCACGCCGTTAATGTTCCATTGTATCATGTTATTAAAATTTAAATTTCTGGCCATATTTTATGATTAAGATATAATGAGAACAATAATGGATTTGTAAACAATTATCAATTAGAAAAGGGTTTGGACCTGTATTATTCTTTCCAACTGCCTGGCCTGAAAAGCCATCAGGTGGTTTAATTTTTGTTTTAATTTTCGAAGTGTCAGTGTCAAGCTCCATAGCAACTTCAACAACTGAAACGTTAAGTGTTTAGACTTGGGACATGCCCGAGATGATTTTAGGAAGGGTTTTGAAGAACCTGCCCCTCCCTTATTTTTTTAGGGGTTTGGTGGTCACACTTAGTGGAGTACTGGGCTTCCCTCGATTATTATTGTTCTGACCTTTAAAAAAGGATGATGATTTAGTCAGAAAAGGCACTGATTACGATTTTTGTTTAATTAGCTGTCCAGTTATTGGTGGTAATTTGATGTTCTTGAGTGATGAAGGCACAGATTTGGCTAAATAGGTTTTGTTCATTTATCAAGAAGGTCAACTTTAGAATAAGATGGGTAATTGCTTAATCTGATCGGCAAGCAAACGAACCATCTCACCCAGTTCCTTATCTGAAGAACATGTACTCGGGACTGGGGCTAATGTTGCATTTGCATATGATTTTCCTATGGTAGGTGGTAGAGCACTTCTTTGTCTGTCCTATACTTTCATATTCTGGAAAGGAAAGTTTCTTTTTAGGAACAATTTCTAAAATCGCCTTCTCAACTTTACATTTTACCCACTTTGGTGAACGTGTGGGATGGTTACTGTCTCAATTTTCACACTTTGCCTCAATATTACACCCTTCACTTTTGTGGCCTTTACACCACACTGTTCACAAACTTCCTGTTTACAGCATATGCTGCTAACATGTCTAAATCCCTAGCATCGGAAACAACGCCTTGAATTTGGATTGGAAGGTCTAACAGTTAAACTGTAAAATCAAACAAACATTCGCTCAGGAAGAGTTTAGGTACTGAAAGTTAATATTAGAAAGCTGGTTGGTTTTTTCTCACCATTTTCATAACGCAAAATTCATTCGACATTGATAACATGTTGTTCTGTAAGCTCTTCCTTTATTTTCTCCATGTTCTCATTCAAGAAGTCATGGCAACAAATAACAGCTTTAGAGGAATTTAAACCCTTGTGAGGTTCAAGACACATGTTAACGACTTCATTTTTAATAGAGAGTTACTCTGTTTATCAGAATCAGTTTGTATTAATAAAGTCCTATTTCGAAATTTCCTAATGGAACAAATATTCCCTGCAGCACCATTTACAGCTTTATTAATAACAAAGGGTGAGATCTGCCTCCTCAGTACTGTGACGGACAACAATAAGGAATCTGGGAGCAGGTTGCTGGATTCTTACATTTTTGGTTTTCACAAACATAATCTTTGAACGATGCTGATAGTCATCTCTTATCACAAACCGAGTTGACGTTATAGTACAGCCCATAAAAAAGTTACCAGACATCATGTTAAATGGTTGCAGATGAGCCTCTGGGAACGGATACACCCTTGGATCACTTTCGATCATTTCCAAACCACAGAAGTCTGGGGCCCAGAATATCCTCTGTAACTATCAGTCCAGACCCACAACTGGAGAGGGAGAATACGACATCTCCCCATCGTGAACACTTCTTGATCAAAGACCGAACTAGCTGGCTACTGAACAGAAACCACGTGTACGTTTCCAGCTGAGCTGGCTTACATCAGTTTTACCAGATTCAAAGGTTGCCATGCTTTGGTCTGTCTGGTAAGCACTCTCAGATGTGCTACAGCTCTGCACTGTCAAAAACTCCCTATATATGAATGTAGAGTGTATATGTTTTCCTAGTGATTTGTAAAGAGTAACAACCTCTACCAAATGTAAAATGTATTTAAGTGTGTATGTGTGTGTATAATCAGAAAAGGTGTGTTATTGTTCCACCTCTGTATAGCTTGGATTCTGTGAGGGATGTTAAACCCCTCTCAATAGATGCAGCTAGTCTGCACTCCGCTGCGATGAGAACCCTAAGTTAGGATGAAAGTGTAACTGTATAATGTAAGGGAAGTGTGTGTATATGACAATATGGATGATAGTTAAAGTATTGCGAATGTTGAGGTGTTGTGTGTGGACTGAGGACCGCAAGGATGCCAACCCTCTCTTATTTATTAGGTGCAGCTACTCTGCTCCCCCCCCCCCCCCTGCGGCACAGAACTTTGGAAATGTGGTTTCATTTAACAATTCTATTTCTAACTGGATTTTCTTTTGCTCTTTGGCCAATACCATCACGAGACAATGCATCTGTTCACACAGCAATTTCAGTGAAGCAGTTTATGACCAAACACATTACTATAATAGAATATCCTTCATATAAATAAGCCTACCTCAAAAGCTTCCCTGTTTTCACTAGTCTAACAGGCATAAAGTCAAGATGTTAAGGAAAAAACACATGCATACATAAGAATAACTACCTATCAAGTTCTACATCTAACTTTAAAGAAAACGATACTGGTAAATGTGTGGCAGAATGAAGTATAATTCATATGAAAAACACTGAACTGTGACACAAAATATATCTGTTATGTTTGAATAATCAACTGTGGGATGTTTTTATAGGAGCTTGTCAGAATAGTTAAGGCATTTTGTTACAAATTATTTAAACAAATTAAGAAACTCTTTGTGCTTGTATGTGTATGTAGTCAAATATATTTCTATTTTGTACATGTAAATAAAATACGTGCCTCAAAAATAAATAAATAATAATAATACGTAAGGACCATTTACATGTTAAAACTGGCTAGTAATTTGGAACAGTTGCTAGCTATTTATTATGCTATAGTAAATTCAAAATTATAATATGGTGTTGAAATATGGGGATGAGCATTTTAGATCATATTAAAACCTGTGATTTCGTTGCAAACATATTTTTTAGAATAATAACTAATAATATGATATATGAGCATTCAGGACCTATCTTTAGAATGTTAAAAATACTATCTTTTAGGTATTTAAACACAATCAAAGTACTGATGGTGTTTTAGACAGAGGTAGAGATGACCCACATAATTTCCAACTAACAGTACCATATAATATTTTTGGGACTTTTAAAGAATTATTACTTTTATGTGATCTTATTTTTGTTTAAATTCTTGTTCGATAAAATCAAATTATGTTTAAATAAAAATAAGTACAGATACCTAATTCAAAAATTTGTAATGGGAGAAGATGATATTGGTAAATTTTATATTACCTTAGAGTGAATTAATTGAATGTGTAGTCACATCAAAGAGGGAGTTGGCATCTCTCGCAGTCCCCAACAAACACTCACAACACATAAACTATCATCCATATAGTCATTTACACACATTTCACCTATATTATACAGCTACTTACACTTTCACCTCAAATTAGGCCTTTTTTTTGTTTGCTGTATATCTCTTTCTTAGGCAGAGTTTCCTTTCTTGGCAACCCATTGATTCAACTCTGCTATTCTTTCCAGATGTTAAAACCATTTATGAGTATAAGAAAGAATTGAATTTGGAACTCACTTTAGTTCTTAGTTGCCTGGGGTATTGATTATGCAGGGCATGCCCGGTTATCAACTGTGTGATTCTTTATCCACAAAGGATCGGACAAAAAAGTCATATGAAAATAGCAAAAAAAATGCCAAATCTACAAATAACAATAGTGCCAAGAGACATTCAGATTTTTGTGTCATTGAGACACTAGAGGCTAAGGAGGTGGATTCTCAACTACTTGAGTTGACAGATTTCCCAAATTTCTAGTGTTCTGCAATACGAAAAAAGGGAAGGGCCTATCAAAGTTTTCCCCCTTCAAAATTATCAAAGCCATTACTGGCAGAGCATAATATCATAAGACAAAATATCTTTTAATGTTGCCAGAAAAATCTTTTGCTACTGTAGCTTCAAATAAAATTCCTACTTTATTATTAAGTAAACATAATTTTTGATACACTTGATAGCACCCTCAGACGAATTTTGACTGACTCCACCTTCTGGAAATTGGCCTGTTTGGTATACGAGAGACACCGTGCGGTTGGCATTACTTGATGCTAGATGCATGTACCAAGAAGTAAGAAGTAAGAAGTAAGTAACATAATTTTTGAGAGATCTTGTGTTTGAGTTTTATTCTATCTCATATTATCTCATAAGTCTAGCTCAATATTTATTTACAAAGATGCTGACAAAGACAGTTAAAGTGCTAACAAAGCAGGTAGCTCAATTATTGGCCATTTCCTCCCAAAGTGTTCCTTGGAGTAATGACTCTTACAATATTAACTTAATTCCCCCAGTGGTAATTCTTTCTATCTCTGGTGTATGTCCAAAAACTAAGCCACAAATGTTAAAGAAAAAGACATTGTCGATTAAAATTTTAAATACAGCATACAGGTTTTTACTACCTAAACTGACCCTATTTAACGAGTACAAAATTCACAATAAAGGAGCCACAGCGCTTTGAAGGTTACAACTTTTGTACAAAACAAGTGTGTTTCTTGCGAATAATTAAAAATGAACTTATTTTAACTAAAATTGTCTTTTCTTTGTATTTCAATATGATGAAAACTAACAGTGTATCCCCTTTAATGTGGAACATTTTCATATCTCGAACAGATGTTATTGAAAAAAATAGAAGAAAAACATAGGTATTTTTATGCTCTACAAGAGATGTGTCTTAACATGCTTTCGTTAATGAAGTATTTTTCATTCTATTCACGTATAACTTACTTTGAAATGCCGAACTTGAGATTGATTATTATATCAGAGAAGATGATCGAAAGGAGATATTTCTGTCAGTTTTCATTGTACAGAAATGAAAAAAAGATAATTGTATGTTCTATAAAAATGTCGAGAATTTTGTTGTTGCTGAAGAATCGCAGAGTGCAATTGCAGTACCAGCGTTCCTTGTAAAGAAACCCAGGAATCAATGGCTAATGGTAAGTAGATTTTAAATAATTTAATGAAAATCAAATGGAACTGGAGAGGTTTTCACACTACCAAGGGCGGAGACAATTTTTGACATTCTGGAAACAGCCACATACGATGGATATTAACCAAATGTTTTTCCATCATTCCAGAGAATTGGGATTACACAGCATTTGTCATGCATAAGGGGTTGTATCAGTACAGCAGATTACAGTACAGGGAATGTGCAATCTCTAGAACTTGCTCCAATACAGCATGAACAGCTTGTTTGCAGGTCTGCTATACCAGAGGATGGCATTTATGTGGTATGTGGAAGTACTGGTGGCATATAGGTCTACGTTTAAAGAATAGTTTGCGGTCCTTAGAGAAAGTTTTCCAAAGGCTGGACAGAGCAAAGTTGAAGCTGAAAACTAAGAAATGTCATTTCTTTTATAAGAATATTGATGTGCTGGGTTATAACAATTCAGCAGAAGGGGTGCAAGCATTAGACAAAACCTACAAGCGATTCAAGTATTTCCTATGCTTAAAGCAATGAGGGATGTAAAGAGCTTCTTAGAGAGAGCATCATACTATGGAAAGTTCATCCGTTATGAAAAGGGACATTGTTAGACAGATTTGACAATGAAAGAAAATACAGATGGCAAGAAATTTACATGGGTAAACGAACATCAGCAAGTATTTCAACAATTGAAAGATGAGCTGACATCACCACCGATATGGGCTAACTTCAATGCGAATAGGGGAACAATCATCTCATGCAACGCAAGTAGACATAGAATTGGCGGGGTGTTGTCTTTCTCAATATCACGACGAAGGCACACTTAGACCAGACATCTATGTAAGTAGACGCCTGAGAGATTACAAAGGGGTGATGGATTATATCAGAGATTGAGCTGCTGAGTATTGTTTACACAATAACTTACTCAGGACCATTTTTGTATAGGCACCGCTTTACTGTTTTCAATGACCACGCCAGTTTACAATTCTATAGAAACCTAAAGACTTTGAGTTCCTGTTTAAATAGATTAGCATTAAAATGGGTTGATTATGAATTTGATATAAAACGCAGACCAGAGACAGTAATGACATTGCCAGATAGTCTCAGCCGGAATCCGGGAACCCAGCAATGAGAATTGCCAGAAATTAAAGAGGAATTCCAAATAAACAACATCAAAACAATAAATATAGGAAAACTACAATTGGAGTATGAATACTTATTTCGCATAAGACAAGCAATATTTGATCCTATAACAGCTAACAAAGCACAATTACAAGTGTCAAGTATGTACACTTTAAATGACAGTACACTGCATTATAAGCATTTTATGAATTGTGAGATAATACATCTAATAGCAAAACCAAAGTCACTTGTTAATAACATTTTAACAGCTTATCACAATTCCCTGACAGCGAGGGCACAAGGTGGTATAACAAAAACCATATCAAAAATCAGGTCCTATATTATTGGCCAAGTATGATAGCTGACATTGGGCGATATATAAAAAATTGTCACACATGTCAGACAATGAAAATGTTAAAACAGAAATCCGCATTGTTATTACAACCAATTGTACCACCTATCCAACCCTTCACAAAATTGACCATGGATTATTTAGGGCCGTTGTCCAGATTGAACAGAAAATCATACATATTGGTAGTAATAGACAATACTACAAAATTGCCATTGTTAAGGCGAAGGATAAGGCAGATGCGGTATTCTGGAGGACATTTTACCATGTTATGGGATGCTGGCACAAATTCAAACTGACTGGGGAAGCTATTTTGTTGCAAATTCCCTCAAACACATGGCTCTGGGAATAAAATACAGGACCTCCACAGCATATAGGTCACAAAGCCATCATTGAATGATGGAGTGATACAATGCAATTCTGACCGACATGTTATATTGCTAAGTCAATGTCAACCAGACTGATTGGCACAAATATGTACAATTGTTAACACTAGCATATAATTCAGCATCTCATGCAGCCAAGAGATACTCTCCATTTTACTTTCGATATTAACTGTCTCAGCTACATTGTTCTGATCGGAAATATTACACTCTTGATATAAGGGCCTTTTCATCCTTCCACCATAAGCCGAAATATGATATGATAACTGGCTTAAGGTTTCAGGAACATTTATCATGCGACTCCTCTTAAAAAGCATAAATGTAATAAATTTCGTTTAACTGCCAATAAATCATTTTCAAAAATTCTTAATAGAGCCTTATATTAAATATGTTAGCCATTAAAGCCAAATTTATTCTGATACATCATACGTAAAAACCTCTTCTGTACATTTTCCAACAAATTAACATTATATTTTGTTAATGGAGACCCAAAATACAGGCAAATTCAAGACTTGATTTAACTAAACCATTATATAAAATCGTCAACACCTCAATATCATGAAAAGCCCTATCTATTCAGCAAATAAAACCTAATGTGGAATAAGCTCTTTCAACAACATTTACAATATGATTATATACCCTATCTAATTTTCCTGCAAAACAGTGAAATCTCTACTTGTTTTAATATTATTAAATATTTTCAAATCCTCACCATACATAAGCTCTTCACAATTATTAGAATAAGAAGTTATATAATTTATGCATATATTGAACAAGTTACTTCCCAATGGGACTTCCCAGTACCTATTTTAAAACTATTATTTTTTAAACCACAATATGTTACATAACATGGAATAAGATGGAAAAAAATGAAGTAAATATTTAGAGAAAGAATAAAAATTTAATTTTATAAGTAAAGTGCCATGCTCGAAATTATCAAACGCCTTTCCAAAATCGGTGTATATTACATTCACTTATCCTCTGCTATCAAGAGCCTTAGATGTATAATTAAGAATTTGAAAGATTAGTATTTATAGAATTAAGAAGGAATAAAACTATGTTAACAAATAATTAGTTATAGAAACACTCATTAAATGCTGGCTCTCTTAGTTATCACAAAGCCCTATCTCAGGCTAACTATTTTAAAGATTACATAAAAACTATTTATTTAAATACACATATTTGTAAATTCTGAAATACTGTATATATACAAAAGGTTTTTCACAAAGAACTAAAACATTTTGTAAATTATTCTAAAGGATAATGAAAGTTTTTTACACATGAAATTAATCACAAAAGATGGAATTTTTCATTAATACATTAGTTTATCTCTTGAAAATTGTCTGATGAAGGTCTCCTCTATTTTCATCTATACACTGTTGAATATGACAAGGAACTTACATGACATTAGAAAGCATTTCTCTATAAATAGCCACATCTTCAACTCTTCTGTGTTACGAGGTTTTACTGAATATTATTTACTATTCAGATACTCCCACATAAAAAAATCTGGAGCTCTAAGGTCAGGGGATTGTGTAGACCAGTTGACATCGCCAAACAAGAAATGAAACGCCTAGGAAAATGTTTTGCAAAGCTTCCATACTTCTCCTAGCTATATGGGAGGTGGAACAATCCTGTTGGAACCAATGTTCCTCTAGTTCAAGATCTTCAATTTCAGTGTGCAAATTTAATCATCTCTCGGTAACGTTCTACAGTGAAAGTAACTGCATTACCATTGTCATCTTCAAAGAATATCAGAACCAATATCTTAAATGACAACACTGCGGACCAAACAGTTACTTTGTAGAATGGAGAGGATGTTCTTGAACTTTTAATGGTTA
The DNA here is from genome assembly GCA_963513935.1 of Aphrophora alni. Classification (NCBI taxonomy): domain Eukaryota; kingdom Metazoa; phylum Arthropoda; class Insecta; order Hemiptera; family Aphrophoridae; genus Aphrophora; species Aphrophora alni. The sequence continues at coordinate 16,536,850 of OY740765.1, read as the reverse complement.
CTCACTCGACCAATAACGGTAATTTTGCTGGTTCACATCATCATTTACATTAAAATGTGCTTCGTCACACATTAACAGTTTATTCACTAAATTTGGCACTGTTTGTTGCAGTTCCAGAAATTTCTCACAAAAGATGACAGTTATTTTTATAATTATTACCCAGTTCTTGTGTTGTGTCTATGAAAATTTTGGAATATTCTAAATATCAAGACCAACTGTGTCATCTATAATTAATCTAATTTAGTTAGATTTAAATATAAATAAATAAATATAGCTAGCTATATCTTACCTTCAACTGAATATATACATTTGGTTTAATGCGCTGTTTGTTAAGAAATGTCCCATGAGTACTACCAAGATCATAAAGATAAAAGCCAATAGCTTCATTTTCATCAGTGGATGCTCTATACTGTAGTATTGCATGATATCTGGATATTGTAGGATGAGCCATAGTAATATCACAATTATCAATCCTCCCAAAGACTGAAAACGGTTTCTCTGATACAGATATTGTCTTCACTATTCTGCCATTTTTAAGTACCTAAACAAAATTTCAGAAATTAAATATTGCATTTTCATATATAATTATACAAATAACCCTACCAATTAAAAAATATATACACAGTGTGATTAAACTGTTCCAAAACTTCAGGATATGGTCCCTTGGTTCAAAATAAATAAAAAGTTCAGTAACAAACATACAGTATATCCTAAAATGCTTAGTTTTCTGTTTACAGCATTTTTTTTATTTTTAATTACAAAATAACATTGTATTTTTAGAAATAAATTAGATATTGAGTTCAAATTGGTATACATACATGCCGGTACTCATCATCCTCTAATGTATCTGGTAATGTAATTTAATTAGGTTAGTTTAGCTGCAAACCTATGAGGATGATGACTTTATCATCGAAATTTACATAAGGGTAATATAATAAACATAACTGGATGTATATTTCAATGACATTAGAACTTATCTGACCATTTTTAGGGGCAACAGCAAACACAAAAAGAACCACACACACTATAAAAACACAACTGCTCTTGTTTAACTGTCGTTTCTTGGTACTGCTCATACTATAAATAAGGAGGGGAAATAAGGAACGCCTGGAAACGGAAGAGTACGGATATAATCCTGGGGCTGGGAATGGAAAGTGTGAATTTAGGCAATTCACCACATACTGCATATTGTATGAATTACGGAACATAGACGATGGTGGCTGGCATATGACAAAATACATGATAAAGAGTCATTTTATTATTATTTTAATTTTTTTACTTATTTAGAATTATTTCCGCTAATTACGTCTGTTGAATTTATTACCTTTAGACATCAAAGATTTAAAAAAATATTATTTCAACAAAATTCTATTTTAAAAAATTGATCTTTTCAAAAATACCAATAGGCCCTACAGCTTCAACAGCACTAAATCTGACTGTGTTTGAGAACAAAAATAATTTATTACAGCTAATCTAACTTCTTTATTAGCACTTCAAACCCTTAATGTTGGAATTCTCCTGCAGTTTTATAAACATTTTAAACAAAAAGTTTGGTATTTCTGAAAAGGAAAAAAAAACACATTTTAGATAGAAACCGTACCTAGCTAGAAATCACTTGTTCTAGATGTCAAAAATTTGTTGTGTAGATTGAAAATCTCATGTGATAATTAACCATCATAGAATTCAACAAACACAATATTTCAACAAAATTCTATAGAAAATGTGTTTTTTTTTCTTCAGAAATATCAAAAGTTTCCTGTGTAGCCTTGGTATTTCTGAAAAAAAATATACCGTATATATTTTTTTCTTTTCTTTTTTTACCACGTATTTTATATATATCCCGGTTATCAAAGTTCAATCTTACATATCAACTTTCTACACTGAATTAAAAGGGATATGAATGCCACCTTGTTCTGCTTATCTGTTAAACATATGTTAATTCAAGTTCAAAATAAATTAGGTATGCACAAAGGTTTTATGTGTTTGTCTAATTTTAGGTTTCACGATAATTGAGGCTTATTACCTTAGTTACGAATATCTGCAGATGAGTAAGTAAAGCTACATTAGTCTTGTGTATTTATGATTATTATCAGTAATTTATCATGTTGAGAAACCAAATAAGGTACAATTCAAGACAATTTTGTCCTAAGGTCAACTTTCTAAAATGAGAAGATAATAAATGCTTCTGAGTGATCTAAAACAATATTTTGACGAAACTATTTGGAGCAATAATAAACATCATTTTGTGGATGTGCAGTAGTTTATAATTTTTCTTTTGTCTATTATGTATACTTTATTATTATATTTTCCGATTTTAGTCCTACAACTTTAGTTATTGTTTTTTTAAATTTGTATTTATTTAATTCATTTTGTTCATGATTACAAATTATACATAGGGGCCTACAAAAAATAATAATCCATATAATATACTAAATAAAACATATATACATAAAAAACAATTATCTTAAATGAACACAAGAGTGAACAAATTTAGGAGACTACTAGGCAGTCAGTGTGAGACCTCCTCCATCAAGATAAAATAATTCAAAAGGAGAGTTTGGTAAAGGGCTTAACTAGAAATTATAATAATAAGAGTTGATATTCGAATATACATAAACACCTACAATATGATGTAATAGTATGATATTTTTTTACTTTATGGTCTCAAAAAAATCAATTTTAACTCTCAGATAAAACCCAGATTTATTATTCTTCCACACTACTCGGATTTTTTTTTCCAGTGATAATGTTTGCAATGATCTTGTTATAAAGGCGAGGTGCATTACATGTAAAAAAATTACAAAAATTGTGGTATAAAACTAAATTTGATTTAGGTCCAATACAGTACCAGTACTAGAGTTCTTGAAATTATATATAGTATTGTGTTTATTATTAAAATCAATGGAATTTCTTTGGTGAAATGTTTTTAAAACTTTATACACATAAAAATTATGCAAAAAATCACTCTCATTCCATTTTTTTTCAAAAGCACATGGCTTGAGAATGGATTGGTACAACTAAGTTCATACCTTATTCTAGAGCTCACGAGTGGATGATATACATACACAAGTATTCTTTCAGGGCAAAGATTTCACAAGTAAAATGTATTATTAATATAGCTTAGTCAGACATTAACCATCATTTATGTATATAAAAACTAATATATGATACTTTAAGAGTATAAATCAATTCTCGTTATCAAGTGATGAACCTAGAGCATGACACTAACATAGTAACTTTGTAGCTTAAGCTCATGTTGGAAACAAACTAAATCTAAAACCTAAAAAAGAAAAACTTGACCTGACTGGTCAAAACTAAGATTAAATACAAACGTGATCAGATAAAATCACCACACAGTTGTTTGCCATCCTGTGTGCAGAGTAGGCCGGTATTGTGTGGTGGTTTCATCTGATCATCTATGTATTTGGTTTTAGTTTTGACTGCTTAGGCCTAGTTTTAAGCACGAGTTCTTTTCTTAGGTTTAGATTTAGTTTTAGTTCCCAACATAACTAACAGTAGGCTCTAGCCTACTGGGCTATGTTGGTGTTTTTTCTTTTATGCTCTAGGTTTAACACTTGATACAGAGAGTTGATTTATACTCTCGAAATGTAACATATTAGTTTTTATATACACAAATGATGGCAAATGTCCGATTAATAATATGAACAATCCATCATTATCAAATAACTTTAAAAAATTCATATTGTAAGCATGGGACAACCTCCAACTAGTAATAAATAAAAATAATAAAACAATTAACATTAATAATAAATATAAAATAATAATAGAGATAATAAGCATTACATAATAATAATAAATAATAGTAAAGTGTATCTGAACAATAACCTAATGATTACAAACAATTTAAACATTCCAAGTTAAAATGAAATTCAAACTGTGCGCGCCAGTTAAACCAACTGACATTGCAGAAGTCCGTTCCAGCAGGAAATTGAACCCTGGAGAGACTTCCCATGAGCCTGAGCGTTAGCTTTGCCAAGCGTCTTCTAGAAACGTGGCTTTCTCAGTCTTAGTTCAGCGGTTGAAGCAAGCAGTCTTCGTTAACATGTAAAAGTCTTTGTCAGGAGTCAGAGTGAGACAGTCATGTTGTAGGATGGCTGGACAGACTCAAAAATCACGACAAAATGGTGGTGTTAAGTAATTGTGATTAGAAGGAAACTAGCACAACATGGACTAGTATTTCGTGAGTAAAGTGAGAAATAAAGTTTGAGTAATCATTAGGAGACAGAACTTGGTTAAAAGGATATATAAACTTTTTATTCAGATTTTAACATGTTAAGATGTATACTATCACAGGATAGAATTTAGATTGAATGTTCATTTAAATTTATATGTAATAATGTTCCTGTTTGTCTATAGAATAAAAGGGAGATTTCTTATTTTTATAAATATGTCTGACTAGATTCATTTGTATTAACCATTGCCACGTTGTTGAAGTAACTGTAAGTACGATTAAAGTTGTAACCCTGCCTTTAGGTAAAATAAAAATGGTATCGTAAGAACACAGACTTACAAACTGAAGTAATTTGAATTTTTGAATAAAAGCTCTTAAAGCATAAACTGAACTAATTAATTGATTAGATGAAAAGAATTGAATAGATAAACGATAATTTCATTGGATTAACTTACAATATTGGTTCATGAAATGACCAATATGAATGCAGATAATCACCACTTCCTCTTAAACAACTGGCATGTATAGATGTATTCCATGAACCAACAGTATATATTATAAACCTCAGTTTATTGGACTCTCTATTATAACACAAATTTAACAGTTGATACAAAGTTAGATTCCATAACACACTTCGTGACTGGCATCTGACTTGTAGTTAGCTTTCCTACTTTGACAGCTTTTGTGTTCCTATAATTCCGCAATTCCCAGATATCCAGTAAAATGATATTCCAACATCCAGAAGCCAAAGTCTATATATGCAAAACAAAATATCCTTAATCAAGAGATTCTCAGAGTACATATGCTGGATAACCTGTAAAGTACTTTTGGAATCAGAACACAAAAGATAACGAAGGAAAACAGATGAAATGGTACTAAGACTTTTCAAAACTGCAAAGAGTTTGGCAATAAATATACTAGAAGCTGAGGGTTATCCATACATATACATCTGACCAGATGAAGAACATCCACAACCAATTTTAATGTCCAATTTTGAACCATCTGTGAAAAGAATTTCACTAGATGGGTATTCATTAAATATATACTTATACTCTTGAAAATACACATCAGGAGTGTTGTATTTAAATATGTACAATGAAAAATTGAACGGTGGCATTTAAATAAGCCATGGCGGAATAAAACATAGAGCATACTCGTACATTGGAGGAAGTACAAGTCCCAAATTGTTGAGGATTCTAAGAGTTTTAATGGCAAATAAGGGGCAGTGTGGTTCTGACAACATTTGTATTTTTCAGCCAAAAGATAATGAAACATAATGTCGTAAGATGGATGATACAGTTTGCCTCAAAAGAAAAGCTCCAAAACCAAGAGTTATGAACCATATCAAGCTTCTTAATTGTTGATGAGTAGATTATAAAAAGCTATAATCTTCTGATCCACGATTGAACAAGAGCATTTATACATATAACATACAAGCCCTATAGACTCTGATAACAATAGCGAGAATGGTTGAGAACATGTAACATGTTACGAGTTTGTTACGACATATTTCAGATCAGAAAATGAGGAATCCAAGAACGTCTGTGATCAAATAATAGGCCTAAGAATTTGACAGTAGTAACAGTTTGTAATTGAATCCCATTAAGATATAATTAAAGTTATGTAATTATTCTAAATTACTGTAATTGCTTTATATTCTCCGTCTAAACAATCCCTATTATTCTACAGATTACTAGTTTCGGTGAGATTAAACAACCATCATCAGATCATCACAAAATTTTGTTGTAATTCTTTTCACATTCCAAGTATAAAAAAGTTTTACTTGTTAAGACATAAAACTACACATTATTAAAACTTTACACTTCACACACATTGAAACAGTTTGGGTTCTTCACCAAAATCGTTCCAAAATCAAAAATTTTTGTAAATCAAAATTTTATTTAAAACAATACAGTAGAACCCCTCTAATCCGTCACCTTCGGGACTGGGGGCATGGTCGGAACGCAAAAAAGGTCGGATTATCCGAAAAAAGTCAATATTTATTACATATTATATAAAGAGATTTTTTTTAAAGTGAAATAAGTGATATATAAACTTTTAAAAGTCTATACTATAAAGTCTATATATAAACTATGCAAGTACTATAGCAAATCAATAGAAACAACACGAAAGATGACACAGCACTGAAGCGGGATGACACAGCACTGAAGCGGGAAAGCAATAACAAACCGGAAAGAATGGCGCTAGACGGGCCGTGAGTCATCGACAAGTCGGCACAATATCGCGAGTTCGAGCACGATCGGATTAACCGGAGTAACGGACCACCCGAGGGCGGATTAGAGAGGTTCTACTGTAAATATCAAGAATACATAAATAAATGGTGGTGTCCATAAATAGTTAAAATGTGTACAGAAAAAATTAGTTTAATATGAAGAAAAGTAGAATTATAAAAGTTTTGTCAATTTCATTAAAAAATCAAACATTCAAAGCGTAAGGGAAGTGGGATGAGGCTAAACTGATAGGAACCAACAGGTCGAAAGAGAACAATAGAGTTGCTGATCACGTGACTCCTTGTGTCCAGACTGGTCTAAATAGTCTGATTCAACTTGTTACAAAATTAATTCACATGCAATTTCCTATGTTAAATTGTTTAAATTTTGAATAAAAAATCATATTATGATAAAGAACAACTGGTTAGCATAGGAAATACGAGAAAATATTTATTAAACCGAATAGTTTAATAGTTATTGCAAAAAACATGCATAGACAAAAAACTAAAATTTTGTCTGGATAATAAGTTATAATTTTTATAATGGAAATAGGTTAAGGATATGTGACATAATATAATGAGACCAAAATAAGTACATATATAATTAACTGGGGGGGGGGGGTTGACCATCGAAAAATCGACAAAGTTCAACAATGAATAACTCATCAGAAAATGAAAAACGTAAAGAATTCCTTCATTTCTAAGGCAGAGGCTACAAAAACCAAAAAGAAGAATTAAGAAATTCCGAACCGATCAAAAGTCGGTCAAAGAAAAAATCACAAAAAACTAAAGGGGTACATCTTAGAAAGTTATCCTACAACTTAATATCAAAGCTGTATGGAATCCAGCAGTCAAGAGGAACAAAATGACATTTCCAGAATTCCTGTTAGAACCAGAGATATGGGAATTTTCAAGAAAGTTTACAAATTAAATTCCAGAAAATCAGACATTACAAGAATCAACCTGAAGTAACCCATACCACACGATAGGGGTGGAGTCAAGTGTTTGGATTTTGCAAAAGCAGTGCTGTCAACCCATGTACACAAATAAACTAAATAATAATTAGTTAATCAACAACTAATTAAAGTAAAACAAACATTAAAATAACCAAAAGGGTTATAATAAAACGAACTAAAGTGAAATCTTAAAGAAATAAACCAAATTAATTAATCAACTTTTAAACGTCATAAATCAAAGAGAAATGTTCATAGAAAATGGTACCAGTGGAATAGGGAATAAGTTTTGGAGGTCCATTTCAAAAGAATTTCTCTTCACTCTTTATCCAGCTCCTAGAAGAAGAACATATCTAACCAGCACAAGGAGGAGAGTCATCTACAATCATCTTTATGTGATCAGCACTATGCCGATAGTTTTATTGGAAGCGACCTGGCATTTCAAATGGTATAACAAGATACAACAACAGCCACACTGATTCAAACTTGGACTTCATCTTTAAACTTTTCAACTACAAGATCTTCAATCTGTAATCATTCAACTTTAACAACAGCACAACCGATTTCAACGTAACTGAGGACTGCTAGCTGACATCAACTAGACTTCAACCTTCACCAGAACAACTGTAATCAGCCTTGCCTAACAGGAGCCGAAAACAGCTATAAATATTAGGTTCACAAGGTACCACACTTACGATCTTGAATAAATATTCGCTTTGATATAAAAAATAAATTTAAAAACTTTCTGGGGAAAATTATCAAATTTTAATTCTTTTTTATTTTATATATGTACTTCTTAAAAGTCAATGTGTTTTTAATTCTAAAGTAAGTTTGATTTTAATATTTAGTAAAGATATATTCATTTTAATAATAATTAGAGAAATAATAGAGTCATTGATATTTGTTGATGTAAGATGTTTTAAAGTTAAGAAAATTTATGATTATATCAAGTTAAGAAATTTTATAAATTAAAATCTTGAATAACATAAAGAATTTTTAATTAAAATATAAATTTTATTTCTGGATAACATTTTGTTGTGTGGATTTTAAACTAACCCTATGTTGTTTTCAGCTTAAAATTAAGTGTGTTTTTTAAAATAATTTGTGCTCTCATAAATTTCACAATTTTAAATAGATTCTGCAAAATAACTCTTTCAAATGACACTCCCTGAGAGTGAGTTTTAAAGTTAAAGTAATAAGAGAAAAAAGAGCTAGTTTTGATTGAACAATATAAGTAATAAAGGAATTTTAAAGTGATTCCTAATATCTAAGAATAAATACTAAAGACAGTATTTCATTCTTGAGGCATTGTGGTGTTTGGCCGAATAAAGACGTCAATAAATAATTGATCAAACAGTTCCCCAAAGGTGGGACTTGAATAAAATTAAGGGTTTATTGGAATTGTAGAGCATTAAGTACACTTTCCCACTTACAACCTTCTGTTGTGAATAACGTCAAAAGAAGAAAAGGGTTAAAGCAAACATCACACTGTTTCAACATGGACACGTGTAAAATGTTGAAACACATAAATTAAAAAAAAAATTTTTAATTTTTTCTTGGTCTTTCATCCACATAATCTGAATCACAGCTGAATTTGGTTGTTCAATGTTTGTTTAGGTTTGCTGGTGGAGGGGGGATAATTGTGTTGAATATTCCATTTGATGAATAGTTCAATTTGTCATTTAAAATGTTTTCTGGTTGTAATTTATGACATCTGTATAATTGCTATTCTTCTACTGTGTTTAAAAGGTGACCCTTCTTGCACTTATATAATAGCTCCATGTTTAGATCGATAGTCTTATGTGTATGGTCGCAATCTATAGATGTTTTGCAAAGCATGATTTCTGTTCAACAATGGTCCTCTTAGACATATGTTCCTAAACCATTCGGAAAATATTCGACCTGTGTGTCCGATACAATATTTTGGACAATCAGAACATCTTATCTTATAAACTCCTAATTGTTTGTATATCTCCTTATTTTGTTTCGGTTTAGAGTGCAATAAGTTTTTTATCTTATTGGTTGTTTCAAAGCACCGTCTTTTTAATTCGTTTCTTAATTTGTGTTCCAACCTCCCACCATACTCAATTGATATGTACTTAGGCTTTCCTATTTTCTGTTTATTAGGATTTATTTGAAATTTTTGCGTTTCTTAATCAATTTGTCTACCATAGATGGTTGGTATACATTGGAAGTGGTTATATATTTTATTGTGTCAAATTCCATTCTGTAATTAAAAGGGTTTAATTAAAGGTAGTTTTAATAGGCGAGTAATGAAACTACTGTGTTGCAAGTTTTTGAGAAAAAGGGAGATATGAAGATGTGTGTAATGTTAAATCTGTCTTTGTAGGTTTTCTGTATACGTCAAAGTCGTAGGTTTCGCCGTGTTTGGTAATAACGACACCTAGATAATATAATTGGTTTTCCATTTCAATCTCAATGGTGAACTTGAGTGTAGGTGACTAGTTATTAGGAAGTTCCTAAAAACATTCAACCGCCTTAAATTACCGCTGTACTGGATAATAGCGTCGTCTACATACCTATGATAATATATTATTCTACTTATGTTCTTGTTTAATTTTTTTTAAAAAGTTTGTTTTAAAAATAATTATATATATTTCTGACATTATTTCCGACAACTGGGAACTCAAGGCCAATCCATTCTTTTGAATATAGAAATTGTCATTGAATTCGAAGTAATTTTGATCTAAAACAATTTTTACTAGTTCAATTAATTTTTTTTTTGATTTTTTTTATCCATGTGAGTGTTGAGTTTAAGATTATCATCCAATATATCTATGGATACTTTTGTTGTTATGTTGGTATAAAGGTTAACTATGTCTAGAGAGGCCAGGGTGTAACCATGTTTTATTTTGGCATCTTTCACCAAGCTGTTTTTTAAGCTGTGGTAATTATATAAGGTAATTTATGCTCTTATGATTCTGACAAGTTTTTTGGCTAATTTATATGTTGGTGCTGATGTAAAGTTAACCAATGGCCATATTGAGTAGTTTGGTTTATGGACTTTTGGAAGTCCCTGTAATGTTGATGCTTTGGGGTCAATCAATTTTAGCTGTCTAATGTCATTTTTGTTAAATAAAGTTCTACACATACTAATTATTTCGTTGACGTTGACGTGATATTTCTTGGTGGGATCTTGGTCCAATTTGAAAATGTCATTGTTAAGCGATGAAATTATCTACTTTATTCACTTAAACATCTTTGTCGAGTATTACAACAGAATTACCTTTATCAACTTTAGTTAAAATTGAATTAATTTTGTTTGAAATAATTTTTCTTGAGTTTGTTGAATGTGGAAATTTCTGTTCTAAAATGTATTGGTTGGGGTTTATTACCTTTATTGTTTTTTATCACCGTGTTCTTGAGTTTATTGTTCAAAATTACTCGAACAGAGTTTTGTTTTCAGTATCCGTCATAGCTTTAATAACAGATTCGGAATTGATTGCCTCTTGGACAATGATATCTGTATCAAAGTTATACTTTAGACCTTTACATAGTAAGGCATCTTTATCTGTATCCAGTATAATGTTGTCGAATTACTAAGCGCGGAAAGAACTTACGTTTGGTTTTATTTGTTTGTTCAGATGGCTGGGATTCAGATGTTTTTCTCTGGCCTATTGACTTAGAAAGAATGATAGTCCTTATTCGTTTATCTATTATGTGCAAAACATTCTGTGACTGTGTAGGATATAAACAACTTAATAATTTCAAGTATGCCTTGTAAAGTAGATGATTTAATTTTGTTTTCTTTGCATACAAATACATGATTTCATTTTTCAACCATAGCAGTTCAGTTGTACGCTTTGTTCTTTGTGCCCCCTGCGAAGAATTATTGATTTTGAATTAACCCCTACTTAAACATGTTTTGTTGTATTTTACACTCAGGATTGTGTTAAAAACTTTAACTTTGAAACTTTTGGAATGAAATTATTGTTTAAGATGTAACAATGATTCTGTATTAGGTAAAAAAAAAAGCAATATATTGAGTTTTAAAAGCTGAGAAGTTAAATTCTGTTAATCTTGCCCAAAATTGTAGTCTATTTATAACTAATTAAAGAGCTCTTTTGGCTGTTGCCATACCTCAATTAGCCGCATATATAGCAAAATCGTCAATAGCAGACAGAGCATGTTAATTATAATACTGTTGATTACAGGGTCACCGTCAACACACTATATTGAAGGACACCATTCTCTAAATGATAATGACCTGACAATTTAGTTCCAACACGCACTCTAAAAAATCTCTTGCTAAGAATGTTTTGTATAAAAGCAAGAATATTGTCATTTATACGCCATGATTTTAAACTCTTCAGAATTGTTCTTCACCAAACCATATCATAGGCCTTTTCCAGGTCAAAAAAAATAGTTCAACCAGTAACTGACGCAAGAAAAAGGCATTTTGTATGGGAGACTCTAATGAAACAACCTGATCAGTAGATAATCGACCCTGTCTAAAGGGACATTGTTCATTACAAAGCAACCGGTTATTTTCAAGATACCAAACAATGCGCCAATTGACTAACCTCTCTATCTGCTTGCAAAGTACATTAGTGAGAGAAATAGGACGGTAACTTTCTCGTTCGGTTTTACCTTTACCTGTTTTCAGAAGAGGAATTACTAGCCTCCAACCAAGCATCAGGAAAACATTGGTCCTCGAATATACGATTATATATTTTAAGGAGAGACAGCTTCCCTGAAGTTGGGAGGTATTTAATCATAGAATAAACTATGTTGTTAGGGCCTGGAACGGAATTCTGCCCGACTCCATAGCAGACCTTAATTCCTGTAATAAAAATGGGAAATTTAATGATGATTCTTCTGATAAACCTACAGTGAAACCTCTAGCTTTCATTCCACCTGCCTAGCTTGAATTACCATCAAGTGGTATAATTTTTATTTTTATTTTCGTAATTTTAGAGTCTAATTCCATAGCATCCTCAACAACTGAAAAATCAGGTGTTAAGAAATAGGATGACTCCTGAGGTTGTTTTGGGAGGGGTTTGGAAGACCTTGCCGGTAGGGACTTAAATGGAATCTCTACTTTCACCAGTATAATTTTTAATTTTAGTAATTGATGACTTAGATTTTTATGCCAAAGTTTTAGTTGTTAGCTTTGTTGTCGAGGGACAAGTGTTAGCCTTATTATTCGAAAATTGTTTAATCGATGATTTCACTTTCTTGATCTTTGTCACAGGACACTTGAGACTTAGTTCAAAAACGTAGAGCAGAAGTGGAGGTAGATAAAATTACCACTGAAAGAGGAGTTAAGTTGCTTTAAGAAGTGTCACTGTGACCGGGTATACGTTTAGAGAAAATGGCAAGAAATTACCAATGGAAAAGGAATTAAGTTACTCTAAGAAATAATTATTGTGACTGGGTATATTTTTCGAGAAAATTACAAGTAATTGAGCCACATGCTCTGTTAGCAATTTAATCATCTTTGATAATTCATCACAGTTTGCACACAGCGGTAATTTAATTGAGGTTGCAGCAGCAAAAGATTTTTCTACAACTCTAAGCATTGAAGCTTTATATATCTTTCAAGCATTGTACCTCAAGTACTTGATACTCAAAATAGTCTTTCCTTCCTTATATCTAGTACAGCTGAAGGCACGTACAAGTTGATCACCACCACACTTTGAACATTTAGCATCATTCTTGTACCCTTCGCTATTGTGCCCGTTAAAATGACATTGACTGGATACTTCCAGTTTTGTACAATTAAAACTCAGATGCCCAAAACCCTGACATTTAAAACAATATCATAGGTTTGGAACATAAGATCTAACGACTAGACATTGGTACCCGGCATAAATATGGTCTACTATGGTAAGTGTGCCGAACATTATCACCAACAAAACTGTTGGCACTTAATTGCCATTTTCTGTTAACATTGTAGAAGTAACCTCAATCACAGAATGTTCGTATAATTCAGATTTTTTCTTCTCTAAAGTAAAGTGGAGTAGATTCGCACAAATGATTACACCCTTTGAGTAAGTCAAGAATCGATAGGGTTCCACCGATACCTTGACTTTATCAAAAAATAAAATCATCTTCATTAGAGACAAGCTTTACTTTTTGCTCTTTGTCTCCACTAAGAGAGGGTTTGCTGTGCCAGTAGCAGCTCTGTTGATTAGGAAGGGGGGAAAGCTTTGATAGATCTTTCTCTTCCTCAGTATTGCTGATCACTAAAAATTTAGAAGCTGACCAATTAAATGGTTAAGAAGCCAACTACTTAGTCTCTAATGCCTCTCAAAGGGTTATAGATGAAGCTGAACAATGCTCTTTAAACTCACAGTTGTTCCAGATTTGGCATTTTTGTGAGAAGTATCTATATAGTTTTTTGTTCAGCATTTTGTAGAAGAAGAATTGCACAGTTAATAATCAGGCATGCCTACCTAGCATAATCAGTAGCCCAAGCTACAAGAATTAAAGCGAGTTTCAAATTTAAGAGGGACCAAAATACACGTCTTCAGAACCCCTCTTAAACATAGAGGTGAGTGCATTTTAAAGGTATCCAAGTCACTTTATAAATATTAAATAGTAACCAGATGAAATAATTAATGAACAACTTTCTTTTCACTTAAATTCCCTTTATGAGACAGCCATCAAATATTATTATAATGACAAAGATTGAAGTTCATGTGATAACAGGAATAGGATTACATAATTTTTTGTGGATCATGATCTCCTTAACTTTGCACATATATTTTAAAGATTATCATCTAAATTTTACTTTATGTTATATTTATTCATCTTTGTATGTTTGTGTGAAATTGTGTTTTGGTTTTATTACAATATGACGAATTCTGTGAATAATAATGATGATGGAATCACGATCCTGAAATGCGTCTAAGGAAGACGAATAAATAAGTCTCTGACTTAATTATACTACTATTTATTATAGAGGTGAGTTCTGGTACGAAGTTATGGTTCCTCACCCCCAAGTTACTACTGACCAGCCACCAATGTATTCATGGAAAATTACTGACTCAATCTGACCGCACCAGCTATGGGTTCCAACCCCTGATTAACCCAATATCTACTTGCTTGCCAAGCGTAGCTAGGTGGCCAGTTCCTGAACCTCGAACTGTTAATATCCTCGGCAGTGTAAATTATACATCAGGGTCCACACATTAGAATGCACATCACCACTCCCAGATGTAACAGACAAAAGCACAGCGTTCTTTCTATCTCATACTTTACCCATAACTAGTTGTACCATCTGGAAAGAATGGAAGAGTTGCATAACTCAGTTGTACAAGTAAGAAAACTCTACCTACGAAAAAGATGTACAGCACAAATACAAAGGTGAAAGTGTAGGTTATTGTATAATGTAAATGAACTGTATGTAAATTACTAGCCTACATAGGTGATAGTTTATATATTGTGAATGTTAAATGAGTATTTGAATGGGGATAACAAGGGATGTTAGGTGGAGCTAACCTGCGAGGGTTCACATACACTAGAAACAAAATAGGTATCGAAATCGAACTTTGAAGAATACCACGTTTTAAACAACCGACTTTAATTGTGTTACTTCTGATTTTAACATACTATTGTCTGTTAAATATATACGTAACATAATCACCTGTTTGTGGTGATTCTTGCAACAAATAATATAATCTAATCTACATTTCTGTTTACCAAAAATTCTGCAAATAGGTTAAGTTAGGTCAGGTTATATTATATATTCAAATAGTCATAAAATTATACAGTTTAAAACCAACATGGGTTTAAAAATTTAAGGTACTAAATCTTGGCTCTAACTTTATTTGTTACTACATTTTTAGTCAACTGATGCATTCGAACATATGTAGCGTTCATACACCCTTCACTTCATTTTCGGTAAATACTACACCTTCGCCTTAGCGAATAGTAAAAACAAAATCTCTTAGTACCAAATCTGTACGTCAGCTAGTAATACCTGATAGTCAATGTCCATGTAAATCATTAAGAGATAAAGGTTAGATTGTAAAAAAATATCTTTGGACTTTAGTTAGCTGATTAGCTCCAAACAATCACGTTAATCCAATATAAGATTTCAGTTCATCATCTTATATATATATATATATTAGGCATGTGTATTATAGCTATTGTGACATATGATTGAATAATTACAATGACGTATGCAAATTGTGTTTCATTGCTGGTTGTAACATAAGAACATATTTGCAATGTTAAATAGTAATTAATTACTTTATTAGGTCTGGGCAGGTGACACTATATATATTACCACCTGACCAGACCTCGGCTAGGTGACTACATATATAGGTGACTGTTACAAATGCCTAAGTTAATATTTATGACTACGTTCGTCAAGTTAGTGAATGTATGATCTCTTGTTTTATTAGATCTAGCTGGGTGACTATATATATTGCATGCATAAAATATAGCCTAATATTCTGATGTTGAATGTTTGAAGAATAATATGACAAATAGGTTTGGGCAGGTGACTATATGTGTATATAGTCACCTAGCCAGACCTAATAAAACAAATACTTTTGAAAATGACAAATAATAAATAACAACAACTCACATTTAGGACACATCACCACTGGCAATACTGACATATAAATTGAGAGATGATACATTCTCTAACTTGAATAACATAATCATGACTATTAACTTAGACATTCATCACCATAGCTGGATTTCCATTCATAATAAACTAACCAAACATGGATTTTTGTACTTTTATATTTCATATTTTCTACTAAACTAATGTATTTTGATACTTCAAAAGTGTCTTGCAACACCTAATGATCTCATTTTTTCCAAAATAAGATAGGTAGCCTACTAGTAAAAGATTTCAATGATTTTCTTAACTAAATATCAGGGCAAGGTCGATTGCATAATTACCGTAAAAGAATTAGACAAATTTTGTTTAATAATGTTAATATCAATTTACTAAATAATTATCAAAACATGTTAACTAAGCCGGTAATTATAGAGTGTAGAGTCTGGTTGAATTTAGTGGCAAAAAACCATGAAATCGTTTACTACCTACCTTAATTTGAAAGAATTAAATAATATTTGATGTTAGAAGATAGGCTACTGTCAGTAGAAGTACCAAAATTCAATATTTCTGTCAAAAATAAGAAATATAAAAGTACAAAATTCAGGTGAGGTTACAAATCTGACATTAATATAAGTGACTATATTAGACTATTTAGCTTGTTTGTCGTTAATCACATGTTTATTGACGATATACACATTTCAAGTCTAGAAAAATCATTAATGTATAATTATTTCTCAAGAAAATCAGAATAATGTCAGTTGGAACATATGTATTAAGTAAGAAACGTACCTATGTATGCTTTACGCAATGCTCAATTATCACAACTGCCACCCTAATATTAGAATGTTGTTAGAATTAAAAGTAATGAAACAATGGTTTGGGCAGCTAACAAAATAGATAAATGTCCAGTTGATACAGCGATGCAATTTAATATAGAAATCTTGTTTTACATACCTCATTAAGAAACAATTGGATCTGGGAAGACCCATTTCAAGTATGAAAATCCATTATTTCTGTCTAAAATAAGCAATTTAAAAGTACAAAATCCTAGCCTCATTAGGTTAAGGTATCATACGGTAATTCATATGAAATGATTGTGAATATGTATTATTGTATATATAGTAAAGACAGGTCTGGTAAGCTATATATCTATATATATCAGACCTGGTAAAGAAATTACATATATACATTTACTTCTCGAGATGTAGTTCACATAATTCTGAAATTATATACCGTAGTAATACATATCTGTTATAAGACACTTTTAACGACATGCTATTCTAGACTTATCAAGCCTAGACGCACAGGCTCAATCTCATTGTATTTTCTGATTATTGAATGCAAATTTTTAAATTGCTTATTTTAGACAGTAATAATGGATTTTCATACTTGAAAATGGTCTTCCCAGCTTAGGGATGATCCAATATTTTCATAATGAGGTTTGTAAACTATTATAAGACACTTTTAACGACAAGCTATTTTTGACTTATGAAACCTAGACGTATATGCAACGCAGTATCAACTGCACATTTACCAAAAACAAAAGAATTTAGCTGTTGTTAGGTTAAATATAGTTCTGATAATGAAAGACTACCTTCGGCACGTGTCATCGCTCCATGCTTATTATTCAAAATAATATAAATATTAGGCCTATTATGTTTTTATTGGTATGTTTTATAGGTACTTACGTATTTACGCCACCGCAGCAGAAGTTGCTAATGCGCATGCGCCAATATTTGCTTACTTTGCGATATAATTATATATCACGACAGGTTTGGCCAGGTAGCTATATATATATATATATATATATATAAACCTTTCGTAAGTTTATTGAAGTTAATAATTTGAAATTAGATCATGGATAAACATGAGCTTTAAAAGTGAAGTGCCGCCAATCTACGCCTAAAATTTTTGCGACAAATCATAAAATGAAAGTATAGAATCTCAAAGCTGAAAAAAATGGAATTCTGCTTCCCTTAACAAGTTGACTGCCATGCAGTTAAAGCATAACTTGACCCTGGGGCCACGATTTTTTTAAATTAGATTTTTGATTTTCTGGTGTGTTTTAGTTAAAATAACATAGCTAAATAATGTTTTGGCTGTATTTGTCTCAAAAATACATTTTTTTTAAAGTGAGTACCAATTTGGTATTCATGGCCTGTGGCTGAGCACAAGTACCAATTTGGTACTCATACTCATGGTCATCTGCCGAAATTGAGTACCAAAATGGTACTCACAAAGTGTAGACATACTTATTTTATTTACTAAAATTTGCTATTCTCTTCTAATAAAATTTTTTTGTTGGCTAAATATCCATCTGAAACAGTATTGCCAACCTGACTTTCAGATGAAATCAAAATTCCTGTGCTAACAAAATATATAGTAAATATGGGTAATTTATGATAACATAAACCCATTATAACACTTGTAGAAGCATATCTTACTAATAGAAAAATATTTTATTTTGGAATGTTTTGTTGCACTAGTGAGTACCAAAATGGTACTCATGGCCTCACAGACAATTTAAGTGAGTACCAATTTGGTACTCATGGCAGTCAACCTGTTAAACCAGTTTGCTCTTTATTGGCGCATGCGCATTAGCGCAACTTCTGCTATGGTGGCGTTAATACGTAAGTACCGTTTATATTACATATTATTTGTCATGACAAATTCTTGACTGTGAGATTCCGATAATAGCGTGTTGTTAGATGCATGCGCATTACACCTCTTTTGACAGGTTAAATAACACTTCACTATATGAGTTCATAGTTGTTGCGGCAGGTCACTGTAAATATATATTGACCTAAACCAGACCTAGTAAATGAAGTATACCCATATTCTTGTATGTCACCCATCCAAATACTAACTGCGCTCAATGTTGCTAGATTTCAATGCTAAATGCTTTGAAATTGTGATTTTTTAGTAAAAAGTTAGCTCCGTATTAAAAACTTATTTTATTATTAATAAATAAGGTAGGCCTATGTAGAACACGATTTTTTTAAATTGCCAAAAAAAACGGTTACAGTTACAGTAAATAATTACCTACATTAATACATATAATTACCTATCCGGAGATAGACTACTTGTAAATCATTGAAATTACCGACATCGAACAAACGTAATTCACACTCCATGTTGACTGTTCAATGGTTTGAAAAACATTAATACCAAGCACACGTGGTAGAAAAACTATCACCCACCCAAGTAATAACCATGCTCAATATTGCTTTACTTCGGTGAACTGTTGAAACATCAAATATTATTAATTTTTACAAATTAAGGTAGGTAGTAACAGATTTCATGATTTTCTGACATTAAATTCAACTAGCCTGTACACTCTATAATTACCATCTAAGCCTAAGGTACTTTACCTCTAGGGTATAGTTCTGCACAGGTAATCCACTCCAGATAGGCTCTTCATAATTGAGGTTTACAGCTTTAGTTAATGAACTTGATACTTCGGATTTGTGTTTTTCTTCGGTTTCACAATGAGCTTCCGAAATTAAAGTGTCATCACCTGTGGCAAGTTTTTTTACAAACTTGGGGTTCTGGTCATTTTGATTCAATTTGCTGAACGCATATTTACATACTTTGTAACATCTACTCCCAACTAATGGTTTTTTAAATGTGGAATCATTATCATTGTAGGTAGTGATATTATCGTTTTTAACATTTGTTGAGGCTTCACTGTTCAGTGCCATTGAAAATCTTAAAAACACTTCAGTACAATAATACCAATGGTAAGGGTTAAAAACAGCTTACAACTAAAACCTCATTTATTTTTTAATGCAGAATAAAACATTACACCTCAATCCTAATTTATTGATCTTGATTTATTGTACTTCTGTATGTATAATAAATAAACTCCCTAAATCACTCTTTAAACGATTTGAAACTTAAAACATCGAAAGAAACAAGTAGAGCTCTAGAGTCTAGACAAAACAAAACTACAACGCCGCAATTGGAGGATGAATGATGATTGCGCGCTAGAGACATCATTCAAGTTAGGTACAAATAAAACATAAGGTTGGGTCCACATTACAACATGTACTTTTTGGGTCTAGTACAACAACATAGGACACTGTAGACAAGAGATTTGGTAGTTGTTTGGTATATTATAAATCAAATAATTTCATCTTTATAAATCACATACAAAAAGATAATTATATTATATTATCATAAAACAAAGAAATAATTAAGCACAAAGAGTGGACTCAACCAAATGGATTTTTTCACTCGAATAAATTGAACAATAAAAGAGCATTGTGAACAATTAAACGTTATTTGGAAAATTTTATTAAAAATTTAAAAAAAAAAGAAATTTTGCATGTAGATAGCAAACAATCAAACCTACCTTGTGTTAACTTTTGAAATGTCTGAAAATATTATTTTTCGAAAAGTTGATTAAAACATGAGGGAATGAGATATAAATGTAATATTTGGTTGCAAAAGTAGACGGGTGAATAAAATGGGTGATTGGGGGCAAACTAAGTATGTTTACAATTTAAAATTTGGCATATAGATAGCAAACATTTATATCTACCTACGGTTAAAGTTTAAAAAGTGGACAAAAACATATGTTTTGTAGAAGTAGATTCAAATATTAGGGCACGAATCAGAAATGTTGTATATAGTTGCACAAGTACACGCGTGAATAAAAAGGCATATTGTGGGCGAACTACGCGTTTTTAAATTTTGTAATATGGGATATGGATAGCAAACATTTATACCTATCTCGAAGTAAAATATGAAGAGTGGACTAAAAAACTATTTTTTTGTAAAGTAGATTAAATTTAAACTTGAGGGCCTTGAGGGCATAAGTGAGAAATATGATTTTTAGATGCAGTAGTACGCAAGTGAATAAAAAGGCGAATTAAGCTTTTTTACGTTTTGAAGTTTGGCATACAGATAGCAAATATTTATACAGATTATATTTAAAAAGTAGGCAAAAACCATCTTTTGTAAAGTAGATTTAAATATATGGACACCAGACATAATTTTTTAATTTTTAGTCGCACAAGTTGATGTAGGGTGGGGTTGAGGTTGAAGGAGGTGGGCGTAGATGGACGTTGTAGATGTTTTATATTGTACTTTTATAAAATATATAAGATAATATATTTACTGAAATCACAAATAAATAACCAATCTCAATTGTAGTAATAACATTATATTTTCACTAATACAAAGTTTCAATTGGAACAACAAAACACATCTGACTT
This sequence comes from Aphrophora alni, assembly GCA_963513935.1. Classification (NCBI taxonomy): domain Eukaryota; kingdom Metazoa; phylum Arthropoda; class Insecta; order Hemiptera; family Aphrophoridae; genus Aphrophora; species Aphrophora alni. Next base: position 16,515,714 of record OY740765.1, on the reverse strand, counting down.
ATTAATACAAACAGCTGATTGATTCTTCAGCTGATAGAATCATTAATCAGATATAACATTTGGGTTCCAGGGAGCGTAGAATTGACCCTGAAAAGAGCTAGTCGGTCTCAGGTGAGGCTGAGGAGAGGTAGGATGCGATCTTGGCTGCTATGGTTGAGTGTCCACCCACTATCGCCGGCGCCAAAGCACCTACAAATTCCTTTTCAGGAGGCGACTAGGGTGAAGCAAGATGCTGCCGTTGTCCGGATTTCTCCGTTTAATTTCCGTTACGGGAGGCCACGGGGTGATCCTTGGAGAGGCGACGATCATGTCGGCGAGGAAGAGGTGTCAGGGGTTTGAAGAAATAAGACGTATATGAGTTGAACAGGCTGTTGGTAGGCGGCAGGTGCTCAGTGTGACAGTTCTGTGTGTGGAAATTAAGAAATGAGTGTGGAGCCAGTGAAGATGGCTGGTCTCTCTGGAGAGTAGAGGTGATGTGATGTTGACTGTGAGTCTCTCGGAGGAGAAGTCAAGTGTCGGTGATCTCTCTTGGTCTCCCGGAGGAGAAGTGTTGATGTTCATAGTAGGTCTCCCGGAGGTGAAGTGTTTTTTTTTTTGGATTATTTCTGCGGGTACTTATACAACTTTAGCTCGGCAAGATTTAGCTTAGCTGGCCTAGGATTGGCTGAGTCCTAGACAATGAGCTGTCCATTGTTTAAGTTCTACGAGATTCGAACCAATCGACGAGCAAGGTGTGTATGATTGGTTTGGAATATTGTCGCGGAATTTCAGGCGGTCGTCGTGAGCTGTCGGCACTTTTACGTTTTGACTTTTGGCATATAAATAGCAAAAATTTATACTTACCTTGGGTTAGAATTTAAAAAGTGGATTCTTAGAATACAAATCCTAGATAGACTGTAAAGCACTTTTGGAATTGGAACACAAAAGATAGTAACGGAAACCACATGGAACGTTAAGGCTTTTCAAAATAGCACAGAGTTTGGCAGAAAATAAGCCGGTGATCCATACATATACATCCGAGAATTCCTCTCTCCATTATCTAGTCCCATAAAAACACATGTGAAACACTAAACACATTTTAAATTTATATAAATATACACGGAAAACAGTGTTATCAATTTAGAGTTGAAAAAAATTGAAATATATCACAATACGCACATTTAGATTGAAGAGAAATGCTAGCTGACCGGCAGACAGAACTCATATAACAGTTTTGGTGGCATTTTAACACGATTCATGTACATCTACGTAATTATAAATCTATGGATTGTTATAAATGTAATTGGTCACATATTCAACACTCACTTTTCAATAGCAATACACTGTCACTCTTTTATTGTGAACCAAAATGGCTGAACTTTGAATGTGTTATCGAGGTTATCGTGATATTTCTTAAAATGTCTGAATTAAGTGTTTTATCTTATTTGTGCAATATAAATTTTGCAGTTTTGTTGCCGTACAGTTTAATTATAGCGTGCTGGAATAAAGTTATCTTTGAGAAGTGTCGTGTTGTTCATAAAAATAGGACGACTGCTATAAGGAAGAAGGGATCCATTCTTATGCAATTTGTTTTGTTAATGCAAGATACTAACTGCTCACGGTCTCATTTTACACATCATATTAAACAATATTTTGGACAAATATCACTCTGGTTTTACCATATAATATATTTAGGCCGATGTTCTTTAAATATAAGTGTCAAATCAATAACTAATGGAATGGGATAAAGTGCACCATATTAGTGTAACCCACCAGAGATAGTTGAAGTATAATACCCCTACATTTTACGGAGTAAAAAAAAAGAAATATACTATAAGAAATTTTATTTATAACCAAGTTGGAATATAAGAACTTAGTAAAATAAAAGATATTTTGGGTTATTATATTAGTTAATTTGTGAATATAATTTAGGATAATAGCTTGTAATTTAGGAACTAAAGACAATATGGATTCACATAAATTAAATTTTTTACCAGGAAATAGTGCTTTTAGTTTTTCTTCATGTTTAGATACAAGTTACTTAGCAAAACGCATAATTAATAACAGAAGTTCAAGTGAAGACTCAACCATTCAGTTTCATAAAATGGATATTAAGCGTGAAATAGACCAACCTTGTCAGTTTATTTCAGGGACCAATCTGGTGAATCACTTAGAGAGGTACTCTAAAAAAAATAGTTACCAGATTAAAAACTGTAAACCAATAGGTCTATCATCACAGGATCACGTAAGTGTAATGCCCATTTCGTCTTCATTTCTGATTGGTGGATATGTTGGGAGCAAAAGTCAAAAGGAAAATGCTCATCGCACAAGAATTAATGTACAGATACAAGATTTTATTTTTAACAAATTAGTTGATCTTATGGGAAATGCAGTTCAGAATGTTGGGAAGTATTCTAAAGACTTAACAAAAGCTGAAGATTACATGTTTAATATGACTTCTACTGATGAAAGAAAGAATACCGGTATGATAAGAGTATCTAAATCCATAAAAGAACTTATTGCTGAACATCATCACCCTTCTGAAATTAGTCAAAGTAGAATGAGTTCACGAGGTAAACAATCATATGCTGATGTCACCAAGACAACATCTGATGCCACAAAGACAACCATGCATAATCCAGTTCCAGAGTTACCTTTACATAATAAACTCGAAAATGTAAAATTGGAAACTCAGTTGCCAAAGATTAAAATGGTAAAACAATGTAAGACCAGTCAATTTGTTGATTGTAAAACAAAATCTACAACTAGGATGATAAAACGAAATAGCAAAAGGGACTATAAGCCTAGGCCTAAAGTTGATATTAGTTTAAGTCATCCTGAACAGAGTTGTAAAGGTTTGGATACTTTGAATAACCGAAAAAGTCAACAAAGAGTGCAAGAAGATAAAGTTAAAAATAAATCGAATAATTGTGAATTATCTAGATTAGGTATTGATATATTAAAATATAAAAAATCCAATAAATCAACTGAAGAATGTAATGAGAAAACAAGTAATTGTTTGGTAGGATTAACTGAAGTTGTTAACGAAATAAGTAGGCCTATACCAGTTTTAAGGACATGTGTTGACTTAGTGCCAGATATAAATAATAGTAAACAAAAGATTGATAGTTCAGATCAAATCAATTTGGAAGGTACACTTGTTATTAACTTTCATTCTTCTGAAAAACCACCAATAGAAAGTATGACTAGCAACAGTATTCACTTTGGGTTATCTCCTAAAAATAATTGTGATGTAGACGTAACTTATAATAATACTTCAGTATCAGTAGCTATAAAACAAGACAAAGAACAATTGGACCAAAACCGAATTCGAGCCATTTCTGAATGTTCTATTGATAGTGAAGATAGCTTTATAGTTTTTGCCTATGATTGTGATCACAGTAATGATAATCAAGGTGAGGAACCTGATGATGTAGTTTGGAGTGATGAGAGTTGTTTTTCTGATGATGGATATTCTGATAAGGTACAGTAAACCAATTAGGAATTGTGAGTTTTAAAATTATATTATTATTGTCTAAGGGGTAAATATGTAGTGTTCCTGTCATTGTGATTTACTAGCGAAACTTATTGCAATTCGTGTTTTACACAGGGGTGAAAAAAACATGTTTTTGTTCAAAATTTTTTATTACTCATGAAATAACATGTTTTTTGTTGTTTAAAACTCTCTAACTGGTAATGCTAAAGTGAGCTTAATTTGGTCATATTTTAATATTTTTTTAAAATAGTAATATTGGTAATTGTTTACTTAAATTTGGCTCCTAATTTTCGGGATTTTTTTATTTTTTTTATTGTCTACTACATACCTTACTTCTTAAGAATAAATAATATTTTCCTTTTAGAGGTCACTTTTTTTCACTGATAAATTTCAATCTAAAAACTACCAAATCCGACGTACAGTGGAACTTCTGTGTAACGAAACTCAATATCCAAATAAAAAATTCGTTATTGGGGGGTATTCGTTAATGGGAGGTTAAGGCCTTGAACTCATAAATCAATCCAGTGTTATGCTTTGGAGGCTAAACTACTGTATTGAATTAACTTACTTACCTTTTATCATGAAAATTCCATTTTACCATAGATTAAAACGGGACCATAACACTGCGGTGTAGAATAAAATTACTGCAATAATTATGTTTGAACATTGCACAATTTATTATTCACATAGACTCTAGCAACAACACTTAGGAACAAAAAACTGGCGCCACCACACAACAGCACAGGTACCACACTAAATGCTGAATGAATAACAACCTCCTCAGTCAAGAGCTGGGCTCACACTAACAGTTATTATTAGAATGGAAGGGGAGGCCGAAATCAACCGCGCAGCATCTGCAAGAAGCCTGAATCGACCGAAAACGACCATGCCGCAGCGAATGTGTTAAGCTGTAGTCCTCACCTAATGGTTTTAAATGATCCTAAAATGTTGTAATCAGTCGGATTTGTATATTGTTGATTCACAATGGTTGTCAGTAAGATTTGAGTCACAGTCATCTTCCTCTTCGGCTATTACAATTTAAATTCTTGATGGCCCAACGTCGCAGCAAACTCTAGAGTCTTTTCTTTTATTATTGAACCCGATAATGGAAGATTTTTTTCACGCATCACCGTTATCCACTTCATCATGGCTTCGTCATTGTCCTCATAAGTACACAATTTTTTTTTTCTATTTAAGTCGTAGTCATTATCTTGTTTCAAAATTAAATCACGATTTTTTAAAATTGTTGATAACGAACTTTGTGGGATATCAAATCTTTTTGCTGTCTTTTTTTTTTTAACACCTTTATCAACATCCTTTAAGATGGACATTTTATCTAAAACATTTAAACACTTTCGCTTTGACATGATGCATGGAAAACCTAACACTTTGAAAGACAACTGAGAACTGAGAACTGCAATTAATACAGTAGGCCTACTGTATAGCTTAAGTAAGGCTCAGTTCGTTTCCCGGAATTGACAGTTGGAAGATGTGGCGAAACGGCTGTTTACTGTAGTAGGGTGGGTAAACAAAGCTTGACACATTTATGACACTATACAGTATTTATGGTTTTTTTCTTCTTAAAGCTTTGGCTTTCCAAAACTCAATTTTTTACTGTGTGCTATGTATCGACTTCATTATGGAGAGGTGTAGCATTCGCTATAAGGAAGTCAAAACACATGCAATATTATTTATAGTTCATGGTGAGGAAAAAAACTTCGTTGTTTGGAGGATTTCGTTACATAGAAGTTCCACTGTATTTATAGGTTAGAAAAATAATAGCAATATTAATAGTGTATGGTTTATCCATGCGCATTACAAAATGACTTCGCTAGATCATTATTTCATATCACGACAGGTTTGTCCAGGTGGCTATACATATACATATATATATATATATATAACCATCGGGGCAAACCTTTTGTACGTTTATTGAAGTTAATAATTTGCTTACTTTGCGATATAATTATATATCTCTACAGGTTTGACCAGATATCTATATATATAGGCTATAACCACCTCGCCAAACCTTTCGTAAGTTTATTGAAGGTAATAATTTCAAATTAGATTATTAATATGGAGGATTCACACCATATCGTATGATTCTGCGATCACGGATATAAAGATTGAAATATCTTTAGTAACATATGAGATGTAAATGTAAACATTTGTTATTATATACACTTTCAAAAGTCCCTTACCACACTTGTGAATAAACAAAAAACAAACTTTTTGTCAAAAGTAAAATGTTTATTCGTTTTAGACCCTTATAGCTATTACAACAACAAAGTTGTCATCTTCAGAGGGAATCTTAACAAAGAATAAATTAAAACTATTTAGGCCTACAACTGAAGATGACAACTTTGTTGTTGTAATAGCTGCTATACAGATTTTCTATTCCTAGAAAAGGTCCATTTATTAGAAGTGTCCGATAAGGGAAGTTTCACTGTACTTAATAAATAATATATAAAGTATTTAAACAAAGGTATTTTTATTAATTAGTATGCATTATCACAGTTAGTAAACTCAACAAATGATTTATTACTATTATAGTTTTAGGGCATAATTAATTGTATTACTGCTAACATAAAAAGCAATACATGCAGGGTAGTCATATGAAATATGGGTATCATATTTTTTTACCATAAAAATTTGACAATAACATCAAAGTATTACTAAATTAGAAAAGCAAAAGGCTTGTATCATGGCTATGGTAAAAGATAAAGTTGCTTAATCAAGATTATTAACAACACTTATTTCGTCAAATTCGAATCATAATTCATACATTCTTGATTTTATCTCTGATTAATTGTAAAAACAGTATATACAATTTTAGTCTAATCTATAGCACAACTGCACAAGCACATCCACAATTCCAAATCTTGACAAGTCTGGCGGTGGTGATGATACATCTGAAAGATGGGGTGTGTATTATATAGTGCTAGATATTGAAATTCTGATAATGGATAAGCACATAGAAATTATTGATCTTAAACTCTTAACCTTGTCCTGGGCTGTGCATATATGATGCAAGTGATGGAAGATGAATTTTTTATTTTTTCTGATTTAAATAGGTTTATTAAATGTTGTTTTCCTTGTAGCATTTACACCTTACTGATATTTAGCTATGCTAGTGGCTTTATTTTATAGCTTGAACTTTGGTATTTTATTGATTTTGTTTGCTTTCCTGCTCTTGTAAATTTCACAAAACTTGTAAAACACCATTACAATGATGAAAAGAAGTCTAACAATGGAAAATTGTTTTGCTTCAAAAAACTTGTTTAAAACACACTTGATATTTTAAACATTATGTTTTACAATTAATTCAATATTTGCTAGTAAAAACGTATAAGCGGAAAAGCAAATAATTAAAAAAAAAATAATAAAAAAAAATATGTTTTAAACATTGCAACCCTGTTTCTACATATTTTCTTTTGGAACAACTAGATCATCCTTTATTATGCTGTACACTTTTATAGTCGATATGTGCGCTATTAGTCCCTTGGTAAATGTCCAATCGATAATCAGGTTCTGCCCAAACGTTAGTTAACATGTCTTTGTTAATGGTTGTCATTGCTTCATTAATCCTGTTCCTTAAGTGATTTAGGTCATGAATTTTTTATCGATAAACAATGTTTTTGATGTACCCTCACAAGATGAAATTGCAAGGTGTCAGGTTTGGACTCCTTGGAAACCAGCGTATAGGTGCTTGCCGGCCTATCCATCGATGTCCAAACTTTTCACTCAAAGTGTCTGTGACAAATGCGCTAAAGTGCAGGGATTGCGCCATATTTATAGATTACCTAACTCTAGGCTTCGTCGAGCTATTGACTTCTTAGGACTTCTGATTGCAGATTGTTTAATAAGTTCAACTTTTCGTCTGATACACTTGGTCTGCTAGATGATTTTAAGACCTATATTATATTTGTTGGTAAAAATTTTGGTGCAAGTTTAGTACATCGATCTAAAGATTAGATAAAACATTTTGCCAAATTCATTAGTACAAACCTTCCTTTGAAAAGAAAAGTAATATTTGTATGCTGAATTCACTTTTCACTGTAAAATTTGAAAAATAATATTTGTACGGTGAATTCACTTTTTAACTGTAAAATAAGAAATTGTTGTAACCAAAGTAGTCTAATTACAAATGATCAGCTACTAAATAGGTTATTACAGAATTACGTGAATATTGATTATCGATCAGACTAATTGAGCATGTTTAATACAACTTATGGCAATAATTTTACTTTGCCGTGAAATAGTAATATTAGTAAATAAATATAAAATAATTTAATGTTACTTGTCTTTTTCATCAAAGACAGATTAGGATAGATGAGGATCTATTATATTAATATAATTCTACTATTATTTACATAAAATATGGTTTATATAAGATATTAAATTATCAGAATTTACATATTCTAATAGAAACTGTTATGACAATCAATGTGCATAATCTTACAAATGTGAATCTTGATATTAGTAATCTTTTAGGTATTTTATCTATGGATGTTGTTTATTGTAATTTGATATTTGAATCTAACGGTTAAAAATTACATTCATATCGAAATTTCACACTTGAAATTAGTTTCTTTTTAAATAGGTTTTAAAGGCCTGTAAAATATAATAAATATAAAAACATATATAATTAATTTGGTAAAATGTATACATAAATGCTGCAAATAATAATAGGCCACTTCAAATTTCAAGTTCCATGGTGAAAAAATGAATGGCACAGTAAACTATTTTTTTCCCCTTTTTAATGCTATATTTTTCTGGAAAAAAAAAAATTGTTAATTACAGCAGTCTACATTATTCACTTTTACTGATGTTGTTACTCAGTTTAAACATGTTAAAAATAATTTTTTGATATACAGAACAGAATATTTAATTTTTAACTTTGTTATGAAAATATTGCAATTTACAGATTAAATTATAGAAAATATCTTATTTAAATGTTTACAAAATATAAAAATTGCTAGCAAAGGCTCTGGAATAGCCATGCTCTTAGATCATTGTTCACTTTATCCCCAGTATTCCTCCTCTAATTAAATTGGTTACACATACAGTATGAACCCTAATCATGGACCAAACATGACGTGGTGCATACATATCTTAGCTTCTTTGTCCTAAATGTTGTCAAGTTTTACTGATTTTTGTCTTTTTTAGGACAGTTATAGCTATCCACAGTGTGCACAGGTTACAACAACTGATAGACTAAAATTTGAATGTTGCGGTGATTCAAAGAAGACTGAAACAAAACCTAAGAAAAAGGTAATTATTCATTACTAATACTAAGATATTTATGTTTTATAGCGATGTAATTTGTTTTCATTGTTTACAATTTTTTAAATTAGGGTTTATAGCTATTTGAAACCATAAATGGAAAGTAGGCCTACACATACATATTCTAATAAAATTAACGTCAGTTGGTGTTATTACAAGTGATTTTACATATTACAAAATTATAAGACTAAATGATCATTAAATGCAGTTCAAAATGCCACGATTTTTGTGAAAGAGATAAAGAAATAGTTATATAGATAGATTTATTTTATTTTCCACACATTTCACAATGATACGAGGACCGTTTAGAAAGTAACCTCTGGTTTGATACAGGGTGGGACGTACTGCTTCTAGGGTGATGTGTTTTATAGCTCAGTACACACCCAGCTACGCTAGTGGGAAGGAAGTGCTACAGTTCATTCCTCCATAATAATCATTCAAAATGAGTACTGAATTATATAGAATAATAGTAAAAAGCTGTAGTTTTAAGATGTATATATAAGTTTCTGTATTTATATCTCTTGTTTCATTTATAATCAAATGGAGGTTACTTTCTGAAAGGTTAATTTCTTAACAAGTAATTATACTTTGTAATTTATACAGTACAGTAGTTCTCATTTTTTTTCATAAATATATTTAACCGTTTATTATTTTAAAAATACTTCATTCACTATATATACAAAATGTCCCGAGAAAGGTAAACTGGCTATTAATTTTTGGATTATATGCATCTAAACTAACAAAAAATATCAAATAACATTGTATAATTATTGTTAATTTTATCCTTTTCGTTAATTTATTATAAAAATATACGTAACTTAATATAATTTACCAAAATTGTAGATAACTTTCAGATTTATTTATTTCTAAAGAAAATATGCCTAGGCTACCACAAAAGATAATTATGCATTGAAGCTCACCCTAGATTTTAGTCACTAAAAATCATGCAAACAAGCTGTTTACCTTCTTTGTCATTAATCAGATATTTTTAACATCAGGAAACAATTTTCAAGTTTAAAAATCCATTAAAACCCTAGAGCTGCTATAAAAATCGTTTAATCAGAATGAATTTGGCATCAATGGAAAGCTAAAGATTTGAAATTGAATTTTCATGTAATCAAAAGCCTAAAATATGTAATATGTCATTCAATTTAATTGGATGAAGTTAGCGTTACATGCTGATCAACTTGATTAGCGCTGGCGAGTTGTCATTTTGTCTCAAACACACGTCACTTTAGTTTATTTTTCATAAACCTTGAGACTGTTTTTTTAGATAAATTCTTCCTCTTTTGATCTGTACTTTAAAAAATGTTGTAGCATTTATGCTTAGGAAGATATAGACAGTTTTCTGTCAAAGGATATTTTCCGAAGATTTTGCCACGGTTTTACGACACTCCACGAATCGATAATATTCCGATTATTAGATATGTGTATATTTGGAAGATTTTTGTACAGAAGTATAGTATAGATTCTGCTTTTTCCGTCTATATATTATAAGTCTAGGTTTCTTGAGCATAAAGCCAGTAAATCACCACATGAAAATCCACTTCTGAGGTCCGATTTCGCAGTTTCCCATTGTTTTGTGCATGAAAATCAGTGTGCTTGTTCTTATTTTGTAAGTGTAATTGTATGAATATATTTAGTGAATTTAAGTCATTACATATATTTTTGTGAAAATATATATTATATTCAATCTATATACACAGTTTATTGTTTCAAGTGAATATTATCAGTGAAATTAGTTTTTGTGCTTTTTTTTAGGTTAGGCCTAGCTCATCATTTTGATTCCTCAGCTAACAGCGACTTTTTTGATTCCTGACATACTAACTCCACAAATTTTATAAAAAAACACTTTTTTCATAACATATTTGCATTCTATACATCTTTTTGAAAAACATGGTATTTTATGAGGGTAAATATCCAGTTCATACTGTGTTGGGATTTAATATAGAAATTTCATGAAATTGTGTTTTACATACCTCATTATTGAACAATTTGATCATCCTTAAGCCGGGAAGACCCTTTTCAAGTATAAAAATCCATTATTTCTGTCAAAAATAAGCAATTTAAAAGGGTAAATATCGGTTGTACCTCGTTCTCCGATTTTTCTATAAAAAATTATGAAAACAAAGTATTTACCTTATAATCAAAGGATCAGATCATATTATTTGTCACAATGAACATTTCAAGTCCCAAAACGCATTTCTTCACTGTTAAATAACACGTAGAAAACAATGGAATTGTTAGGTTAAATACAGCTCTGACAACGAAAGATTACATTTGTCAAGTCTCATCGCTCGATGTTTATTATTATAACTAATAATATAAATATTATATGTTATTATTAATATTAAATATTATTTGTCATGGCAAATTACTGACCATGTGTAGTTCCGATAAAAGCGTGTCCATGAACGCATGCACATTACATATCTTTTGACAGGTTAAATATAGCTACACTGTATGAGTTCATAATGATGCGAACTAGGTCTTGGCAGGTCACTGTATATATATATATATATATATATATATATATATATATATATATATATATATTTATTTATTTATTTACCTAAACCAGACCTAGTAAATGAACTGAAGGTCATGTATATATAGTGACCTTTCCAGACCTGTAGTTCCTTTACTAGGTCTCAAAGAGCAATGTGAGATTCAACAAGCGATCATACATACATTCAGTGACTTAATAAACATAGTGATTAGTATTAACATTGGCATTCCTAACCTACATAATTGGATTTCATACTTTTATAAATCTCGTTTTCTATTAAACTAATGCATTTTGGGACTTAAAACATTTATTGCGATTAATAATATGATCTGATCCTTTGATTACATGGTAAATACTTTGTTTTTATAATTTTTTATAGAAAAATCGGAGGATGGGGTTCAACCTTTATTTACCTTTAAAAGTATGAAATCCTAGACTTAAGAGGTTAAGGCATCTGTCTACTTTAATTCCTATGGCAAATTGAGTGTATCAGTCTCATTTCTCGATATTTATGTTCATCTGCGCAAATAGGATATATGGTTACCTAACCAGACCTTGTAAAGGAACTACAGGTCTGGGAAGGTCAATATATATTTATAAATCAAAATTTATCACAAATCTTAAACCAATCTCTAATACAGTATAACAAACACACAGAACACAATTCTCATAAAAACACGATCAGCATCTTTTAAACTTGTGATAAATTAACTATGAGATTCTCCGGTTTCGAAATGTTCACTCATTAGTTTTGGTATTAGTTCTGCTGAAGCTATATTCAGATCAGGAAAAATTTGTTTGATTTCTTGATTTATGATACTTTCCTAATCCAAACCATTATTATTAGTTATACTTGGATCCAAATGCTTCTTTGTATCCATTTAGATTTAGTTATACGGGGTCATCGAAAAAGAATGCCGAGATTTCAACTAAGTACAACTCAAAAAGTATTAAAGATAATTTAAATATTTTACATTGACAATGTACAGGAAAAAAAGAAGTTTTTTTTAATACCTTAGTGAGTTTTGATGTGACATCCATTTGTTTGCTCTGCAGGCATCTAATCTGTAGTCAGTTTCATACCAAGTGTGTTGAATCATTTCTGGGGTTACAGTCGTGATAGCGTCAGAGATGCATTTCCGCAGATGCACCAAATCACAAATTTTCTCAACATAAACTAGTTCTTAATGTGCCCCTAGAAAAAGAAATCCAAAGGGGTAAGGTCTGACTTCTGGGGGGGGGGCAAGGAATAGGTGCATCTCTGCCAATCCAACCATTAGGAAATCTGTTGTTGATGGTATTGCATACAGCTAGATGATAGTGAGAGGGAGCTTCATCTTGTATAAAATGACATGTCCAGATTGTTGTTCAATTTGTTCGAACTGAGGAAACACAAATTGTTCTAGCATATCCAGATAGATTATCCCGGTAATTGTTCTTTTCGCAAAAAAGAAGGGGCTCGCAACTTGGTCTTGAAATAACCCGCACCACACACTCACTATTGTAAAGTCTCATACGTACTCATTAATTTCGTTAGGTTGTTGTGATCCCCATATTCGACAGTTGTGACGATTAACGCAACCATTAATGTGAAACGTTGCTTCATCTGCTAACAACAACTGATTTTTTAAAAAAACCAGAGTGTCATCAATTTCATTTAGCATAAAAGAATCATATTCTATTTCCTTAGGCCTATCCGTTAAGAGTCAACCCAACCGCTCACGGCTCAGATCCCCAGTTTAACATGGGGCGGCTATAGTTTATGTTTTCCTTACCGAGAACCAGCACGTTCAGTAAAAAATCGTAACGGCCAAATAATTTGTTACTAGCATACGTATCAGCCTATATAAATTTGTTTACGAAAAGTTTTGTTTTCTATTTTTATTTTAAGAAATGCAACATCTATTTCTCCATAAGACTTCTATGTTTTTCTAGCAAAACCAATTCTGTTGTAAAAATTCGATCTTAAAATAAGTATGTTTTAAACTTAAACATACATCAACTTAAGTATTGTGACGTTAAAATTGCCGTCTAATATTTCAGATATATTCACTAGAAGTATTTTATTTTGTCGTTTTAAAATACCTCTGCAATTAGAGTTTACAGAGTATGTGGATCGGCGGCCGTGGTGGTTCATCGATGCCACACCAGGTTTCACTAGCGTCGCTCACCGGCAAGGAAGATTGCAAAGGTCATACAATTACCGGTATCATTCTTTTTACCGACTTCAAAAAAGGAGGAGTGTTTTTCTATGTGTGTTCGCGCATATTTCCGGAACGGTTCGAGCGATTTCATTGGGTGTGGTTTCATTTAAAAGGGTATGGTCCCGAGATGGTCCCATTTCTTTTCTGACTTGATTGAGCCAGTATTTGCAAAACAATGCCAAAATGGCGCCTGGTTGACACGACTAGTTGGAAATATTATTGTTTAATATTGATAATATTGAATAATATTGAAAATGGTATATATATATCGTTTAAAATATTATTTCAAAATAAATTGAAAGCTACTTAATAAAAGCACTAAAAGTGACAAAATAAATAATTTTTTAACAAAAAAAGACCGACTTCAAAAAAAGAACAAAATTAAAAAAATAAAGAAAAAATATATTCAACATTAATGTGTAATAAATATAATTTTAAAAAATATAACATGTAACTAAAAAGTATTATATAATAATGTGTTATAATAGTAATTCCGACTTCGTAATAATTATATTCGTGAAATGTAGCCTAAACTGATATTTACAGAAACTAAAACGAGTGTTTATATTTTGGTTTTTTTTCTTTCTTTTTTTTTTTTTTAACTCGACGCCATGATTGTTCAAGCGATGAGCTATTATACCGAATACTCTATGACACGATTCTTTGAAATTTTGTCTTTTTTCTCTTATTACTTACTATACTTGCGAAAATACAATTTGGTATTTTTATTGTAAGTGCACAATATATTTTAGGTATAAAGGCTAAATAGCGAGTAGTCCTATTTTTTGACACGAGAAGTTCAAACGGTCAATTATGAAAAAAGGTACCTCGAAAGGTGTACTCATTATAATGAATGCAACGAGAAGAAGGGGGGGGGGTTGTCATTAACTTTTGTTTCTTCAGCAATTACATCGTTGAATCGATCGTGGCGTCGACTTCAAAAAAAAAAAAGAAAAAAAACATGATATAAACACACGTTTTAGTTTCTGTAAATATCAGTTTACATTTCACGAATATAATTATTACGAAGTCGGAATTACTATTATAACACATTATCCTCTATTTTTACCACACACGTTTTTGCCTCCATCAGTGTAATAAATTTCAAGTTTTTCCAATCGAAGGATCATTTTATGAATGGCACTTTAAACTCTCTTAAAAATATCATCCCCAGTAATTGTGCTCTGAATACTATCAATATCAAGAAGTTCTTCATAATCTTCATAGCTTTTATCTACTCCTTGAATAAAAATCAACACACACAACTCCAAAAAAAAGTTGGAAGTTGTACATGTGGTATTAGCTTTTAGCGATAAATTATAAGTAACCCAACCCCAAAACTAATGCTAACAATAGGTGTTACTGCCATCAAGAATCCAACATACAATAATTGGAATTGTTTATTAACAACACTTTTTAAAATTGTGGTGATTAGTCACCATTTCCCCCTCTTCCCCTACACTATCTCGTATTTACGCGAGGGACCAGATAAAACAGAATCATGGATCAATAGCCAGTGAGGGAAGACGTCTGGACAGTGTTCATCTTTGGTTTTGTTATAGTGCTGTAATATTTAACTATGCCTTGCTAAACCCAAAGGAATAGGGCCAGTATGGCCCTAGGGTTTATATCTGGGCGCATCGCATTTTTGCAATCGTAATATTATTAGTTAAACTAATTCACAGCCATGATAGGCCTTTTGTGTTAGTCCGACATGTTGTGGGAATACAGTGTAGTTAATATTAATATTAGTTTAGTGTAAATTGGTTAGTTTTAAGTAAATTAATTTTAGAATTAGATCGTCAAAAATGGCTAGCCTAGATTGAGATTCGCCCAGTGTACTTATATTAATTTTATCACGCGATCGGACGACCCGACAACGCATAACAAATCAGATCCACGTCGCCCCTAAGCCTACCTTCGCAAAATGCATGAGTGATTACAAACTAATCCTCTCAACGTAGCTTTCAATGGTAAGATTAACAGGAATCTACAATAAAAAAACCAGCGCTTAATGAAACTTTTTATTGTACAAATTATTAATAAATAAGGAAGACAAAGAATCCCCAAACCACAAAAACAGGAAAAAAAATTAAGTCCGTAATTTAAATCAACAACACAAACAAAACATATAACATATTAAAAGTGTTAAATATAATTTTGATAATATGAAATGGATCTTTTATTATGACAAACTGTTATTAATAAAAATGTAAGTGCTTAACGCATTTCATGTCTAAGTAAAAATCATTAAATCAAGTTACATTTATACTACCCTCATGTACATAGTCTGTTTGTGTGGTTTGGCTATTCATTATTTCTCTTATTAATATCATCACAGTGCTCTTTGGACATATAAATTACAAATTATTAATATTATTTACTTATTAATTAATTACTTATAATATAACTTATTAATTATTTAATAAGTACAAATTATTGTAAATACAAAATTTTAAAGTTATTTAAATGAACTTTTTGATAACATACCTGTAAGAGATATTGGGATGAAATGTTATATGTATAATCTTTGTTGGTAGAAGTTTACTTTCTAAAGAGAAAATGGTAGAAATCCATTTATTTATACAACCATGTTTACAATTTTTTTTCTTATATCGTATATCAAATTTATAAAATTGATTTCAAAATAGTTGAAGGTTATACAAAATTGATTCTCGAAAACATTCATTGGTAACATTTTTCAAACCCTAAAAACACTAATTTTGCAACAGTTTAAATTTTATGTAAAAGTGTGCACATTCATAAACACATGAGACCACCATACATGTGCTGTATTGTAAAAAAAAACCAGCTTGTGGTATTTATTTTTTGAACTTTTCTCCTAAAATAACTGGACTTAATAATTATGGAAGTTACTTATTATTATGCATTTGTTTATGTTCTATATTTTTTGTGATTAGGTGAAATTTGCTGATGAGAAGTCATTAGTAAAAGTCCATATGATGATTGCGTGGAATTATGCACAACGCATGGCTAGAATTGGACCTTGGGAAACATATGCACGAGATTCAGTACGTTTTAAACGCCGAATTTGTCATGTTAGTGCTGTTATTAGTCCTATCCTTGATGCTGATCATCGACAGCGGATCTTTTATGAGCGGTTTTCTTCCTCAGAACAGTAATTTAAGTGATCAATTATTTTGTGAAGTGGGTATTGAAAATTTGTCTTTCTATAAAATTTATTTTAAAACTATAGATGATTATATCAGTGATAATTAGCATTAAGGTTTTTTGCTTTTTAAAAAAAATAGGAAAGATAAAAAAATATAATTACCTTTAACCAAACCTTGAAAATATTTTACCGATAATATCTACACATTCTGTTATTTTTTAACATTTGTTTTATATTTAAAAACTGCTGCTTAATGTATTATTATATATTGGCAGATGAATATAATAAGTCACTGATCACATCTGAGATGGATTGCCATTCTGGCAGTTCACTTGATCTAAACTGAATTGAGGTAACTTTTTTCTACCTGTGCATTCTCCATCATACACTTTTCTGAATTTTGTTAAGAGATTTATAAATGACATGCATGTTTTAATTTTTATTCTTGATGTGTCATTTATGGAAGGAAGATTCTTTTCTGAGAACATCACCACAAACCTTCAATTCATATTTTGGTTTGATAAATATGATATATCCTCTTTAATAGACATATTTATATAGGTAATTATAATTATTATAAACAACTTCCAAAAATGGGTTCAATGAAGTTGAAGTATAAATCTGTTATCTCATAATTTAAACTAAATAAATTATTTTAATTAGCCTATAAAACATAAATAATATATTATTGTTATATTAAATGACACAAATTTGGGCAAAAAAATCGTATATGTTTGATTAACTTGCCTTTTAGCTGATGTTGGAAAATGGTTTACGGCTATTCAGAGCATCCGTTAATAGTGTGTTCCAAAATCAACAAAACATAATTTATTTTAATTTTGCAAATCTAAGCATACTATTATTTTAACATTATCTAGTAGTACTCATAAATTACATTAAATTGTAATGATTTTATTTAATTTAGAAAATATAGAATGTACTCTGAACAGACTATATTTGTTGCATTATTAGTACTTACGGCCTGTAGATAGCCTAGATATACAGGTTTCCAACACTTGCTCACGAGAACACGCAGACTAATTACATTGTGAAGTTAAGAAATGTAATTCTAGTAAAGATAAAAAATGAATAATAAACTGTTAGATATATTTATAATTAGAAAAAGTTAGTGTAAATGGTTTTAATATTTGAACACTCGTTAGAAGTAATGGCAATTTCATCAAGCTCTTTCGAATGGCTTTAGTAAAGAACTTTCAAATGACTTTCTATGTCATCTACTCTGTTAATTTATTAAATAATTTTTTCCTGAAGCTTATATATCATGACTATGATGGAATAGTTATGGAGCTAGTAAAATTAAGACTAGAAACAATTTATTTATTTATGAGAATATGTGACAATACAAAGCGATTACTGAAGATTTCTCTAATGTTTAATTTTTTTAAATGAAAATTCGTAAAAAAAACAATAATTTTGGAAGTACTATTATGATAGGATACCAGTTTGTAAGTTTTCCATCCGTAAATATTATTTATCTTATGAGAAATTAATAAATATATTAATTTAAGAAATATAATTATAAAAGTTTAACATAATGCAATGTTATACAGTTAACATTATTCTAAAATTTGTGTTATTAACCCCTGAACTGCCAGTTAGATTTTCCTAAATGGTACTAAGCAGTTTTTGATGTTTTGTAAGCATATTTTCATAAATTGCAAGTAAATGAAAACTATGAACTGTTATATTTCTACTCAGAATATCATAAATAACAAAGTGGTATGAAAAGAACATAAAAAATATTTGTGTTTACTCTAAAA
Organism: Aphrophora alni; assembly: GCA_963513935.1. Lineage (NCBI taxonomy): Eukaryota > Metazoa > Arthropoda > Insecta > Hemiptera > Aphrophoridae > Aphrophora > Aphrophora alni. The sequence continues at coordinate 16,497,326 of OY740765.1, read as the reverse complement.
ATAAACAAAAAATAATGTTTTTTTTTTTTTAAACAAACTCTCACATATTACAGCTTACACAGATATTATCAACATTCAATTCCATTATATAAAACAAGATTCACAATTTTATATACTGAATATGGAAATACATGTTTTACAATTTATTTACAAAATGGAAATGCTTTTTTATAAGTAATAAACACAGTAATAGAAATCAGCTACAATAAAAAACAACTGCTTTTATACAGGTCTACCAACCCGCATAACGATTGGCAGTTCTATGGTTAATAAATCAACAACACAAACAAAACATCTGACACATTAAAAGTGTTAAATATAATTGTGTTTTTGATAAGTAAAATTTAAAATTGCTCCTTGTGACAAACTGTGATTAATAAAAATGTAACTGTGCTTAACCCCACTTCATGTCTAGGTAAAAGTCATTAAACCACTTTAAGAACTTATTTTTGTGTACATCAGAAACTAGTTGTAAATGTTATTAAGATATAGTTTTCATTTCATTTCATAGTAACATTTTATTTTAGATACCAACATAAAATCTAAAAATTCATTTTAAAAAACGTTTATCTAATAAATTCCCTGGTAATTATTTGTTGAAAGTAACAGTACAGTTCAATTTTTAAATAGTTAAAATGGTCAGCTTAGATTTTTTAAATCATCAAAGTTAATAAATATGCTGATGAATTTTACTATAGACAATTTAAAATATAAGTACATTTAAAAAATGTATCGTATTTCCTAAGATGTTTATAAACTAATCGGTAATAAATATTTTGAAAGTGATATGAACTTAATAAACAAATAGGGTAATGTTTATTGTACCTTTGTCTGTTATTGTTTGAAATATGAATTTGTTGTACGGCTCTCACCTTGATATATATTTTATAATATAAAAGTTTAATAAATGGTTTTATCATCTTTCCTTCTTATAAATTCAATCCTGTTTTAAAATTTTGAACCACAAGCCATGAATTATGTGATACCTTTGTCTGTTATTGTTTGAAATATGAATTTGTTGTAAAACTCTCACCTTGATATATATTTTATAGTATAAATATTTAATAAATGGTTTATCATCTTTCTTTCTTATTAATTCAATCCTGTGTTTTAAAATTTAAACCACAAGTCATGAATTATGTGATTTATTTTGTTTACTTACACTTTATCAATATTTAAAATTAAATTGGAAAAAAGAAGACAATTTATCAATAAATATAGTCCAATTAAAATGTTTAATGTCCTTACAATAAAATAGTTAATTTATTAATTCCCTCCTCTGTTATTTACACACTTCATGTAAATAATATACCATTTCATGTATATCATAATTCTAATAACTTTACAAAAATAAATACTGACTCTAATTTTTAGGACATTGTTTTTTATATGTAACCTGTACAGAAATTTAACAAAGTTAGCTTTTTTTTTATTGAAGAGTGGTTTGTTCCTTATCACGTTTTACTTAATTAATCTTTACAATATTAATACGTTTTAATCTTAGATATAATTTAGTTCAAATCAGGTTTAGCTTAGTCCTGTTAATTTGTGGTGCACATTTTTTCCAATTTGATCAAATAATATTAGCCTTACCATGCAAATTTATGTACAAATATGCTTCATCTAATATTACAAAATATTCTAATATATTTTAGAAGCCTAATTTGAAAGACAGATTTACTTTGTATTACCCATGTTTTTCACAACTACTTTTCTTTTTTTTTTTTTTACTAGGTTCATAGTAGAGCCTTTTTACTGTCGTCATTTTCTAATTATTGCTTTGGCAAGTCATTAGACATTTTTGTCAATTTAAAAAATAATTAACATAAACATTAAGAACTAGTCATAGATTAACAAATCAATCATGTTTTCTTGAGCTCATGTATAATTATGCCACTGTAACATATAACACAAACATTAAGAACAAGTTGTATATTAAACAATATATATATATTTAATTTGAGGAAGGAAAGGGTTTTATATTTCCATGAAAATCTCAAATTCTAGCACTACAATAGTTTTATAATTTAGTGAAAAATCCACATTTGAAATCTGGAGAAGGGTCAAATTTTCCACAAAGTATTGCTAACAAACCAGTCATGTATGCCAAAGTTTTATTTAAATTAATTGAAAAAGTATTTTATCCCTTTACTAAATTTTAGTTTACAAATTTTCTCAAAGATATTTTTAATTTTTGGTATCCATACTGTCATATTTATTATTTTGCCCAAACTCATCATTTTGTTTTAATATAGTCTTATCTTCTGATGGTACTTTATGATTTTTGCTTCTTTTTACCCCATTCTTATCACGTTTCTTCTTTGAGTCTATTCTTTTAATTTTGTGTTTTTCCTGTCCTGCTATCCAGTAATCATCATCTTCATCACTCTTGCAGTTATTAGCAATTCTAAGATTTGCTATTCGAGAACTATTACGACCTGTTAAGTTTAAACAGTTTCCTAAATGGGGTGCAAATCTAGACGCTGAAAGGGGTCTGTGACAAGTTGGGCAACAACAGTCTTGAGATTTTTTCACATACTGTTGACCAAAAATATCCACTTCATTACTATCTACAATTGCAAATGGTTTCATCTCTTCTTCTGTAGCCTGGAACTGGTAACCACCAAAACGATTGGCCTGATGAACCTCAAATACTACATCAAGTATTGCGTCATCAATTAAGCTTTCACAAATAAAGGCACTCGCTGTTTCTACATTTTCTGCAGATGACATCATACGTACAAATGCTAGCTTTAAATCTGATACTGAAATATTTGGTCCTGGAGCATAAAAAACATCAGCCATGTTAACCTGTGGAAAAAGGAAAAAGTAAGGATGAACTGAGAATGAATAAATTAGGTTTTACACACAATTGGTATTTAAATTTCTACTATCACTTGAACTAACATTAGCAACGAGTTACTAACACATAAGATTAACCTGCAACAAATAAAATGCGCAGACAGACTGAGTCCTGACACCTACCCCAATATATACCTTTGGCGCAAACCTCCTCTCTTCTTTTGAATTTATTAACAATTATTATATTGTTTTAACATAATTAGTTCTAAGCTTTGCCAACTTTTTTTTATGTATGAAGGTAGCGAAAACAATAGAAATGAACAACAGCACTATAGGGCCTGCTCGAGGTAGAATGAGGCCACCAACCAAGGAGCCATGCCCCCATCCCAGTTTGCACCAAAGGTATAAATTGGGGTGGGTGGTAGGTATCAAGGCTCAGTATTGTCTGGTGAGAGGGGACTGTAATTGTTAACAAAATATCGAGAAGCAGTTTGTAAAGAACTGAAATGTATAGGGATGTAAATCTATAATGGTCTAATTAAATATTGATTTTTATCTGGCTCTGTAAAGAGGATATGTTTTCACACTTGGTATGTATGTAGCTTCATCTCTGGCAGTCTATATCACAGAACACAACTGGGAAAAATTAAGGTTAGATCTAGTTTTAATCCAGGTAGCGAATTTTCAGAAAATTAAGATTGATGTCCTAATAATAAAATTTTAAAATACTGTAAGAACTACTCACTGAATCTATTACCATAAAATTTACATGCAGTTTAAGCCTACAAGAGTATTTCGGATCAAGTTTCTTTTTTTCATAACTCAAATGGTCATCTGAGAAAGGAAAGGAGTAAAATTGTAAATAACTTAATTGCCATACAGCATGTACAGGTGGCTTGCAAGACTTGTACGAATTTCCATAATTATATAAATATTAAAAACCCTTGGTAATAGCTAGAATATATCACCAATAGATTTGTGCTGATATATAAAGGGTGTACAAAAAGTATGGAAACAGCTTCTAAGAACAATAAAAAATGTCTGACCTTTCATTTGAAAGCTCTTGATTTAAGCTCCTCATAAAAAATTCGTTTTAATATACAGGATGTTCAAAAATTTTCATGATATATATTTTTTCTTGAAAATTTCAAATGTACTGGTGTCATTATTTTTGCTGTTTTGAGTAAACCACTGAAAGATACATTTATATGATACAAATTGGAGCTTTTAAAGGGAAAGAATAACTATATTAATGATGAGAAGCTATGGAGACCATACTCGCTCTTTTCAGGAAAGAGCGTATTTATTTAATTTAGGATTGCCAGACAAACCCCATTCGTGAAATCAACAGATGCAAAATGTTTTCAAATATTTATGCAAGAAGGTAATGTTCGCAATTGTAGCAATAGTAAAGACTAAAATCTGCTTTCAATGAAGAAAAATCTCTAAATGTTTTAGGCTTTTGTGGAAGTATATAAAATATTGTTAAGAGGAACAGGTCTTCAGCATGATGTAAGTAATACGGCTGTCTATAAAATACTTTATAATAACAATTTTCATCTCTAAAAATCCACTTGGTACACAAACTTAATGAAGATTATTTCAAGAGGAGATTGGATTTTTGTGATGTTGGGATGAAAATAGGAACTTTTTCTAATCAGCAGTCTTCTCGGACTTTCATGCTTCGTGGCCATGTGAACAGACAGACACAACAGCAGCTAATTGAGAATTTAGTATGGATGTCAGAAACCTATACCCAATATCCCAAAAAGTTAATATTTGGGAGGGAATACTTGACAGAAACATGAACAGATCTCTTGTAAGTAATAGAAATTTGAATGGCAAACAATACCTCAATATGTTAAATGGTAAAATAGTACTACCTACAATAAAAATATTACTCACCAGCAAAAATTGAATTCGACTGGGTTTCAACAAAATGGTACAATTCCGGATTAAGATGTTGCCATGCATAACTTTCTGAAGCAGAATTTCCCAAATCGCTTGAATTAATCAAATAGCTGCATAGGTCACATAACCTTACACTGATGGCCTATTTTGTTTGGGGGGTTATGAAGGACCACATCCATCAAATAAATACAGTCGATTTGAATGAGTTAATACTTAGAATTAGGCAAGCTGCAGGACTTATCATGTCTGAAATTCTAAGCATGTTCAAAATAGATATTACTGTTTGCCCACTGTCGAAGAACTGAAGGAAATCAATTCGAACATCTGATGTAAAATATCTCAGGTAAAAATATTTTAAAATATACACTTTTTAAATACCGGTAATGAAGAACAAGATTAAAGTGTTCATTTGTAGCACCAATACAGTGTGAGAAAGTATTGTATTAATTTTAAAATGCTTTGTATATAGTAGTTGTTATTAATATTTATGAATAATTACTTCATAAAAAAATCTCAATATTATACAAGCGACAAACAATAATACTTCATTTGTGATCACTTTTGAAGTAAGTTGTCTTTGTCCTGTTAAACTATACACTATATAACAGCGATTTTCTGAGCTCTGTAACTCTAAAATGCAAGATATATATATATATATTTTAAATCTTTGAATGTACCTTTAGTGGATTACTCAAAAGAGCAAAAATAATGACACCATTACATTTAAAATTTTCAAGAAAAAATAGATTTTATAAAAATTTCGAAACAAAATGTATACAGGTTCTATTTTCTGAGAAGCTTAGACCAAGAGTTTTCAAATGAGAGGTGTGAGAGTTGTCTATCTTTTTTAGAAGCCGAGAAATACTGCTGTTTCTATATTTTTTTATAATAATAGTATACATAAGTTAATAGTTAAGCTTTCTCCAATTAAAAAAAAAAAATGTAGGTTTTCCTCTAGTGATTGTGACTGCTTTCAACTTGACTAAGGTATTCACCAATTTTCATTTTCTTAATTAGAAAACAATTTTGAAAATTATTGTGATATCAAATACGACATAGACTATACTGTATATATATATTTTATTATTTTTGTGTTCAGGAGTCCTTGAAACAAACTTGTTGTGGTCTCACTATGCAAGTTATAATAATAATAACAACTGAATTTTAAGAAATTTGCTGACAATGTACAAGTTTTCACAAAAACATGTCTTAGCAAGTTTAATATAGCACCCACCAATTCTTCATGAGAGTTATTACTTAACATCTTACTTAACTTTAGGCCCATTAGATTAATGAAGACAAGAGAGTAACCAGGCCCGTTTTTAACCCTTGTAGCACCCCTGGGCAAATTAAAGAGATGCGCCCTCCCCGATTAATTCATCTTTGCCAGTTTTGGTTCAGGAGGGATTTCTCAACTCCACCGAACTCCTTTTATTTGGTGAGTCGGTAAGTCTTTCCATTATCCACCACCTATGGACCCGCCGTGTTACGGATTGGCAACCGGCTACTGTAAAAACTTGCAAGTATTATTACTGCAATTACAGACGTAGGTGTTATGATTGACGTCACAACATAACAACCTTGTATTTTACAGTATCACGGACCACCCACCCACCCTAAAAAATAGTTTTTAATTATTGCAAACGTTTATTTCTATAGGCCTACATAACCATAGCTCATTTTATTTCAACTGTATGTTCACTTTTTAATTGAGTCTTGTAAAACAACTTTAATACTTCAACCATAATATCTCTTATTTCCTTTATACTCTCTTTCTCTTATTACTATACTTTATATATATTTATACATATTCCTCATACTTTCTCCTTGTATCCTATTTACATTATTGCTTTTTTTTCTACTGATCTTTGATGTAGCAAAACTATCAATTATATCTTTGAAGTCAAGCTTCAGTGTAATGTCATTCTGCGTACATAACAGCATTAAGCTATTCAGCTTTTCGTCTTTTATTGTAGAACGATTTTATGAATGAATTTATACGAACAATGTGAATTTTACGATGCGCGGGTGAAGAGGGGGAAAAACGAGTTTTCTGTTTCGGACGCTATTTTATAACCGATAAGCATGAAAATGTTACCAAATGTTCAGAAAGATCTGAAGAATGGTTGTGATACCTTAGAATTTTGATTTTTCAGCTCTATAATTTTTTATAGTTTTTTAAATTTAAAAACATTTATCGACATATACTGCCTTAATATGATTGAATTTTTTCAATTTAAAATATTTTTTTATGACCCAAAACCTTTGCGCCCCTTGTACGCTTGCGCCCCTGGGCAAGTGCCCATGTTGCCCAGTTATAGAATCGGGCCTGAGAGTAACACAAGAAAAAACGCAACACCATCAACTGGGCTTCAACCTATATAATTTCTTACGTTTCACTAGTTCAAACTACAGTGAGATATGTGCATGTCTAAAAAACTGAACTATGCCAGATGTTTGTTGGCTGTTGTAAGAAACTTAAAATATAATATACAGTAGTCATATTTAAAAAACATTAATCACATTTTTTTCAATTTATTATGGATTGTAATATGTTAAGTATTGATTGAAATAAATGTCTTATACAATTCTTATATTGTCTAATGGACAAATAAATGCTGATCTCTTCATGTTAAAATACATTTAGCATAATTTTAAAAAGTAAAATTCAAAAACCATTGATTGTAAAAGGTCATCTGTAGGTTTATGGTTATAAATAGAATATATACAAACCATAATACAAATTCAACTTAAAAAAATATAGGTTGGTCTGCACCCCACATTTTTAAGTTTGCTAATTTATGAACTTCACAAGATATTCTCAAGATTGAAATTATGATATAGACTATATATATATTTATTTAGGCCTAGATAATATTGTTTTTTGAAGCACCACATATTATATAAAGTTGAATTCTAAAGTGATTAATGGAACTAATTTTAATATTTATTTAAGAGGTAAAGTTTTGTCCCAATTAAGAAATCTCGATCTTCAGGGTTCTGTATCCTGAACTGTACTTTTTTTTCCTTCTTATTATTTAAAGGTCATCATCCCTTTATAAAAAAAAAGGAAGAAAAGAACATACAATAAAGACACCTTGCTCTCGAATACTCCAATAGTATAAGGGTCGAAAAAGAAAAACAGTTGATGAAGAAAAACCTAATAGGAAAGATGAAAAAAAGGGATCTAACCCAAGACTAGATAAAAAAGTGTATATTCAGCTAAATCTCTTTGGGATTGCCAAGCCTGTAGCCTACTCACTAAAGGGTCCTTAACTGTGCTGAGAGGACTGATCAATAGGCCTTTCTCTCTCAGAAGAAGTTAACCTATAAAGGTAAAAAGACAGATTATAGTTTTCTAACTATAAAGGACACTTTGATGAACAGATCTTTGGATTTTTCAAGGTCCATGAGGGACAGAATTTGAATGGGTGGAGGATCTTTCAAGGAGTTCAAGAGGTAATAGCTTAAATAACCCTTTTTGTTGAACATGTGTTAGCAGATGAAATAAAGAGGCAGGATACTGGATCAGCCATAAGTTAGGGAATGATCCAGTTGAAGCAATAAAATATCCCTTGTTGATCAAACAGAATTTACAACAGGCAATAGGATTGCTAACTGGATACAGACTAATAATTAAGATACCACCTAAAAATAATGAGGTTAGTTTGTCGCTATATCTCCAAAAACTTCAATTGTAAGTTATCGGTAAAGCATTAAAATACACCATGAGTTCTATACCAATTTAAATTGGTGAAAGCTATTTCAATCAATATTTTAGTCAATTGAGAAAATTTTATAACCCAAACTGCAAGTAAAATAAAATTACGATTAATTAGTAATTTGTTAAATACAGAAATGAACTCTGATCATTGTTGCAAACAATTTTACCAAATAGTAGTAGACGGGGTCAGTTTAGAACAGAGCCAATCAGAGCACAGCATTTTGGTCTCATGAATTTAGTTCCACCCCTGTAGTCATACCCCCAACCCAGGCCCCTACCCAAAATTCTATGTCACTCATCCACCGTCTTGTGACATCTTAACTTTTTTCCCATTGGGATTTGAACCTATGAAGGCCATATTTAAATCCAGAGACTGTACCGACTGAGCTATCATGCATAGTATTAATTATTGTATTGTTTAGCGATTATATAAGCAGCTATATTTGGAGTGTAGTTTTTCTGAAGATATATTATTTATAATTACACTTTTGGCAAGTAGATTACGCCACCGATATTTTTAATGTGTAATATGTTTATATGACGTGTATTATAATGTATAACAAGCTATTATATTATTTATAAACACTTTTGATACTAAAGTGCACTATTGACATTTTTAATTGACACATTTTGCCGAATGAAAAGTGTGTAAGCCCTACCTAAGTGTATGGGTTTAAGGTAGTAATAAAGGTTTTGTACTGTGCAGTCGCATGATTATGAACTTTTGGGTAAATATATATATCTTTGAAAATATTTATATCTAAATAAATGGTTATATATAAGTTGATGTATGTGTTTGTATATAAACAAAATGTTTAGATAAGTATATGTATGTATTTGTATTACAATAAATGGTGGTTATGACCTTTGGTAAGCGTAAGTACTTAAATAAATGCATACAAATGTCAGTGTATGTGCTTATATATAAACAAATATCTAGGTCTGTGTATGTGCTTATATATAAACAAATATCTCAGTCAGTGTATGTACTTATATATAAACAAATGTCTAGGTCAGTATATATGCTAATATATAATCAAATGATTAGGTCAGTGTATGTGTTTATATATAACAAATGTCTAGATCATTGTATGTGCTTATATATAAACAAATGTCTAGATCAGTGTATGTGCATCCACCCATGCCCTTCCTCCCTTCTCGGTGAGGAATCAGCTTTTGCCCGCTGCAATGATATAAAAACGCGTAGGGAGCTGTTTCAAAACCATTTTGACGGTGAAACTGGTACCTCCCGGTGGTCTGGCAAGTGTTTGGAGTTTGACCCCTGTAAAATGTGTCTCACCTCGGTAGTTAGTGAATGGAACGTCGTATGGACCTCAGACCTTCACTGTTGTGATGGATACATCGAATAAAATCGAAAACAGTTCACTTCCAGTTTGCCCAAAATGGTCAGTCCCGTGTTTGGTGTCAAAATATATATTTTCGGGTAAGGGGAACACAATGGGGAAAAGACCGAGTGCGTATCTGTTACCGTTTCCTAAATATCATTGGTCGCCATATTGAAAAGTAACATTTTTATCGTGAATCAAACAAAATTGCTTATGTCTAATTATTATGTCGAGAAGGAATCCCTCTACGTGCTATTAAAATAATTTTGAGTTCATATTTTCACCGGAAGTGGTCTTGAAAAGCGGAAACGAAAATGATTTTTCTGAATTCGGTGAGCATCAATGAATTTCCAACATCCTGAAACGTAGAAAATACTCTCTTGCGTCAAAGCATACCTACTTCCGGTATGTCCTAGGTCTTATGTACTTGTGTCCCTACCGTTTGCCCACTTGGAAAAATAATAAACACAATTCAGAAATAAATTTAGAGAATATGTTTGCGTACATCTGTGTATCATTATGAACTGAAATGCAAATGTACAACTCCGGTATGATAACTCACAGTGGATTGACTTGACTTCCGGTGATATTACCTGATAACACTGATTTAACTCCGGTAGTTTATCACAATCTGCGAAAGTTTCCTTTTGTAGTGAAATATTTATGCAATAAAAATAATTTCTCTTCTTTTAAAATGTGTTGTTTTTGCTGTTGTTAACCCAGCATTAGTTAGAAAAGCAGGCTATTGACTAACTCAGGTGCACACCTAACCTCCTCCCATGCTTCCGTTGGCCAAACAAGTCAGAATTCACTGCTCCATAATGTGTAAAACGATGGGTGATCAGGCACCAAGCACCACCACCACACATTTTAAAATAAAATATTAGAATAAAAATACAAATTATTGAACTGTTGTCATATCTTTGTATGCAAATGCTTTACTTCTATGCCACTACTATTTATTGCGCTTTCTGATATTTAAAAAAAACTGTGTTAATAAGTTGCAATTTCAAGAGTAATTTTTACTCCTTTAATCAAAAGTAAGACAAATTTTGCAACTACAGTTTAACTATTATATAATTTTTATGATTCTGATTTTTCAAGTGTGTGTAAAGTTTGATGTTTATAAAAGTCTGCAGAAACATTTACTTTGATTAAAAAACAATTATTTTTTTGTACTTTAAGTCTGAACAAATTGATATACTCTTCTTGCTAGAAATTAATTACAGTAACAAGTAAATGAATTTGTATTAATATGAGGATTGAACCCAAATGTGTTGGTTCTTATGCCAATGCTCTACTTTTGATCCAACTTATGGCTAGATATACTTTTCACTTGTTTTTACTGTAATTGTGTAAAGTTACTAAACTCAATAATCTTGTAACATAACATCTACATCTATAATAAGTGTATTATATAATTTTTATACTCAAACCACAGTTTTTCATACAATTTGATTTCCTATGAGTGTAAGGTTTGTTAACTACAAAACCGTTTATAAAAGACATTTATTTACTATAAACAAGCACACCTCCGCCTAATGACTGTGCTTCTTAGTGACTATATTAACACCATTTATTACTAGTTTTGCTAACAATAAACCTTAATTATTTTTGTCTTTTATGGTATATTATGAGGTTAGTAAAGTAGCATAGCTCAGTTGTAGAGCACACATTTATCTTACCATAGTTTGGACTAGTAAACCATCAAAGGTTGTGTAGATTCAAGCCCAGTTGATGGCATTGTTTTTCCCTGAATTCTTTGTATTCATTAATCTGATTGGGTGAAAATTAGATTAGTAAATGATGGCATTAAATATTGAAGTACCAGATGAATGTAAATCTAGGTTTACCTAAAAATTTGATATGTAACTGTAATCAGAATTTTACACTTTGTAAAAAAATCAACAGGTTTCTCTGAACGCTGTTGACATACAACATAATATTACAAACATGAATTCGACAAGCAACATTAATTTTTCTAGTTTAATCTTAATTGTGCTTTTATTTTTTACTTTGTCACTTTAACATCACATAGGATAATTAAAAAATGTACAATTTACCGTATTTGCTCGCATACGACGCGCACCCCAAAAACAAGATTAAGTTTTTATGAAAAAAATAAAATGTTGGTAGGTAATATTTTTCTTTTAAATATAAGTTTTTTGCCATTTGCCAGTACTGTCAGCATGACAGTACATCGCTGTTTTTCGTAACCACAAGTGGGAACGCGAACAGTTTTATCTCCTACTGCATTAATTATGGAGTCTACTGGCATGTCGAGCAAACTGAGGTTTAATCAGCATTCCCAATTTGCCCCAACAGAAAATATTTTCCTGTCGTAATCGAATTACATGTCTCTGAAATGTGACTAATTTTTATTTGTAGGCATCCGGCAAACATTGGCAAATAGATGTTCGTTTCCTGATGGATAACCCATACCTCTTCATAAAACGACGTAACCAGCCTCTGCTTACTTTGAAATCTACATCTGAAATTTGAAAATCTTTTGCTATTTGTTTTGCCTTTAAAGTTGCCAACTCTGTTGATATAGCCAACCCTTCTTGATGCCTATCTTGAACGTAGGAAAATAGCTGTTCTTCTACTTGTAGAAACTTTGGTTTTCGTCCGCGAAATGCTCTTCTATTTTTATTGGAATCTTTAAGCTTCTCTTTTTTCTTCCTCCAATCTCTTACACAGGATTCCGTAATGCCATACTAACGGCCCGCTTCACGATTACCAATCTCTTCTGCTTCAAGAATAACTTTTAATTTTTCACCAGCAGTAAATGAACCAAACACTTTACAGAACTTATTTTCACTTACTCATTCATTCCTCATACTGTCTAAACAGAACACACGCACGATCTTGACTGGGGTACAAAACTGGTCTGTATAGTGTACATCTATGAATTTCGCGTAAGATTTTTTTTTAAAGGTGCGCGTCGTACACGAGCAAATACGGTATTAATTCAAGTTTCCCAACGATTTGGATCCATTTTTAACAAGATCCAACAACATTATAAAAATAGTTTAATCTTGCACTCAAGTCAGTTGATCAAAAGATCACCTAAAAAAGAAATACGAGTAATTGCCACTGCCCGTTTTAAGTGAGAATTATAGAATTTTATAGAAACCTAATATCATATTACATTGTGTATGTGGTGTGTGTTACCTTTACAGTTTTAGAGAAATTCGACCTTAATGTCATCTTTTAAAAAAATCTTCAAATAGCCTAACATACATACAGGCTTCCTATTTTGGTCCAATATATTTATTTTCTGAACAAAACAATTTTAAATTGAAAGGTTAATTTCTAGTACCAATTATTATTTTTTTAGTTTAAAGGCAAAACATTTCTCTGTCATCATTGTCACTGCCTGATCAATTATTTAAATCATTAAAATTAAATAAGCTAGTCATTACAATTTGTTTTTCTTTAATTAAAAAATGGTCATATTAAATCTATTTTAAAAAGAAAATATATCTGCAGAAACAAATTTTCAATGACAAAATGAAAAGTATGAAAAAATTGTATTATAAAATTTGTGGTAGAGGTCTATAAGAATCATGTATTATAGACAACTGTACAGAACCTAACATTGCCTAGATGTCAAATATTAGTTTTGGAACTAGCATTGTAAATTATTAATACTGATAAGAGAAACTGTGCCAATAAATAAATACTCCTATTCCACCCTACTTTTACAATTAAAAGTAGCACTCCTCTTTTTGACCCGATATGGTATCAAATATTAGCATATTAATGTGCAACGGATTACACTAATTATGCAATCGACGTTGCCCTGAAATTTAGTTAAGAACATCATTGAAATCATTTACTACCTACCATTGGGACTTGAAAAGTGTCTTACGACAAAAAATATGATCTGATTGTTCGAATACAACGTAATTAGTTAACGATTTCAAAGCAAAATCCGATGACAATGTACAAAAGGTATTTAACTATTTGTCATGGTAAAAAGTATTTGTTTTATTAGATGACTAGGTGACTATATATATTTATTTGGCAAATCTTTACTTTAAGGTAGTGCTTTATTTTTCGGATTTTTTTTTTTTATCGTCTAAAACTACCAAATCCAACATATTTAAAGTTTACAACATAATGGCAATGTTAATAGCGTATGGTTTGACACATTGAAACTGTTTGGATTTTTCACCAAAATCGTTCCAAAAACAAAAAAAAAATGTAAAACATAAAATTTTAGTTAAAACATAATAAATATCAAGAATACATAAATAAATGGTAATATCCATAAATAATTAATAATGTGTACAGAAAAAATTAGTTTAATATGAAGAAAAGTAGAATTATTAAAGTTTTGTCAATTTCATTAAAAAATGAAACATCCAAAGCCTAAGGGAAGTGAAATGGGGCTAGCTAACAGGATCCAACATGTCAAAAAGAGAACAATAGACTTGTCACGTGACATTTCAGGTCCAGACTGGATAAAATAATCTGATTCAACTTGTTACAAAAATTATTCACATGCAATTTCCTATGTTAAATTTTAAATTGTTTAAATTTTGAATATAAAAGCATATTATGATAAAGAATAACTGGTTAGCAAAGGAAATACAAGACAATATTTATTAAACCGAATGGTTTAATAGTTATTGCAAAAAACATGCATAGACAAAAAACTATATTTTTGTCTAGATAATAAGTTTAAATTTTTGTAATGGAAATAGGTTAAGGATATGTGACATAATATAATGATACCAAAATAAGTACATATATATATATATGGGGGGGGGGGGGGTTTGACCATCGAAAAATCGACAAAGTTCAACAGTGAATAACTTATCAAAAAATGAAAAACGTAAAGAATTCCTTCATTTCTAAGGCAGAGGCTACAAAAACCAAAAAGAAGAATTAAGAAATTCCGAACCAGTCAAAAGTTGGTCAAAGAAAAAAATCATGAAAAACGAAAAAGGGTACATCTTAACCCCTTAACGGTCAGCGACGTAATATTACGTCAGTGAGCTTTTCAATAAAATGTGCCAGTGACGTAATAATACGCTAGATACTTTTTTTTTTTTCCCGGGTTCAAATCCCGCGGGGGACCATACATTTTTAAAACTCCAAAAAAATTATGCTCACTAGTCGAAAGGCACAAAGTAAAAAAAAAAAAAAAAAAAAAAAATCTCAATTTTTTGCATTGTGATATAGGCTATATATGTGTGTATGTATGTATACAAGTTTACGCTTTATATACATATAAATATACATATTTATTTCATATATCCTTACAGATTCAAAAACCTAACCTAACCCTAAAACATTATCTATGGCAAAAAACTAAAAATTTTCAATTTTTACAAAGGTTTTTATGTTTTTGACATTATTTCCCATCATTTAAATTTTTTTAAAAAATCAACATTTTTGTGTTGTTTTTGGTCAATTTTAATCATCCGTTAAGGGGTTAAAAAGTTATCATCCTACAACTTTAAATCAAAGTTGTATGGAATCCAGAAGTCAAAAGGAACAAAATGACATTTACAGATTTCCAGAATTCCTGTTAGAACCAGAGATATGGGCATTTTCAAGAAAGTGTACAAATTAAATTCCAGAAAGTCGGACATTACAGGAATCAACCTGCAGAAACCCCTAACACACAAAAGGGGAGGGTCAAGTGTTTGGATTTTGTAAAAGCAGTGCTGGCAACCCATGTACAAATAAACTAAATAATAATTAGTTAATCAACAACTAATTAAAGTAAAACAAACATTAAAATAACCAAAAGGGTTATAATAAATCTAACTAAAGTGAAATCTTGAAGAAATAAACGAAATTAATCAACTTTAAAGGTCATAAATCAAAGGGAAATGTTCATAGAAATTGGTACCATGGAACAGGGAAAAAGTTTTGGTGGTCCATTTCATCAGAACTTTTCTTCAGTCTTGATCCAGCTCCTAGAAGGAGAACAACTCTTCTTCATCCAGCTCCTAGAAGGAGAACAACTCTTCTTCATCCAGCTCCTAGAAGGAGAACATCTCTAACCAGCACCAGGAGGAGAGTCATCTGCAATAATCTTTATGTGATCAGCACTATAGGGATTGTTTTATTGGAAGCAACCTGGCATTTCAAGTGGTATAGCAAGATACAACAAACAGTCACACTGATTCAAACTTGGACTTCATCTTTAAACTTCTCGACTACAAGATCTTCAATCTGTAATCATTCAACTTTAACAACAGCACGACCGATTTCAACGTAACTGAGGACTGCTAGCTGACATCAACTAGACTTCAACCTTCACCAGAAAACTGTAATCAGCATTGCCTAACAAGAGCCGAAAACAGCTATAAATATGTTTACAAGGTACCACAGTTACGATTTTGAATAAATATTCGCTTTGAAATAAAAAAAAATAATTAAAAAACTTTCTGGGGGAAATTATCAAATTTTAATTCTTTTTTATTTTATATATGTACTTCTTAAAGTCAATGTGTTTTTAATTATAAAGTAAGTTTGATTTTAATATTTAGTAAAGATATATTCATTTTAATAATAATTAGAGAAATAATAGTCATTGATATTTATGTTGAACTTTTGTAAGATGTTCTAAAGTTAAGAAAATTTATGATTTAAAATCTTGATTAATATAAAGAATTAAAAAAGGAATTTTTAATTAAAATATAAATTTTATTTCTGGATAACATTTTGTTGTGTGGATTTTAAAATAACCTTATGTTGTTTTCAGCTTAAAATTAAGTGTGTTTTTTAAAAATAATTTGTGCTCATAAATTTCTCAATTTTAAATAGATTCTGCAAAATAACTCTTTCAAATGACACTCCCTGAGAGTGAGTTTTAAAGTTATAGCAATAAGAGAAAAAAGAGCTAGTTTTGATTAAATAATAAAAGTAATAAAGAAATTTTAAAGTGATTCCTAATATATAAGAATAAATACTAAAGACAGTATTTTATTCTTGAGGCATTGTGTTGTTTGGCAGAATAAGGACGTTAATAAATAATTTATCAAGCAATTCCCCAAAGGTGGGACTTGAATAAAATTAAGGGTATATTGGAATTGTATTGCATTAAGTTCAATTTCCCAGTTACAACCTTCTGTTGTGAATAACGTCAAAGAAATAAAGGGTTAAAGCAAACATCACACTGTTTCAGCATGCACAATACACAATGAGACTACGCTAGATCCCTATTTCATATCACAACAGGGTTGCTCAGGTTGCCTTTCATATGTTTATTGAAGTTAATAATTTGCTTACTTTACGATATAATTATATATCACGACAGGTTTAGTCAGGTAGATATATATATATATATATATATATATATATATATATATATATATATATATATATATATATGGCCAAACATTTTGTAAGTTTATTGAAGTTAATAATGTGAAATTAGATTATTAATATGGAGGATTCACAGCATATCACGTGATCTATAATTATGGATATTATAGATTGAAATATCTTTAGTAACATATGAGATGTAAATGTGAACATATACCATTATATCTAACCTATAAATACGTCAGATTTGATAGTTTTTAGATTTTGATTTTTCAGTGAAAAATAGTGATCTTCGCAAGGAAAACATTATTTATTCTTAAAAAGTAAGGTATGCTGTAGACAATAAAAAAAAAAATCCGGAAAATGTGGCGCAACCTTAATGTTAACATTTACCTTTTATTTTATTAGGTTTGGCTAGAACTACTATTTAAGAACAGTTCTTTTAATGAACGGCTCTGTAAAACTATAGTTCCACTACACCCCATGTTTTATGGATCATAAGTTTTAACTAACAATAAAGGCTATGTATTTAATGATATATTTTATTACACGTAAATTTTTTATTCAGTAGTTCCATTGGTAATTGTTCACTGTAGCACCCCAATTATGATATTTTTTCATCCCCTTTTGTGAGCAAAAATGTTTTTCACGGAAAAAACATAATTTCAAGTTATCTAGGTTAAGATCCATTAAGTGAATTACATATTAAAATAGGTTTAAAAAATATCAAAATTGGGGCGCTACAGTAGAGAATTACCACATGGAACTAGTGAACAAAAAATATACAATGTGTGATAATATATATCATTAAATACTTAGCCAGCCTAGCCTTTATTAAAAGCCTAGTTACGACTTATGAGTCATAAAACATGGGGTGTAGCTGGTGAGTAGTGGGTGCAGTAATGAACAAGGCTTGCCGTTGCAGAACGATATTTTTTACAGAGCCGTTCATTAAAAGAACTGTTCCAGTCAAAGAACTGTTCTTAACTAGTAGTTCTGTTCTTTTTGGCAAATCTCTAGATTGAATAGATTGACTAACGTTGTCATACGTTTTAATGTAGACAGTTCCCTTAACCTCATACGATCAAGAATTCGCACTTTTTTTACAGAAATAATAGATTTTTGTAATTCAAACTGGTTTACAGATTGAAAGGATGATCTAATGGTCACAAAAGGAGGCATGTACAACACGATTTGTATAATTATCAGGTACTTACGTATTAGCCGGAAGCCACCCTTATACAGTGCGCTGCGGCGGTTTTGGTTGTCATAAGTATTTATATATAAGGTTTGGCTAGGTATTTATATATAACTACTTGGCCAAACCTATCAGGGTAAAAAAAGTAAGCAAATTATTAACATCAATAAACGTATGAAAGGTTTAGCCAGGTTAATAGCAATCTAGCTTAGTCATTGACGTTTATATTTATATTTATTTATCATAAATATAAATATTTATGACAATCAAAACCGCCGCAGTGCACTGTATAAAGGTAGCCTCCGGCTAATACATAAGTACCAATTATCACTACTAAATTGCCACGACACGTATACTGCATATTAACCCTGCAAAAGTGTCTTGCGACATCTAATATGATCTCATTTTTTCAAAATAAGGTACGTGGTAAATAATTTCAACAATTTTCTTGGCTAAATTTCAAGGCAAGGTCAATTGTATATTTACCCGGTTAATCACATGAATACAACTGCAATGATAAGGTGAACCATGTCACAATGAATAGAAAAGCTTCTACAAACAAGATCTTACTTCTGATATCTTTACTTTTACTAAATGCAATAGGACAGTTTCAATAAAACTACACACTTCATAAATATCAGAAAAGCATGATGATCAGAAAAACAGTTTTTGACAATTTGAGCCTCTGATTATTTGAATACAAGGTAAATACTTTACGATTTCGTAATTTTCTATACAAAAATCCGAGACCGAGGTATAACTGACACAATATTTTTTTCTTTTTCTACCAATTATAATGTGGAAGTTTATAAACAAATACCCCTCCCCTGTTTATTACATCAGTTTATCTTTATATTTCGATAAGGTGGATTGAATGGATTAATCTCATCCTGGTACTGCCGACATTTAACCAAGTTGTAGTTACGCCACCACTTAAGATACTGTATGTGTATAAATTGAAATTTTAAATTGCCATATGTCATGAAACAATTCATACATAACAAAGACAACTCTAATAATTACTTACAACCACATACTTGTATTTATTTTGTGTGTTAATTTATGATGAACGAGCAAAACTAGCAATTAAGACACCTACACAGTAGTCAGTCAGTACAAACTACAAACCACGCAAGCGGGGCAAGCGCCGGCAAGCGGCAAGATGGTAGATCACTCTACTCTACTTGTAATATAAAACTATACTATACAATACTCAATACATAGAAATATTATACAAAACCAGAATATTATACAAGCTTGTGACGTCACAGGATGACAGCGCCCTGATTCACATTGTACTACTCTACTCCGTAAACACGTGCGTGGTTCAGTTCAGTGACCATATATTATGCTCATACAGCTTTTTCACTGGTCTCGACGACATGATCTATTATAACCATTAACTAATGTGTTTCTTTATAGATTGTACACAGGTGATAATGACCGCAATAGTTTTTCGCCTTAAAACCCCATTAAAATATAGATTGTACATTAGAAGTCATCTGAAATTTAGGGACTAAGTTGGAAGCATGTGGCAACAACATGTTAAAGACAGAGTGTTCAGAGGACTTATGTGGCCAACTAAGAGGTTAACTTTGTGTAGCAACAGTTTTGTCAGTTTGAAAACACAAACCAATTTCGAAATTTGAGAGAAAAACTGCTGATAGACGTATCCGGAAAAAAACAAATCTTTACTGCTATCATCGGCAATGTAAACCCCTATTTGGAGGTGATAGCACATTGGAGGATATTAGTACTAATTGGTAATAACTTAACCACGAAAAGTTGTACAATATATTGTACCGACATACCGATTACCATAGGTTTATTTGTTTGGTGTAATTCAACCGAGTGTTTCCGAATTTGCGTGTGCGCCTTTATTAACTAGTCCAGGGATCGAGATCCGATTTTCGAGCGGATTAAGCAGTCATAGATAAAATATAAATATTGTTGAATTAGAAAAACACAACTAGTCTGATACGTCGTTACCCAACAACTGAGCTGGGAGAGCTGGGACTATAAGCAGTGATTTGTAAAACTGGAACACTATAGTTTTTGACATATCCACTCCCAAGCGTGAAAGACATAACAAATTGTATCAAATTCTTTTTCATCAATAACAACTATATTGCAAATTTCGTTGTTTTTAACCATAAGGGAGAGTGTCATGATTTCTGTCTTACCTCCTTTTAGGCCCTGTTACTATGAATAATTTTCTTTCTTTTACAGTTACAATATTTATATCCTTATAGTTCTCCGAATTTTATTCTCTTCAATTTTTAAAGGCAGTTTAACCTCACTTTGGACCATTTCTTTAAGTTTTTCAAATGTTAGGTTAAGTGTTAGACCTTTAATCTTAACACCTCTACAATACCGTTCTTAAATATAGAAATAAATATTGGCTTGACTTGTGAGATAATATTAGATAGATAAAAAGCAAGTCGGTGCATTTGACGTAGTCCCTTAAGAGCCTATGTTACAGCTAAATCTCTGGGAAGTCTACTTGACGATTTTTATATAATTATAGAAATATTATTGACTGAGAAGGCCATTTTTTGTATACTTTACTTGCTGGCCCTAAGCAAAGTTTAGTTGGATCAGTTTATTGTTTTGTGAGTTTATTATTTTTTAAATATAAAGTGACTTATTTATTAGGTTTTGTTGATACAGATTTATCTTCATATATATAAAGATGCTGACTAGGGTCAGTGAACGGCAAGCAATCATTTTGACAAGAAATAAAAGAGTTGACAGTTCATGGACAAGCCTATACTTCTAAAAAAAACTGAAGGGTTTAAAGGCAAGGAACTCATTTAGAGATACATTAGAGGAAGAAGAGGTCAACGAACAGAGTTTAAATCAATCAATGGGAAAAAAGCGCCACTTTAAAATTACAGTAAACTTTGAATCCCACCAATGAAAAAATAGCGTCATGGTATGACTGTTGAAAATGAGGAAGCAGAAGTGAGTGATTGTTATAATTATAATATATATTCTGACATATAATATATATATATTTTTTTACTATATATAAACACACTAGTTGTAGGATATATATGTCAACTTTTATTTACAAAATGAATTTTAAAACTTTTATATATCTTGAAAAATCTGTTGTATTTGTACTTTTTCATAGTCTATGTTCTATTTTTTTTTTGACATTTTGGCTTTGCAATTGATTTTTCATTCCTGACATACTAACTCAAAAATTTTACATCCAAACTTTTTGTTCATTACATAGATGAATTCTATGGACTGTTTTTAGGAAAAATATATATAACAAGTTGGGTTATGGATAACATTACTTTTTTTGTGTGAATTTGATTAAAAATACGATTAAAAAAGGAACAAAACGTCTTGCCATCCTAGGAATTTCTACTTGCAGTTCTTATAGTTTTTAACACTTGGTTCAACTTACCAATTGCACAAAGATCTTGCAAATGTACATTCTTCAACAAAGAAACCCTGAAATATATCTGACTTTCGAAGAGTTGTTGTTCAATCTTTTTAATTTCTTAATATTTGGAATTATGTACTACATTTTTTATTTGTGACATAACAAAGGAAGGGCCAGGGGGAAAAAAGATCATAGTCTAGTCGACTAAAATTTTCACAGGACAAAAAATTAACCTTCATGTCTCTTAAATTTATTTAATATTTATTTTAAAACAATATTAAGATAATATGTCTATACAAATATATTGTTAACTACTCGGAAAAGTTTAAACAAAATACAATATGTAATATTAGCACTATAAAATTATTACTGACTTGATGTCAAATCTAAAGGCGCAAAAAAAGATTATGGTCCATTTCTAAAAATCTTACTAAATCGTACTTCATGTTTAATTCATTGTTTATCACTCAGGAAAACGTAAACTTGAATGACAGTTCCATTCTGTAACAAAAATGACTTTTGATTTATGAAACTCATATTCTGTTCACATTCTAAATAAAAGTGGCCTCTTATGGGGAGAATTACCTTAACAGTATCCAAGAGTTTGATGTTACAGACCAAGTAGTGAAGATATCGAATGAGTGTATAATTTTTATTTTGCCCTGCACAGGAGTCACAAAAATTTACAAGCTTTCTTACAGTCTGAGGCAAAATAGAAGTGACAAAATGGTTCAGCATTGAAGTTACATCGTCCGCTCATTTATTTGCAACACTTTCGTTGTATGTATAAAATACAGATTGCTGAGTTGATAAAATGTGAATATTAAATGAAACAAAGTTTAACTGCCGTTTATAGTAAACGTCATTGGTGGTAAAGTTTGTAGTACTTAAATTCTTTTGGTAGTCCATAGTTATTGTTTCCATGTAAACACTTTTTTTAGACTTTTTCTTAAATGAACGTTTTAGTTTATAAAACTTTTCACTTTTGGTAAGATGAAGCTGTTGCTGAACTTTTAAATCCTTTAGGGTTTTCTGGATCACGTCCTTATCTGCCTGTGTAGCACTAAGAAGATTTTGTTTTAGAACAACATTTTGAGATTTATATATACTACAAGTATCCTTCCTAGGATATCCGAAGGACATATATTGAATTTTCTATTGAAAATGTTTCTAAATGTGTCATAAGAAACCTTATTATTAGGATTAAGATCATTGTACATAGAAGCCAATTTCAAAATATTCAACTCCTCGGGAAGATAGATTTTATCGGTATCATTTAGTGAGTAGTGAGACTTTCTTCCCTTAACACGTTAGCTGCCGAGGCCTAATACGATACTCTTGCCTGGAGTGCCATGATTACCAAATTATTTTTCCATTATTATTTTTGCATCTACCTATGAAAAATAATATAAGACAATAGTATTTACTAATTTAATTACATTTATGCATATATAGTTTCGAGACCGATCGGACCGAAATGCAATTTTTTGGCTTTAACTTTAATCGTAGTATAATATTTAGGTTTGGTCGGACCGAGGCAAAAACCGAGGTTTTTCGTGTAAAAAATTTTTAAAAAAAATCTAAACAGGCTATTTCATTTCTTTATGTTGGCAACGCTCACTATTTTATTTGTCTAATACTTATTTTATAAATACATATTTTCATTTTACAACTGTATTCTGTGTGAATTATTCATTACTAAAATGTTTTTGTAAAATTTTTAATCGGTCCGATCGTTCCGACAAAAAAGTGAAAATATCCACCAACTTTATTATTATATTGAATAACCATGGTAACGGTTATTAAAGCATACAATGTCAAACACACCTCTTTACCCAATCCAGAGAATACCAGAATTGGCCGATAGGTTGCTGCACTATCCAACTGTGAGCACAAAACAAAACATTATGTCAGTGACTTTATCGGTCCAATCGTGCAGAAAAGCTGCATGTACATTCACCTTAGTTTCTGTCCGCTCGGACCGATATGGCAGCTAACGTGTTAAATCCATTTATAAAGTCAAGTACAGTGTTTTTTGTTTCAGGACTGATTTTATTTGGTCGATTGTCATGTTTTCCCCAGCCATCACTTGACACCTTACCTAAAAGTGCTAAAGATTCCCTTTTTGTCTGCACTCTTTTGCCCGAGATCCCATGTAAAGACATAAATGCCTTGTAACAAATTGGTACATCCTAAATAATACCATTCACATTTAGCCTGACTCGGTAAGAATAAGAACAATTATTAAAGTTTGCTTCTTTGTCAGATTTCCTGTGTTTGCGTCTTCGAATTGGCAATACAGTAATCAGTCCACTTATAATCATTTTGCTTATCATACCAATCAATTTCATTAAACTCCTTAATAAAATGTCTTCTTTCCCCTTCATTAACAGTCTCAAAACATTTAAATCGTTTGCACAAACAATCCTCACCTGTTACATGGCTTGCTAGCATCAACTTCTTCATAACTTCTTTCATTCTCCCATGTTTCTCTTTTTTTCTTTGCAGTTTTAGATTTAATTTCTTGGTCATCAGCACTCGGATCATCACAACTCTCATCCGTATCCATTGCACCAATCACGAAACAGTTCATTAGTTTAATTACTGAAATTGCGCAGTTAACACAAATTATAACTCCTGCACCACTCGCCAACAAGTAAACAACTGCAGAAAAACTCATTACCCCCACTACTCATCTTTGGACTCTGAGCTCTCTTCCCTCAGACACATGAGACTATCATCTTTCTTTTACCTTACCTTGTTTATTTGATCAATTATTTAACCGGACTCTCATCATTTTCCCCACTAAATGTTAAAGTGGTTGTATTCTACTCACCTCAATCTACAAAATGGCAGTGAAAACAAAAAATCGACTAAAATCGGACTCTGACCTTTTTTCCCCCTGGCTCTTCTGGATGTGCACGTAAATAAATGAGATTTGAGAGGTATATTTCTACTTGTTTCAAAATAGCGATTAATAGGCTACATTTACTGCAAATTATTAAATTTATGAATCCATGTTACAGAATAATAAATATGTAAATTTTGTTATTAACGACAAAACATTAATATTGTAAAAACATTGCACAAACTTTGTCCTTTCCCATCTCCTAAACCAAATAAAAATGAACCAAAACTAATCGTCACCAAAAATGTCAGTTCGGTAGTTGCCAGTCAAAAATGAAAATAAATCATGACCACAGTCTTTGAAAAAATAGATATATATCAGGAGATGGGAGGAGAAAGGGCAAATAAAACTTTTTTTATGTTATTTACTTACATGTTAAGAACACTGGAATACCATTATTTTGTAAATATTTGCCCTTAATACTTTCCAAACAGAATTTAAAATATCAAATGAATGAAAACGGCTGAAGGCTTAGTGGTATAATTTTGGAAGAGTAAAGGTGTAAAAATAATAATTTGTATACTCTCCTACATGTTGTCACAGAATTTGCTCTTCCATTCGCTTGGGAAATATTTTAAATAATTCTAAAGACAAGCTGCCTGATTTGTTAAAAAATGGTGTGTATAAATTAAATTGTAAAATTTGTAATTCTGTTTATGTAGGACAAACAGGTTGTAGTTTTAAAACTAGGTTTAAGTGAACATAACAGAAGTTGGCGGTTAGCCTATGCATATTCTAGTTTTTCTAACCATCTAAAAACTCATCAAATTTAAGATTTTAATTCTAATACAGTATTTAATATTCTACATGCTAATGGTAAGGGTAAAAAGTTAAACACACTAGAAATGTTAGAAATTAGGAGAATAATCAATAAGGACTCTAGCTTAGTTATTAATGAACAATTAGATCTTAGTAATTCACCACTCTTGCAACCCCTATTTGCATATCTTCCCTCTCTCCCTCCTCCTTAACCTAACAGTAATTTTGGCCAACTTTCTCTTGGCCTATTGTGTTGTTGTAAAATTCTTGTACCTTAGTCTGTAAGCTGCTTTTGACAATGCCATAGTTGGCGAAACCTTGGTCGGCACGGTTCATTAAAAAATATTGTGGAATTACAAATTGCTTTTATTTAATTATTAATAAGTTAGAATCCTTATTAATATATATTCGTGTTCTCTCCAAGGGAGTTTTATCAGAGGGGTGTCATCCTACAGTGTTACATAATAGGGGTTAACAAGAATTTCCCATTTTTATTAGGTAAATAATTTCAGTTAATTACCTAAGTTGGTTTCCCTAAATATACTTTTAAATTAAAACAATAAAAGTATTATTATAGCCCATAACTTATTTTTTCATTATTTATAACCATCAAATAATAATAGTATCTCGTAGTATCTAATAATATAATATGATTTTTTTATAAATTGTTCTTGTATGGCGGTTTTATTTTAAATATTTTATATATGTTTTTATCTCTGCTGTTTTTTTAGTTGTTTAATGCTAGTTTGTTGTTAGTTTTTTAATTTCTTTGTTATTGTGTTTTCTATTTACTCTGTTCAGTACTTCCATGTAATTTTTGTATGTTGCTGTATATATTGTTTTGTTTTTGTTTCGTTGCTTAACGTCTTTATATTATGCCCATTAGACTCAATGTAGATGGGGGAGTAGATAACACAACATGATCAAAATTCTTTCTGTGTCTGTCTAAATTTGTATTTAATGAATTATGTAATATATTTAAAAGTATATACACAATGTTATATGTTTATTCAAAAATTTTACAACATACTAAGTATATACATAATATAATATGATTAGTCAAAAATTTACAACATACAAAGTATATACTTAATATAATATGTTTACTAAAAAATTTTACATCATACAAAGTATATACAAAATATAATATGTTTAATCAACAATTTTACAACATACAAAGTACCTATATACACAATGTAATATGTTTAGTCAAAAATTTTACATCATAAAAGTATATACACAATATAATATGTTTAGTCAACAATTTACAACATACAAAGTATATACACAATGTAATATGTTTACTAAAAAATTTTACAACATACAAAGTATATAGTACATAATATAATATGTTTAGTCAAAATTTTACAACATTAGATACTGAAATAGACAGATTGACAAGAAGCCGTCTTTCATTTTCTTGACCCTCCCCCCAGATTGGATAAAAATTTGATTTGGGGTTTCCAAAATTGGGTAAATAAAAATTTCCCTACATTGACTGGGTAGATAAGTTTACAATTTTATTGTATAGCTTGCATCACATTTATAACTATGCATACCTGTTTAGCTTAAAATTTCTTATTCTATCATTTAAGTTGATGTGATATTAAAACATTCTATAGAATGAGATTTTCTACTGATCAACTAAATGAATTTCTAAATTATTGGAAAATCAGCCATGAACACTGTCTTAAATGTTGTAGATTATTTTTATATTTAAATAAGGTCTAAACCTACTTCAATTGTGACATAAACTTGTCTGAAGTATACATATTTTAAGATGAAATTATTCCTTACGGTAAATTTCAATTATTTGAAATGTTTTACACTGGCTTGGGTCATTAATCTTCACATTTCACCAAAATTAAATGAAATAATTGAGCCGATTTTGTGAAATTGCATCTTTCATGATCACTCCAAGGCCCATTTTGTTTTTACCAATAACTCATCAACAGGTGCTTTTGGACAAATAATGACTAATAAATTTTGTTTGGATACTTTGGGCCCAATTTTTAAAAATATAAAATTTTAGGAACTTTTATCAAAATCATTACAACCGAATCAGAATTTTGGGTTTTTTTTCTTATGGTAGGTACCGGTACCTCAAATTTTGAGTTAAGAAAAATTTTAAAAAGTACTGAAATATTGCCAAAACTTCAATCGGCATACTAAATTTGGTTAAAAATACTTGTTTGGGCTATAAAGCACTGCACAGATGAGAGACATCATTCCCAGAATAATTTTTTTTAGACTCAGAGGACTAGAAAATGAAGAAATTCTACAAAATTAAAAAATATAAACAATTTTTACAAACAAACATTTATTAACTAACCTATTTTAACATATAGGAACAAATAAATTCTAATTCATAAATTTTGTTCACCCATGATTGAAAGTTTTTTTTTTTTTTTTTTTTTTTTTTTTTTTTTTTTTTTTATAACAGGAAAAAGTAATATGTATAAGAAAACAACTGAAGAAAAAGAATTTACTATAAAAATACTAGTTATAAAATACTTAATATAAACAAATATCTAATACAATAATCTTTGAAGTTTTATTGAACATCATCAATGACTGAAAACAAAAATACATTTTGATGGCATTAATTAATGGAAATTATTACTATAATTAATGAAATTAGAAGAATTCTGAAAAAAAAAAAAGAAAAGAAAAAATCCTCACGAATAGAAGAGAGTCAATATTTAGGCGTAATTTAATTTTATAATTTGGAGAAAAAATTCTAGAGTTCAAAAATAGCCCTTGTTACTTCATTGTAAAAAGTCCTTATTTATTCTAAAAGCCAAGAGTAGCCTAGAATTTTAAGAATCTTCACACTAGAACAACATTGTTTCATTTATAAGGTGTAACATGTATTTCAAACCATAAGTAATATAAATTAATTAATTATTATAACAAACTTCTAGGTGTTGTAGTCAATTACCAAGAAATATATTTTTTTTATTAATAACTTGGTTACTTTCAAGCCATTATAAAAATAATGATATTAACTTATTCATCATTTAAAAGGGAATAAGCTATTGATACAGGATAAGTGTATTAGACACATATATTAAAAAGTAAAAGACAATCGATTTTACCGATTGTATTTATTTATTTTTTGAAAAAAAAAATGTTTTAGAAGTATTAGTCAATAAATAATTTTATCGGCTGTCATTTTTTAAACGTACAAAATAAAGTCTTTGTTTCTTTGTAATACTGATAAAAGGTTGCATAAAAATGTGTACATGAAATCTGGATACAATATCACACCCAATTTCAAAATTATAAAGGGAAAAAAACACCAACAGAGCGATAGTATTTTTAGACGAAAAGGAAAACGAAACTTTTACAGATATATATTTACAAGAATTTTTATATTTATTTGAATGTCATAAACCCATCTCTGATATTGCATGCCCATAATGACTCCTCTGGTATATAAAAATACTGAACAAGAGGAACAACTTAGTAATGAGTTAGAATTAGAGATTGCTGAAGTGACCTAAAACCGTTAAAAAAAAAGGTGTACCCCCAAGGATCAGTCCTTTCTGTGGTTGTGTTTACTATTTATATCAATGATCTGTTATATTTACAATTTCTCAAAAGGGATGTAAGCATTTTTGACAATAATATAATAATCATTACTATAGTAAATATTGGATGTTCACCGGGTAGCGCATGAATGAAGGATCTAACAACAATACAAAACTGATCCAATATTGATAGTATACTAGTGGATATAAACAAAACTAAATTTATTAATTTTAATCTTGGAGGGTTTTCACTCATTTCGGAATTGAAATTTCATTTTTTGTACAACTGTTTAAAGGGATCAGATTGTGGCTGTGCATCAATCAATCAAGTGGCTCACCTAAAAAATTTAATGTAGTTGTCTGGAAACCACATTCTGACAACTCTAAAATGATTTACATGCAATTATCAGAAAAAGTAATATTCTAGAAATTGATATTCTGATAATTTCATATTTTGCTCTAATTCACTCAAAAATTACTTACAGAATAGAATACTGTGGGGGGGGGGGCTTTCACCAAATATCACAATTAAGTTAAGTTACTCAATATCACTTTGTCCATTTTAATAACATTTAATAAAAACTAGACAAGTCTTTCCTTATTTATTTTCAAATAAAAATTTTTACCAATAAACTATTTATTTGTATACAAAGTCTTTAAAATCTTTTAAATCAAAGTGGCAATACCAACACAGACAGAATGTTCCAATGAGCAAAAAGTGCAACACAAGGTTTGATCATTAGATTAAAAATTAACAAATCAATTTCTTATGAAAAGCTTTCTTTATTTAACTTCAACCAACTCCCAACATATACATAAAGAACGTGGCAAATTTTCATCATAATTGGAGAATTGGCTTTTGAGTAAAAATAAAATAAATGACTAACTTGGCATATTAGTTAAATATAATATAAATGTAGTAAGTTTAGAAAATATAGTTGTCAGATTTTAAATCTATAGTATAGAGTTTCCCGAGATTAATATTTCTTTTGTATATACAGACTGATTATTTTTTTAATTTTCTTATCATTTCATTCCCGATTCTAGATATGATGACGAGTAATTTCAGGAAAATTTTATCTATGAATATGTAAAATTATATATATAGAATAAAACATTCATTATTGTATTACTTATCTATATAATATCCTCAACAAAACCTATGGAATATAGAAAACTGGGTAACAACATATTAAGAGAAGTGGTTGCAACAGCCAGCATATCAAAGCACAACCAAATGAAATTTTAATAAATATCAGGTACTGAATTATGAAATGAAAATACAGTTTTGTAATACATTAAAAAAACACTAAGATATGTTTGTAATTAGTAAAGTCAAAAATATTTTGATAAGGAATTGGCACAATATCAGTAATAGCATTGAAAAGAAAAGAAGAATAATGACAAGTTAAAAAAAGTCTTAAAAATAAGTAGAAAAAACAATGCTTTAAATTATTAGGTCTAATTAAAAAAAAAAAGAAAAGAAAAAAAAAGTCTATATCTAACATTAACAAATGGATATTATAATAAAATTTGTAATAAGCTATGAAAGTGCTCAAATTAATCATTAGCGTTTGTTTCTAGGAGTAGATATTTTGACCAGAAATTGATACAATTTAAATGATTTATGACTTTAATAAAAACCAAAATTACAATGAAATTGTAATAAATAAATAAATGATCCATCATTATTATTTATTTACATTGTTTTGATTGCATCAAGATGTTGAACAGTTTCAATGTGTTCAGAAATTGTGCCATTTGTGACAGGTTGTCTACAAACAAAACAAAACTTAAAATGATCAAATTGTAAGACATTCTTGTTGAGTTTTTCCACATAAACTATCGATTTTTCATGTTCTTCATATTGATACAACTCTGTTACAGTAAAGTTGCACAGTTCACAATGAAATCTATTTTCAATATATTTTGTATTATAATTTGTTCTGTGGTTTAGTCCCGCAAGATGATCTTTTTCAGTATTACAGGTTAAATCACATATTCCGCAATACATCTAAGATGGTCCGCGTTTATATTTTACTCCTTCAGGTCCAAATTTTCTCACAACATTTCTGTGGCTCCAGGTTTGTTCATGCCTCACTAAGTCACTAGTCAAAACTCTGTCACAAACTTGACAATACTTGATTGTTGATTTCATTTCTATATAATATAATCTTATTTATACGTGCCTTAGCAATTCATTTTTAGACGTTTACAGCTGTTTCACCTATTCATTTCAGGCATCATCAGAACTAATATTGCAAAAACACTTTTCTCGTATTTACACTTATTAACATATTAATATCACATTTTAATGCACAAACAAAATGAAACACATTACGACACTTGGTCAAACATTTGAATCACTTATTAAGTTTTTTCGAGTCACAGTTGTGACTGTCATCAATTCTATTAAATCTCATACTGATTTATTAATGCTAAAGTATTATTGTAAAAACTGGCCCCTTTCAAGGATTATGAACTGTGTTATTCATAACATAATTTTGAAATTTCAGACCTCTATCTACATTTTAGAAATCCTTTATCTCACTTTTTACAAATCAACATTTCACCCACTCAATATTGCCCTATCACAATCATTTTAGTACCACTGTAAAGCTAATCATCTTTACTTATGAATTCTTATAACAAAAAGTTCATAAATTGTAAGGAAAATATAGCAATAAACACTAAAACGGTTGTTGA
Source organism: Aphrophora alni (assembly GCA_963513935.1). NCBI lineage: Eukaryota > Metazoa > Arthropoda > Insecta > Hemiptera > Aphrophoridae > Aphrophora > Aphrophora alni. The sequence continues at coordinate 16,465,752 of OY740765.1, read as the reverse complement.
AGCAGAAGGCAAAAATTATGTCATATTTGTCTATTTTCAGAAGTCCACAATTCTGTTAAACTATTCCAAAGAAACACTATTTTATAATGTTATTCGTTTTTTTTCAACGTTACCTTCTCGTCCGAATTATCGTCTCTCTCATAGTTATTGAGATACAGATATATTTAAAATGTCATGGCCAAAATGATTGATCCCAGTGGCATTTGTGACAAACACACGCTATTTCAAATAATGTTGTTGTTGTTATCAAATGGCTCCAGTTGGCTCACGCCATCCTCTGTCGTGCCTCCCAGTACAGACCAGTCAAATCCTTCCACCTCTGCTTGTCCATGTCCAGCTTCCTGCAGACCAGAAGATGGTCCTTGTTCATGATGGAGTTTGGGCAATCACATAATGTGCATTTGTCCTGGTTTAGTATTTTTAGTCTTTTTAGGTGTTCAGCCAGGCAGTCATGTCCGGTTGCAAGACGAAACAGTGCAACTGATTCTCCTCTCTGTAGGTCTTTGACTTCTTTGTACAGGTTAATTATGTCTTCATACGGCTTGTTCTTGATATCCTCCTTGACTCTACTGGCAAATTCCATTTGTGATATACTTTTGAGGGAGTTGATCCTTGATTTAAGTGTGTGCACTCTTTTTGGCTTCTGCACTATGTGGGTTCCACGTCTGGCCAACTCGTCCGCCAGCTCATTGCCCTTTATGCCTCTATGAGATGGAATCCACTGCATTATTATTTCCTTGGTAAGATTTTTTACCACCTTGTACTTGCTCTGGATGGATTCAATTAAAGAGCTTGTGTGTAAGTCATTGTTAGCGATTGCTTGCAATGCAGACTTGGAATCGACCAGGATCACTGTGTTGTTCTTCAGCCAAGGTCTCATTATTAATTGTCTAAGTGCTTCATTGATTGCAAACAACTCTGCCTCAAATGCAGTAGCGGCTGAACTTAATGCAAAATAGTGAGAGAAGTGCTCACAATGTATTCCTGCTCCCGTTTCTCCCTCAAATCTGGATCCGTCTGTATATATTCGCAACCACTGGTCTGAAGGGTACCAAGTGTTGATAGTCTCCAAGGATATTTGGGTGACCCTGACTGGGTTGTCATTAGCTTTGTTTACTGGTTCTGTGAGTTGTGTGCGGATCTTGTAACTCATGTAGTCTAGTGGATTCTTCAACTGTGCCGGTTGTTCAACTGCTGAACTGTCCGGTCTCCATTCAAGCGCTAGGTGTTTGAAGCTCGTTTGTGTCTTTAGCTTCTGCTCCACCAGTGGTTCCACAATCCAGGGGTTATTGTGTTTTCTGTGTAGAATTTTTTCGTAGGTTATGATTGTTTGGCATTTATATTCATCAGACAGTGGTTTGGTGTTTGTGAAAGTATATTTCAAATAATAAAATCATAATATTTCGATTTTTTTGACAATCTATAATATATCATTGAAAAGAGAAGTTTGGAGTTATCATAGGAAATATTGCAAGTTTCTGCAGGACAAATATTTTAATAGTATTGACTTTCAAAATCAAGGTTCTCAGACGCAATCAATTTGTTTGTGTCACTGACCAAGATAGCCATTTTTCATGCTGGACTGGCTTTGTGCCAAGTTTAGTAGACTTCAGGTTAATCATTTGTGAGTTTACAACTAGTTTGTTTGAATAGGCTAAAAAAAAAAGTTCTGCTATTTTATAGAAGTTTTTTGGTGATTTTTTGGTCAAATTTTAATGACATAAAGGCAATTTTTCTCATTCTATATTGCCTGACTCTAAAATATATGACTGTAAAAAATTTATGAATTTACGGTTCCATTCTTTGTACCTTTCTCTAATTAATGATACACAACAAGTTGGATTTTGGATAAAATAAATATTTTTGGTGAATTTTTCAAAATAGGCCCAACTTTTTAGCATTTGTGTACTATTATTCTCAAACATTAATTTTTCTAATAAGATATTTTTCTATACACTTTTATTCACAAGTGTATTAGAAAACTTTTGTAATCTTCAAAAAAAAAAGATTTTTTTTTGTATGATACATACAAATATTTACTTCCAAATTTTTTCATTGGTACATATATGAATTTTATGCCATTTTTTAAAGAAACATGATATATAATTAGTAGACAACCTGTTTGTCAGATCTAGGCTAAGCAGCAACAGGATCTTTGGAATGTTTCTATAGTTAATTAAGAGAAATCATAAAATTACTAGTTTGGATAATATAACTACTGACACCCCCATTTCAATTTTTAACTCACCCCATCCCTTCTAGATCTCTCACCAACTCATTCTCTTAAACCAGTGGTTACCAAAATCTGCTTCACATTTTTTTAGAATCAGACCGACAATATTGTCCTCACATAATAAGTTGTTAGATACTATACAAAACAAAAAGAATCATTCAGAGCACCCAATACTGCAGACAAAATTTGGCAGCACAGTACTAACTAACTTTAGGATATTAATACATTTACCCCCTTGTTGTTTAAAGGCAAAATACCTCTCGGTCATCAACATCTTTATTTAAAGTTGATGATCTACTGCTAACCTTAGCAAATCTTAATTATATTTAAAATGTCATTTCTGCGAATCTGTTATTGGAAGCAACTATTATAACAAAAGTATTATGATAAAGGAAGAGGGGGGCCTGTGTTCAGTTTGATTCCAAGAATTAAAAAGGTGTGACTCATTTGTCCCACTAATTATGATTTATTTATCAAAGCTATAATTATTTTTTTAAATATGTATTTACTAATACATTTTAAAGCCTATGTTTTGACACCATGGAAAAAAATCTTTATACACAAGTGTCGTAAACCAAAAAAGATTGGGAACCACTGTCTTCAAGAATTCTTTTTTTATTTGCAAATAACTAGAGAATATTAATAAAACCAGTGAACAAAATTAAAAAAACAATCAAAATATACATAAAACACATAGTGGTGGTGTGACCGTCCCCACTTCTTTCGACCAGCTGGAAGCTCCGGCTGGCTGGAGACCGCGTACACTTTAGCCGAATCTTGTCAGGATGGGCCACGGAGTCGGGTTAGGACGATAAATGAACGCACGCAATGCAAGTTAAATTAAATGTTCTCTTTTATTCTAGAACCGAATTAGAAAAATACAGTGATAATTATAATTTATACAAAAGACATAAAGGCTAGATAAAAGGCCTTAATAGTGGCCGTAAAGCATACTGATTAATTTAGATAGCACGTGGCCGAAAATGGACTGACCTCGTCCCGTAGCGGTCTGCCGTTCAAACTTTCTGCTCGTGGCTCTCGGAACAGACTCTCTCCCAGCTCCCTGGTTTAAGCCCTCCACTCCTCGTCTCTCCCTCTTCTACGTGATCTTGCACTGCTCAAAAAAATCGCAAGTGCCAATTCATATTTTATTATTTAGAATTCCTTCCCATTACATCCTAATTTATTCTTATTATAGTTTTTATTTGGTGGGCTCCTTGGCTGGACCACAGTGGCAGTGGAATACTGTTTTGAAGAAAGGAAAAAAAAAAAAAACTTTAGCAATCAGGGTGAAAGAAGGGCAATAATAACCCATTAGGCTAAACCATAAATGGATAATTTATGTTGGACACATCTTGGTACACAACTGGTCAATAAGTACAAAATGTATGTCTTCATGTGTGTATGAATTCCACATATTTAAGCAAGCAATATAATTAATTATAGAAATTAAAAAAGTTTATCACATGCATGTTGGCACCTTTACTTGTGAGAGTTGTTAATTAGTTCTTGATAATATATAATAGTGTAGGGTTTTAACTAACTACTGTTCAGTATAATTATATTGTCAATATAATAACCATTTAGTTTAATTTGTTAAGTCTGTAGTTTTCAGATAGAGTACAAAAATTTATTAATAGATATGTACACAGATAAACCACATTTTTTAGTTAAATATATATAGGCGAAAAAACATTGGTGTCATTGCTTCAATAAAAACATGGCATAAAATGTTCTTAATACAAAACTAACAACTTCTTAAAATTAAGAAGGAAAAGAGACCCCATAGCCTTTGTATACTCTAATATTGTTAGGGTCGGAAGAGAACAAGAGTTGATCAAGAACCTGACAAGATAAAAGAGAGGGATTTAACCCAAGACTAAATGAAGAAGAGTGTACATGATACCTCGGAGATGGTATACCTGTACTTACTATTAGTGATTCTTGGAGATCTTAATATGAACAGATGCAAGACATTCAATGTAGACCTCTCATGAAGACAAACAAATGGAGGCTTCAAATAATATCCAATTATTTTAAGTTTAAACACTAATTGGAATTTAAAAATCGGCTAAAGTAGTGCTATTTTTACTAGTAATCAAGACGAAAACTATTTTCTTCAACATTTTTTGACATTTAAGGGTCAACATACCATTTGATCATGAGAAAGTTAGTACTTATTATAGAGGTTTATTATTTGTCAATTTACTATATTCAAATCGACATATTTGTATAAGAAATGTAACACATAATATTAGTTGTAGTAGTGGGAATAAAATTTGCAGTACAACCCCATGTCCTTTCCATAAACCAGACATTCCCCCTTTCAAGTAACTCATAGCTCATGTTACACAATATAAAAATATCTCTAATACATCTATAAATATTTTATCAATTTTTAAAATGGTAAAACATAATAAAAACTTTATTTTTAATTAGAAAAATTATAAATTTGCTTCAGAGGTTTCAAAATTATAAGTGGATTTAGTTTGAATGTGGGACATGACTCGATAGAATATGACTAGTGTGATCAATGCAGGCATTTTAATAGTCTATGAAGATTATTTACCTTTCAAAAAACAAAACAAAAAATGTGATAATCATTATGTTAAATGTTGTTATTAAGAACGGGTGTATTGACCATTCATGTTTATTGAGGGATGACTTTTTTTAAAAATATTGTTCTTTTATCATTGCATATCTATTTTATATATTGGTCTAGATTGGAAAATTCATAAGTAAATAATGTGCAGTTAGATATTCCTTTGTATGTTTGGAACGTATATTCCATTTTCCAAACAGGCGGAATCATCTTCCCATTTTCCATGGACGCAATTAGTCAAAAATAAACTATACCTATAAAATGTTAACTATTAAATTTTACCTGGATAATCTAAAGTAGTTCCTGCATCAGGAGTGGAAACAGATGCAACTGTTTCTCCTGCTGCTGCTTCCTCCTGTAAAACCTCAGGAGCAGGAGCTCGACTTTTTTTCTTTACTATTATTGCAGTTGTCGGCTTATGATAATCTAAAAAAAAAAATGTATATACATTTAGAGTCAAATACTTTTTATATGCTATCAAATTTGATAAATTTTATAATGTCCATAATGTAAATCATGATTAATTTTACACACTCAAAAATTCAACAGTTGTATAATATGTTCCTTTCACATCAACTATTAATACTCAATTGGTAAAAAGACTAAATCTATTTGGAAAATTTTACACCCTCCTTTCTGAATGATTTATTATCTGTATTGTCCTGCATTCAGTAGTAACTGTTGGAATTAGTAGATTATTACTAAATTATTCTGGTAAAATTGCCAGTAAAAGTGATTTTAGTGTTAACGAAAGTTCAAATGTATGCTTTATTTGTGTATAGTAGTAGTAGAGAAGCTGAGAAGACTTAAGCTATATTGACAAATTAGTTAATAAGGGAAGCTATGCCTACGATATGCATATGATAGCTGCTATTTAGTGGTCATATGAAATAAAAGGAGCTAGTATTTTCAAATAACTATGGTGTAAAACTTACATAATCAGCTTGTTCTTCGTAAATTAAATATTTGAATTATAATATTATGAATTTCCATGGTAAAACTATAGTTTGTATGCAGTATTTTAGTGCTTTCAACCAGTGGCGGATTTCCCACTAGGCACTCTAGGCCAGTGCCTATGGGCGGCACTCTCCAGGGGGCGGCACGGCCGGTGGGACCCGTGGCTTCGCGATGGTAGGCGCGGCGCGGCGGTGACCGAAAATAGAGTCAAAAGGCGCTGAATTCGCAATGAAGCATGTTTATCAAAAACATGATTAAATAATGCAATTTACAAATGTGTCTGTTCTCATTATTTTAGCGGGGATATTTTACGCTGAAAACTTAACTGTTTGGCAACAAGCGTTGTTTGGGGGCAACAAGCGTTGTCTCATTGGCAACACTGACTGCCAAACCGCAGTTACCGCGTCTGCTCTACCGGGTTGTTAAGGTTATAGATCTTATCTTAATGTTCAAGTAGTGTAATTTAGTGTCATCGTGTGTTTATGGTGTAGTGCTTATTCCTAGATTTAGGCCGAAGTCATGTTGCGTATTGTTTTGATTTGCTTTCCCGTTAAAAATCATAATAATAATAATAATGAGTGACAAGCGCAGAAAACTAAGTGGATCAGGTTACCGTAATCTTGCGAGTGACAAGAGAGAGAAAGAAACTAACCTTTTAAAGACGTTTAAAAAAGTAGACAGTTTTTTTAAACCTTGTGATAAAGACAAGTGGAGAAGGCTGCTCTTCTTGGCAACAACACAGTGTCTCAGATAGAGGACCAGACAATGAAAATAGTAATGAAGAAATATGTCTCGCTGAACCAGATCGTTTAGAACAGAGGTGAAATCGAACTAGACATCGACGCTGTTGAACAGCTAAGTGTACATTCAGGTAATTTAGTTTTAAAACAAACTGAAACAGATTTTAATGTAAGTGACGACCCAATTGAGTGGAAAATAAACGATGCTACAATTGATATATTATTAAAAAGAGGGATAAACCAGAACAAAGACTGTGATTTTAAAAATTCAAAAACAGATATTTTGGCGACAAAGTAAGATATTTAAACAAACATTTCTTTAATAGGAAATTGTTAAATGGAGAAAGCATATCACGGTACTACTTGGTGTATTCAAAAAGTACAGGTTCGGTATTTTGCGCTCCTTGCAGATTATTTGGACAGACAACTCAGACAACGACAAGTTCCAAATTAGCTAGTGAAGGTGTGTCAGACTGGAAAAATATTGGAGCGATTTTGTCCACCCATGAAAATTCACAGGAGTACATGAACTCCGAACCAGCTCTATTGACTTGTAAAAGAGGAGTTGGGACACTTGACACTCAATTTGATTCGTACGTCGAAACTGAAAGGAAATATTGGAGAAACGTTTTGCAAAGAGTGTTTGCTGTGGTAAAAAAGCTGGCAAGCCGGGGACGCCCGTTTCGAGGATCGGATGAGATATTTGGGTCGCTACACAACGGTGAGTTCATGGTGTCACTGATTTTATTTTATTTCTTATTTCATTTCACAACTTAGTAGGTTTAAGATTTTATAAGTTTTTTTCATTTAAATATTGTTGCTTGTACCTTTTACAACTAATACTGATCAAGATTAGCCTTAACTAGAATTTAATTTTATTATATCAACTATTTTATTAGCTTAATAGTTTTATGTGATTACTGTTCAAGTCTATTCATTGTATTTTTTTTATTGTATTTAATTCTAATTGTTTCATAGTGTTAGGTCAATTATTTTCCAAACATAATAATTTAACGTATTTTTGTTTTAGTTTGTAAGATCATATACCTTTAAATGTGATTAAAATTTGAAAAAAAAGTAATTCTCAGTGTTTTTAACAAAATCCTTTTATGAACTGTTCCGATTTAGTATATGATTGTAATAATGGCGTTAACATAAAGCACTTAGTAAACCGAGTCTTGCTCGGTAATATTTCATTTTTATCAGTTCATCCAATTACTATAAAGGATTTCAGAGTCATTAAATGTATACACATTTCTTTTAATACTTCATGCAAATTTTCATCCCACATTTTGAAATAGTGTTTATCCTGTCAGGAGGCTTTAATTTTTCAAACAGCTGTTATGATTACTTTGTTTGTTCCAGTTTTCGTTGTTTATTTCGTTACCAACACACAATATTAAACCCAAAATATTAAACTGTTTTGACCCTCTAATTAATTTATTTTCGCAACTAGATGTTGTCTGGCCAAGTAACCTGTACTGAATACGTTTTGGAGCAAAAAAAGTTATTTCTAGCACTTTAAAAACATCCTCGGAGCCTGAGATATCAATCAATCAAGGAAACATACATTCCTCTATAATACCGTAGGATATTATGGTACGTGAAGTGCTACAGGGGGGCGGCAGTCAGAATAGTGCCTAGGGGCGGAACATTTATAAATCCGTCCCTGCTTTCAACATGTAAATTCGTTTGTTTTACATTTAGTAATGTTATATGTATTTCATCTCATAATAATATTAAACAAGATATTTGTGTTATTTGTCTTGGGTTATTAATATATTATATAAATATTTTAACAAAAAAATTAACAATTCAAAATAGATTTTCAGTGTATATATTTATATGTATGTATATATTTATGTATGTATATGTATATATAAATGTTTTACAACATTTGGCGGCTGTACAAGGCAGAACTTCAATATTAAAAATAAAAAATTAACAATTCAAAATAGATTGTCAGTATATATATTTATATCTATGTATATATTTTATGTATGATGTATATATAAATGTTTTACAACATTTGGCAGCTGTACAAGGCAGAAACTCACGGCAACCAGTGGCAAATGCACATCACATGTTAAATGGAGTCCAAAGTGGCTTCCAAAAAACGGAATTTTATACTTTTATAGTTCTTGATTTTTTTTACACGCAGACATGCTGTCGTTGGTGAATATCTTACGTGTATCTGTACTTTAAATTACTGCCAACTTACATTATCTAATTACCTTAACTTGGCAACACTGCCGTCTGCTATACAAATAATGTTAGATCTACGCTATTGTGGTTGTACACATATATGTAAGAAAGATTGTTTTAATTTCGTACAATATTAGGTGTAATCCATCCTCCTGAAATGTTTGATTGAATAAAAATATTCTTATATTAAAAGATTGTTATTCTTAGATATTAATTAAACGGTACAAGCATGCTGTAGTGTGTATTTTCCTGGTGGCTTCTATTCTCATCTTCTTTATCTACTATATTATAATCATCATGCCCAAAACTGATAGAGATCTGATCCTAATCATTTGAATCAATAGAGGGGTTAGACACAGCTGGGGGCAGGTGTGTCAGGGGGTGATCTCTCCCTCCCAAAAATGTTGACCCTTTTTCACCCCCTTTAGTCCCTGTCCTAAAAACTACCGTACTAGCTAGGAACCCTGGGAGTGTCAAAGTATATACTCAGCTACATTATCTTGAGATTACCAATGTAAGTACAGTTAAATCGATTTTCATTCAATTTTTTGATAAAATGTTGGTTAAATCTAAATCAATTTAAGTGGATCTACATGGACTGATTTATTTAATTATACATTTTTTACAATCTTTAATGTGATCTATCACAACTTATAACTTGCCATTACAAATGTTGAAGTTTGGATTAGTGAGGATGGCATGAGCTACACTCTTTTTGAAAATATTTTAATATTGCCCCCCCCCCCCCCCTATGAACAGTAGACATTCAAGGAACCAGAATATTTGTAAATTATATTAATTTACTACATATTAAATATTTCTATTATATTACGGAATATTAAACACAAGTTCTATAATCAACATATGTTACCCATTTTACTAAGGAAAAATAAACCAGATTATTGTGGGGTTTCAGAAATATGGTTAAAAATTCTATAATAGGAATTAAAGTTCACATGCAAGTAACAGAGGAGAGAGGAACTAGATATCAATGAGTGATCCAGTCATTGTTATAGATTACCGATGTTATCAAAATCGAATGCAATGCTGAAAGAGTGGAAGCAGTCAAGGTCGGATGGGAGAATACAGCGATTGACCATCAACAAAGTGAGTGAGTCTTCTATATTAATTTTGAGAAGGAAATCTGTCAACAATGTAGGCAGCCAAATATCGTTGATCTTACAGACTGTATACTTGTAGGCCGCCATATGGGTGCCATATGTCATGCTGCACCAAGAGGATAGAAAATTAACACCAGTCATATTACATTGTATTTAAAAAAAACTTAATTTAAAATTATAATATAAAAATTCAAAGTTTGAATCTAATTCACTATAGTTTAAATGTTAAGTATATACTTTAAACTATTATATACTTCAATCCTAAAGTTGGTAGCAAAATTCCTTTACAACTTATGGCAGCCAAAGAGATAGTGAAATTTGTATACAGTAGAACCTCTGTTAACCGGCCTCGGATTAACCAGTCCTCGGATTAACCGGCCTATATCGTAGTGTACTGGTTGGATGAGAGTTTCCGAAAGTAATTGTAATTGAAACACCAAAGTGGCGGCGAGTCAAACGACTTTGTCGATAGCGGTATCCCATTGTCGGCGGCACCAAAGCTGCGGCGAGTCAAACGACTTTGTAGATAGCGGTATCCCATTGTCGGCGGCATAAAAACACCGCGGCATTGGCACCCGTCGGTATAGCAGACATACACAGACAAAAACGTTTGATGGGCAGCTTTTTTTCCACGAATCAATTATGGAAAATATAACATTTCTTTTCAGTTTTCTTCTTGTCTTTGACTGGTTATGATCTAGGTACAGTATATACAGTAAATAAAAATGAGCGAGTTACGAAAACGGAAGTGTGTATTGGTTTCGTTTGAGACACGGTTTAATGTGTCAAAAGACTTGACAGAGGGGAATCTGTAAAAAAGCTTTGTAGTGTTTAATTTTTTCTTGTTTGATGTATAATATACATAACATAATATATACGATACATTTATGTACAATAAAATGAGTTGCAATAACATCTTAATTGCATAATTCTTAGCGCTACCTAATTAAATAAGCGTTCTTTGAACGAAAACCGATGTTTCACGGGAACCTCGGATTAACCGGCAAAATGGGCAACCGGCCCGGGTGTCAGTCCCGACTAGACCGGTTAAGAGGGGTTCTACGTACATATTAGGCCTATATGTATCATAGCGATTCAATCAAAAGAAAAATTCTAATATGATCATAATTTATTAACATGCATCTTCTGATTTAAAATTACACAACTCATACCATTAGACCACAGTCACTGATGTGGACAATATATCATGTGATTTTCTTATGTATTTCCTAGGTGAAACAGCCGTTGTAGACCTAGGCTTGCTATGCTTTTTTTGACCAAGTAATGTTGGGTCAACACATCAATTTCCTATCATAATTATAGCTTTCCTAACCCAGATTTGCTACCCATTGTAGGTCCTCCTCACAATACTGGATCATAATCAAAATTATTTAGCACTTTGGTGCAGGTGCGGGAATGTATGGAAAAACCACCAAGGAAAATATAAGTAGCTTTGGGAAAATACGCAACTGTATTCCAAGCAGAAGTCATGACAATACTGGAATGTGTACCACTGTGCCTAGCTTAAGGATATAACAATGAGTATATCATTATCAGTCGGACAGTGAGGCTGCTAGAAAGTCTGTAAGCTAACACAAATACTACTCATCACTAGTGTGGAGTTGTCACCAAACCTTAACTAAGCTTTCTACCCAAAACCAGGTAAAACTTAGCTGGATACCAGATCACAGAGGATACAAAGAAAATGAAAAGGCAAAAAATGGGACAGAGATCCTTCATTAGCCTAGAACCTGTATGTGGAATAACTAAAGCTGTAGCAAAATATAGTTTAAACAATAAATTCAGAAATTGAGGAATGATGGACAAAATACTCGACGGGAAAACTATACAGATTACTGGTCAACCAGATCTGAAACTCTGATTCGTCACTTCACAAGTAAACAAAATCTGAGAAAAAATCATAAGCTTCATATCAGGCCCTGGTGCTTTCAAAAAGCATCTTCTTCGTTTCAGGCCCTGGTGCTTTCAAAAAGCATCTTAACACCATGGGATTATTCGAAGGAAACTTGAAATGCAGACTATGTAATCAGCACCTAGAAGCTGCAGAATATATACTTCAAAAATGTGAAGCATTAGGACATAGAAGCAACTGATTTTTGGTCCAGTTGCAACCATTGAAGCAACAAGCAACCTAGCTAGGAAAATCCTGACCATAACTAAGGGAATAGACATAAGATAGTTAGGAATTTAAAAAGTACACAAAAAGTCTTATAGGCTGGAGTGTCTAGGGGGTAAAACACACTTCTATTTATAATAATAATATCTTCCTGACTGTTTTCCTTTTCGTTTCAATTGAAAGTCATCTTAAAACTAAACAAATTATCTTGATGGACAGAAAAATGACAAAAAAACCCCAATGTTTATCTTGCTCAAGCTATATAAGGTTATTGCCACATAAAAAAACATTATATACTAATTCCAATTATATAAAAGTCTATGTACACTTAACTGTACCCAGAGGTGTATTAAAAAACCTTGTGCTCATGTCTTCCAAAATAAAATTTAAAAAAAAAGAAAAGGTTTTGATGATATTTTCATAAATAATATCGACTTCTGTAACACAGAAACAGTGCTGCCATTATTTCACTACAGAATCTGCATCTCATATTGATTTTAAATATCAGTGATAAATTTAATTATGCATCTCATAAGATACTGCTAACAAGGAGATGCACATACTTAAGAACAATTGATTTCATTAGCCCTAATTTCTAGTAACAGAGAAAAGGGGACTGCGATTTTATTTGAAAATTTAGTTTTCCCTGAATAAAAATAGCTCAAATTATCAACCATTTAGTTTTAATTAGCCATTTATCATTAAATTAATTCATTTTGGCTTCCAAGTTTTGTGAAAGAAAAAAAAATCATTATTTTACGTTATTTTCATACCCATTTTTTGTTCTGATATTTCTTGAACATAATATAAAATTGATTTTACCAGTTTCTGTTTGTATATTATTTTTTATAAAGAAAAATAAATTTGACAAACAACTTTTTTTTAAAGTGAACATGTTTTTAATAAGTCTGAACTTCTGGCCAGAGCTCCAGAATAAACATGAATACTAAAAAGGAAGATAATTTCACTATGATACAGCGATCCCCAAAACCTGTCAATGAAGTTAAAATTTGTACATTATTGTTGTTTGGTTTTTGTTTCTATTTCTTGGTTTTATATACTAATGATCATTTTATGCTCTATTTTTGTTAAGGTGATAATTATGAACAATGGTTTTTAGCATTAAACAACAACAAAAACTTAAAAATCAGTTTTATTCACAGAAAACTGGACCCCCCCCTCCTCCATTATGAAATTGTGGAAGGCTGAAATAATCAATAGGTTGCATAAACATAACAGTGCACTTGATAATAAATATATTTATTCTGCACAAAATAAATAAGTCTAAATACTATATACAATCTTTCAGGGACACATATATTTAAGGCATTCATTAAGTCTACTACACTATTAAACTACCAATAATAGAACATTAGCATTTCAACACAAATGAGCTACCTCTAGGTTTGTAGATGTGCATATTTTGCTATGTTAATATTAATATTTAGTAGTAATAATAAAACATATATTGATTTAAATACAATATTTCAGTAAGATGGTATGTTAACTTTATAACAATCATTTTATCAATAAACTAAACATTGTTTTTTATCAATTTTCAATTTTACAAAATCAATCAATATACTTTTACAAAAAAAATATTTTCAGTTACAATACCCATAAGCTTGGATGGTTTTCTCTCGATGTTAATTCAAATAAATAAATTGTGTGTGCTCTCACTTTTCTACTTTCTGATGATTAATTAATAAACTATTAGGCTCTATATAAATAAGGCATGTGTTAAATTACTTGATAAAAAACCCTTTTGATTCATAAAAAGAAATACAATATTTTGCAAAATTCATTCAGTAAAACCCTTACTTTGAAAAAGAAAAACAGTACTTTAGAGTGCAGTTCACTTTTTGACTGTAAAAATTGAAAATGAGAAGTACCAAATACAGATAGCTTATCTAAAGTCTAGAGAATACTAACATCAAAATCGTTATATTTTAATACAAACTACAACTCAAATGACATTCAATGTGCTAAATCATAAAATACATGAATATTGATATTACATGTTTACACAAATGGTTAAAATGTAGTCAAAATTTCATTTATTAACACTGTTTCGTAATTTTATGTTTAAATTTAACAGTTAAAAATTAGATTTATTCAAAATAGGCTTTAAAAGTGACAGTTTTACAAGTCAATAAGGAACTTTTGAATTAGTATTGCAATATGTACATAACTTATATATATATATATATATATATATATATATATATATTATTCTGTATAGATTAGTGTAACAAACAAATATCCCTTTAAAAAGATATATATAAAATGAATAAACAAGAATATTTGACATTTGGATAGGTTAAGTTAGTTTTTAAATTCACATCATTGTTAATAGCAATTTTAAGATGGACATAATTTTTCTTTGTTTACCGGTTTAATAAAATTTCCATTTTTCTTTTTTTTAATATAATATTTGTGTTTGCATGTGTTATACTGAAAGTATAATATATAAAAGTTTTGAGTTGATAGAATAATAATTCAGTATACAAATACCAATAAAAAGTTTGCAAACAATATTAAACCCTTTACAAAAATCTGTCAAGTATGAAATATTACACAACAAAGGGTTTTATGCCAGACAACAAATACTACTATTATGAATAAAAAACAATATATTAAAATCATTGCTTTGTAAATACACTAATACTGTTTGAAAACACAATAAACTGTTTAAGCAAGTTTAGGTCCTGGTAGATCAATGAAGACAACGTAAGCTGCTCAAAGTAGTAGAGATGCAAGCAAGAGCTTCAATTTCAAATACAACATACTATTTTTCTATCGTTCACAGTGGTGGGTTCTATTATTGTGGTGGGTGAACAATTGCCTACTAGTGTTGCTTCATTTCTCATACACGTCTTGAAATATTTTTTAACACCTTTGGGGCAATATGTAACAAACTCTGATGGTGTATTTTGATTTATAATAAATGTAAATTAATTAAGATACTAATTGCAGCCCAAAACACACACTCCTTCCTCCAATTTATTGGACTCAAAATTCCTAACATGGTAGGCCTATTGGTAGTAATGAAGATTAGCACGAATAGAGAAGGCTACAAAAATTGTTGTCATAATTTTGCTCACGCAGCCTCAAAATATGCTATGTGTGGTATATTTCATTTTTTTAAATACTTCGAGGTCATATAGGTAGGCTACCATAAAATAAGAACATTCTGTAAGGTATCCTAAATACCAGATCCTATGATAAAATTTTGAAAAAAAATTGTACAATTTTGGAATGTGGAATTATTACTATTTTTTGTGTATGTAGTGTAAGCCATTGTAAATATCATTAGGCTTACAAAGTAGGCTACAATAAAATAGAATACTTCCAAGACAGTCATTTCCGTAAAAATCAAGGCTATTTCATAATGTTTAGCCTTTTCACACTGGCCTAAGAAAATAACTACAATACATTTTTTTTTTTCAGAATGTCATTCTTTTGGAAACCGAAGGAAGTCAGCAAGAAGAGGACAAAGCATCCTCCAGAGCAATTGCGAGCCACAGTGCTTAGTGTAGTAAATTAACACGATTCCATCAGAGGTGCAGCAAAGAACTATGGAATAGACAGAAAAACTTTAGGAAGATGTTAAAAAATATCGATTAAGTGAAAATAAAAATGAAGTTTCATTCAAATCCAATTACAATACTGCCCAAGTCTTTAGTATTGAACTAGTAGTAATGTTGGCAGATTACTTAAAACTAGCAGCAAAGCTTCACTATGGACTAAGTCAGAAAACAGTAAGAATGTTTGCATATCAATTTGGACTATCAAATAAAGTTAAAATGCCTGAAAACTGGGAGATGAAGAAAAAAAGCTTCATATGATTGGGTGCGTGGTTTTATGCATCACAATCCTAGATTATCACTTCGAACTCCTCGCTCAACTAGTCTAAGTAGAGCAACTGCGTTTAACAGAAGCACTGTTGAAGACTTCTTCAACAACCTCAAGTCACTCATTAGCAAATTTGAGTGTCATTCCATTTATAATATCGATGAAACTGGAGCGACCACGGTCCATGTTCCGGGGAGAATTATTGCAGAAAAGAACTCCAAAGAAGTGTCTAAAGTGACACCTGGTGGAAAGAGGTACACTGGTAACTGTCTGTTGTGCAATATCAGCCATTGGAAATAGTGTACCTCCATTTTTTTGTGTACCCTAGGGTTCGAGTTAAAGACATAATGATTAAAGGTGCTCCATCAGGTTCTTTGGCAGCTGCCAATCCCAGTGGTTGGATGATTGGGAATAATTTTGAGCTGTATTTGGACCATTTCATTAAACATGTGAAAAGCACTAAAGAATCCCCTGTTCTTGACATCCTGGATAATCATGATTCGCATATTACACTGAAAGGGATTATGAAATGCAGACAAAATGGGGTTGTTTTATTAAAGATCCCCCCCACATACAAGTCACAAACTACAACCGCTAGATCGTGGTGTCTTTGGCCCTTTCAAGACCTATTTCAATCAAGCGGCTGATAATTTCATGGTCAATCATCCAGGGAATCCCATATCTACCTTTGACATTCCTGAGCTTGTTGCAGTAGCATTCACAAAATCCATGACCCCACAAAATATTATTAAAGGGTTAGAGAAATGTGGTTGCCGACCGACCGGATCCAACTAGTCAAATCACTCCTGCTGACTTTGGGTCTATTCCAAATGAAGATAGGCCTAACACTATAAATCCTATCTCTGATGTCCAACCAATCGGCCTAGTAAGCATCCCATCAACATCAGCCGATCCTGCCACAAGACTGCAGTTTGTAAGTCCCGAAATGGTTAGACCTTTTCCAAAAGCTGGTCCTAGGAAAAACACACAAAAAAGAACGGCAGCCTGGGAAGACTCTTATTTTGACGAGTACACCAGTAAAAGATGAAATCGAAAAGGAGTATGCGAAAAAAGTTAGCAAAAAGAATATTGGCAGAAGGAAAGGAAACAGTGAAGCAAAAAAACTAAAGACTGAAGCAAAAAGAAAAATAATAAGGAAGCTGAAGTATGACGGTGACTCTACTGACCAATCAGTCTACATGGAAATTGACTTTAGTGACCCCGACATGAAGATTTGGAGGACTGTGAGGATTTGGAAATGCCAGAAGAATTTAATTTAAGTGTTGGTGATTTTGTATTAGTTAAGTTTTGCACAAAGCTAACAACAGCACACTTTGCTGGTTCAGTTTCAAGTATTGATTCATCTCGTGATGAATATGAAGTGATGTTTTTACAAAGAAAAGAGTCTGGAACTTTTTCTTACCCTGACAAAGAGGATCGGTCAGCGGTTCTGAAGGAAGATGTAGTTGCCAAACTCCCTGCCCCCCTTTCAAGTAGTGGAACAGAAACAGTTGCTCTTAAAATGTCTTTTGATTTTGACTTTTCTCAGTTTGAAAATGTAAAATAGAGAAGCTTGAGTGTTTTAATTGAACACCTAGGGCCTAAGTGTTTTTTAAGTGTGTTGTGCTAAGTATTTTTAAAATTAATTAAACACAGTATTCATAATATACTATTTTTTGCTTAATTAACCTAATATAGGCTATCTGAGAATATGTGCATATTTTTAAGGGTGGGTAATTCCTCCCTTACCATGGGTCGAGCCTCCCTTACATGGGGAGGTTTGACCATAGTTACAACATATTACAAATGATTTATTGTTGTATAAAATCATCACAATTTCAATATAAAAGTATTTCAGCTGTGAAGTAAATTGTATAACAAGCAATCTCTGATGATTAAAAAAATTGTATTTTTAAAACTGAAAAATACAAAAAATAAAATCTAAAAAGCGGGTCAAGCCCCCCTCTCTCCCCTAATATCAACCTGTATTAGTGCACGAAGTGTGCATGCGCCCCACGGGTGAATTCATATGGCTACACAATACAATATGTAACAAATTGTACTATTCCTAACATTGTGAAGTAAATAATGAATTGTGAGAGATAAAAAACTACTAGTTTTGTTCAGAATGATGGAAAACGGAATTTTGAAAGTGAAATGCAGAGATTTTGCACTTATAATTGATCGGACATGTCTCCTGAATATTTACCAAAAATATGAATTGATTGTTAGCATGAAACATAAATAGTTAATGATTTCATAATTTTTAATAATAAAATCCGATAATAATGTACAATAGATATTTACCGTTATAAGACTATTTTTTACATGAGATATATAACTTTAGTCACATGATTTGCCGAAATAATAAATTTTGTAAATAATTAAGGTAGGCTATGAATAATAACTTATAGAATGAGTATTTGATTTCTAGAGCAGTTTAAGTTTGGATTAAAATTAAAATTATCTTATTTCGATTTAAACTGAAAAATAAAATTTACTTATCAAAGTTGAGTTGAGATATCGGATCGAGCTCAGTCACTCTTTAAATTATTTTACAGGGTTATATTATTTGAAAGTTTAAAAAATTATATTTGTCTCCTTTACTCAAAGTAATTACTTACTCATAATAATTACTACAATCAGTGCTCAAAATTACCATGCATGATCTTTAATAATAAGTCATTTGCCAATGCAATTGTTTTATTTTCATAGGATTTTTGGACTATTAAAATAATAATTTACAACATAAAACCGATCTATTCTAAAGTTCTGTAATATTAAACTCAATAAAGTAGCCAATCATTTTTCACATAGTAAATTAAATCATCTTCTCTTTATCTTTTAAAGAACTCCGATTCTGAATAGAGTCTTTACTATTTGAAAATGTGTAATGGAATATTATAAAAATTAAAAATGACATACCAAGACCTAATCTACATACTGAGAAATTTTCATCATTTGCGTTGACAGAGGGATTATTTTTAGGTAAATTTTCATACTTAAGTTTTGCCTCGCTTCTTCTAGCAAATGTTGATCCATAGTGTTCTTGAGCCCATTCATCAAAATTATAAATATAATCTTTTCTTGGACCTGTACTGGAAGCTCTTCGATTAGGAATATTGCGTGAATGATAAAATTTAGCATGTTCATAATCATCAGTCGTCTTAGACTTCAAATCTTGGTTGTCTGAAGATGGAGGTTCTGGCATATGCAAAATTCCTTTATCATACAATTTTCTAAATTTTAAATTTCCTAGTACTTCATATGCTGCAGTTATATCTCTGAATTTATCAGCAGCACTATCACTCCCTTTATTTTTATCTGGATGGTAAATTTTTGACAGTTTGTAATATGCTGTTTTAACATCACTTTGAGTGGCATTTGGATGAATACCTAATGCTTCATAGTGAGATTTCCAAACATTTTCAGAAGTTGAAAACGATTTTCTCAGAAAGTCACAAGATGTATGTCTACACCAAAATGAATGCATTATTCACTAATTCTATAAATATAACTCCCACTTTGGAAAATTACAGTATAATAGAACAATACATTGTAAAAGTCATAATGAGGCTTATATTAGATCCAATGGTGTTTCGAGCACTATGCATTACTGTAAATCACCACAATTTGATGTATGAAAATTTTTTAATTTAACACATCGATTCACTTTGAGGTTATACTGTCCTAAAGTTATAGTCAACTTCTAACCAGTATCGTCTGCACAAGAATATCCCTTCAATTAAAGAAAAAATCCCTTTACTTACAAATAATCCATTCACACGAAGTGTTATAAAATAGTATTTTGTATATTATGTAATATATATTAATGTGAATAGTACTTTGTTTTTTTTATTCTTATTTCCCTCTTTATTTTAGTTGCAAGATAATGACTTCAGAATATACTGTAAAATCAATTTTAATACATTTCACATGTGATATGATATAGGTACAATGAGAAGATTTACACGGTATTACTTGAAAAATAGTAAACTGAAGATATATTTATTTATAACCTCTGAAATAATTTAGGCTAGTCAAAATACAAATAATGTACATTATATAGGCTATTAATTTAATGTAAGACAAACTTCACAAAATATTAACCACTTCTCTGACATACAAGCTAAATATTCTAGTTTATTATATTCTGCAAATATCTCTCCCTACCTTTTAAAGTGAAATTCCCTATGCCAGAGATTTCTCCCTACATCTGACAACATTGCTTCCAACTCTTATGCAATGATACAAGGTAATTTTTTAAAGGTCGACACTTGCTAACTTGCTTCACTCTTCACTCTTTTATTTTGCCTTAGATGGATTCTGATTTATATTTATATTATGAGGTTCCTTTTAAGATTCCAAAGTTCTGTTATAATTTTATATTTTAGTAATCGCTGATATTGTCTAAATTTTTTTAAACACAACACAAATTTACAGTTTCTTAATCAGATGCATTTTACTTTCACTGTATACTTTAACTGCTTTATTATTTTATGGAGGTTTTTTTTGTTATACAGTGTACTCATTGCAATGATTATTCATCACTTCGTAACTATGCGTAAAATTGGTTAGTAATTTACAACACATGTGTCACCGTAAAGTGATTTTATAATTGAATTTAATAAACCTAGAAAAAAGTGTTATGTTAATCACTAATGTGTGGAATTTTGTAGAAAATTTTAAGAAAATTAGACAAAACCAAAATTAATTGGGTGGAATGGATGGTCAGATGTGGTGTGTCTTCTCAAGTTCTCACCTGAGGCCCACCAGGCGTTGAACCTAATCCGAAAAAGGATGGGCCGTGAATTGAGAATCTCACAATTAGGAAAACAAATATGTATTTTACACATGTTTGAAAATTAATAGGATTGATCTACTGCATATACTTATTACTTAGATTATTCTTTTAATGTTTGTTAGGGATTTATTTCACGTTGACGTAAGATAACCTCATTGTTGTTTAAAATGAGGGGGATACAAAATATTCTGTTCTAAGTTTCTCATAAAATAAATATTCTGTACATCATCCCTCAAATGTCTATAAAATGGACAAACCAGGATGAAATGATCAAGTGTCTCAAATTGACCTTTGATACAATGCAAACACATGGAGTGAAATATATACTGATGTTATGTAGTATTGACGATGACATGTACCTAAAAGGATTCTCATTATATTTATTAACTCATGCCTGCTAAATTTAGATTTGCAAAACCAGGATATATTGGCAATTTCAGGTTCAAGTGTTTTAAAAATTTTCGTTCTATTTACATTTATAGCGGGTATGAATTTATTGGAGAGTAGGATTACATCGGCGATTTTTGTATTCGTCAGCGGCAACATCGTATACCAGAATGTCTACTTTTTCACTACCTTAGCTTTCTAGTATGTACTCAATATTTATCCGTCATAGAACATTAGTTGGAATAAATCTCATATATTTAAATAGTATCCACTAACATAATTTTTTTCTCCATTCTCCATAGACAAATAAACTTCGTTCAAGATCCAAATATAGAATGTTTATATATATATATATATATATATATATATATATATATATATATTAAAAATAGTGATCCCCAAAAGGGGTTTTATGTCGGAAGTACAGCTTAGATAGATGTGGAACATTCAAGACTGATAAAAAACAGATTAAACATTATTTTATTTAAACAAGGGAAATAAAACATGACTGAATAATTTCAAGGGCTACATGGTTAAACCTAGTCTACCTATTGCTAGATAACCAGGGAGAAAAATCTGTACCGTGGCTGTGGCCTCTTTACAGGTATATTATATAGGAGGTATATTTATTTTGACACCTGACTACTCGACGAAACCGTTGAGGTTGATCATGTAATGTATTCTAGTATTCTACTGAACAAAAGAAAATTAGGAAAGTAGATTAGTGATGTTATTGTCATTGCTATTTAAAGAGTTGCATATATTGTAATATTTGTAAAGGAGAATATATGTCCTACTTCGCTGTTTCATACTATACACATGGATTTTATAGAAATTTGCAGACGATGGAAAAGAATCCTTGAAAACTTCACGTAAGTAGGCTAAATTAAAACTAGATAGGGGCCTACTGTACTTATAATTCGACATTCAGTTTACAATGATTGTTCTATAGACTTTGTATAGCCTATAATTATTTTAATATCATTTAATAACAGTCCATTAATTTAACTTTAGTAGTTATATTTGTAGTAAATATAATGTAGTATTTAAACTCCATTTTATTTCAATTTAAGAAACACAAAAAGCGTAATTGTTTACTTAGGTGGCTCCTAATTTTTGGGATTTTTTTAAAAATCATCTACTACATACCTTACTTCCTAAGAATAAATAATAGTTTCCTTGCTGAGGTCACTATTTTTCACTGAAAAATCACAATAAAAAACTTATCAAATCTAACATAATTATAGGTTAGACTTGTTAGACATAATGACAAATGTTCACTTTTACGTCTCATGTTATTAAAGATAGTTCAATCTATAATATCCGTGATTACATATTTTATCCATGATCTAATTTCAATAAAATTATGAAAGGTTTGGTCAGGTGGTTATATATATATATATATATATATATATATATATATAAAGTTTGACCAGTTGTTTTTATATATATTTACCTGGCCAAACCTGCCAGGGTAATAAAAGTAAGCAAATTATTTACTTCAATAAACGTACGAAAGGATTAGCCAGGTTAATAGGGGTCTAGCTTAGTGATTGTGTAATGTGCATGCAACCAGACGATATTCTTTGTGTAATCTATAAACCCCTCAATTTGATAGTTTTTAGATTGCGATTTTTCAGTGAAAAATAGTGATCTTATTAAGTTCATTAAACGTACGAAAGGTTTAGCCAGGTTATTATATATATATATATATATATATATATATATATATATATATATATATATAGCCACCTGGCCAAACCTGTCGTGACATAAAACAGTGATCTAGCTTTTTAAAATGTGATTTTTCAGTGAAAAATAGTGATTGGTGCAAGTAAAACATTATTTATTCTTATGAAGTAAGGTATGTAGTAGACGATAAAAAAATAAAATCCGGAAAATACAGCACCACTTTAAAGTAAACATTTACCAAATATAATTATAGGGAACTTTAAACCCACGCTATTTTAGCTAGGGTGAACCTTTTGAGGTCAGGTTTGCGGCATTGTATTCTACTCATAAAGGCATTTAATTCGATGTACAACTCAATCTATGCTCTCATTTAAGTTATCCTACTTGCTCCTTGTGGGCCATCCCCCTGTAAATATTGCGGTCCACTGAATACATACTATAATAGGTTTGGGTGTCCATTAACAATGTGCAAAGTTATATAGTTATATCTGTAATGGTTAAAAAAATATTAAGTCGTCCCGGGACTTATTTAACATGCGGTATATATAATAATAATAATAATAATAATTTATCCATTATTTAACCTGTCCTAGATGAAAAATATTTGCTGAATAGTTACTTGATGTAAAATCCTTTCAAAAACATCTAGTGTGCTTGGGAATTTATCACAACTCATTTTTAACCTAAAAATTTGAAAAGCCTGGTTTACGCTTTATTAATTGTGACTCCGGTAAATGTCCAGTTGATACCATGTTGCGATTTAATATAGAAATATCATGAGATCGTGTTTTACATACATCATTTTTAAACAATTGGATTATCTTTAAGCTGAGAAGAACATTTTCAAGTATGAAAATCTATTATTTTTGTCTAAAATAAGCAATTTAAAAGTACGACATCTTAGTCTTATTAGGTTAAGATATCTGTTACGATAATTCATTTGACAATGATTGTAAATATATTGAGTATCTCATCACTCGATGTTTATGTTCATCCCTGCAAAACAAGTAGGTCCGGATATGTATTAATAATGTATATTTAGTAAAGACAGGTCTGGTAAGGTAGCTATATAGGCCTATAGTTACTTAACCAGATCTGGTAAAGAAACTATATATATAACATTTACTTCCCGAGATCTAGTTGACATAATTCTGAAATTATACAGCGTAGTAATACATACTACGCTGTTATAAACACTTTTAACGAAACGCTATTCTAGACTTATGAAACCTAGACACATAGGCTCATAGTCATCGTGTATTCTGATAATTGAGTGTGAACTTTTAAATTGCTTATTTTAGACAGAAATAATGGATTTTCATAATCGAAAAGAGTTTTCCCAGCTTATGGCTGATCCAGTTGTTTCATAATGAGGTATGTAAACTATTATAAGACATTTTTAATGACATGCTATTCTAGACTTATGAAACCTAGACGCATAGACTCATCCTCATAGTGTATTCTGATAATTGAATGCATCCTTTTAAATTGCTTATTTTAGACAGAAATAATGGAATTTCATACTTGAAAATGGTCATCCCAGTATAATCATGATATAATTGTTTCATAATGAGGTATGTAAAACACGATTAGATATGTAAAACACGATTTCATAAAATTTCTATATTAAATTGCAACGCAGTATCAACTGGACATTTACCGTGAATCCAATAAAATTACTATAATTATGTATCCTATTTTACTTGGAATGGAATACGCTTGCTCATAATATAAGACTAATTGCATAAGGATACTATCTTTTTGGAAGAGTTTTATTTTATTCAATTAAGTATCATAACAAAAACAATTAGGTACACAACAATTATTTTTTGACATAGAATATGTTTATAGTTTGGAACCATAATTTGGCGATTTAAAAAAAATTAAAGTTTCTTTAACGTGGTAAAAATTTAAAACATTCACTGCTTAAACTTTGTTTAGCTTTAGACTCCAGTGTGGTATCGTGTTGTGTGAGGTGAAATTTGAGTTGTCTTGGTAAGTTCTATAGTATATGGCAAATATAAAAATCAAATAGTGAACAATTGAGAAAATTGTGGTGCTAAGAAGTGCTAAAAATTTCTTTCTTTCGTAAAGTGTCGTGACATATAGACAATAAATAGTGATTTCCACACTACTTGAGCCCCAGCCAAACACATCTGGTGTAGTGGTGGAAAATTATTTGCAACTCATGTATTTAGATACTGATCACACTGGTGATGATGAAGAAACATCATTGTAGTTATCATGAATGTACGAGAGAAGCAGTGATTACAGTAGGATTTCGCGATCTGCAACTACACATTTCAATGTAATCTTATACAATACTGAATTTGGAAAAGATGTGAAAAACAAGGGTATGGACAAAGTGATTCTGCAGTTTTACCAAGAGTTTCCCGAATAAAATGTCAAATGATTCAAGTTGTGTAGTTAGTGTAGGAGTAATTTGTCTGTCAGAAAGATACCATTGTTGTCAAGATTGAGTTGTAATGAAGTAAATAGAGTGTTTGATTCTGAACTCTCTGATAATAAAGTACTTCATAGAGTGTTTGATTCTGAACTCTCTAATAATAAAGTACTTCATAGAGTGTTTGATTCTGAACTCTCTAATAATAAAGTACTTCATAGAGTGTTTGATTCTGAACTCTCTGATAATAAAGTACTTCATAGAGTGTTTGATTCTGAACTCTCTAATAATAAAGTACTTAATAGAGGGTACTGGGTGGGTTCATATATCCACTCGGGAGAAACTCAGATTTTGTTTGGCTGTGCGTACATTTATCCCAATGTTTCCATCTCTGATTTGGAAATGTTGCTGTACGGAGAAATGATGGTCTACACTTAGACTACAAAGAATATCAATCGGTGGAAGCATAATAGTTGATACACAAATGCCCATGTTACTAGTTAGAGATTTCAATATCTATACCAAACTGAATTTACACCCTCTAAATTTCGTGAAAACACCTATCAATCTAGATTATCTGTTCATTGAAACTCCCATGACTCTGTGTGGTACACAGAATTAACTTTCTCCTGTAATACTGGTTTCGATCTCTTACCATATATATGTTGCTTTTCATATCACAGACCCATTGTGCAACCATTTTGTCTTGAAGATGTTTTAATTAGCTTAGAATTAATTAAGAAATAAAATTTCCAACCTATACTGATTAGATATTTAATTTTGACAATACCTATCATGTGGTACATATGTCCCTAAAACTTGCGGCTGAGACCCAAACATAGCCTTGTTCGATTTTATTTTGATATCCAATGCAAGTGAGGTAAGGTGTCTTGGTTTTATTTTCAAATTAAAACTATTATTATTATTATTATGAATTACCTTCATCTTTGATATTACAAATATCAAACTTCATACATTGTTCAAATCTAAAAACCTTTTGACGAGTTGTGTGACATGTACATTAGTCTGATTGTACATTATGTAAAATCTTAATAGTTATATATGTTTTGAATGCACTAATCAACCTTCTCTTTTAACACATTTTCATATTTAAATTTAACAGTTAAAGATTAGTTTCCACAACAAAATATTATAATCACTAAGGATGTGTTAGAAGCTCTGCACACCCCATATTTTGAGAAGTTGGAAACAGCAAAGATAAGAAGTAGTGACTATGTATCCAGTTCTAGCATGAGCTGCAAATGTTGCTACTTCACGACACACTCAGCAATACATTCTAGGGTTAGCTGGATGGTGTCTGGATATTATAAAGATGCTGGCCAGACACTCCATCTTGCTATCTTGAAGTCCAGATTTTAGTGATTTACTCCTTCACCACTTATACACAACTACACAACGCACATTGAACACATAGAAGTTGGCCTAAAGCTAATGTTGCCTCTCTCGCAATTTGGTCTGCAGTTTCATTACCCAGAATACCACAATGACTAGAAATCCATTGTAAACAAATACCCATTCCTTTTCAAATGGTGGAACAAATTCAGCATTTTTGAAGTTCTAAAAGCATAATCTGAAAGGAAAAAAAAAACATCAGAAAAAACTTGTAGTGCAGATATCGAGTCTAACAGGATGCACACTTTTTCCTGTGGTAGGAAGCATAGGACAAGCTATGCACAAGAGCCACGATAATAGCTAAAAGTTCAATGTCGAAACTTGATGTAGCATTACTAGGAATATGAAATTTCTCTCCAGTATTTTGATTAATAAAACCAGCTCCTGCCCTTTGATTCTACAGATTGACCAAACTGTCTGTATAGATTTTCATGTACTTATTATAGGCTGTGTTAATCAACTCGAGTGTTAATATTTTTTGTAGGTGTTAAAAAAATGTAAACTGATTTTGGACGAGAGGTTTTAAAAACTGCTTACTGTAATATAGACATATTTTCCAAGCATTTGTTAAAAAGTCACAAAATGTTTATTTATAAATTTTGTTTTTGTTGTATTTTTTTTTTAATTGAAGATAAATAAATGGGCTTTTTAATGAGTGAACATATAAGCTGAAGTAAATTATATTTTTATTTTAAAATGGCAAAATTGGGAAAAATATAACTTGTATATTAAAATTTTCTTATTTTTAAAACAAATAAAAATTTATTGTGGGAAACTTGATTTTTATCATTTTTATTATGTTTTCTATTAATCCTGAAAATTTCATAAAGTACTGAATATATATATATAAATATACAGTGTGAGTCAAAAGTATGGATACACCCTGTTAAATTATAATTGGATAAAGATATAAAAATGAAACTCAGAACACCTTTCTAGGAAATAAAAGTGAACTTTTTAGTCACTATTACAACTTTGCCCATTTCCCCAAAATGGGATTTTTGGGGGGCAGCTAAAATTTTTTAAATATAAAGACCCATTAAGTGACACCTCATTTTAAAGTCCTTGATTAAAGAAGAAGAACAGTGGAAACCAGAGCTTTCTATCTCAACCCAGTACAAAATGGCAGCTCATTGAAATTAAGTAAAACTTCATTGAGGCAAAACATGAACATCCACATTCAGGTGGTAAATAACCCCAATAGACAACCACTTCTCTTACAAACTCAAACCTGTTTTACAGTTATTACTTGCTGTAGGGCAGGCCTCCCCTTATCTTATCAGTTTTGAGGAAGTCCATTATCAGGTTCAGTTTCTGGTTGGAATCAACAAAGTTAAGACGTGTTTTTGTGATACTATACGTTGAAATGGAGAGTTTAAGTGAACAAGAGCGTATTATGATCCTGATGATGCGAGGCTGCGGAGACCGGGTGAGATCTTATGATGAAGTAAGGAATTTATTTAATGACACTTATCCTAATCGAAATCCAGTATCTAAATCAGGAGTTCAAAAAACTATCCAACGTTTCCAGGAAAGAGGCAGCGTTAAAGACCGCCCCAAACATGGAAGACCAAAATCGGTTACAAATGAAGCATTGTCACTTGACGTTTTACAGTCTGTTGTAGAAGATCCTTTTATTTCCTAGAAAGGTGTCCTGACTTTCATTTTTCTATCTTTATCCATTTAAAATTTAACAAAATTTAACAGGGTGTATCCATACTTTTGACTCACAGTGTATATATATATATATATATATATATATATATATAGCAACAAATATAACCTAAACTTTTTTCTAAATTTTACTTGTAACCTAGCTTAGGCAATAAGTGTAATTTGAAATGAAATTATTATTCACATTATGTTTTTTTAATAATAATAATTATATTCATTAAAATTACATTATTACTCTTGAAAAATAATAATTTCATTACTTTTACTCATTTCATTACGGTGAAATTAAATTTTTGGCAACTTACGAAATATCGTTACATGGTCTTTTATGCATTGAAATAATCTGACGATATTTCGTCAGATGATCTTTTTCACATATTTTAAAATTGTCAAAATATCGTCATATGGTCCCAAAAGGGTTAACACCTTAACCAAAATGAACACTACATCTACCTATTTTATAGTGACCTATCTTTAAAACGCACAATAATAGCACATTAATCTCTTAAAAGAAAAAACTAATAGAAATATATATGCAATAAAATTCTTTTTTTTAAAATAAATCCATTAATAAAACTCTGAGCTATTTAGCAAACTATAACAAATTCCGATTATACACTAATAAGTAAATTGTTCTAAAAAAAAAAATCAATAAATATTTGCTCATCTAAGGATTTTCTACCATGTTGATGTAAAATTAATATACTTTTACTTGATTTCCTCTCTCTCTCTCTCTCTCTCTCTCTCTCTCTCTCTCTCTCTCTCTCTCTCTCTCTCTCTCTCTCTCTCTCTCTCTCTCTCTCTCTCTCTCTCTCTCTCTCCCCTCCCCCTCCCTCCCTCCCCCTCTCCCTTCCTCCACACCAGATACAGGATTTGTTACATTTTGATTTCAACCTTCTGCAAGGGAGCTCAGCTCCAGTAAATAGCTGAAATTAAAGCCTTGTAAAAATTACTGCTTACTATTATTTTAGGATGAGTACCATTCTATCAACCTATTCCTTTTCTAACCTTAGTAATGCTTAATTAATGGATTTTAATTTTTACATTGTACAATATTAATTATGTGTTTGTAAATAAAACAATTAATTTTTTGTTGGTTTTTTGTAGTTATAGAAAAATGTTTCTCATAGTCACTATGGTCTTCTGCATAATATTATATCTAGGACCAGGCATATTCAATTGGTTTTTCCAGAAAGAGGTGACAGAAAAAGGTAAGTAAACACCTGATTATATTAGTAGTTATTAATCAACCGTAATGAGCCACATTTGTGGAAACTTCGATCACCATATGAATGAAAATAAACTTTCCACAGAAATCACTTTATTTGTGGAATACAAGATGATGTTTCAATAACTAAGTCACCATCCTCAGTGTATGTATTGAGGATTGTAACTTTGTCATTGAAATATCATCTTATATTTGTATTGCACAAATTAAAGTGTTTTTTGTAGAAAGTTATGTTTTCATTAAAGGGGTTGTTTCTTTGTTTTATTTTAATGTTGACTTTTCTTCTTCTTTTTTTTTTTTTTTTTCTTTTTTTTCTTTTTTTTTCTGGTGAGGAGAATTTCTATATAAATAGTGCTTTTTTCCAAGATTTAGGTTAGGAAAAAAAAGTAGAAAATGAATACTTAATTTTGTAATGGATTTTTGCCAATTTTTATGTATACAAAACACTTTTTTTAATAGGTTGAATCTAAGTAGTTTTTTAATTTTTTATTTCTTAGGATATTAGATTTTTTATTTTTATTTTATTTTATTTTTATTTATTTTTTTTAGATTTGATGAGAAACTGTGGAAATTAATTGTTTTTCATGACATTGTGTTAACAAATCTGCTAATTTTGTATTATGTTAACCCTTACCACAATCATTATTATTGCACAGAACACTTCCTCAGATCTATTTTTTTTTTTTTTTTTTTTTTTACAATTATAGCTGAAATAATACTTAAAATTTTATAAAATAAAATAAAAACAATTTATTTTCTTCCTAATTTTAATATGGTTACTATAGTTACACAATAAAAAAATCAATATCTATGTAACTACTTTGATATAACCAAATATCAAAATTAGCATTAAAATATCGAATTGTCCATTGTCGGCCGTTGGCCGACATGCGATCGAAATGCGAAAACTAACAATTCGCCTGACAGCCGACATGAGAGTTGTAAAGGTTAATGTAGGAAATCATATCAATGCAATGTTCTATTAAAATTGCTAAAATTATTATTAATTTTGCAATTGTTTTAGTCATTTATATTAGGAGTAGGTAAACCACTGTGAAAAGATCCAATTAAAAAAAAAAAATTAATTCAAGTTAAATTGATTTTCTTTTGAAGAAATTTTGTTGGTTGTTCCATTAAACTCTATTATACTCTTTTAACTAATGCTGGTTGGTCATAACATAATTTAAGAACAACCATTGTATTTCTCTCAGGAACTTAGGTTACCGACAAACATTATCCATTCCTTGACTTAATTATCAACAAATAGGAATGTTGACATTATCTTTGGTATTTTGAGGAAGTTTATTAAATGATTTTGCACCAGCTTGTGAAGGAAGTGCTGTGCTGTCTAGTATGATAGTTACAAGCTTGTGTGGTGCTATAATTGTGTATATCATTATTATGGCCATGATCACACTTTAATTTGAAATAAGTAACACTTTAAGAATATACAAATTTTGAAGTATAAGAACTGTAAACTCTTTAAAAACATTTTTATAATTTTCATTTTTTATAGACTTACTACTAACCAATAGCTTTCTTTTATAGTACAGTAGAACCTCTCTTAACCGGTCTAGTCGGGACTGACACCAAGGCCGGTTGCCCGTTTGGCCGTTTGGCCGGTTAATCCGAGGTTCCCGTGAAAAATCGGTTTTCGTTCAAAGAAAGCTTATTTGATCAGGCAGCACTAAGAATTATGCAATTAAGATGTTATTTCAACTCATTTTATTGTACATAAATGTATCGTATATATTATGTTATGTATATTATACATCAAACATGAAAAAATTAAACACTACAAAGCTTTTTTACAGATTCCCCTCTGTCAAGTCTTTTGACATATTTAACCACGTCTCAAACGAAACCAACACACGCTTCCGAAAACTGAAAAGAAATGTTATATTTTCCATAATGTATACTAAAATGATTCATGGAAAAAAAGCGGCCCATCAAACGTTTTTGTGGGTGTATGTCTGCTATACCGATGGTTGCCAATGCCGCGGTGTTTTTATGCCGTCGACAATAGGATACCGTTATCAACAAAATCGTTTGACTCGCCGCTGCTTTGATGCCGCGGTGTTTTTATGTCGCCGACAATGGGATACTGCCATCGACAAAGTCGTTTGATATCGCCGCCGCTCTGGTGCCGCGGTGTTTTTACGCTACCGACAATGGGATACCGCTATCGACAAAGTCGTTTGATATCGCCGCCGCTTTGGTGTTTCAATTACAATTTATTTTCGGAAACTCTCATCCAACCAGTACACTACGATATAGGCCGGTTAATCTGAGGACCGGTTAATCCGAGGCTGGTTAACAGAGATTCTACTGTACTCTGCATATTCTGTAGGCCTACTGATGAACTTCCACAGAGAAGAATTCTATTTTTCATATGTGGATACAATAGTTCATAGTAATCTGTTAAAATAATTTGCAATATTGTTTAAAAATTTTCAATGCAATTATTCCTGAACTGACTATAGGACTGATGATATTTATTTGGTCATAGACTGATGCTTATTGTCGATTTGAAGGCCCAAAAACGTTGCCAAATTTACTTCTTCAGGTACACTTTTCATCTAGCATGACACTTTGTTACTAGGAAAACTGAAAATAAGTTGAATAAATATTTAGTGTATTTACATTGATTCTATTTGGTTTTAATAATTGGCAGAAATGGTGTTACAGACATATCAGAAGAAAACTTGGAGAAAGAATTGAGAGAACTCTATTTAGAAGCTGATGTATTTGATGCTAACATTCAACACATACCATTAAGAAGAGAAGAAACCTCATTTAAACCTTTCGTAGGAAATGGTTTGTTAGGTATTATGATAGATCCTGCTTCACCGTTATATATAAAATCATCTAGAACACTTTCATTACCTTTACTCTATCATCCAGTTTTTACGTTGGGTTATAATTTAAACTTTAATACTGCTACAGCAGTAAATTATTTAAATGGTGTCGGGTATAGGTATCAATGTTTTACAAATGGTGTATGTGTTAAATACCAATATTATGCTCATAGATGTTTACCTAATATTCTTGTACAAGAAGTGGAAGTTACAAATCCTGCATTACAAATAGCTAATTTGGAATTAAAGCAGTTGAAGTCATCATATTGGCAACCATCCCGTACAATACAGTAAGTACTTTAAATTTATTTTAAATTTAATTGTTATTACCTACCCACAAAAATAAATTTAAAAAATCGTAGTGCTATTATATCCAACTGATAATTTGAAGAATAAGAATATTATTTCAATTTATTTACACCCTACTTGTGACTTCATTTGTATCATGGTTAATTATTTCGGAAACTATGTGCCATCTTAAGAAAACTTGTTCTAGAGAGGACGTTGTTTCATTAAGTTAAATATTAAAACACACATACAAATATTAAACTAATGGCCACAACAAAGAAGAAATATACTAAACAATGAAATAGGTTTTTTTTTTATACACTTCTTTTTACAACATCATTATCATATTTAATTAAATCTTTTGCCATATAGAGAATTTAAAGAACTGTAAGAACAATTATAACATAAACATGCAATATACCCTTGAAATTGAGGTAGGGCAGTATACTCAACTTTTTGGACCTTACCATTAATAAAAAAACACAAATTCCAATATAAAATATACAGAAATCTATGGAAGTTCTTTTTTGTCTATAGTACGCTTTGAAACATTCCCCAGGACATATGTTTACGTTGCAATCTATATACTGATATAGTTAATTTCATAATAGACTGTAGGAGATTTAAAAGAGGTTACACATGGATAAACGTAAAAATAATTTATGAATGGCAAAAAGGAACAGAGATAATGATTATTAAAATGTATACTCAACTTAAAAATGAAACTGACCTGTTACACAATGGGTTGAGAAACTGACTGGTAAGTTGTGGTGAAATTCATATCATTATACTGCGTAAATTTATTAGTGCTTTAGCATTTTAAAATACAAAACATACCGCCCACCAAAATATTGGGTTTTTTAGAACAAAATCAAGATTATAATGACACTATCCACAAGACCAGGGATAATTGCAGCTAAATTACAGAATAATGGAAAAGAACAAAATAAGGAACTTCTTTGAACAAAAACAAACAATCTTGGAATGAGATGGACAAAATGGGTTATAAAAAACAAAAAATTAGAGTTCCGCTTTTTTTGAGGAAAAAAAAAATATTAAAAAACTGAAAACGAAACAAGACAAACTAAAGAAAAAAGGAAAATAAGAAACTTGAATTAATCGACTGGAAAAGAGCATAGTTTTACTACTGGTGAGTGTCCCAGTTACTTTACGAACAGAAGCAACTCTAAACCATCATGACCATGATGCAACTGTGTTACTCTTCTTATCAACCACCATGGCAGAGGGGAATTTTCATCCTTCACACCAAGATGATGTTGCTAATCTCAGTGTTAGGAATACGGTTGTTCTACTTTGCTCTCTGCTGCAATGTGTGCAAATACTCTTGACTCCAGTGACATCAGAAATGTTGCATAGCTTGCTGGAGTAACTGCCATCAGGAAAGGTGATTCAAGGCTATAAAAGTAAAGTCTGGCTGAGGGGGCGATATCAAAGACTATCTAGGTGTTAAAGCTCGGTCTCGTTTGGATCGGAGGACAGGACACAGGGGTGGGGAGTTTAAAATTGCTTCTATTTGTGCAAATAATGTCATTAATTATTCATACATGAGAATTTGTTCTCCGATAATCCTTCGTAGGTGATACTTGACGATTTAATGCCAGCTTCCCATATACCACCAAAATGTGGAGCGGCTGCTGGATTGAAATGCCAGTTAACTCCATTGTCTGCTAAGTTTTTCTGTATAAGACTATAAGACGACATTAACAAATTGCCTTCATGAAGAAACTTAGCTGTGTCTATAGATTTTGTTCCTTCATCACTGTATATGTCAGCAGAGCAGCCAAGGTGGGCTACAAACCTTTTAAAGGCCACCAACAATCTTCTGTTGTCATACAGCTTCCAAATATATTGCTTTAGTTGCCAAACACACGAAAAGACAACTTAAGTTTATTACGACTTAAAAATCTGTTGTTTATGAGATTTATTGGTCTTGGTTGTAAATAGATCCCTCATAATGACTCCTACTTGTAAAAATGGTCTTGCCTGTTGTATGCGAACTGCTGATAAGTTTGTCATGAAAAGCTGGAGAACTTAATAAACAGATATTTCACAGTGCTTGTTGGAGCTAACATATCAGATAGTTTTCATTTAGAGAAAGGTGTCCCTCAGGATAGTGTGGTGAGTTTGACCCTGTTTGCTGTGACAATCAACAGCATTACCACTAATGGGGTAGTGCCATGTCTGGTGGTCTCTGTTTGTTGATGATTTTCCTATATATGTGGCTTCTCGAAATTTGACAACTGC
The DNA here is from genome assembly GCA_963513935.1 of Aphrophora alni. NCBI lineage: Eukaryota > Metazoa > Arthropoda > Insecta > Hemiptera > Aphrophoridae > Aphrophora > Aphrophora alni. Next base: position 16,430,889 of record OY740765.1, on the reverse strand, counting down.
CGAAAGAGCCCTCAGTTCTTTATAAATATACTGCAATCTTGGTCAAGATCAGCAAAATTGTAGGCAACTCCCACATTTAAAAAATCAATTCATTTTTCTCATTTGTGAATGTTTGTACAATTTGTAAATTTATATTTTCCAAAAATTTTTTAATGTAACATGACAATTTTTTTCTTGTTAAAAGACGAAAAGCTCTCGCCAATGTCAACATTGCTTATACAATATTCGTATAGTGTAGATAAAACGTCATATCATCCTCTCCACACTGTCTTTCCATATTACCCATCTCCTAGTATCGGGATCGTTCATTGCTTCTATTAGACAGTTATTTTGTTCTCATTTCTTTTAAAGCAAAGTGTAATTTCCTTTGGACAATCCTCAATTATTATCTATTTAAAGAAAAAAAAATTTCACTAATTCTGAAAAAAAAAAGTTTCTCTAGTAATTTATTTTTACAAATCATGGCCAGTCAACTATCAGAATTAAAGTCTGTTATAAACTGTTCCTATGTTTCCTACTAAGGGAAATTGTAAAATATGTGCAAATGGAACGTGCTGAAGTGATATCCGAAAATAATAAATACAAACAGCAGTTGAAGGCCAACTTCTACCTTATTTAAATTAGGCTTAACGGTTTAGCATTAGTCATCATGTCACATTGACTTGAGGTGATAACACATTGCAGTTTATCTTCTACAACAGTTTAAATTTACAGAGGACAAATCTGGCAACCATGTGGTTATGAACCACTCCTTTTATCATTGATAGGAAATTTTTGAGATATTGCCGAATAGGCAAAGCGTAGTCCAGAGAAGAAAACAAGGTATTCAATATGAAAAAACAAGTATTCATTTTCGGTGGGCCATCTGGTATATGTTTAATCTTTGTGGTCAGGACTCTGAAAATAACATTAGTTCAAAATTGAATATATATATATATATATATATATATATATATATATATATATATATATATATATATGTATGCCAATTTTTGTGTCTCTAGCTCCTCGAAAATTTATTAAATATTCTTCAAACCAGGTTAGAAATTCTATCCTGTAAACATCATCAAACCAGTGTATTCCATCCCAAGTTCAAAATTAGTAAACGTTAAAAAAAATCTTTACAATCACTTACCTATGACATTTAACAAATTTTGATTTCACTAACTGAAAGAGTCACACAAAAATATAGAAATTTGTTATTTTTTTTAAATACAGTACAGTCTCTATAATCCGGCCGTTCAATACTCCGGCACGTCCAGTAATCCGGCGCTGTGTTCCCGGTGATGAGTTAGTAAATTTTCATGTCTAGACATGTGAAACATTCAAAGCACGAGTCTCCACAACATCAGTAGTATGTCGGCGTCTGCTATGGGTAGTTGCATACAGTGCAATTGTCGCGAGTGAGGGCGGAGCCAGTAGGTACGCGGCAGCTGCACACACAGTAAACACGGATTCGGCGCTCTGTGCCTACGCAACTGCAATAATTTGGGCGGAAGAAAATGGAGCTTCGGCTTCCAACATATTGACACTTAAGAGACTCCAGGAAAATGTTTTAAAACTTTCCTTTAATTCAAAGAAGCAGAAAAGGATTACGAACTATTTTGCTGTTGTAAAGTAAAGTGTATTAAATTTTCATTTTACGTATTTAGTGATTGACTTTGATTTGTTAATTGATTAAAATACTGTACTGTACCTTGCTGTTTCATATCACAATTTATTTTTCATAATAATTAACACAATTTCATTATACAGTAGTTAAAACGATTATTGTCATAGTTTTCGTAAGCAATAAAAGTGCAGTTTATTGTTAAATTTCTTTTTTTAAAATTCACCTCCACTAATCCGGCCCTACTAATCCCCATATAGGGCCTGATTAACGAGATCCTACTGTACATATTTTAGTTTTAGAGAAAATGAAATAAGTGTTATTTGCAATTCAGTTGTCCAATTTATACTTGTTTATACTAATTTTAATGTAATTTGTTTGTTTTAAATGTTTATTCATTGTTGTTTTTTATTCTTTTATAATCTTTTTAAATATTATTAATGTGTTTTCCACATTTTTGTATTAATTTGCAAGACAAATAAAAACACAAATATACTGTTATAATAAATTATTTTAGGCTTGAATCACATGAATCATCATACAAGAAAACAATGGAGTATGAAGTAACTACAGTTATTGTCAATGATCCAAATCAAAATCATCACTCTACAAATTCTGTAGTAGTGTGTGTTGTAACGGAGAAATTGCAGACATCTGTTGAAGTAAGCATGCGTTGATGGTAACATAACCATCTGAAATTTTATACACATTGTAGAAGTATAGTTATATTTAGGTTATAACATAACTAAGATATTTCAGACACATGTTGAAGTAAGCATACGTTGATAGTAACATTAGCAATTGAAATTTACTACACATTGTAGAAGTATAGTTATATTTAGGTCATAACGTAACTGAGATACTGCACACACCTGTTGAAGTAAGCATACGTTGATAGTAACATTACCTACTGAAATTTATTACACATTGTAGAAGTATAGTTATATTTAGTCATAACATAACTGAGATACTGCACATACCTGTTGAAATAAGCATACGTTGATAGTAACATTACCAACTGAAATTTTTACAGATTGTAAAAGTGCAGTTATATGTATGCAATAATATAACATGTTTAAAATGTTCATATGCTTTATAAAATTTTTTATAAACATGATTAAGCTGCTTTCTCTATTCTTATTTTTATTAAAGAGCGTGAGGGTTTATAACAGAAACATGTAACCTTATTTTAACTTGGTCATTTGGCTTTTTCTCTAAATGTTTGTTTTGGCCAAATATGTGTACCAATCATTATGAAATTGAGGAATTCTTTTCAATGAGGGCCAACAATGCATGTACAAGCTTTTTTAATTTTTTACACTTTTAAAATGTCAGCCATTCAAAATGGTTACTACACAGTTCCAAGTGTCTAACACAGGTGTTTCAGGGTAATCGTACAGTTTGCCTTTACATTAAATTATGTATTGACTATAATGTTGTAAATAAGACAATTTGAACATTCATTAAAAAATTTAATATGAATCATTTTCTGATACTTTTGCACTGGAAGTTTCTACCTGATCATATATAAAAACACTACACTTAACACTTTATAAAGGATTTTTCTTCTGTACAAATTCACAAGTATCCATGTAGCATTTCTCTAAAAACATTGTTTTTAGTTTTGTTCTAAATATAGTTTCATCCATCACTTTAAAATCACCTCCTAATAAATTATAATTCAAAATACTCTGATAATGAGGACTTTTATTCAATCAGAGCTGGATTTTCTCTCCATATTATAATTATGCTGAACATAGTTACTTTTAAATAGAAATTCACGAAACAAAATATTTTTTCCTTGAAATTTCTTCTAGAATTTGATATATCTTATTAAATTGTATATTTCCATCATTGTAAATTAGAGTAAAATATAAAGAATGGTAGGATAGTTTACATTTCTAACGATGATTCACTAGCAACCGAGGCCCACCAGTTATGAATTTAGGTTTGTTTTTCAGATAAGGCCATCAGAATTCTGGGGTTTATATATATATATATATATATATATATATATATATATATATATTGATGGGTACAGCATACATTTTACTATCACTGTGATCCCAGTGTAGGGTAAATCACAAAGCAAAACACAAGGTATCCATAAAGCATTTAACTTAAAATTTCTCTCCCTGTGAGTGATGTTTTGTTCAAGTGTACAGTAGCTGTGGTATTATGTACTGTTAATTCTTGGTTTATGAATGTTGTTTTGTGTTACATAACATGCTTAGGGTTTACAAGAATGATTTATTGAATGTATTTTTTAATCCTGTTTAGTGGGACATCCCACAAGGCTATTAGACCTTGGCCTAAACTACAAACATTTGAGTGTACACAATTTTGAAACTTTTTAAGAAATATCTCCAGAATTCCATGGGTGAAAAAATATTAAATTCATTTTTTGATGCCCAATGTACCGTTCGGGAAGGGAAATTTAAAAAAAAATTAAAGTCGTGCTGAGCTCTGAAAAACCAGAAAATGAACGGTCATGTTCAGTGATGGAACCTTTAGGTTATGTCGGTTCCTGAGCTTACCTGAGTTCACTATTTACAGAAAATAAATGACAAAGCAGATTAACAAATAACAAGCTAATTTATTTTTCTTGAAAAGAATATATATATTTATTTAAAAAAAAGTTAATACGCCCTTAGATAATAAAAAAAATTATATAATGAAGCCCTTAAAAGAAATTTTTAACAACAATGAAAAGATCCCACCCCAAAAAGAAAATTTAACAAACCCTCCCTTTTTTTATTCAAAATTACAAAATATCTTATTTTCACAAAAATGAGTTTTAATAAAAATTTATATTAAATATAACAAATAAAGAAAAAATACAAGTAGAAGTAGTTTACATATCTTAGTTAATTAGTTGGCCAACAGTAAAAAAAAACTTATTTATATAATAAAATTTCAAAAGGTTTGACGTCAAAATTTAATTTTGAAAATTAACCCCTTTGGGGTCGTGAAGCCGAAAGTTTGCTAGCATGTCCCATCCTAAATAAAAAAAATTAAAAAAAGAGTCTGATTTGCCTTAGTAATAATTTCACAACATTTCACACACAGTTAGTTTTTTTGTTGGGCGAAGACCAAATTTCACTCAGCTTCGTATAATGGACGTTAATGTGGCCTCATTCTTCGACCAGTTAAGAACTGTATTCACAAATACAAAGGCAGACAACTTGATTTTTCATGTTTTAAGATAAAATTTAAGTTCGTGTTAGGCATTACTCTTTACAAAAAAAAAAAAAAAAAAAAAAAAAAATACAAAATTTGGATTAGTTTGTATGACAAAGATATTTCTATTATAGATTTATAAGAATTTTAAATTGAACTTGCAATACAAGTTTTACATGAGAACAAATCTAATAAAAGAGAACAAAATCTTATAGCCTAAGTTAGAAATACAATTATTTAAAATAATGAACTCAAGATGTAATTTTTAATTATATTACGGTTATGAATTTAGCAAGAGAAATTTTGATTACCTGGAACAAAGGGAGGGAGGGAGGGAGAGAGGGAGAGAGAGAGAGAGAGAGAGAGAGAGAGAGAGAGAGAGAGAGAGAGAGAGAGAGAGAGAGAGAGAGAGAGAGAGAGAGAGAGAGAGAGAGAGAGAGAGAGAGAGAGAGAGAGAGAGGGAGGGAGGGAGGGAGGGAGGGAGGGAGAGAGAGAGAGAGAGAGAGAGAGAGAGAGAGAGAGAGAGAGAGAGAGAGAGAGCAACTTGGCTATCTTGTGTTGTGTTTTATTTCAACACTTTGTCACACTATCCAAGTCGTCCTCATTTTATGGAAGGGAAATTAGCTGTTAAATCCGGCAATGGACCTGTCCAAGCCATCTCACTTTAGAAAACTGAAAGCAGAGTGAACTAATAGCCAACCCTTCAAATTGCCTCCCTTTTTTGGAACAGGCAGAAACTGACATTTTACCGTGAAAAACTCTCCAGCCTCTGAACATCACTCCCTGCTCTTACTCATATACTACCTCCTACCCGCCCTACACCGATCCTCATTCTCTTTACCATACGTTGGAGCTGGATTTAGGCTTAGACTAAAGATAGAGGTACTATCGTTTAGGTATCAGAAGGGCTTCGACACAATGCGTATTCAGTAGGAAATTTACGTGGTAGGAGTTTGAAAAGAATTCGTCTCGAGGGGATCAGTCCTCAGACAACGAATGAGATAGAGTGCTGTCGGGATCAGCCAACAGACCACTCAAAAGTTGGAACGTTTGTCCTGGAGGGATCAGCCTTCAGACAAGTAATGGGGAAATCCGTGGTGCTGGGATCAGCCAACAAACCATGGAGGTAACACTCATCCCGAGGGGATCAGGTCTCAGACAACGAACGGTGTGTCTGTGCTGCTGGGATCAGTTGACAGACCACGGAAGGAAAGAAGTTAAGGAACTATAAAGAAAACAAGAGAATTTAGATAACAAGAGCAGCGAGAGAGAGAGAGAGAGAGAGAGAGAGAGAGAGAGAGAGAGAGAGAGAGAGAGAGAGAGAGAGAGAGAGAGAGAGAGAGAGAGAGAGAGAAAGAGAGAGTGTGTGTGTGTTGTAGGTGACTCTGGGAAATAGAATGATTTTGAAGTAATTGCGGCCCGTATTTATAGGTTGTCTGGGGTTGCGCGCACATGTCTCCCACTCTGCATGACCTTGGTCAGTCCAGTGTTTCTTTCTCTCTCTGCTGTGCATCATTTATTTACAAGTTCAGACATCACAGTTGAATATAATTATATTTACATATATACAACAATTTATTGTAACAATGCGATTTTTAGTTTGTTAGATTTCTCAATTCTAATCGGTTGAAATAGTCACACATATTATTTAGTTGTCATGAATCAAGGTTTTTATGCTATAATTTACATTTAAATTTAGTTTTAATAATTGCACATTTTGTGAGACTGATTTCTTGACATTTCATATTTTAAATCTTGACTTTGCTGGAAATGGGTGTTTGTAAGGTGTAGTTTCATTTTACTATACTTTGTAAGCTTAATGATATTTCCAATGGCTTACACTCCACTTAAGGTGAAATCTTATCATTCATTTCCTTTTAAAGTTAGTTTCATAAAAATCAGTCTACGAGTTGTTATGCTAATGGTTAGTGTTAGTTGTTGCTAAGGTGCTAGGCTTTTAAAATATTTTAGTTTAAAAAAAAAATTATTATTATTTTATTATAATAATATTATGATTTATGAATTTTAATCTTAATATTTTCAATATTATTAGTTAATGCAGGTGATGAAAATGTTATGTGCCTGACAGTTTTGGTTCAAATGCAGACTAAATTGATTATGATATTTTGATCAGAATCTAAAATCAAAATATTGCCTTGTCAGAGTGAAAATATCCAATTGCAGTTCCAAGAATACTAAGTACTATGATTTTTTTGAACCAAAAGTGTGTATTTAGCATTGTAAAGTGAATGTTAGTTGTCACTATAAAAATTGGAAACTTGTTCTCAGTTGGCTGTTTATGTATAAGCATTCTGTGAAAAGCTTGGGGGAGTTTGACCTGATAAGTGTTTTGGATTGTATGTTTTCTTTAATCAGCAATGTTAATCCCAGGAGATTAGAGATTTATCTTTTCATGCTATTGGAGAGGGTGGGGGTTGAATTCAATGTTAAGTGTACTTTGTAAGCACGGGACATCTCCCAACCAATTTTAATCTGTAGTTGGTAATTGTAATAATAATTAATTGATAAAGGTATTAGGAAATAAAGAGACAATTCCTTTAAAAATAATAACTTTAGAATTTAGTAATATGGTAACAGGGAAAAAGTTATTTATTTAATGATGAATAAAAAATTGAAATTTAAATGAATGTATTGTAAGCGGGAAAGTCGGCTTTCGTGTGGAACAAAGACTTAACAACACATGGTATGCGATAAAAGGAGATCATCCTGATATTCTAAGTTCATTAGTTCGGGATATAAAATTCAAACAACCTAAGAGAGCGAGAGTTGCATAGACTCTGAACGGAAAAAGCAACTCTGCCTAAAAACGGAATTTTAGTCACTCTTTGATAAGACTGCGATGTCGTTAGACGTGTATAACTGTTGTCCTCAAAGTGAGGTTTTATTTTGGAAATTAGAAGAAGTGAGTGTGAAATAATTGAATAAAATAAAGGTGTCTTATGAACCTGTAAAGGTATCAAATTGTGTAATTAAAAATATGGTCGAAATAAAATTTTAAGTAAGTTATGTATTACTATTCTATTATTTTGAAACAATATTTCATATGTTTTGTAAACATATACACATCTAGCATAATGAACCTCATATTATTTATAAGGTATCTTCTATTAGTACCTTCACCTTAAATAAATATACAATTATTATTTCAGCATGATCTAAAAAAAAAAAGAAGTTATCTTAAATATATAATTATTTTCAAAAATGTCTTTTACAACTTCTTGGAAAATTTGTATATTCATTTGTCTAAGAAGTTTATGATCTAAATCGTTTTCTCTTTTTTAGAAGAAAAAAATATTCATTTAAATGTTAAATTTTTTTTTTTTTATATGTATAGCTTAGTTTTATGAGATTTGTGTTTTGACCACTTTATAACCCTTTGAAAATTGTATGTGGACATGGGTTTTTAGTTTAAAATGCCAAAATTTTATTTACACGAGTCTCTTAGTGCCTATAAAAATCTTTTCTTTGTTTTAAATTTTGCAAGCTTAGCTTGTTTTTCCTATTTGATTAGGCCTATCCTCTTTCTTGATATGTTATGAGTTTTTTGTTTTTGTCATATTTGTTTGTTTGTTTTTCATTTCATTGGACTTGGTTTTATCGGGTTTTTACCATTTTGTAACCAATTATAGTTAAGTTAACTACAGTTTTTAGTTTTTCTTTTTAAAGACCTAAGTTTTATTTTCTTTTGTCTCTTAGTGCTTATGTATATTTTTTTCTTTTGTTTGTTTGCATTGTCAGCATTTATTTCTGCTTTATTAGATTTATTACCTGTCATAAAATATTGTAAAACCTTTGTTTTTGTTTGTTTTAGTTTTACATTTTCACTGTCACATATTTTGTTTTGTTTTTTATTTATTACAACTCACAGCTGGTCAGTTTTGTATAGTTCCTGATTTCCTTCTTTTTTTTTGAAACTAGACTTGATTTGTCAAAATTGTTGTTTTCAAACATAAATTGTTGAATCTCCATTTTAAAAAGTAAATTTTTTAGAATTTGTGTAACATTTTAATCTATTGTAATAATAATTTCAGGTATCTGAGAAGTGGGTGTATCTTGTTTACATTTAACCACATGCATTCTTTGGCCTATGTTACATATATCCTGTGTCATTGTTTCCTCCGAAGTTAATGATCCACCAAATTGTTGTCACTTTTTATATCAGTTCTTGCGAAATTAATCATGCGTCAAGTGTGTTTTCTTTCCCATTTTATGTTATCTGAATGTGTCTTATTGTTTTGAGAAGTTTTAATATATTTATCTTATTTTAATGGATTAAAAGCATTGTTTTATTTATTTTTATTAAACTCTTCTATGATATAGTTTTATGTGTGGAACAAAATTGATTCCCCTTTTAATTTACTATATTTTAAAATTTCTATCTCATAAGTGAATTCGTCTAATCTTGTTATTACTTGGTAAGGTCTAGTGCATCTCATGTCAAACTTAGCCGTTTTTGTTATTTAAAAAAGTTAAAATTTCATCACCAAGTTCAAGGGTTATTATCTCTTCTAGTTTTATCATAATAGAATTTTTGTTTGTCTTGAGCATTTTTAATTATTTTTTCTTGTATTTTGGATCTCTGCGATTAGTTTCTTTTTGTCATAGTTTGCATTTTATTGAATTTGTATAAGATCTAGTAGGTTGTTTGGTTCAAAGGCAAATGTTAGTTTATTTGGTTTATAGTCTATGCTTTTTTGTACAGTGGAATTATAACAAAAACAATATTTTGCCTAAAAATTTTTACCAATTTTTGGGTTATTGTAAACATATGTGATAACATAATATGTAATGACATATCTACTAATATATTATTGAAATGGTCTGTTAAGTCTCGGGATTAGGGTTTATACCTACTACTAAACATTTGATTAATCGAAATTGTTTGAGTCAAGTTTCTTATTACTTTATTATTGAATTGAGTACTGTTATATAATAGGGTTATGTCTTCGGTTTCCATTTATATTGGACTATTATAGAAATATTTGTTATACAATGATTTATACAAATTCTCTCTAATATAAAAGTTCTATAATCTTCAACTCTTATCTACTTCAACATTATGGTATAATATTTCAACAAATATTAATTAATATTGAACTTAATGTAACTTTATAATATAAGTTAATTATTTATTCCCAAAACAATATAATTCATAGCAAGCCGAGTATCATTGTGAAAAGGTCAAATAATTCTACTATTTATATTCATAACACCAAGAATGTAATACACACTTAGCTTGCTCACCCTTTAAGCTAATGATGGAGTAAACATGCAACATCCGATTCTTGGAATCTATATAAGAAAAGAAAAGCTATCTCTAGTCAAATGATAGCTGGTCACCGCCGGCAGTAGGTCTCTTTAACATTGATTAAACCAGTTCTAGATCAGTTAAGGCTTTTCTAGTTTCCATTTCTCTCTGTAAGCATATTGCTTGCGAGCCAGCAATTGCATCACTTTTTAAGTTCTTTTGCAACAATGGTCTACTTTCTATGCATTGCCTTGGGACTAAGAATAAAAACTAAATTTAAATATTACCATAATTCCTAACAACACCTACCTTGTGCTAAATGTCGTCCTCGACATTGTATCATTATAATAACGTAAAAAGAACAGGTTGTGTACATTCACAGTTGAAGATAATCCCTCTTAGGTTTTTTTTTGGTTTATGATTTTATTCATTATGTATATTCTTAATCCTAAATAAATAATTACAATTGTTAAACTAGAGATACATATACCTAATATTAAGTGCCATAGTGATGTTGTATCCACCATCTGATTATTTTTTTGGGTAAGCTAACCGGATCGAAGGCTGGTTCGAGGTGGTTGTGGATGAATAGTGTATGAGTGGATAATGCCCAATTCTCATTGAGGATGTGGGAAGCTTGGAGAAATTTTAGGGTGGTTATGGGAGGAAAAGGGCTTAATTACCAAGGAATTACAACGAAATGTGGTGTATGGTGGATTTTAGGAACTTTCTACTGTCACATGGGAATTGGTTTTGTTAGGAATTAGTTTTATCTAATAACTAATTTTGGGTTCAAATGAAATTGGTACCATTTATTATAACTGAGTAGTATTTATTTAAGATAAAGTGATGATTTAATAATAATAATAATAATAATAATAATAATAATAATAATAATAATATATATTTCATATATAGCAATCAGTGGTTCAGTTTCTTTGTAATTCTAAGAAATAAATTATCACATCTATTCCCCTTCTTTTTTATTTCAATTACTATTGCAGCCTCTAATATTTATATATTTTTAATGATAATTAAAGATAGTTTATCTCAACAATTGAATTCTCAAAATTCAATATTTGTTCTATAACATACATGTAAACTTTTATTGCAATCATTATTAATAAGTCCCAAGATACAGTAAGCATGGTGTTATTGTGAAATAACAAAAATTCAAATAAGTCTACTTTTGTTCATTTCATTAAATGTCAGCTTTCTCACCTCTATTACTGAAAGTATCAGCTACTGTGTTTTTGACCGTAATGTTCCCAAAGTTGATTCTAATGAATTCTGTTGGCTGTCCCGACCAATACTCTTGGTCAATCGACAAGCAGAGACTCCGGTTGTTGCCGATGATGTCTTCAATAATGACTGACCCACTATTTATGTCATGGTGGGTTTATATACCTTGCCAGGTTACTGAACTAGGTATATTGTCGAGTCAGCCATTGTGACACTTTTTGATATATTTCACAACAATGGGTGCCTTCTGTGTTCTGTTTTGGGACTTAGAATAAAAATTATACATGATAGTTTTTTATAATTTTACCTAAACTATTTTTAACAATTATTCCTAACAACACTTTCCCTCTGAAAAATGTCCTTGTCATTGTGTTAAAGTTGAAGAAAATCTCTATTGAGTGTTCTTAGTTTTATTACTTTATTTATTAAATATATTTTAAATCCTAAATATATAATTGTAATGTTTAAATTAAATGCCTATACACCTAATAACAAATAACCTAGGGATGTTGTATCCATCATGTCTAACCATTTTTGGGAAAGGATGATTGGTTTAAAAGTGTCTTCTTTAATATGGTTGTGAATAAATAATGTTGAAGTAGATAATGTCCAATTGTCATTAAGGATGTAAGAGGCATGGAAAAATTTAGGATGCTATTGTGAAAAAAAAGGTATTATTTTTAGGGATGTGAGGGTAGTCCAAGAAATAGGGAGTATGTAGTGTATCATGGATTTAATGGATGTTTTACTATTGCATGGGAATTATTCTCCATTCAGAATGTTTGGCCTTTTCTTAAGGAACATGGCAGAGTGATTTCCATTGTGCCTGGGGTGAGGTTAGACTGTGGGATGTCTCATTGCATCTTAAATGGGACTGGGATGTAGGGTTAATTATAGTGAATAGGTCTCCTGTGATTTCCTTTACCATGGGTTGTCCGTTCCTTGGAGTGGAGTGGAATGTCCATCTGTTGGGTAGGCTGTGTAGATTACCCTTCAGATATCGACGTCGATATCTGTTGTGATAGGAAACACATCTCCGTGTTCTGTGGGCGACAGTGATTTAATTGTTCTGAGTGATTTTCCATCTATGGCAATGATAGTTCTCTCTGGTGATAATGTGCATGTATGGTTCTTCCAGTTTAATGGTATCGGTATGTATTTGTAAAGTTTCTAGGAGGATGTGTTGTTATAGATGAGTACCTTGATGGTGAAAATCACAGATTGTGGGATTATAATATAGTAAGTAATGGGTAAGTGATAGTATTGGTCTAAATTTGTTTTAGGTATGGAAGATCATTTGTTTTTTTGTTTTTTTATTAAGCAGGAGTTTAGAAGTTTGAGGTTGCTAAGTAAAAGGTTTCTGGGTATGGTCGTTTGTGTGAATACATGGTTTCCACGATTAGTTCTACAACGAAAAAACTCAACACTTTTCTGTGAGTTTAACTGTACGCTTCCCCTATCTTTTTTTAAAATACGCACTTGTCTCAAATCCTGATATTTTTTCTTTCAGGATCTGTTTCCGCGAGAAAAGAAATGAGTTATCCAATCCACTGTAAGTTTTAGGCTTTTTTAATTTATCTGGCTTGGATTTTATACCTCCTTCAACAGTTTGAGTGTCCCCAAACTGCCGGTACCCCCCCCCCCCTTTTTGTATAATACTTCCAGTAACTATATTTATTTTAACCCTTTTGCTCAGAGAGAACACGATTAATTTTATCTATCTTTTTAATCTCTTGGGAGAGTGTTCTTGAGAATACTTTTATTAAATACAATATATTTTACCTTTTAAATAATAATATTTCCTGTAAACATGAAACAAGGCTGTGTGGATAATTATACAATACAAGTCTTCGTTTTTGATATTTAAAAATTAACACCCATTTATTTTATTTCAAATAAAAGAAACAAAAATCAAATTTCTTATGAAAACCAAATAACTCAAAATTTTTTTAACCTATATAAATATAAAAACCCCAAAATATTCCTCTGATAAAACTTATTGTTTTTCTAATTTTATTTATTTTAATAGCAGATTTTAAAAGTTTTTATTAAAGTTTTACTTTAGTCTTTTATTTATAAATTTATTTTCTTTAATCTTTGGACACTAATTTCTCAGGTAACAATCTAATCAGTTGTCCAGGTTTATCATATAAATATTTTACTTACCATATTTATAATTAAAAAAAAAAAAAAAAAATCCACACACAGATATTAAATTTCTTAGCCTAAACAATTTCCATTAAATTATATTAAATTTTTTATCACAGGAAAATCAGTAACTTTATTGAATTTAATTTTAACTTTTGGCCAACTTTGCCCTTTCAGAAAAGAAATTTAGATGGTTTCTCAAACCTTGACCGCTGTCTTGAAGATCCTGGTAATTTTGATCCTGTATGGTAGAATTGGGTTAGTTCTCTGGTGTCTGGTTGTTGTGATGATGTTAAGATTAATCCATGTATCTCATAGTAAGTTTCAGGTGACATGTTAATTCCGATTAAACACTGGATGTTGATTTTTCACGCTTTTTACTGAAATCACTGATGACTCACTAATTCAACATTTCACTTTCTAAAACTTGATTTTATTTTCATTTAAATACTTTTTTTTTATTACTGACTATAACATTTTCTAAACAAATTTTTAATTATCAAGTCTAATTATATTTTTCTTAATTACTTCAAATTCACTGTTCTATCGGGCATAGTAACCCCTAACCTTCTGGTAAAATTTAATTTGGAGAGTCCTTCTATGAGGCTGTGTAGCTATATTTATAGCTTGAAACTATCGTATTCTACTACCAATTTTATCCCCTCATGGGAATAATATGATAGTTCCTTAATTTCCTATTTATGATGTTACTTTTGCATTATTTTTATTTCTAGTGCTTATGATATTTATTTATGAGTTATTAACAGGTTAAAGTCCTTTAATCCTGTATTTGAATTATTTTATTTAATTAATTATTTTCGTTACTGTAGCTGTCTGTTGGTACGATGACTCCTCCTACTTCTATATCACGAAGTCCTGGAGTTTGGAACTCTGCAGCTCAAAACTTGCTACTGCAGAAATCTCTATTGTCTTTTCTTTAAACTCTTCTAACGGTTTTCTTGAGATATTTTTCACTTTTTCTTGGTCGGCATTTCGTAGTCCTTCACGAGAACTTCGTGTGATGTTTGTCAGTCCGCCCATTCTCCCGCAATTCCTTACGCAACGATCGACGTAATTTTCAATTTTTATTTTTCACATCTTTTGATTTACAGTTTTGAAACTTCACCATTTTGTTGGGTTTCTGAAATAAATACACTGGTCGTAACAAAAATACTGTCTGTCCTTCCAGTCTTACGTAATTTTGCACTCACTTCACACTATCTTTTTTAGAGGTTTAGTATTTACTGATTACCCTGGGACTTACATATTCTATATCATACATGATTTTAACTATGTTTTATTAATTTTGAAATTTTATCTTTATTCGTTTTCACACAAGGGTGTGAAAACTATAGCCTTTCTATTTTATTCAAATTTTGATTTTTTACTTTAATTCCCTATTAAACTTTAATCTTCTAACTAAACCTATACAACCCATTTTCAAAATTTATGTTTTTTAAGTTTTAATCAACTTTCAAATTATACAATTTCATCTAACTTTTTTAATATTAATTTTTTCAACAATTATATAAGAATCTTTTATTCTTATAATTCTTTATTTATTACAGAAATACCAAGGTTTTTTTGAATTTGATTAATTTTGAAATTTTTTAAATTCTTCATTTAAATTTGCTGTAGTGCATGTTAGTTTATATGAAAGAACCGTAATAGATCTGTATTGCGTACAACTTGTACTACAATTGCACATTCTTTAACATAATTTCATATTTTCATAATTCATCAAATATGAATTTCTTATTCAAAATCTTCCGACATTCGATTTTACTGTCAAAACGAGTAATGAAAAATGTCACTGATTGAAGAAATTGCCCTTGGAGATTTGTGGTTTCTGTTGTTGACCCAGTCGTGAGTTGAGACTGTGTGTTGTAATTCCTGAATGGCTTTTTGGATATTTTGTATGGTAGTTGTTGCATTGCACACGGGTTTTCTGCTAATTCTAAGCATTGTGAAGTCGTGTATGGGTTTGGGATTTGTGATAGGGGATTGACAGGAAATATATAGATTAGTGGAATTGATGCTTCCGTTATATTAACGGGTGTTTTTTTTAAGTTGAGATAACTAATTATCTCAAAAAATACGCATTGTACAAAAAAATGTATGATGAAAAGTTAATATTTCCAAGGGGGACATATGTCTGTGTCATTAGCCACCTCCACCCCTCTTTATGGGTGGAGTGGGGTTAACTTTAAAATTTTAAATTGAAACCCCCACTTCATTGCAGATTTTGATAGTATGTTAGAAAAGAAGTAACTTTTACTTGAAATTTTTTCAATTCGTAGCAGATCTGCGAAATTTTATAATTTCTTGATTTTGTAATAGAGAACGGATTTATTTGATTCAACAATACAAATGCGATTGAAATGTACACTTTTCTAGTCTAAAGACTTAATATTCTTGTTAAAAATTTATTTAGTTTTGCACATTTGAATTTACTTGCACATTTTTACATTTCAAAAGTTAAAAATTGACTACTTTTAACTCGTAACCCAGAAACAATGGTGTGGACATAGTAGTTTTCTCTTTCATTTGGGGTGCTTGATTTCAGTGAGTCCCCTTGCCTCTCACCATTGGGATACTTGATTTCGGTGAGTCCCCTTACCTCTCACCATTGGGGTGTGTGATATCGTTGAGTCTTCTTACCTCACCATTGGGGTGCTTAATTTCGGTGAGTACCCTTGTCTCTCACTATTGTTGTAAGTTACAAGTAAATGCTCAAAATGGTGACCTTCCATTTCGATGCATATATTAACTCGTGTTTCGAATGATTGTATGTAACCTAAAAGCATGTCTAGCGTAATTGTTGCGTAAATGTTTCTGATATATTCCATCATTTTTATGTTGGTAGTTCTGAATAAGCTTTGTCCTTAAGGTAACCCCACAAGAGAAAATCCAGCGACGTAAGTTAGGGTAATCTGAGAGGCCAATTTACCGGACCACCTCTACCGATCTAGTGATCACGGAAATCACAATTTAACACTTCTAGAGCTACTGCAGAGTAATGTGCGAGAAAACCATCATGTTGAAACCACATGTTCTGTTGCATAACGAGAGGTACATCTTCCAACGAAATCGGTAGATCATCTTGTAATAAGTTACGGAATTTTTCTCCGTTTAATGTACTTTCAATATATGTAGGACCTATTAGTTTTGTCACCAAATCTTAACACACCAAGGATGCTGACGCTCAGTTTCACGTAACCAGTGTGGATTTTGACACTCCATTAATGCATGTTGGGACGATTAACTTGTCCATGGTTTGTAAATCATGGTTTCCATGAACCATGGTTTCATCGGAGAACATTAATCGATAAAAAAATTGCGGGTCTCTTTGTAATTGTGTGAGTGCCCATTGGAAAACACCAATAGATTATTAAAATCATCCCCATGAAGTTCTTGATGCATGGAAATAGGGTGGGATGATATTTGCGGTGATTCAGAATCTTCCAAACACTAGTGTGAGAAATTCCTGCCTGGTGATATATTTCTAGGGTGCTCACATGTGGATGATAAGCCACTGTAGCTAGTATTTTTTTTTGCACTGCAATTTTGTTTTTCTCCCCCGTAACAGTTTCTGTACGAATTCTTTTTTTAGACGGACTTCCATTCAATTTTATGGGCTTTTTACGATTATGCCAGTTAATAACATAAACACACACACACACACACACACACATGCTGGTCTAGTAAGTATCTTCATACAATCCCCACGTTTCTTTCTTTCTGGCAAAAGTTTAGGTAAGGAACAAATCATAATAACATTTTGTACTTTTTAGTCTACATTTACTATCTATGTTACTATGTATCTATGTTACTATTATGTTGAGGTAATAAGCATTTAAGGTCTCTGCACAGGAGAATTTTCCCTCTTGAGACAATTCAATGACATACGGATGGAATTGTCTCAAAAATTGTGCTTTTTTCAGTCCTTTGGTGAAAAGTATGAAAAAAAGTTTGGACAAGGTGCATATCATAACCGTGTTATAAGGTACACCCCCCTCTTACTGTTTTCTGTGCTTTTTCAGTAACCACAGAAAATTTGCATGGCGGAAACATTGTGACACTTTGAAAATGATCGCTGACTATAGCCAGTTCTTTGATTTTATACTTGTTGTTGCTATCATTGAAGGTGTGAAATTTAGCACTGCCGTTTGCATGTTGATTAAACAATGTGACTTTATCATGCAATTGTTTGTTTCGGGGTGCGTGCTAAATACGAGCTCATCGCTGGCCAAAATTTCAATGATGTAGGAGCCCAACTCTTTCTCATTATAAAGCAATTTGGCGACATGTCGAGAGACGAGCGGAATTCTTCCTTCAAGTAGTACCCACTTGTCACCGTTCAAAGTCATAGAATGCTGCCTGTTGTAAAATTGAACGTACCGTTTACTGAAAATATTGCACACTATTACGTCACCAGTAGTCAGATTGAATTTACACATCTCCTTGTCACTGAGAGGGGCCGTTATAACTTTTAAATGAATTAATAATTTGTCACTTAGCTGATGATTGAAGAAAACAAATTTTCTACCAGCTTGCAGTAAAAGTCTGACGCTGAAGACCTTGTGTTTGAATAACCCGTATGTAATGAATTTAGTGCACTTTGTGTTTATGAAATGTTTAAAGTCTCAGGTTACTGTTTTAGTCTACTTGCAAGTAGTAACCTAGTGTTCAGTAATGATGCTTTAATTAGTACCCCCCCCCCTACCACCCTTCCATAAACTTAAAAAAATATTCCGGTAGTTATTACTATTTTTTATATTTACTTTAAAATTTATAATTAAAGACGTAACATCTCTCATTATCATTGTCTAAGAAGAAAAGGGCATAAAATATAAACATACAGCTCTCGACTGTTTTATTAGTGTCAGAGACAGAAGAGAACAAGAGTTGGTCAATAAAGACCAAAAAGGAAAGATGAAATGGAGGGATCTAATCTAAGATTAGATGGAGAATTGAGTAGATACAACTAGGATACCTTGGGATAATTACAATCGTACCCTCTCCTAAATTGTATGTTTTAAAATGTAAGTAATCTTAAAACGTATTGTTAAAACTGAATTAAATGTCACAAGAATCATATATATTGATTGTAGTCAAATTGCAGTAATAGACACATTTAAAAGGTCATCCTCAGAATATCTGTCTAAGTATATTTAAGTAAATACCCTTTTCGTTATAAATGTTTAGTTAGAATAAAAAATCGGAATTACTGTTATATAACGCCACCACTTCAAGTTTACTTTTTATCATTGTTCTTTTTCTTTAATAAGTATTCGAAGTTTTGATAGATTTAGTATCATTTAGATAAACTCACATAACTTGTCATATATATATGAAATTGAATTGTTGCAAGCAGCTCTGGAGAGTCAATTCCAAGCATAACAACTTGTAAAGAAAATTAAGGTAATTTTTAAGAAATATCATATCAATACTGACGAATTTTTAATTTTCTCTCCGTTAGAAACATTTTTCATATGAATCTTATTAAAATTTTCTGACACATTCAAATCTAAGAAAGTTTCTTTGTGTTTAAGGGTTTCAAGTCACAGAGACGTATTCCAGTACACACCCATACTTAGGAGCATATTACAAAATAAGAAGTGTTTTATGCTCTTTAATATCTAAATGACTGCCTCTTAATGAATCCCAGTATTTGATTGGCCTTATTGCACTCTTGTTCAATTTGGGATTGGAAGGTAAGAGTATGTAAAAGTACACCCAGAACACGAACCGCCTCTAATTTCTTCAGGAAGTAGTCGCCAAATTTACAAAATGAAAGAATGGTAGTCGTCTGACGATTTAATGTAATGAACTCTCATTTGTTGATATTAACATCAATTTCATTACTGTAAAACCAGTCGTAGAGCCTGTCAAGATCAGGTTGAAGCTAGAGGTATTCATCTTCATAAGTAATTCTCGGATAAAACTTCATGTTACCGGCCAACATTAACATAACCTAAGGCATGAAAAAATATTGTAAAGATCATTAACGTATACCAAAATAACTAGGGTCCAACGTGTGAACCCTGGGGGACACCAGATGTGACATTGATACATAACGAGACTTCTTAATTCCACTTGCTATATTGAAAACAGCCAATCAAAGAAAACTCAAACTTCACCAGGAGATAATAACAAATTCCAAGTTGTTCTAATGGGAAAATACTGTCGAAGGTCTTCCTAAAGTCAATGCACATTAGTCAGTATATAAACTAAAAAATGGCATATCGTTTTCTGTGGCTTTCTGTTTCTGTTTGAATATTTTTATATACATATAATTCTATATGAAAACAAATATTAAATAAAATAAAATTTATTGTTTATGTTGTATTCTTCTACTTAAGTTTGGGGTGAATGGGGGGGGGGATGGAGGATTTTTAAAGCTCAGCTAGAGAAGTTGTGGATATTCACATCCTGACAAGATTTTGGAGCTAATTAAAAGCATTGGAATCAGTTCAATGTTTTAGACTTGAGTAGGGCACAACAAATCTACAGTTGACATGCTGGATCTCCAAAGGTCTTCCCTATAGAGAAAAAAAGAAAAGACCAAACACTTACAGATAAGAGAATATTGCTCTTACAGAGCGACTGATAAACATAAGATGTGATGACAATTACGTATCGCATAACAATAAACAGTTATACATAATTAACTAAATTCAGCAAAAATACATAATTCACGTAGAATGAGCACCAGTTATGGAAACTAAATGAAGGAAAACTGACTTTTTCACAATAAATATTTTATTTTTAAGTAGATGACAATTAAGTAACTAAATTATCATCTTCAGTTGTTACAAGTATATAAACCTTCTTGGTAGAGAACTGCAACAGACATACAATAACAATACTAAATACAAGTTGAATCTTGTTAATCTGATAGATATTGGACCGGGTAGATGTCAGATTTTCAATATTATTGATTACTGATGGTACCAATAAAAACAATACAAAATAAAGCATTTAAGTACAGTACAGTTCTGTTTCATTGTACAATATGTACTGTAATTTGTTACAATGTGTTAAAAACAAAACACAGAAAGACTTTGTTATTGTACTTCTTGCATGAGCCTTTAATTATATTGTCGCAATAAAACAAATAAACCTACAAATTGTTAATTTGTTCATTACAGTATTATTTTTATTTTATTTATTTAATTAATTCTTCAATAAAAATTTAAAAAATATCTTCTACTATATGAAGGGTGCAGGGGAAAACCAACTGAGTCCATGTTATGACATTTTTCAGGAATAGTAAAAAACTGTTTAAAACGTTAGTACTAAGCTATTTAATTTAAAAAAAAAGAAGTTTTATTATATATTTATGTTAGGCTATACTTTATTATCAGCGACAAGTAGTTCATTTTCTGTAAAATGTTGACTGATATGAAAAATTTATCAATTTTTTCAACAGTGACAAGGACTCGGTTGGTTTTTCCCTTGGGTCAAAGGCCAATGAGTTAAAAATACTGTACATATTATTTGACGTTATTAGTAATTTAATGAAAAAAATATAATCAAACTGTAAGTAGTCGCAGAACAAAATCAAACATTATTAAAAAGTTTGCATACAATTACATTAAAATCAATATTTACTCAATCGTAGTAATATATTACTCAATAGAAAACAATGTTGTAATATTTGTAAATTTGAGTAATACAATAAAAAGTACTAAAACCAAAAATTAAGCATTAAAAACAATGTCCAAAAAGGAAATTAAAAATTAATTATTGTCTTTATACAATATCACATTTTTCAGAAGTAGTGACCTCATCAATATTGCCACCATCACCATCAGGAACTGACTGTGCTGTATCTTCTGATTAAAGTAACTTATCATAGAATTCCTTTGAACCCTCATCTTCACAAAACCTCACAAGTTACTTTAAGTCCTTATACTTTTCTTTCGCCAAGGCAATGGGGCCATGATATGAGTTCTCGGGTTCTGTGAACTCTCGCAATGGTGGCAGATTTTTCTTCAATCTACCTTTATTTACATTCCGTTTTTCTGCTTCTGTCATGAACACTGAAGAAGAGAAGAATGCTCCATTGTAACTGTTTCTGTGTTCAATGGTTTTAGACTTTGCCTTTACCATTCTGACCTGTTTCAATGGCCTTACAGCAAAGCCAAACTTCTGTTTGTAGTTTTTTCCAGCAAGGAACCCCCCCCCCCACTTCTTAAACATGGCCTGGTTACAGGAAACAATATCAAAGGCTGAAGGATTTACTTGTGCATGCGAAATAACTGCTCTCCAGGCATCAGGTGTTTCAGCTCTGGCACATTTTGGAATCAATCTTTCAGTTCTTATCAGTCTCCATGAAAGAGTGGCCACGGACTGGGTAAGTAATGATGATGGTTTCAAAATGCTTCATGTGAGAAACTACATAGTGAAGGAATTGGATAACTGTGTGGTTTTTATTTTGACCTCCACACGAATCAGCAAAGATGTGAAGTGTTGTGACATGCTTGTCAATAAAGTTGTTAAAAAACTGAAACAACATAGAGACAACATCATCTGACCCCTTTTTAGCGATTGTCTGGTCATATGTATACATTACTGATCTACCAGATGATAAAAAGTGGATGTTAAAAATATAAAAGGTCAACTGTCTTTTGAAATACACTTCACTAGTTGTGATGTTTGGTGTTGGCAGATTTCTCCCAAAATCTATAGCAATGGCTTCTACATTTTGGTTTTTTCTGCTCAGCTTTTTGGCTTTCCGTTTTAGGTTATAAAAGCAATCAGCTTTTTTAAGATGCAATTCTCGTTCAAAATGTAACTTCTTAAGCTTCTGTTTGTTTTCCTCAGAAGAACTTACCTCTCTTTCAATAGCAACAATCTTTGCTTTGTGCTCATTGCACCAACAACACGTGTCGGTTCTAGGATATCCAAACCCTATATTAAAATTGGACACAAAAATCTGCCTAAATGATTCATAAGAGATTTCCATTGCAGGATGTTGATTAAGAAAAATTCCGAGAAGGTCGTTAAGGTTATTTTCTTCAGGTAAATAAACTTTATCTGAATCTTTTAGGCTGTAGTGTGCTTTGCGTCCCTTAAGAGATCCAACAAAATGCATTACACTTTAACACAAGTGGTTTCCATTTTGTGGGGTCGATTGGAATGTTTACCTCTTCCATCTTTAGGAGCATGGCCTGTTGTTCTCATGGAAGACTTTATAGTATGAAGCCGGAAAAATAGCATGAAACCCTTTAAAAAACAGAGGAATTTCTACTGCATTACCATCCTTAACAATTCTAACTTTGTACATGTAGGAAGCTTCATTCAGTCTTGCCTGGTCCTCACTAAGCCTAGTGACTCGATGAAGAGAGATAAGCCCTGACAGATATCTATTCTGTTCATTATAACCCCCTTCTCTGCCAATGTCATTAAATTGATTTAATAAAATGTTCCGCTCATGCTCGGCAATGTTTTTAAAACATTCATACCTTTTGCAGAGGCAGTCCGGTCCAGTTTCTAAAGTAGAATGTCTCAGAACTTTTGTAGTGTCTCTTAATCTACCACTTTTCTTTTGTTTCTTTGTCAGTTTAGTGTCACCACCACACACATTTTCATCACTGGATACATCACTGTATTCATCCAACATAGTTATAAAAGCAAAGAATAAATACTAAACAATTAAGAGTTTAAACTCTTTCTAACCTTAGTTCACAAGGAACTCAAACAAGCAACAGTAGCACATCTGATAAACAACAGATGACTCATGCCCAGCTGGTAAGATTGTGGACTGAGTTGTTTGTTTCCTTGGTCCAGCTGGACTCAGTTGTTTATTCCCCTGCATGACGAAACTAAACACTGTAATATTTTGTGACTGGGTTGTTTGTTAACCTGTACACTTCCCCATGTGATCCGGCGATACCTAAGAAATCATATGCAATCTTAATCTGGGATTGACACGAAAGTGGACTGAGTTGGTTTTTCCCCTGCACCCTTCATATTATAAAGTTTATTGTATAAAATAATAATAAGGGTATTCCAAGTTTCGGTTTTAAAAGATTCGGACATCACCTTTCCTTGCAGTGTCTTCAACATTATGACGTGTTCTAGTCCGACTTCACACTCCTTAGCTCAATGTAGTATAGCATGGTTGCAGCAGACATTGTGTCGTCACAGTTGGCAATGTGTGTTTGTACAGGCATTGCCTTGCATTGCTATCATCTGCATGATTTCACCAAATTAGTTGTAACTTATCTCTAGGCATAGGCTGCATTAATCACTGCATCTTTTATGTCAAATTTCTTTATGGCAGAAGAAATGTCTCTTTCTGTGCACTCATAATGTCAGTTAACTTATGAGTGTTTGTGGTAGTGCATCTTCATGGTTCCAATAACGTTTTAGTCTAGTGGCTGTATTATACCAGGTTTTTGGGCAAAAACATAATCTCAATGAACCCATTTTTTGTTTTGACTTTTATTTCTTCCTCGTTATCTATAGAGTGGCCCGGCGTATTGTCTAATAACAGTAAAGCTTTTCGAGGAAGCTTTTTTTACTTTAAAAACTCTTTCTCAGGTAGAACATAGTTTTCATAGTCCCATTCTCTAAAAATTTCACATGATACCCATACATAGCTTTGTGCTTTGTAAACAACTGGCAGAGTTTACATTTTAAAATTTTTAAAGAATCAAGGATGTTTGGTTTTTTCTACAAACATCAAGTTCAATTTATGAGTCCCTGATGCGTTAGCGCATCAGTGTTAGGCATTCTTTTTTAAGTTTTCTCCCTGGTGCACTAGCATGTTACAAACATACAAGTTGTCTCTCCGCATCCGTGTCTTTAAATTATTGCCCATTTCTCAGCTATCGTTAAAGTCTTATGTTTACTTTTTTTTAAAGGTTGACAGTGTGATGCAAGAACACTTTAAACACAAATGAAGAAACTAACACTTCCAACAAAACCAATTACATAGCACAGCACAAAACAACTCAATTATATTATTGTATTGTATTAGCACTTTATGAATAAGCGAATGTCACTGTACTGAGCCACATGTTTGGACAGGAAAAAACCACTCCCCCTCCTTCCCTGAGCCACAGTGCACACACAAGTTAGAGGCTTAACGAATTACCAAACGTCTTGGATTGGGAAAATGTTAGACTATCAAGATTCAACTGTAAAACTTTTTATATGAACAAAAATATAATTTTAAACTACAACTGTGGATTAATTATCTAATACCTTAATATAGAAACAAATTGAGAGTTTAATTCGATCCATAAGGTGGAAGGGAGAAGATATAAAAATAACAATAATATAGAAAGTAGAAAAAAATTTATAAAACAAGTAGCCGACCAGATCAAAGCAAACCCATACTCATTGTGTTTTTTTATGTCGAGTACATAATTTTGAATGAATGGGTTCCAAATGGCCCTACAGTAAACCAGTATTATTTAAGGAAGTATTGATGAAGCTGAAAAAGTCGGCGAAAAAAACCAGAATTGTGGAAAAATAGTTTCAATTCTTCAACGGAACAAACTCAGCAGTTTCTGTGAAACAGTTTTTCGCCGACAAACCCATTGGTACATCTTCATGTTTATCAGGTTCGGTACCACGTGGCTTTTTTCTTTTCTCTAAATTGAAATTTTTACTTAAAAGAACATGTTTTGAGTTAGTTGAATCAGTAAAGAAGAAACGGCAGATGTATTAAAACAGCTAACAGAAACTGATCTGCTCTATGCCTTCAACCAGTTGGAAAACGAAACTACATCCTTGTGTAAGTGTGAATGGAGGCAATAGTTAAAAGTACAAGCATTTGAATTGTGATACATATAAATAAAGGTGAGCTATTGTACCAGTCTCGTTATTTAATACACCTCATATATACAATTTCCTTTCATATCATGTACACTTAAAACCTAAATCATGAATAATACATTTATCTTGTACCTAATAAAGTTTCAAAAAATTCTCTAATCTATTAAAATATGTATTGGGGGAAGGAGAGAGAGACACAGACAGAGAAATAAGACGGCGAGAGAGAGAGAGAGAGAGAGAGAGAGAGAGAGAGAGAGAGAGAGAGAGAGAGAGAGAGAGAGAGAGAGAGAGAGAGAGAGAGAGAGAGACAGAGACAGAGACAGAGACATCAACCTTTCAGTGTCTCATAAATAGTTCTTTACTTCCTTAAGATATTTGTTCTATATGGGCATGTATTGATATATTTATGTATATTATGTGTTTTCTTTATTTATAATTATCTTATTTTATTTACATCTGTAGGTAGCATGCATTTTTTAATTCCTACCTAAGGGGGACACAAAAGATGGTTTCCCTTTTAAAACAGATTGTATTATCATCTTAATTATGATATTTTATGATTGTCTGATTACAATCTGTTAAGCCTATTTAATGGGCTTGTATATCAGATAAATATAGTTTGTAATTTTATTTGCAGGTGAGACCAAAAAGTAAAACATTTATGCAAATATTAACATCAGTTTGTTATTCTGAACCTATTAAGGAGGAATATTTTGAAAACCAAAAGACAGAAATAGAAGAAACATGTATTCAAGTAAGTATACAAATTTATAATTATTTTAAACATTTATAATAATTAAACTTATTTGTATTCTGTATTCCAAACTTTTTAGAAAAAAATTATATTAAATTTTGAAACTAGGGGAGGGGGGAGGTTTTATGATGTAAAGTAAATTTTTTTTTACTTTACAGAAAATGCCCCCTCTTGCTGCCCCCACAATATTTGTTTGTGATGACAATGTTGGAAACTTCTATTATATATATATCAGAAAAATATTATTTATTGCAGGAGAGGGAAAATATGTATCACAAAATTACTAACTTAGGTTTACAGGAACAGTAGAAACAGTTTGTCACAAATTATTTTTACACAAAAGAAAAAGAACAGTTTGTCACAAAGTTAAATACACAAAACAAAAAGAATAGTTTCTCACAAAATTATTTAGACAAAACAAAAATTACAGTTTATCACAAAGTTATTTAGACAAAACAAAAAGAATGTTTTTTTTTCCACAAAGTTATTTATACCAAACAAACAAAATGAACATTTTATCACAGTTATTTACATCAATCAAAAAGAACAGTTTATCACAAAGTCATATTCACAAAACAAAAACAACAGTTTATCACAAAGTTGTTTACACAAAATGAAAATAACAAGATCTAAGCAAAATCAATCTCTTATAACATCCATTATCTACATCATCAACAATAAAATTATTTTCTAGAATTTTTAGTATTGTGTTAACTTCGATAGAAATTAAAATAATCAATAGTAATTTGTAAGACTTAATTTATTACAAATTATATAAATTTGTTGTAGAAAATGAAAGAAGCTTCACTTAAATATCCCGGTGATTTGAAAAAGGAACACATAAATGTCTGGAAGCAGTTATGGAGTACAGGAGTTTCAATCAGTTTTTCTAAAGCTGCTCAATCATTAAATGGTAACCAAATTAATGCTACAATGTATTACGTGCTGTCAAATGTTCGCTCTTATTATCATGAGGAATCAACTACTCCTACCATGAAATCAGATTTATCTCAGAGACTTTCTTATTCTGAAGGGTGCTATGGAGGTTATCATCATACGTTGTAAGTTATACTAGGTTAAAAAGGGGTGCTGTATTAAATTCACTATTCACTAAGGTTTCGCCAATAAATCAGGGGATAAAAATCGGCAACAATATCGAAACATTGTTCCCAATTTGCCTTTTGGAGACTGACCAAAACTACTATTAACTAGCCAGAAAGATTGGGGCTTATTTTCGAGAATCAGCTGCCTCTTACTAAAAACCATATAGCTATCCTGGCAATTTGTGTTAATCTTTCAGAATATATTAGTGACAAAAATGAAATCATATAATGTATACATACCATAGTGCTGTTGCAATATAAGTCTTTCTTAATTTATTATTTCTTAATTTTACTTTCAATTCATATCGTGTCTAAATAAATTTCAAGATCACCATTATTGGTAAAATACAAGAGGACATAGAACAAAGGATATGGAAGAGTGACAAGTTTTATAACATTGTGAAGGATATAGTATGGTGATAGAACATCGGGAAAGAAGCCAACATAATAATATATAAAATGTACTATCAACCCATTTTAACAAATGGGTCAGAGACATGGATATGGACAAAGAAGGATCTGAGTTGACTGCAGGCGACAGAGATGAAATTTTTAGAGAAATAGAATATGTAACAAGAATGGATAAAATAAATGAAAACCTTCAAGACAGGCTTTATCACAGAAAAAGACAATCAAGAGGAAACATTTGGAATGCTTTGGGTTCATAATAAGGATAGGGATAATCAGAACGACTAGAAGCTCTTTCTGAAGAGAATAGAAAGGGAAAGAAGACCTATGGGAAGGCCTCGAACAAGATGGAAGGTTCAAATTCAGGAGGATATGCAGACCAGGAAACCAGGTGGAAACATCAAATGATGATGATAATGATATAAATAAATTGTCTAAAAATAATCTATATCTCTTGATTGTTGCAACAGCAATATGGTACAGTAATCTAGATATAAATGCTGTAGATATATACATTCATCCATAAAATATAAATCCCAATTTCACCAATATTGAAGTCTGAGATATCAAAAACTTTGTATTTTTATTTTTAATAAATCACACAACTTTTGTTTTGCTTGTTCTCGTAAAGCAAACTTTTTTTGTGAAATTTGGTATTAAAGATTTTTTTTTTAAAACTTGACCAAGTTTGTTTTTACTTGGTATACAATGTCAAGACATATTTATGTACACCATTATACCAATTTTAATATTTCAAATGAATTTTGATTTATAAATATTTTTGTGAAAAACCACAGATAGACAGATGGAAAACAAAGTGTTAATAAAATTTTATATTCCTTATGATGTATCTTATCATCTCCCTCTTGAATCACTCTATATGTACGAACTAGAGGAACGATTGCATATTTGCTAAGTATGATTGTTGTTCTTGTCATCAGTTTATTAAAATTAACCTTAAAATGCTCTTCAACTCAGGTGAGTCGTAAAAATGCATTCCTAAAATGCTGTTCGACTCACCTGAGTTGTAAAAATCCCTATTTTCCAATTCAACATTTCGCTCACTAAAACTTGTCCTATTGCAATTATTTAAATACTATTGTAAACGTATGTTCCAATCTTCCATATTCATATAACTAAAAGTCTATAAAACGTTATAAATAATATGTAATAAATGGATAAAGTTAGTGTATTTCGCCAGTAGTCAGTATCACGCCAACATTCGCTGCAGTTAAAGACTGCATTATGTTATTTTTTTTTGTCTAGTTTTCACAAGTTCACATCTCTGTCTAACTACTCTACAGTGATACTATTTTATGCATTTTTCTTCCTATTTCGATTTGTGCTTACCAAATTATCATAGCTCTTATAGTTATGGAGATATAAAAATAATATTAAATCAAGAATTTGTAACACGCTCTATAACTCACCTCAGTCATAAACATAACTTTTTTTCAATTCAAGATTTCGCCTACTAAAAATCGTCCTATTGGAATCATTTAGCTACCCTTGTAAAGCTAATGTTTCAATCTTTCATATTCATGTAACCAAAAGTCCATAAGTCAGTAAGTGAAATAATTGTTTATTTCAAAATATCGTATAAGAGTAAAATTATCAATTTAGAATATTGGGAAGTTTGCTACATAATGTAGAAAACCATCCTGAATATACTGTGAAAGACACATTACTAAACGTGAATAGAGTGGTTTTGTTGTGAAAAACTGTTTTTGTCATGTTAGCTAATTGAAAACAAAAAGATTGTAAGGATATGCTCTCTATTCCCGTCTTACATTCTAATTCGCTTTTTTTTTTCAAATAAAACTTTTATATAATCCGATAAGAAAGATGAAAGAAGCAGTTGGGTGTTTTTGCAAGAGAGAGAGAGGAGAGAGAGAGAGAGAGAGAGAGAGAGAGAGAGAGAGAGAGAGAGAGAGAGAGAGAGAGAGAGAGAGAGAGAGAGAGAGAGAGAGAGAGAGAGAGAGAGAGAGAGAGAGAAGGTAGAGAGAGAGTTGGAGATAGAGAGAGAGTTGGGGGTAAATTTTGAATTGTTATTTTAAAGAATGGAAGAATGAAAATATTAAAAAGGTGTTATAAACAAAAATTATAGGTATAGTAAATTATGTAAACACTTACAAACTAAAAGTTGGAATGGACCATACCAAAACACATGTCTAACTATAATTGTAAACAAAAGGAATAGAATTATCATAATTTATTCAAAGTTAATATGTATATCCATTACAGTGCAGTGGAGGTTACTTGACAAAATATTTGGTGGTGGTAACAGATTATATAAAAGGAAAAATTATATAATAGATACTATTTCTCTCTGAATTATAGGTGTTAAAAATAAAGAATTTTGTGTTTTATTTTTCTCCAGAAAAAAAACTTAAAAAATTGTTAACTTGACTGTGTGAATTAACACAATTTAAATTTAAAAGAGTGAGGCCTACAATATTTAAGAAATAACTATTAAATTAGTTTTATGTTACTGTGGTAATCGGAAAGGAAAAAATCTTAAGATTTTCAAAATGCGGATTGTTGATTTTGAATTATTAGAAACAGTATTACTAAATGTTATAAAATATATTTTACACAATTATTGTGTTCCCATTTTTTGTGTCAGTCATAATAACAGTGAATGTGAATCAGTCTATTTACAATTAAAATAACTTTCGTAAGGGTACATAAATTTTTACTGCTTAAAAATTGAAGAAAGATATTAAAAATGCACAATAAACATATAACAAAATATTGAAAAGAACGAGTCAATACTTTTCCTTTACAGTTTTAATAATTATACGAAGGTCAACCTAGTCGCACAAGATGTTTTATCATTTATTTGTTTTATTCTATAGGTAGGCTATGCAACAGTAATTGATTTCACAGTTCTTTTGATGTAGACTATGCAACACTAATTGATAACACAGTTTATTCTGTTATCTCAATTGATAATTAATATAAAAAGTTTTCCTAAAAAATATGAAGTTCCTAGCAAATATCTAACTACTTAGAAAAAAAAATTACAAAATGACTTGCTTTTTAAACATTTTAAAAATTGTTTTTGGTATTTTTGCAATATTAATAATATATTTTTCGACTTTAAACCAGCTATGTTTTGTGTAAAATTTAATTACGAAACTTTTTTTCCTTTTAAACTTTTCTCGAAAATGAATAGTTTTTGAGGTATACTAGTGGAAAGACATAAAACATTTAACATTAGAAATTTTTTAACATTTTGTGTATTAAAAAGTTGAGCACATGTTTTTGAACTAACTACCCAGAAAAAAAATTTGCAAAATGACTTGCTTTTTAAACATTTTAATAATTGTTTTTGGTTGTTTTGCAATATTAATAATATATTTTTCGACTTTAAACCAGCTATGTTTTGTGTAAAATTTAATTACAAAACTTTTTTTCCTCTTAAACTTTTCTCGAAAATGAATAGTTTTTGAGGTATACTAGCAGAAAGACATACAAAAATAAAACTTTTAGAAATTTTTTAACATTTTGTTTATTAAAAAGTTGAGCACATGTTTTTGAACCAGCACATAGTGAATTTATCATGTCTAGTAATATTTTGGAGCCATTAAAGCAACAAATTCCGATCATATGACAAACATCCAACCCAAAATAGATATCGCCTTGTCTATTACAAATTTCATTGTTTTAGCATAAACTTTTCTTCAGAGATAAATTTTACCAAAATACCTGCAAATTCCGTGCAAATATTCTCAGTTATAATTTATTTTTATAAGTTAATTAAATATAGAATGTGGATTACTTTTAAATTTTTTATTTCTTCATTACGGTTCGTAAATATATATTACAGTTTTTTAGTAATCTGGCTAGTTTTTTTTACAAATTATTATATCTGAATTAATAGCACTATTATTAAAATCGGATGTAAACCGTACTTTTTCCTATTGCAGGAGACAGCAAAATGTGTGTGTACGGGACGTTTTGTCTCTTGAGGCGTATAGACCTGATAACAAAATAATCCGTCCTGTCTCAATTAATTAATCCGTTCAAAGTGAACTAGTTCTCCCACCTCATTTCAACTAGGCTTAAAGCTAGTCATTATGATAACACTTTGTTAATTATGTTAATAAATATTAAAATTTTGCATGAAATAGTTAACCGAAATTTGCACTAAGTAAGTTCACATATTCGTGAATTTTATTACTCTTATTTACGAAACCCGAAGTTTTTTCTTTTATTTGGCTCAAGTTTTTTTAAATTTTTTATCCGAACCTAAAAACCTTTATCTACAAATCCATAATTATTTATCTGTAACAAAATATGTAATCGTTAGAAAATATGTGAATGAAATGGGGTTATAAATATAATTTCATTTTGTATCCTTTAGTTTGGTCGAAAGTGTTTAATTTCCCATCAATTACAGATACTTCGCCTTTCCCACTACACTGATTTCTCTGTATTCTCCATTCCAAAACAATTAATCGACATTATACCGATTATTATTCAATCTAAAATTTATCAGAAGCTTTAAAAAAGGCATGATAAAAGTTCGAGCTCATTATAGACTCGATTTAAGCTTGAGTCGTAAAAAGCTCAAGCTTGATTAAAGCTCGAGCTCAATTAAATCTCTAGCTGAACTCGATTTACCTGAGACTCCCACACCCCTAAAAAAATCCGGGCTCCCACACCCCTAAAAAAATCCGGGCTCCCACACCCCTAATAATAATGACTATTCCAAAATATTCCTTTTACATTAAGTCCAAGCCTGGCATCACCACTTGCCTGAAGGATATTTTGCAATGTATATATTTCTTTCATTATATAACTGTTCCCGAAAAGGATGAGTCCAAAGCTGGTCAAGCACATCTATTTCTATTGCATAATCTGATAACTCTTGAGATACCTAATAATCCCCAGTAAAAAGAATATGTATCACCAGGTTAACCTCAAGACTCCATTTCCAAGCCTTTTCTTGTTTACGCCGAAACTTGCACTAACTACCTGAGTTATTAAATTCACTTTCATTTATTTTCTTGTCGTCTAAGAAATTATCACTAGCCTCTCTTCCATTTTCCGAGAGACACTAGATGAATCCACTCCTTTTTTCATGTAGTCTTGGGTTAGATCCTTCTCTTTCATCTTTCCTATCCGGTCTCTCTTGAACAACTCTTCTTGATTTCCGACTCTGACACTATAAGAATATTCGAGGGCTAGGGATCTATTTTTATCTTCTTTTCTTTTATAAGCTGACGATGACCAAGATTTTTTGCCTTTAACCTTCCATATGGTGCATAGATTTTGTAACACAATCAGGTGCTCACGTAAGTTACCTCCAGGTTTTGAAATAATAAATGTTTACTGTATAAACAAGATTTATTTTTATTTTAGAACATAAAAACTTATATTTAATAGAAAATTTTTGAAATTCATCTTTTTTAACAATTATATTCAAAATATAGATCTGGGAAACCCAAAAAGGGAACTTCCTACTGCTTGTACCTTAGTGTCTAGAAAAGAAGAAGGAATTTCTCTTTTATTTTTTCTCATTGTTCTGACAAATGTTAGGCTGTCATTTTTCAAGAGGTCAAAATAGAGAGGTATGGAGTAAAAAAGTTATCAATAGTGACGTTTCTTCCTGTGGTTTGGATAGGTCGAACAACATGTTGCAGAATACTTTTGGATGAAGTATTGACATGAGTTACAGGAGTAGAATGTTCTTGCACAAATTAACTGTGCTGGTTTGCTTTTTATAAACTGTCGAAAATTGCATTGTCCACAAAACAACTTTAGCATTTCGTCTAGAGTCACGAATTCACTAACTACTTAGTTCCTTTGACAGTTTTCAATAAATTCTAAAAGTAAGTCCCTTATTGGTGCCAGTTAATCTGACATCTTCCTCTCTTCTCTTGTAAGAATATCATCAAACCTTAGCCCGAAGTATAAATTTGAACTTTTTGATGGACCTGAAAAATTCCACTCAAAATCGATCAAAAGGCTATTGGTCCTCTAAAATTAGATGTGATGCTCTCATAACACCTGCCATATACAGTATCCCAAAACAGCTCTGATTTCTTGTGGTGTTGTTCCATTTGTATCTCTTTCTACATTTGTATTTGGCTTTGTTTTTGGTAATCCAAACATTAGTGTTTTTTGTTATCTTACTGACCATCTCTTCAGAAAAAAATTACTTCCAGACTTGAAAAGATATATTAACCTCTTTTGCGGAGCAAGTGACGCAGCCCAGTCTCACTCGCAAAATGTTTCTATTTTCAGTTGATAGTTTTCGACCTATCGAGAAAATGAGGTTGATAGAACAAGATACCTGTCGGTTCTGCTCCAATGGAAAGGAGTCGGCAGAACACCTTCTGGTGAGTACAAAGTGTTTGCTCGGTAGAGGATCAGTAAATTTGTTAGGGCATCTGTGGGCCCCCTGAAGATTTTAAAAATGCTGATCCCATGGTGCTCATTAGCTTTATAAAAAGCCTGGGTGGAATATGGGATGAGTACTAGTCATGGGCATTTTTCATGATAGATCCATAAAAGTTGTAGTGGAAAAGGAGTTTAAATATATTATGAACTGTGTTTTCAACAGATATCTTATTAATAAATATTGAACTTGACTTGTAAGATAATATTAGATAGAATAAAACTCGAACACAAGATCTCACAAAAATTATGTTTACTTAATCAAACGTATTTCACTAACAAAGTTGCCATCCTCAGTGATACATGAGCTACAATAACTATAAACTAACCTCTAATATTCAGTATACAAGCATTAAGCAAATCTTAGAACCTATTTACTAGCAAGTAAGCAAGCCTAAACATAAAACATGAAGCTAATCTTAAAACCTATTTGCTATTGAGCAAGCAAGCCTTAGTCTCCAGGAGAAAGCTAGTTTTCACCAAGCTATCTACAGACTGACTGAGCTCCTTTCTTTGGGCATTCTAGTTTTATCGAAGCGACCATTCCCTCTCTCGTCGTTACCACCTCACATTCACCCTAAACCAACAAAGTTTGTTTTGTATGTGAGTTTGCACCACACATACACCCTAAAACAATGAAGTCTGTTTTGTATGTGAGTTCGCACCACACATAAACTTTAAAAAAACAAAGTGTTATTCATATGTAGGTTTGGACCACACATACACCCTAACACAGTGAAGACTATTTGTGTGTGAGTTTACACTACACATAAACCCTAAATCAACGAAGTCTAATCGTATACTACTAGCTACTTTTAACTACACAGTTAACGGGCCGATTCAAGATGCTAAGACGTACTGCTACGAGCTCACCCTTCACTCACTTATTCTTATTTTTGATTTTGCGATTATGGCTCGATTGCAAGAATGAATCTCACTCACACGTTTGGAGCAAGATTTATTCTTAGTTTAATTTTATGTTTAACTTCTTTTTGTTTAATTTCTGACTAGCTTTACTTTCTCTTTCAATTAGACCTCTTTCTTGAGGTGTGTCTATTTGAAACAGCTGTATGTAAAATCTATATAAACAATGTGAAATATAAGCACTAATATTTCTATACAATATTAATTACACAACATGAAAAGCACATAGGATTTATATGTTATTATAATAAAACACTTACACAGAAATTAAAATATATTAAAATTTAATTCATTAAAATAAAAAAATATTCAATTAAATCTTTTTTAAAGTTCAAATTAAAAAAAAAAAATTGAATATTATTTGAATTTAAATTAAAATCTTTTTAGTATACACTATCAATCAACCTAATATTAAACAATATGAATCAAGTATAATTGAAAACAGAACAATTACAAAAAAACTGTTATTATTAATCTTTCAAAATATACTTAAAACTATGTTGAAATAAAAACACACAATATGTTCAATTATTCATAGACAAACATAAATTCAATCGAAGACATATTAAAACGTATATAACACAAGTAGCAAGTTTATTCTAATAATAAACAAGTACAAATAAAACTAAAATTCTAAGTTTTATTTATAATTTCAATATTAACCTAACATCCTATTCAATTGACCATGAGTAGCAGATATTTAAGAAAATAAAAATGAATTAAAAATATTTTAAAACTTTCCCAATTTATTTTATCTGTCTTTAAACGATTTGGCGAATATTTGTATATTCGAATTAGGGTACCTTGGTACGTTTAAAGATGGCTTCGGTTCTTGAATGGTGTTCAGTAGTAAGGCTTCGTCAGTCCTGTTCCTCAATGATTTCAAGTTGGTCAAGGCAGGTAGACGATCCCGAAGTCGGAGTAGTGTCGGTTGAATATTTTCTCCCGATGTCTCGTTCTTCTAATGTAGAAACTCCCAACTCGGTCCAAATTGGTGTCTTCTGATGAATTATGTGCTTTTCAAAGTTTTTATGCAAAGTTTCAAATATTCATTTCCTTTAGTAGCTCGTGTTCTTCAACGCTAAGACTGTCCTATTTCTTCACGAAGCTATAACATGTCTTATAAAATCGAAAATATTTTTTTAAATCTTCAAAGTTCAATATTTGTTTGACGAAAATTTTCTAAGTCCTTTTATCTTGAGCGTAGTTGAGTAGCAGAATTATTCAACTCCAAAAAAGTAGTGCTTTAGGAGTACATGAAATTGACTTTTATCTATTGGAGCAAAGAAACACAAACTTATCCCCTTTCAAATGCTGTCAAATATTTTCTATTGGGCAGATCTTCTTGAAACTGTGTAGATACCTAAATAAGATTACAAACATAAAAAATAAAATGAAATTTGCAATTTCAGCATGATCTCTTATCAAAGTCCCTGAATTACAAAGTCACAGCCTTTGTAAATGTTTCCATTGTTAGAGTAAATGTCTTAGATATTCATAATAGCCTTTCATTCTATTTAATCATGTGTACGGATTGTCTTTTGTGCATACTTTCCTCACAGTGAAATGCTTCTCCTCTAGGTTCAGGAAATTCCTTGTTTAATTAGGAACATTTCTAAAAAAATCCCATTCAGTTAACTATGTCGTCTCATTAGAATCAAATACCCAATATTATAAACAGTTATACAAGTTATGTTCTTTCTCCACTCCTTCCTGTGGATAGTTCAGTCAATGGTATTGAGCCAAGTCATTAGCCTGTTCATGACCTAGTCCCTCCCACTAGGTGGAGTGGGGATGAGTCTCTTTACAATTAGTCAACTACATGTACAATATTTTCTAACAAAAATAAATTATTCTTACCTAAAGAACTTACTTAAAAGGTAATAGGTAAGAATTATTTATTTTTGTTAGAAATTATTATCCATGTAGTTGATAAATTGTAAAGGGACTCACCCCCACCTACCTATAGGGAGAGACAAGGTCATTGACTTGGCAAATGCCATTGATTGAACTAGCCACAGGAAGGAGTGGAGAAGAAACCTCACTTGTATAACTGTTTATAATATTTATAGAATTTAAATTTGTTTAATACTCAACCTCTGAGGAAGGTAGAGTAACTATGTTACTAAAATGTACATAAGGAAATAAAACTTATTCTATTGAATTGTGATATTGGATGTTTGATTTTAATCTTTAAATTTGCCACAGTGTGCTCAAAAGTGTAGTATTTTACGTCGTCTCAGTTTTTATGTCTAAGAACTAATTACATTTTAATATATTTTAATTTTTAAGCCTTAAATAATATTATTTTCAAACTTAAACCTGATTGTTAATTAAATGTTGATTTCTTTAGCCAAGCTGTCAGTCTTTGGGGGGATATGTCTACAATAGAAAACATTAATACTGTGGTGTCTTATTGGCTATTGACTCTTGAAAAACAGGTAAGTGTAATTTGAATACATCTTTTGATCTTTCCTATTTTGAAACCGCTATAATAAATACATTATTTGAAAAAGCAGGATGGAATAAACTTTAATGTAATAGCAGATATTTCTTGTTGAAACTCCATATTCAAGGATAAAATAAAGCAAAAGCTTAAAGTTTCAAATATTTAATAGTATAAATGAGCTACAATTGTTTCGCCTTGCGGCATCGTCGGGCCACTGATAGTTAACAGGTATAGACAACTATTTAAACATAAGTACAGGAAACTGAAATACAATAGAGAAATCGGGAAAGGTAGGGGGATGACCTAGCAGGTAGATAAAGATTAATGAACTATGTTATGGATGGGTTTTAGAAGAGGTGACGAATTTAATACAATTTGGTCATTTATTAATCACCTCTTCTAAAACCCATCCGTAACATAGTTCATTAACCTTTATCTACCTGCTAGGTCATCCCCCTACCTTTCCCGATTTCTCTATTGTATTTCAGTTTCCTGTACTTATGTTTAAATAGTTGTCTATACCTGTTAAATATCAGTTGCCCGACGATGCCGCAAGGCGAAACAATTGTAGCTCATTTATACTATTAAATATTTGAAACTTTAAGCTTTTGCTTTATTTTATCCTTGAGGATGGAATATGTCGTGTTGTTAATATAACTTTTGCAATTTGATCATATCTTTTGCTCTTTCTAATTTTGAAACTGTTGTAATAAACATTATTTGAATAAACAGGATGGAAGATGTAGTGTTGTAACTTGATGTATTTATTGTGATTAACATACCGGGTACTAGGTTTAACAAGTAATAAAGTCATTGTACTTCTTACTTGGTCACAACTGGATGAAGACTGGGAGGGAAGTGATATGCTAGTCAAGGCTTGGGTTTCTTGTACAGTAGGTAAACGACCAATCATTTATTAGTATTTGTGTGATGTGATCTCAGGCTAGGTCTCATTACCACAGGATGCTGCATAAATATGTACTGTAAAATATATGTGATTCTAGTAATATATTTATTTTGTCTTTATTTTTAAGCCCCACTTTGAGTTTGTTTAATTGTAAATTCAATTTCCATGTATTCTTTTTTTTTTAGTAACTATTACTGCTTCTATATTCTCAAATTATAAAAACAAAACTGTGAAGTTACTATTTATTATTTGATTAAAATATTCATCTATCTCTATTTAAAATATGAGATACAATAAATAATATTTATTATCTTATAACACTATACTGGAACTTTGATATTATAATAGAAAAATTCAGTATTTTATTTAAAATGTTTCTTTAAAAATAATCTCTCATTAGATTATTGATTGTTTGTTACATAAAATTCTTTTAGTTATAGTTAAAAAAAAATTATATTACCTAAAAATTTCTTCCTTTCAATATACATTTTCATTAATGTTCACTTTTCTCACCAGACACTTTCAAAACCATATTATTTTTTACTATTTTTGACACTGATTTACTTGGATTCATATTTCTTTATACTGAGTTACTCCATCCTCGTTGATCTGAGACCTGAGATTAACTAACTATAATGAAGCGTCCTTTTTGCAACAATAGATTCTACTTCTCTGATGTTCATATCCTACTTTCCTGTATTGGGATATTTTCATTTTGTTTACTTATTCCGTTAATATTTTATTATCACAATTTATCATATTTTTGTTTAATGTTCTTTTTTTACATTTTAAAATTAAAATCTACCCTTAATAGTTATTTATTTATTTTGGTATAGGCCTATATTGCTATCTGATTTAGAGCACTTACAATTTCAGACATTTAAGTTTATTTATATCTAAGTTATAAGATGTTTACTTTTTACTTCTCCCAATTATTAATTTTATATTAATAATCATTATAATTTTATTTATATAGTAATTTTTAATATTTTACGACATTAAATCTTGTACAGTGTTTTGAAACGGTATCTGATACTGACACCAAGTATTTTATCTTGCATTTCATGGAGTATCACATGCAACATCACTGCCTTTCCAACTGTATACACCCACTCGTAGCATTTACACCTCACATTCATTTACAGCTAGCATTCAACATTCATTCATAAGCAACAAGTTAAAATTATCCAACAACCATGTTTGACATTAGTGTCATCACAAAAACAGTTTTACCCTCAACATTTTGTCTTATGTATCTTCTGAACCAGTTTACTTTATCAACTTTGTAAAAATATTCCATGTTTATTTACAACCTACCAATGTATAATCTTACATTTTGAAATGATTTTATTGCAGTAATTTGTTTAATATTTATTATCATGACATGTCTTCTATTTAATGATTTATACTATTATCATAACCAATTAATCTGGTAAGTTTTTATACATTTTTTCCTTTCAAACTGATCTATTCAATATGATATAAGCTGTACAGTTTCACTCAAAGTAGAAATTTAGAATACGGTTTCTACAATTTAGAACAAGAGTGGTGGGGTGGGGGGGGAAGGTCACGTAACTTATGCCATCATACCCCTTTGAATTCATCTCTAACAACACAGGCCACACCTCTTTTAATTTGTGTTTAAACTAACTTGTAACCAGAGACCCAAACCTAACCTGAAATTCCTGATCGCAACCTAACCCATGACCTAAGATGTGACCATAACCTGAAATTTGTGGCCGTAACCTAACCCATGACCAAAGATGTGACTTATGGTGTTAGTATTAAACCTAACCTCAAATTTGTAGGTAACCGAAGGTAACCTGGGATGTTGATATTTTTGTTTGAATATTTTAATTTGGAGTATTCGAATATTTAATTTTGTTAAACTAGTATTATTATAACTTGTAGTACTTCCCCTGGCTACTAGAACACACTACTGTTTTGGACAGATATTATAGTATAATATATTTCCAACTTGAATAAAATAGAAAACAGTTCACTTTTGATGGGCCCAAAATGGACTTTGAGCTGCGTTAGGTATCAAAATGTATGTTTTCAGGTATGGAGACCACGGTGGCAAAAGTATTGCGTCGGTATCTGTTACCGGTTCTGAGATATCATCAGCCACCATATTGAAAAGTTGCATTTTAATTGTGAACCAATTTCAAGTTCATTTTCCTACAGCATGTGGTCTTGTAGATTGGGAATGATGGTGGTTTTTTGCGATTGTGGTTAGCATTAATGAATTGCCGATATCCTCAAACGTAGAAAATGCACTTTGCGATCAAAGTTTACCCACTTCCGGTATGTCTGAAATGGCTTCATGATCATGTTGGGTATCAAAATATATGTTTTCGAATTCGAATAACACAATGGGGGTGGGGGGGGGTAACTGCATATCTGTTACCTATTTCAAGATATAGCTGTGTGTGTTGGTATGTGTAAGGGGTGTATTTGTGTGTGAATGTGTGAGTGTTTATAGGTGTATATATGTTTGAGTGTTCATAGGTGTATATATGTGTGAGTGTGCATGGCTGTGTGTATAAGTCTTTCTATATGTGAGTGTGTGTATGTATGCTTATGTATTAGTCTACCACGAAAACTTATCTGGATAACGGTTTTCCCCATTGACAGATATCGTCGTCCTATCCAGTTATATATTCACCTATAGTATTGGCATTGCTACTGATAACTAAGCAACATACACACAAAACATATCCTTTCAAATAAAACAGTACAATATAACATACTAATATGTAACTAATATATCTCTCTCAGTGGTTTCAAAACCGAAATCGCCCTGCACGCTTGCAATTGCATGATACGCAACACAGTACTGGCGGGAAAACTTGGATCTCTGAACAGTTTTTATTATTTTTTATTAAATCATATTACAGTAGTATTAGCTATTTATCTGGCAAATTATTCAAATTTAAGAAAATCTCCACTTACAGTTTTGATATTTATACAATCAGTTTTGATATTTAACATAAACAAATTTTGACAGTTTCTATAAATTATCATTTTAAATAATTATTGTAACTAATGTAGAATAAGATATAATATATAGGGAACAGTTTAAATAAAACTATAAATTATGATTTAAATACATCTTCATTTTATTATGGAATTATAACAAAAAACTCTAAATTACTTAGGGTTAAAACAAATAATTTAAACTTAATTCAGTATTCAGTTATTAAACTTGTACAATCCAATTAAAT
This sequence comes from Aphrophora alni, assembly GCA_963513935.1. NCBI lineage: Eukaryota > Metazoa > Arthropoda > Insecta > Hemiptera > Aphrophoridae > Aphrophora > Aphrophora alni. Next base: position 16,389,465 of record OY740765.1, on the reverse strand, counting down.
TATTTTCAAAATAAAAAAAAAATGTGTTCAACTAGAAAAAATGTATAATTCAAATATGATTCAAACATCTTTATCTTTTTTTTTCTCGACTCCTGCGTCAAGTTTTTTAATAGCACAAAGTTTGTCCTCTATTATAACAAAATCGCCTTTTTCCTTTTGTCACTACTATGTAAATATTTCATTAATGTTACTACAAAGAATTTGTGTAATTATATTATGAGAACAAAATAAATTATTGTTATTATTATTGTTTTTTGTATAATTTCAGGGTTGCCATAATCTAGTTTCAGCAGGAGCAAGTGGAGTAATACAAGCCATGGTGCTAAGTTTTGGAGGTTTTCGTTTCAGTAACCAGCATCTAGAATTCAATATGCATCCTAAGTTTTTCCACAGAGACTTCATGTTTAGGTTTGTTATTGGGAAATTAAGTAACTTATATCTCTTAATATGCCTATGAAGAAGAAGAATATTTACATAATTCATTTTCTTTAGGACTATAGTTTGGCCTTTAGAATATAATTATCCATGATTTGTTGTGGTAGATAATACACTCTTATAATATACTTATTGTAATACTGTATTTAATTTCATCATGTGAGGTATATGTAATACAAGTCAGGCAATTAACAATAAAAATAAATAAAAATATGGGCCACATATACATAACCAAACACACTCAAGAAATAACTAGACAATTTTAAACAACAGTAACATTGAAAACAATACTAATATTAAAATTAACAATGTTATTAAAAACACAGAAAACATTAATTGTATTAACCTTTCTACAGTGACAGGAACTCAGAAATTGAATATAAACCTTCACAAGCCAGATATTGGTGCACACACCCTTAAATTTTGATTTAGTATTTTGCTTTTTTATAAAAAAAAAGGCAGCAAATTGTAGAACTTTACAGCACAGTATAAGTAGATTTTTGGAACCTATATTGGTCTTAACATAAACCGTAGTGGAAGGTCATTTTAACTTTGTAGTATGGCTATGAAATTTATTATTAAAAACAGGATTAAATTCAACTGAAAATACGAGCACAATAGTTTCCAAAAGATAGATATATAGTAGACACACGACTATCAGGCCCGAGCTGTAGTAGTGTAAATAATATTAATATGGATCCACAAATAGAATCTATAAAACAGTTAATTGATAGTACTTTTCAGTCGTAAGCAGCTTATAAAAGATATTGTTATCCCATAGTACACATATTCTGTGGTTTGTAAGAAAACTAGACAACAATCGAAGAATTTTTCAGGCTTTAATTTCGTAAGTTATTGCATTTGTTTCTTTTTGTTATGGTAAATTTGTTTTTATTTATAAACAGTCTCATTCTATTATTATTATTTTTTTAAATGGCTAACCATTTTCTACAGTGCTGGATTTGAACCATACAGTACATTATAGTGAATGATTTCTTAATTTTTAAATGTTACCTCATATATGTAATCTTTATTAAATTCTTTATTTAAATGTTAGTTCGATGTAAATATTTTCGTAATTTTATTTAACTTTCTTTTAATAATTTAGGTCATAGTAACATTAATTATTTGTTAAAAGTCTATAAACACAAGTTTAAATAAGCTATTAAATGCTTCTGATATATAGTAATTTTAATTTTTGGGTGTTTTTTGCACAAGAAGTTATTCACCCTCAACCTCTATATTATCCAGAATCTTTTCTATCTGGTTCAGTCGACTGCTACATTAGACCAAATAATTATGAGCCTACTGTATCTGGAAATGTAATTAAGTTTGTGTGCAGGCTTTTTCTTGTTCCCCAGAAGGAAAAGGTGCAGACCAGCTGTACCTATTACGAGGAGGTTGGCATCTCTCAAGGCCCTTACTCAAACACTCACATGACGAACAATTGTGTTGTGTTTGGGAATGGTACCAAACTTCAGTTTCTGATCTCACACACAATATTTAACTAGTATGATTTATGTCGAAAAATCGTATCCATACGTGATACAAACAATGCAGAAAGCACTGGATGTAACTTTTTTAATAATCTGTTACAGCTCTAAAAATATGTAACTATAATAAAGATGTTTATTCATTGCACAAATAACAACGCAAAAAGAGTTGGATCATATTAATGTAAATTGTTTCCAGTATATTGTCGTCTGCTTCCGGCATTCAGTAGTATTAGGCCTATTAATCGATAACAGGAGAAATGGTTTCAAATACAAGAAATAAAAAAAAAAATGGTTTTTCCATTTTCATTATTATATATAACATTATTTATTCATTAAGTTGATACTATTATGTACTCCCTTAACAAGTTTAATAATTATTTGTTTATATTTTTTGGCAGATTTTATTATTTATTACCAACAACCATGTAATAATAGAGTTGGTTTTTTAAAGCCGAGTCTTCCTCTAGTCGAGTTAGGTAGAATGGAGAAAATAGGTTCAGAATAATAATAAAACTGTTCTACATACGAAATTTTGCAAAGGTCTAAACATTGGAGATCAAAGTTGTATTTTGTTTTTAACTCTGTAAATATACATGTTATCAAAAAATGTCAAGGCTTCGAATTTTAAGAACATAAAATTATCTACAATTTGTTTTCTTATATTTTTTTACGGAAAAAAAAAAATCAATTTATATTATATATTTTTTTAATGGAATTTTATGGATTTTTTGTTAATGAAGTTAAAAATATGAATCTAATTAAAAATTATTATGAAATCATTTTTGAACGACACATTTTTATTTATATTATATGTACTTATTATATTCCTTAAATATTGTTTATTATTATTTACTACCTAAATTGACCCTATTATACCGAGGTTAAAAAACTGAAATATTTTGTTTGAAAAGATTTTTTTTCAACTTTAATGACAAATTGCTTGTAAACTGCAAGGGTATTTTTGGGGGTCGGTGCAGAAGGCTATAGAGCTAAGAAAAAACTTGGAATATATTTTATTATTATTTTCACATAAAAAATCAGCCATGTTTACAAAGGTTTGAAAAAATGTCTAAAATCTCTGTTTTCCGTTGATAAATCGGAAAATACTCTGTCAATCAATATTTTCTGAGACATCATTATATTAGAGAATTAAATTACCTAATATGTCCTTTTTATATTAAAAATTAATGGAACAACAGTACAGTTTTTTCATTGTGGAACTCTGGAAAACCAGTATTTTTAACAATATATTTTCATTTTATAAAGTATAATGTGTTGCCTTGGACTGTTTAATATATAATATAGTTAATTACCTTAGAGGTTGTCCTCAGTCCGTATGGTTATACGGACTGAGGACAACCTCTAAGGTAATTAACTATATATAATATATTTTCATACTTGTGCTAATTTTTGAAGTAAAAAAGTATATATATGTAGTTCTCAATGGGCTGAGAAAGTAGAAATCAGTTAGAAGTCACACAGCATGTTATGGCATTTGACTTTTTATCAATAATTAAATATGTACTGCATTGTCAGTGGGAGGAAGAATATATAACTGTTATATATTAATTCCAACAATTTCTAGGAATTAAAAGGTACTGTCCATCTGTGGAGTACATCATTTTGTGCCAGTTGTCAAGAGGAATTGGTGATTACCCTTCTTTGCATTCATGATTACTCATGGATTTCTAATGGAACATGGGTATCCGCCATAATGCTCATTCTGTTGAGATATTCAAATGATTAGGCTCATCCTCATAGACCAAGTTGTACTGAGAGGTGGAAGTAGGACATTTTTTCTACTCAATTCAATTCAAACAATCTTGATGGACAATACTGAGATCCTTGATCGGATATTGATTGTCCTTTTTGCATCACCTGAACTTTTTTGATAATATTTAAAATAAATTGACTGTATTGTTGCAAGGCCCCTATAATATGTTATATTACTATTTTTAACTAGTTTTTATGTGTTGTTAATTTTGTGAACTTTTTTATGTAGCCTAATTCTTATTTAGTTTGTTGTATGATGTGATAGCTTTAGGCCCTACATCTACAAGCATATTTGATGTTCATTTTTATTTAGGCGATGATGACAGAAATGGTATTTCACCTTGAAACCGATAAAAAAACTCTTATTACTTTCTTTTGGAAAAGAAAACTCTGTTAGACTAAGTGGTTTGGCAATCTCACATACCTACTCCATATTTAAGATAGGAGTAAAAGTATGAATAATACATCATTAAGCAAATCTCACTGGAGCTGTTCTTAATTAGTCTTCTTCACATGGTGGTGTTCCACTTACATATTACATATATGGTATGTTTGTGGTAGCCAAATAAGATGTTAATCCACCACAAGACCCAAGTATTTAGTAGTATTCTGATAAGTTTATCACCAATATAATTGGTCGGGTTACACGTATTTGACCAGTGAAATTAAGCCACTGTAAAATTTTAACTTGTCCTAGCAATCTTGAAATGGTGTTATTAATTTTTTTGACTTTTTGCTTAAGATTTGAAGATCATCTACCATTTACCAAAAATCCATTTTTTTTCCGCAAAACATATCTCTGAAAGGCACACTTATATGAACATGGAAACAAATAGGAAAATAATACATTACTGTAATAAATGACAATTAATTAACACATTGGAAGCCTATCAGATATAAAGGTAAGCAGCAAGGATTTATTCAAGGAACCAACACAGTTCCAAGCAAACATATTGTTTGATCTGATATTCTCCACCTAAGGACAGTAACAATTCTTCAGTACACAGCCAGAGAGAGCATTGGATTAACATGAAATGAAATTGTTTGTGATATATAAAACAACTACTACTTTATTATTAATTTTAACTTTAATTTCTGTTAGTGATCCAAGTGTTTTTAAATCTTGTAAACATTAATTTTATTATCTTTTTCTGGTGATAAAATGCACTTTTGTAACCTACAACAAGTGTCAAAAATACAAAATAACTAATACTAGCCTACTAAAAATATAATTAAAACAAACTAAATAAATATATATTACACACAGTAAAAAAAAAAATAAACATAACTCAGTCTAGTTGAATAACATAACTATAATTAATTTCAGTAGGAGATCAATAAAATAAATACTACAATTATAACACATTATGTATTAGATACAGGACATTGTCTCCTATGGACAGCGTTCATGAATACATGCTACCCACAAATACACATTCCCCAGCAACAAAAATGCTTCAAAATTGCTTAATATTTTCATAAACTCCCTGCATATTTTAGAGACCTTGGAAGTCTATTAAATAAATAGAGCAATTCTTGCCTGCACAGGGAGTTTTTTGAATAAATGTTCAATCTTTGCTGATCGAATCTAAAATCTCCTCTTCTTCTTGTGTCATAAAAATTAAAATCACTGTTATGAGCAATATTGGCTCTTAAATTGACAACATTATAATACTTAAAGGATATAATATATGGTTGAGAGTGTTAGAATATTTAAATCTTTAAAAGTTTCCCTGCATGACTCACTTTGTTTTAATTTTGACATTGTTCTTTTCACCTTCTTCTGCAAGGCAAGTAATCTTTGTAAATGCTGTTTATTAGAATTACCCCATAGTATAAATGGGGATGTGTTAGGCCATAAAAATCCAACTTCAATACATAAGAATATAGTATTTGGACAAATTCTGGAACGAAACCACTCCTGAAGTTATTTTATGACAATCGTTATCTCTACGATTTGCTCAAGACAGTCCACTATAGTAAATCCAAATATTTAGCAGACTCAACCTTCTTTATTAATACATCATTCAGTAAATACATGTTAGGATTTACACTAAAGAACTTGGATCCTACCAAATAAGATGTAATTGGTCTTCTTGGAATTGGTTTTTAGATTAATGTTGTCAAAGTATTTATTTGTATTCTAGTTTTCTGATGATGCCTGAAAAATATACAAAATGACTGTCAAATAAAATTGACAACAATCTTATTTCTAGATTGCTCAGGCAATATATCTATAAAGGGAAGAGATAGTGGGAGGTCAACATTTTGAAATCATTACCGGTTTTATATTTTAAATGAACAGCATTGAAAAACCACATACAACAATAAAAACATCAACATTTAAATGTTTGTTAGGAAATTTTAGTTAATATTTTAGCTCTACCCACAGGAAAAATATACCAATGTTTTGTTACAGGGGACAAATAATTTCATTTGTGCATCGTTTGTAGCAGTGTTTAAAAAGAAGAGCTTACAGATTTATCAAATTAGAAGCCAAATGCACTTCTGCCAATTATATTGAAAGTTGGGGGTTTGAAAAGGCAGTAAGCTACTTATGAAGGTTAGAATGTTTTGTGGATAGATTGTCTCAACTTGTTTCAGAAAAGTTACGCTGATGAAATATTGGATTGGAAAGGCTACCACATCATTTTATTTGATTATGTGTTTGTTCATGACATTTTTCTATCGCCATTTGACTTTATAAAATTGTATTTTTGGATAATTTAATCAAAGTTAACTAGTTATAATAACAACATATAACACACTGTCATTACACTAAATAATAAATATATTAAAGGTTAATTACCTTATTTTCCATCAGACAATCCAATCTTTATCCAGATGGATAACCATTTTGATGGTTAAACCGTCGTCGTCAGATCCAAGATATCATGTTGTTCAGCCATTCAAAGTTGTCATCTTCTTTAACTGGCACTTATTAAAACTTATTGAAACATATAACACTCATTACAACATTTAAATAATGACACATTGGCACACTGAATATGTTTATATATGTACATTTACACAAACTGGTTGAGATGATTAGTTGCTAATTAAAAATTAAACATTAAAAAACTAATGTTTGTATCAGTGCACAAGAGTTAACTTAAACATTATTTTAGATATGTGGACGGCACTTTATGTTTATTCGATGTTACTATAAAGACAATTGGATATATTACAGAGATACCTAAATACGTGCATTAATAATTTGAGATTTACACTTGAAAAGGAAGTTGATAAAATAATACATTTTTTAGACTTATTGATAAGAAATGAACACTGCCTTAATACGTTTAATATATACAGAAAACCCACTACCAATGACCAAACCATCCATGCCTCGTCAGACCAAACACATACACACACACACACACATAAAATGTCCGCTTACAATAGTCTTGTCCACCGCCTTGTCAACACACTGTTAAGTTCAATAAACTATAATATGTAGTACAATATTATTAAACATATCGCTATAGCCAACGGCTACAAGTCATAAATAATTGATAAAGTAATAGCTAAGAAAAAACTAAAATTCATAGGGCCTACACCTCTTCTCGATGAAAATAAAGACAAACATATATCTGTTGAATTCGGCAAGAGACTTGAGTTCCAACTCAGGAGAGAACTTAAGAAACACAATATCATCTTGTCTTACAGGACCTCAAATAAATTAGCCAATAATATTTTGAAACCAAAAAGTAACGTACAAATCAACAAAAACACTTTATCCGGTTGTGTATAAAATCGCAAGAACTGATTCTGAAAAATTGTACTTTGGTTAGAACGGACATTTTTTCTCCACCCATTTCAAAGAACACCTACCACGATCTACAATGGTCGAACATAAGTCTCATTTCACCCAACCTCTCATGGTCACAATCACAAAGACACCTCCATACACCATAATTTGGAAATACTCCATGTCTCCAAAAAGGGCCATTTACTATCTTCACTTGAATAGTTTGAAATATATGCCCCAACTAAAACTGAACACTATAATATGTTAAACTATAAAATCAGCTATTGCTCAAATGAACTGTTTAATGCTGTAATTCAGCTAAGGGATGGGATTAAATGACACAAGCCATAGATTATTTAGTTAGTTATCACCGACTGCCCACTACATACATTCAATTCTTGTGCACTGATACAAACATTAATTTTTTAATTTTTCAATTTTTAATTAGCAACTAATCGTCTCAACCAGTTCATGTAAATGTACATATATAATCGTATTCAGTGTGTCAATGTGTCATTATTTAAATGTTGTAATGAGTGTTATATGTTATCAAGTAATAAGTGCCAGTTAAAGAAGACGACGCCTTTGAATGGCTGAACAACATGATGTCTTGGATCTGACAATGACGGTTTAACCATCAAAACCAGTTATCCATCTGGAGATAAACATTGGATTGTCTAAGGGAAAATAAGGTAATTAACCTTTAATATATTCATTGAAATTACAATCCAGGAGGCCATCTACATTATGTCTACACTAAATACCCATAAGATAGAAAGTTAGCGCATGAAATGGTCGTATCAACAAAAGTTACTATACCATAAAGTTAAATACCATTCTACTGTATAATTGTAAGGATGGAGTAGGTCAATACAATATAACTTTTGTGATATTACTCAATCTTTTTGATTTTGTGGCATGCTTAAAAATTGTTTTGAGATTGTGAGAGAAGAAGCCAAAGGACATAAACACAATTGAGGGACACATAGATAGGATAGAGAACTTGATCAGACTCTTCTGCTAGAAAATTTTGTGGACACATTATACTTACATAGCTTTTCTTATAAAAGTGTTCTGCAACATGCAAAAAAGAACAAGTAAATGGTGTATTGTTAAGCTTATTATAATAATCTCAGGTACAATATAAAAATTGTAAGAAATAAATTTGTTAGCTTCTTTTTGGCTCAGTTGAGCATTTTGAAATGGTCAGGAAAACAAAATTTGTTCAATTATATCTATTTTAAGATCGAGTTCTGCTGCTGTAATATTTAACAGACTTATTTTTAGAAATAATATTTTTAATTTATATAAAATTGTTATTGAGTTTAATGTTGTTAATTATTGATAGTATATATTTAATATTCTGTAAATCATTTAGAAGTTTTTAATAAACACAGTGTATATTAAAAATATTTATTGTTTTATTTTTAGGCGGCTTAGTTATGGAAATGCAACTCATGTCAATATAAGTATAGTACTACAAGAAGATAATAAAGCAATGATATATGTGGCACTTGATCGTAGTGACCGGAATTATTATGCGTGTGATGGCGGTTGCTTAGATGACCCTGTCGAATTGGGGTAAGTAAATTTATGATCACAGATAGTGGCGACAGACCTGGAAAAGTGGGATCAGTCGGAGAAACATTTTTTTTTCAATTTGGCATTATGAACGAGTTTAAACTAACGAATCATGTGTAATGCCAGTCATTATTCAAGGAGGACAGTTATAAAAAGGGATTTCTTGACGAGTCTTATGAGGATAATACTTTAATATTTTACCGCTGATAATGCTAAATAGTGTATGTATAATCGATAAATTTTAAAACCTCTTCATGGCAGATATATCCGTTAAAAATTGTCAATATGTAAATTTTTTAATTCAATGACTAATCAAAGTGTTCTAAAATTGTCTGTTATGAATGTTGTAGAAAAACAGATTTCAGCTATGGTGTATAATAATAAAAAGGATTAATAAACAAAACACAAATAATAAGTAACAATCAGTATTAGTCCTACTCGAAATTTTGAAAATTGTATATATAATTAACTAGATGACAATTTTAGTTATAAAGCACGATTGAGGAAAACAAATGCGAGCTTTGTTCCATTATTAAAACTGTATTATTTTGTGGGAGAGTAGATATTAGTTTAAAGGGAAACAAAGATCATCATCCTATGTTTTTTTAATGAAAGTTCTTGTGATGGGAAGTTTAGATCACTACTGAGATTCAGAATGGACCATGACTATATCCTCACACAGCACATTAATACTCCTAGGGCAAATGCTACTTACTTAAGCAAACAAATTCAAAGTGAGATAATAGACACTGCTGGAGAGTTTATAACAAATACACTGATTGACAGAATAAAAAGCTCTTCAGTATTTAGCATTCTAGCTTATGAAACGGCTGATGTATGAGGCACAGAACATTACATTAAGCACTGTTAGATTATTTTGTATGCTTGATTTATTTGTTTGTTTGAATTTAATCGTGTGAGTCAACTTTATTAAATCAGGTGCTTTCACCATGTAAGACAATTTTATAAGTTTCTGGGGGTTTCTCCTTAGACTCTACTATTGATTCAAATTTTGCTTGGCTGTGGGCTGACTCTAAAAAAATGAAACTGGATAGGAAAAAAAAATACAGATTTTGATTTAGAACAAGTTTAATAAAATCGAAAATGTTCATGAATACCCTTTCACATGAAATCTCTATAATCTACTTGGAAATAAAACATTAAACTTTTAGATTCGAGTTGGCCCTTCCTCGCGAATTAATTAAAATTTATTGAACAAATTAACTGAACAAATTTATTGAACATTTTCTAGACTGCCAATAACAAATTTCTATCACCATAATATTACATCTAAATAAAGCCTTAACAAATGTACAATATTATCATTATCATTATTTATTTACTTGAATTGTACAAAATTGTCCCTCTTCCCTTATTTGTTTTAATGAGTTTATATTTTAACCTTATAAAGTAATGAAATAAAACCCAGTATATGACTTCGTTTGATAATATTGTTTTAACCAATTGAGATCTGATTTACATTAATAAAAGTTTAAGATTACTTACATTACACTCCACCCTTTCTTCACACTTTCACTAAACACTTTATTTTGATTTTATTTATTTCAAATTTTCACAACACTCCACTGGTGTAGATTTAGTTGATATTATTTTGTTATTTTATTATAGCAGGTTAAATACGGACTGAGTTTCTTATTGAATTTCTTTACTTGTTCCTCCTCTGAAGATTTATTTTTTACTACCTATTTTTCACCCGTTGTTCTCCCCTCTTCTTTTTTTGAATCCCTCGTGTTTCTTTCTCATTGGTTAATTTTGAATTTTTGTCGTTCTCATTGATTTTCCTAATGTGCAATCTTTCACACGTAGAACACTTGTTCAATGCTTAATTTGCTATTTGTAAAGTTCACTGCCTCTGCTTCTGTTAGGTGAAATTCGAGATGCCTTGCGCGTGTTGTCTCACATCCTGTTTCTGTATTTAAGTTGGTGTTTCGAATTAATTATATTTTTAATAAATTATATATAATAAATTTATAATAAATGTTGTAATATTGGTGTTCACCAATCTCTCTATTACAGCACACAGCGACATTTGTTCTGTGCCTGATACATCAGCCGTTTCATAAGCTATAATGCTAAATACTGAAGAGCTTTTTATTCTGTCAATCAGTGTATTTGTTATAAGCTCTCCAGCAGTGTCTATTATCTCATTTTGAATTCGTTTGCTTAAGTAATTAGCATTTGCCCCAGGAGTATTAATGTGCTGTGTGAGGATATCATCATGGTCCATTCTGAATCTCAGTAGTGATCTAAACTTCCCATCAGAAGAACTTTTATTAAAAAAACACAGGATGATGATCTTTGTTTCCCTTTAAACTGATATCTTCTGTCCCACAAAATAATACAGTTTTAATAATGGAACAAAGCTGCATTTGTTTTCCTCAATGGTGCTTTATAAATGTGAATTTTCTTGAATGTAGACGTTGTCTTCCTTTTGATCAAACACAGAAATGAGGTTTTTTACAATTAAACCTAACTGTACGTGAGAACCCTTTCCTGACTCATAATCAGATCAAAAAATCTTGCATACCTTACAAAAAGCTCTTTCTTTTGCCCAGGGTGGTTCTTAAAATTTACATCTGGGTTCCATGTATTTAAAAAAATATACTTTTCATTATCTGTGCAGGTTTTATTAATAAACCTATGTCATATTTTTGAAAATTCTACTCAGAGTTGTACCGGGTTGTGATTTGAGTTCACAAGACTGTATTTGTTGACAAATCTGGTTGCTCACTATGACTAACCTCTAAAACAACTCCAATTATGTCAGAGTTCAAAGTTGTTGTCGGCTGAGAAATAGTTTTAGTTTTTTTAGTACAAAAAAAAAACATGTAAATCACTAAAAAAGTATTTACACTGTGCAGTAATTGCAAAATCACTCACTCAAATAAAACACAACTTCACTTCAACACGGCTAGTACACTAACACTATGGCTCGTAACAGAAAGGCCAGGCCAATTTGATGTGTACACAAAAATTACATTGTTCAGGCACGGGCGACTCACTCCTTCTACCTGCTCATATATTCAGTTTCGGTCACAGCTACGCTACCCATCTCCACCATCACAGATGACAGTTACTGCCAAGTAAATCTAATATTAATAACAATATTCACTATGTTTTTACAAGCACAAATTTAATTTACAGTGATTTTCATAGATTTTAAATCACACTGTTTACAATAACACAAATATATATATATATATATATATATATATATATATATATATATATATATAAACAATAATATTTAAAATTCAAATTAGCTTTACGTTTGGAGCATCAAAAATTGAAATAACATACTCTATTATATTTATTATTCTTCAATATTAAAAATTTAAATTGAGAAATGAAATATAACAACAATTTATTTAACCGTTTAAGATTTTTAATAACCTTTCATTATAATGTCAAAATATTATTACAATATACTTTAAGATGATAAATTATAATTAATAGTTCATTTATTTATCAGAAAGAAAATCAAATTATATTGATATGAATTAAAGTATATTATAGTCTTTTCTTTTAAGTAACAAAAAAAAAAAAAAAAAAAAATTCACTCTTATCTCGGTCGGGGTTAGGTGCAGACTTTTCTCCAATCTTATCTCAAAAAAAAATTATGGACGTAAATTATAAAAATAAAGGATTAAATTAAGTTCAATATTTACACATATGTGAACGAATAACTATGACAAAAAAAATTATGAATGAGATGATATAGTTTTATATTTGTCCACTAATTATATATATATATTATATATTGGTGAAAGTCTACTATAATGAATATTTGTTCTGAATCTCGGCTATTGGTTGGATCTCACCATATTAGAAAGTTTCTTTTATATTCAACTGTTTTTGTTTCTTTCTTCATAAACGTAATTCGAATATTTTGTACTAGATAATTACCGCACTATTTCACTTGAACAATTCTTCTATCATTTTCATAAAGGTCTAAATTTCTTGGATAAAACATATACATCTTCTCAGAACGAAAGTTGGATTAACAATAATAGGCTCTAATAATTAATATTTGCAAAAATCAAATAATCCGCCATCTAAATCACTCCCCACTTTCACAATGATCTCTATGTATGAATAAGTTGATGATAATGATAATTTTTATTTATTTATTTTTGTACGAATTTAGGATTTAATTTTGAATAGTAAGTTTCTTTAATTCCAAATATATTAAATTGTATATACATTAAACAAATAACTTCTATATTTTAAAATCTTAACACTAATCTACATATATATTCCTTTTAAATTTAAATTTGACGGGATCGATAGACGATTCAGGTCCCACGTGTTATTGCGCCAATCAGAACGTTAGTTTCGAAGATGGGCGTGTCCCTTCAATGACATAATTTCAGTTTAACACATCAGCTGTTTATGTATAGGACTTGTTTAGATTTACTCCATGTTTATATTAATAATATAATTCTCGTATTTTGTTGGTAATTTCTTTTGAAAGTAATATATTCCGTCCTATTTATTAATGTATTGTTTTACCTGATATATATATATCGCCTATTGATGTTAAGCATTTTATTTGGTTAGCCTATGCTATAATAAAGTTCGCTAATTTCCTTACACATCACTTTTATTTAATCAATTTTATAAAATTCGTGTAGACATTTCGAATTGTTACATGTTTTATACTTATTATTTAGTACAGCACATACATTTAATTATGTTTTGATATTTCGAGGTGTTATTTATCCCTCCTATCCCCCTCTGGGGCCGTCCTTGGTCCAAATGAAAGAACCATACTCCGCCACCTTTGGTGTAGTCTTGTATTTGATTATGTTTTTTAACTAGATTATATGTTAAATTGTATATGATAACTATGACATAAGTTATTTTTAGTTGTTATTTAATTTCAGGCCAGCGAAAGCTATGTTCCCTGTAAAACTGACTGATCCTGTAACATCTGTTCTCTACATCACTTCAGACAAACAACACATGGAACTACTTAGGCATACAATCCATGTTAAAGAAGTTATTGAGGGTATGGCAAACATTATTGTTTTAAAGTAATTGGATAATGATGTATTGTTTATATTATTGATATAGTTTAATCGGACATTAAAAATTAATATACAACATTTCGAGGGTGTGAAGCAACTCTTGTTATCAAGTGATAAACTTAGAACATAAGAAATATGAAAAACTCAAAAATAACCTAGGTTCATGCTGGAAATTAAAACTAAAGTAGTTTCTAAGAAAAATCCCAGGGCTAAAACTAAGCCTGAGCAGTTAAAATAACTAACTACTGTATATACAAATGTGATCAGGGAAACCACAGGTTACAAGAAATGGCAAAAGCTATGTTGAAACAAGAGTTGTACGATTATAACAGTTTTATCGGGGTGAGAAACCTTGTGTTTCTTTTTTCAAAAGTTTAACACATGACCCTGTGATCACTTTTTGTGAAATTTAACTCATAAAATCTCAGTCTTATTTGAAGTAGAGCAATTTTTATTTTCAGTTTTTATTAACGGAAATTATATTTGGCATTATTCCAACACTGATTTGGATGATAGGATTCTCCGTTTGCTTTATATTTTTGTACTTATAGTAGTTATAGTTTTGTTATTGTAGCTTATGTATCACTGAGGATGGTGACTTTGTCGTCGAAATGCGTTTGATTGAATAAACGTAGTTTTTGTGAGATCTTGTGTTCGAGTTTTTGTTTTACATAATATTATCTCACAAGTCAAGCTCAATATTTATTTATATTATATTTGAGGATTCAATTATTTTTCATTTCTTTTTCAGTATATTATCTTTTTGGTTTTTTCCAATTAGGCCTAATCACATGTTATTTTTGTCTTTTACTAATTCTTCTATTTAGAGGTATTTCTTGTCTCACCAATGTACTGCCTGTCACATTCATATTTAATAGTGTAAATACAGTTTTTAGTGTCTTTGATGCCATTTTTATATTTGGTGTTGACAAGATGTTGCCTAACAATATTTTGATTATAGCTTATCGTTATTATTTCTCATGTCCTACATTTATCTCTTGATAACGGGAGTTGATTCATACTCTTGAAATGTTGTGTATTAGTTTTTATATACACATATGATGGCAAATGTTGTATAAACTATATTAAAGATGCAATCTTGCTTATATACTCTTAATATTGTTTTTTTCAAAAATTGAAAGTGTTTTATTATGCTCTAGGTCTGACATTTATTTTCATCACTCAATATCTAAAAGAAAATACGTATAAAATAAGTCAACCATCTATAAAACATAGATGTAATATGTTTTAAATTATGTTTGCAATTAGTTTTAAAATGTACAAATAGCCTCTGTAGTATTTGTAAGCTAGCTTTGGTAGGACACCAAACTGTGATCCTGTTTGTAATATATGACACACTTTTTATATATTTTAATTTTTTTCAATTTGTAGATACACATGGTCAATATAATGCTACATAGTTTGAGAAGCTGGTGAAGGTTCTATTGATGGACGTTCACACACTGGCCTTAGGTACTCGTGGGACATTTTTCAACTTCTTTATTATTTACAGCCTACATTAGATTGACCAAATTTTGATTCCTGTTAAAAGATATAACTAAAAGTGTATTTACTAATATTAAAAAGAAAAATGTAAAACACATTTGTAATCTATAAATTAATTATGGTAACTAGTAAATGAATACAATAATGTCATGGGTTGATCAGCGGAGATATTTAACAGCTGTTTCTGGTATCATTTAGACAAATAGTGTTTTTATTATTCGATTTGAATTGGTAGTTGTAAAAATCTACGATATTCATTTTATATTAATCTACATTACCGGTTCAAGAGTTTTAGAAGACAGCACACATGGATGTTGTTTCATGTGATAATCTTGGCAAACCACTGGGCTCATTATGTTCTTTACATGTGACTATTATGGCAAACCATATGAAGAGTTGAATTTTTAAATTTATATGTGAAATCTATTTACTAACCACATTAATTCCCCAAATATGAATCTTTTGCTATGACCATCATGTTCAATGGTTGTTTAAAATAGGATTTTTATGTTTATTTTGAAAAACTATGCGTTCGATAAAAACAATGTGCCTTGAAGAGTGAGGAAATTAGGACAGGCAAGAGGGAATGGAACTTCAATCTTCCAAGGCCCTTCTTAAATATCCATTAAAAAAAAATTATAATTTTTGTTTCAGCCCCTGCTCAAGAACACAACGTGATAGCTTTACACAGGCATGGACATCATTTAGGTGGACTTCCTGCTCTATTCTGGGTTTCTGTGTGCTTTTTGATAGTAGTATTTCATTTATTTTTATTTAAACTTATATATAATGAATATTGTGGACCTCAAGAAAAGTACCGAACCTATAGGTACAGAAAAATGTAAAATGATTTCATTCTCATAAAAAAATTTGAAATTGTTATAAAATATTTAGATTAAATAATGAGACTGCAACATATACATAAGAATGTAAATAATTTTATATTTATCATCTAATGAATAATATTATATTTATTGTTGATATCTTTGGATTGACTTAATTTTGTATTTAATAAAAATTCCTGTTTTGAAATCTGAAGAATTTAGTGAAGCAGTTTGTAGTGAAATTTGACCATTTTGACTATAGGAATTTGCAGATGTGTAAAGCTGGTGCATTGACATGGTGGAAAAGAATTTGTTTCTTACCTAAATGGGGTAGATTTTTCAACAATTGACCCTGAATTGGTGTAATATAGAGGCATTTATTTATTTATATTTCTTGTTGCACCTAAACATATTAAAACAAAGTAATTAAATTACCTTAATTCTACAGCTCACAGGTCTTTTGTTTTTATTTTATGTGACGATTGTTTCGCCCTATTTGTGCTGGCATGGTCGCCCGCTTTACAAATAAAATGTTGATTATTATGTGCACAATTTTTAGTACTGAATAATTTATCATATATACTGAACTGCTCAATTTACTACACTAAATAATATACATATTTAAATAGACATTATTATACTATAATTACCTTATACAGATTGTCTTAAGTCAGTATTTGTGCATATAGCTACAGTGTTGTTTCAGCGATCACTGTCGGCTTCACCAGGCTTAGTATCAACATTTACACATATAACACATCACTTTACAAGTTCCAAGTGTATCTCTTCGTTAGATAATAAATTTTTAATTGAGAAAGTTTGTGGCCACATAAGTGTGTTCCTACTCTGCGGCAGGTAGGAGACTGGTTTGGAACTGGTGAATAATTGAACATAGCATTGTGGTTCAAAGTCTGATCATTATACAGTTTTTTGTTTTTATTATTGTTAAGTTTGGTGATTACATCATAGCTGGGGTCGGAAGAAAAATTCTATTTATCGTTTAATATGTTGCACAGTGTTAACACTGTGCTCTGTGTAGATCTGAAATTCTTCTAAATATGTTCATTATGGTGCCCTTTGTAATGTTTATTATTTGTAAATTTGTTTCTACGTTTGTGTGATTTTCATTAATTAAATATTCTGTGTAGTTTGAGGTTTGTCTATCTAACATTGCTTTCTTGTGGTTAGGGAGATGTTCCTTAAATCTCGTTTGAAACTCAACCTACGGAGAACATTTAATTAATGAAAACCACACATACACAGACATAGAAACAAATTTACAAATTATACATAACGTTAAAAAGGGTGCCACAATGAACATATTAGAAAATTCCAGATCTATACGGAGTACAAGAACAATCTGTGCAACATGTTAAATGATAAATTGAATTCTTCTTCCAACCCCATCTATGATGTAATCTCCAAACTTAACAATAATAAAAAATTAATAAACTGTATTTGATCAGACTTTTAACCACGATACTATGTTCAATTATTCGCCAGTTCCAAACCAGTCTCCTAACTGCTTATAATGTGGCCACAAACTTCCTCAAATAATATTATATTATCAAACAAAGAGTTACACTCAGATCTTGTAAAGTGTTGTGTTATGTGTAATGTGTAAATGTTAATACTAAGCCTGATGAAACTGACAGTGATCGGCGAAAAAGCGCTGTAGCTATATGCACAAATACGGACTAAAAACAACCTATATAAGGTAATTATAGTATTATAATTAATAGTTCCAAGGCAATACAATAAAGTTTAAAGATATTATTAATTATTTATTTTACTTAATTAAGGGAATTTCCTTGAATAACTTAGGTCTAAATATGTTTTTATTTAAAGTATGAGAATGTTCCAGTTTTATTATTTCTTGCTATTTTTGTTTGTTTATCTTTATTCATTAGTATTGGGTATTATGCTCTGTTATGTATTATTTTAAAATCTGTACAAAAATTAAAGCATCCTATTCCTAGATAGATATTTCTTGAATTTGGAAAATGTGTGAATTTCTGAGTCCTTTCAGTGGAGCTGCCACCTGAGCTCAAGGGTGTATCCAGTTCAAAACAGAAAGGGTGCTGCTTTCTGAATTGTAACTGAATTCATCGGGGAAGGGTAATCCATGAAGGAGGGTGCTATGCAATTGTACGGTAATGTACGGGATTTTGTCATATATTTCTATGTGAAAAATTGTGGATTTTTTTCCGGAGGACCAATCAGTGACAATTCAAAACATAAATTCTGCATATAGAATAATGACAATATATGATTAATAATTGTAGGCTTGTACTTACGTGATTGTTTGTTTGTCTGCTCTTAGACGTAACGTTAGATGGGCGCACTGTAAAACACTTAAAAATTTCTTTTAGTTTCATACCAAAACTTCACGTTCGTTAGATGCACAAACTACAATCTCACACATTGCACAATCCACATACAGAAAAACTAGAACTGCACTGATAATAGAAAAATATGATGGTGAATTGGAACTGGAACAAGATAAAATATGATTTGTCAGTTGCTGGTGAAATTCATCATGACGCTGATGCCTTACGGAGTCGGATTCTGGAGCCAAACTGAGCGTAATGAAGCCAAGGCTTTGACAAGGGTAGGAAAATGACGCCTTTCAATAACCAATCAGAATTCAATTTCTGAAGGACACAATATGGTCAGATGTATGGGGTGATATGTGACGTAACATGGTAGACGTGACATTTCGCAGGTAAATTATAGGATGCAGGTGTTAACAACAATACAGGCAAATTAGAGCGTTGTTGCCAAATTTTGTACAGCCACGATTTCATACCTGACAAAAGAAGAAAGCTTTGTCATACTGGAAGTCTGGCAATGATGTGCGCTATTGTTTTAGTATTACATTGAACGAAACAGGAAGAACAACCATTGCTATGCGAATTGAAGGTTTTTTTTAGAAATATCATTTATACGTTTTGTTAGTTGGAATTGAATACATTATTTTTATCTTGTTTTTAATCAAAACAAAGGGGTTAATAAAATGATGTAATATTTACGCAACATAGTCCCGGCCTTGAACGATAGACGTTCAACAGGAATTATGAGAGGGTGAAAGAATAATGAGAGGAATAAAAAGATTAGAGACGGATAGAATGGGAGGGTTAATCCGAATATAGGATTAAAAGGAGGGTACCCGTAAGGTTAGGAAACAGGTTGAGAGGAGTCTTCTGTTAGAAGGTATCTTGGCTACAACATGCAAGCGTAATGTGATGTGTAGGAGCTTTGTATAAAAATATTGTAGGAATATTTTAATATAAAATTGAGATAGAAGTCAGAAGCGTTGTGTAGTATTGTTTATTCAGAGGGGACACCGAGCTCAAAGCGGAAGTAAGGACAATGGTCATTCATTAGTGGTTGAGTTGGGGTGAGATATTTCTGACCTTTTATTTCATTTTGTTGTAAAGTGAGGTTTATAATTATTCTATAGTATACTTTTGTATTTTATATACAGGGTGTGTGAAAGTTACGTTGAATTAAGGTGAAGGGTTTTTTTTAAAAATAGTTGTGGTTTAGTTTCGCATAGCAACGTTGATTTTGTTTTGTATATATTTTAAGACATGTTATTATCGATTGGTAGTTTGAAAACTTTAGTGACAGGACGTGAGTAAATCCCAGTTGCAGTTTTTAAAGTAACTACGCGTACTACTCCATCTTTACCAGGATGAGTGTGCATAATGCGACCTAATGGCCAAGAAAGTGAACGTGTATTAGGTTCAGAAACAAGAATAAGATCTCCAACTTGGAGATTGTCGCAGTGTTTCCACCATTTTGATTTTTGTTGTAGAGTGTGTAAGTATTCGACACTCCATTTTTTCCAAAGTAATTGCGCAAAGTGTTGGACTTGTTGCCAATGCTTCAAACGATTAGTTGGAATAGATGCAACGTCAGCTTCAGGTAATGATAATAAGGGTTGTCCTATTAAGAAATGTCCTGGTGTCAAAACTGACAGTTCTGTAGGGTCGGACGAAAGCGGAGTTAACGGGCGAGAGTTTAAAATTGCTTCGACTCTCGTTGTTAAAGTAATGAAATCCATAAGATTCAAACATTGATCTTTAAGGATCTTGGTTAAATGGTGTTTTGCACTTTTAACTGCGCTTTCCCATAAGCCACCCTGATGGGGTGCTGCTGGAGGCAGAAAATGAAATTTTATGTTTTGTTTAACAGTAAACTTAGTTATATCGTTTTCGAAATTTGGAAGTTTCTTAAAGGCGAGTAGAATATTATTTAATTTTGAAGCGGCTCCTACAAAATTTGTTCCACAATCGGAATAAAGATCTGAACACAAACCTCTACGAGAGATAAATCGAGTTAAAGCATCAATATAAGCTTCAGTAGACAAGTCCATAGCAACTTCCAGATGTACAGCTTTAGTTGCGAAGCTAACAAAAACACAAAGATAAACTTTAACCCTTTGTGCTCGTCGTAGTGTGTGAATCTTTACCAAAAAGGGTCCTGCAAAGTCAACACCCGTTTTTGAAAAAGGTCTAGCAGGTGTAATACGTTCTTTGGGAAGATTTCCCATGATGGGCAAATTTTGTGAAGGCCTAGTTTTGAAACAGACTATGCATTTAAATATGCAAGTCCTGATTACACTTCTGGCTGATAGTATCCAGAAATGTTGTGAAATAAGTGATTGGACTAATTGTGGGCTAGCGTGTAAATGTTTTAAATGATAAAAGTTTATTATTAACGTGGTTATGTAACGTTTTTTGGGCAAGATTGCAGGATGTATAGCGTTGATATTAAGAGAAGAATGCGTAAGTCTACCTCCTACTCGAATAATTTGATTGTCGTCTAAGAAGGGTGACAAACGTAGTAATTTTGACGTACATGGTTTATTTTGATTTAGGAGTTGTATTTCATCCGAAAAATTATAGTGTTGAATTAATTTTATTATTTTAGTCTCAGCATGTTGAAGTTCCGTGACGGTTAAAAAACCAAATCGTTTTTGTTTTTTAGAACAATTATTAATAAATCTGAGCATCAATGCTAGGATACGTTTCAATGTTGTCCAATTAGAGTAACGAGAAAGCAGGTCCCACTCTGATATAGTTGAAACTATACCAATGTAGAGGGGGGAGTTACGAGTTTCAGGTAAAATGTCCATCACCTGATGCGGTGATTTTGGCCATTTATTGGGCAGATATTTTAACCAAATTGGTCCCGACCACCACAAAGGATGGTTTACAAAGGCAGACGGAGAGAGCGGACGCGTCGCGCAATCACCTGGATTGTGCTGTGAAGGAACTTTGAACCAGTTCTCTGGCGATACCCAATCTTGTATTTGACTTACTCGATTGGCAACATAAGTTTTAAGTCTGTAAGACGGTGTCTTGATCCAAGCTAAAGTGACTGACGAATCAGTCCAAAATGGATGAAATTTATGTTATGAAATGGGGTAATTAAATTTGTACAGTAGTACATTAATTTAGCAAGTAGATGAGCGCCACATAATTCTAGTCGAGGTAAAGAGATACGTTTTAGTGGTGCTACTTTGGACTTAGCAATCAATATGTGTGTTTTTGGTGTGGAGTTGTGTTCAGTGATACGTAAATAAACAATCGCAGCGTAGCCTTGTTCAGAAGCATCACAAAAACCATGTAGCTGTATGTCTTGGGCGTTATGTAAATTAAAGTTGCGAGGTATTTTAATGTTTTCTAAAGCTGGCATGTCCTTAATTAGCGTAGTCCATGTGCGGACAATATGTTCGGGCAGTTTGTCGTCCCAATCGACTCCGATTGACCACAAGAGTTGAATAATGCATTTGGCATGAAAAGTGATAGGTGAAAGCCACCCACATGGGTCATACAAGTGTGCAATGACCGACAATATTGAGCGCTTTGTATAAACATGGTTTGTTATGTTGATAGTGTAAGAAAAAGCATCATCACCTGGTGTCCATTTTAACCCTAATATTGAAAACAAAGGTTGGTCAGGTGACTTAAAATAGAGTGGTTTTTCCCTATGAGTTTCAGGGACTGTTGAAAGAAGCTCAGGGGCGTTAGAGGACCATTTTCTCAATTGAAAAGGACCCTTTTCGAGAAAAGAAATCAATTCCTTTTGTAATGTTAAGGCACTTGGTACATCATGAGAGCCTGTAACAATGTCATCAACATAAATATTAGATTTTATAACCTGCGAAGCAAGTGGAAAATTGTGACCTTCATCCTGAACTAACTGTTGTAGGGTTCGGATGGCCAAATAAGGTGCTGTCTTGACACCATAAGTAACGGTGTTTAGTTTGTAAATTTCAAGTGGTTTAGTGGAGTCACTTCTCCAAAGAATCAATTGAAAACGTCGATCATCGGGGGCGATATTAATCTGTCTGTACATCTGACGGACATCGCAAGAAAAGACTGTATTAAAGCGTCGAAATTGAAAGATTATGTCAGGTATTTCAGATTGGAGTTTAGGACCACAGTATAGAGTGTCATTCAATGAAAAACCACTAGTTGTTTTTGACGATCCATCAAACACTACTCTTAATTTTGTGCTTGAACTATGTTCTTTAATTACGCAATGATGGGGTAAAAAGTAATTTGATTGATTTAAAATTGAATCATCAACTAAGGTCATGTGACCTTTGGAAATGTAGTCATCCATGAATTCAATATATGAGGGTTTTAACTGTGGTTTAGAATTTAGAGTTTTTTCCAAACTAAAAAACCTACGTTTAGCGACATCATAAGAGTTACCAAGCAAGGTTGGGTCACTCTTGAAAGGTAGTGCGGCGACATAACGACCACTGTCGTCGCGAGAAATGTGATTTATGTAATGTTGTTCACATTCCAAGTCATCATAGGAAGTATTAGAAATGATAGGAGGTTCTTCGATTTCCCAAAATTTTTGTAAAACTTGATTTAAGTTTAACTCATTTGTAAGTAACAATGAGCGCGGGTTATATGTTATTATTTTTGATTGAGTAGGACCAATTAACGAAAATCCAAAAATTGTCCCAATAGCAGTTGGCAAATTTGGGCCTAAGATTAAGTGTTGACCAGTTAATATCTGACCATACAGATCGGCACCTATTAAGAAATCAATTTTATTAGGATAATTAAATTCATAATCGGCTAATTTCAAATTTTTGAGTTTTGAACGTAACTCTGGCGTAACTTCCCAATTTGGTAAATTGGAGGCTATGTTGTCTAAAACTATAACTGGATGATTTGCATTGATTAAGTTACCATCAAGAGTTGACAGGTTAACTTTTGTAAATCCTTTAATAGCTGTTCGTAAAGTAGAAATGCCATTTAATTGTATACATGAAGGTTGAATATATAAGCCTAGGTTAAATGCACAAGCTGAAGTTATAATTGAAGTTTGGCTTCCTGAATCTATTAAAGCAGTAGCAAGTTGAAATTTATTTTTATTAGAAGTTAGTTTTAGTTTAATTGTACTCAAAACTGTAACAGTATTAGACTTTTGTAAATACATAGAAGTGTTTGAAAGGGTTTTATTATAATGTGACCTTTTGTAGAGGTATAACCTGTCCAGGAAGTACTAGCATTTTGTGGTATTAAAGGTTTAATTTTGTTTTCAGTGTATAGTCAGCTAGAAGATTGCGGCTTTGACTGGTTGTTTTTTGAATCTGTTTTTATTACGTCGAAATGCAAAAGTGTGTGATGTGATTGGTTGCAAGTTTTACATCTAAGTTTATTTGGACAATTAGTAACGGTGTGTCCAGTAGACAAACAATTGATACAATGTCGTTGAGTTTTTATAAAATCCAATCTTTTAAATGGTGATAAAAGTTGAAAATCTTGACACTTATAAATTCTATGGCCATTTCTTTTGCAAAAACTGCATTGATAGTCATTGACAGGGCTAACAAAACAAACATTTCGGTTAGGTTGGGTTCCTGGTTTTTTGGAAGTCACAACCTGTTTTGAAGTGGTAGGTTTCGAAATAGTAAGGTTTTTAACACCTGATTCAGATGTGAGAGCGTCTTTCGAAATGAACACACTCATGTTCTAAAAATGTGATCAATTCTTTAATGGTAGGCATTAGATGTTCGACAGATCTACGATCTTCGAACCGTTTGCGAGTAGTAGCGTCTAATTTCCGTAACAAAATAGATAAAAGGGTTAATTCTTGACTTATATCGAAATTTAAAATTTTCAAGGCTTGAGAATTCTCTTAAAAAACATCTAAGAATTGCCGAAATGATTTCAATGAAGGATGGTCAATGTTTGGCATATCAATTATTTTGTAAATATGATGGCTAATGAGCCTTCTAGGATTTTGATAACGATTACATAATAGATCAAAGGCTATTCGATAATTTCCATGGCTAAGAGGAATATTTCTTATGAGTGCTAAAGGCTCATCGTGTAGACAGCTAAGTAAATAGTTAAATTTGTCAATTTGCGATCGACAAACTTTCATTTTGATGAATGGTTGCATTAAATGTATTGTAAAAACTACTCCAAGTGGAAATTACACCACTGAAACTAGGTAAGGTTAGTTTAGGCAATTTGACTAATGGTTTCACAGCATTAGCATGCTCTGAATGGTGCGATAGTGCACTAACATTTAGATTAGCAGAGTTTCCCAAATTAGGAATTAAAACGCGTATTTGTGTTTTTGAATCAATTGTTAATTGTGAAACTTCATCATGAAGTGTGGAAACCTCCTCGATTTGTGCATCAGTGATATCTTCAACAGAAGTTGCACGATCGACATAACTTTCGAAATCTGCAGATAATTTGTTAATTACCTCAAGATATTCAAGAAGTTTTTTTCCGTGGGTTAATGTTAGACTACTGCTTGCAACTTTAGTAGATAAGTCTTGTACACGATTGTTGAGGCTAGTAAGTCTAACTAGTATAAGCTTGGCTTGACGTTGAAAAGCGTTAAATCTCATTTTGAAAAAAATAAATTAGTTTGTTTAAATTATAAATGTAGAATTTTATAAGGTTGGACTATAATATTTCTTATTATTCTCAAAGAAAATATTATTTATTAATAAAAACTAACATGTGATTAATTTTCATTAATGTAACGTAGAAAAACAATCAACTTATTTGAGGTTAAGTTTTTTGTTGTTATTGACAACTGAAGTAAACATGAACAGCTGTTCCTAATGTTGTAAGCATAGGTTCTGTGAAAACATTTAGCAGTGCTAGAGGGTAATGCAATGACGCGAAAAGGACTGCGCAGTGGTTCAAGTATGGCAGCCTAATCAAAATGGCGACTATTGAAGCTTAACGCTTATGAAACTCCAATTTTCCACAAGAAATGAATAAACAAATAAAATAATGTATAACCATAGCGTAGTTCAATGATTTAAATATTTTTTTTTTAAGCAATTCAAAAGCGTATCCGGTCCGGAGGACCAAAAAAATGTACGGTAATGTACGGGATTTTGTCATATATTTCTATGTGAAAAATTGTGGATTTTTTTCCGGAGGACCAATCAGTGACAATTCAAAACATAAATTCTGCATTATGCTTATATATATATATATATATATATATATATATATATATATATATATATATATATACACCGGGTGTTCAAAAAGTTTGGAAATCCCTTAATATTTATTTTATTAATAAACGCAAAGCAATGAAACTCTAGGATTACATCCTCACTGTAATTACGGACTTTTTTCTCATTTTAACTGTCTTTTTTTCACTTTGGAGGGACATCCTGTGGAGGAAGTCTAAAAAATCTTAAATGTAAGCATAGGTCGAATTATACCTCATTTTAAAGGTCTTTGTTAGAGGAACACATTGCCGCAATCCCGACTCAAAAAGGACCATTCGTTTGGAAATGGCAGCCTTTTACAATTTGTTAACTTTACGTTGCGAAGATTAAGAGGCAGAAGTGAATACTCAACCGTGTTGGTTATGTTAGTGTTTTAGCTATGAGACTTTCACAGCTGGAGTGTGGAGGGATAGGAAATATCAGTAATGGTCGATTTAATTGTTTAAAAAGTTAGGAGTGCACAGATGTAATTGGGGACAATTATCATTATTAATAAAATTGAACAGACAGTATGTCAGTTGTTTATGTTTAAATTACTTACTTTGCAAGACAATAATTATAAAAAAATAAACAAACCTTGGAAGGTATTACAGAAGGTACTCAAAGTGGTGACCTTGTGTAGCTGATTGGTCGCATTGGTTGCTGATTTTGGCCGTCCGGATCTTGACCGATCTGTTACAGAACCGCGCTGTACGGTCTTCAACATTGTTGATTTTTGAATAGGTGGTCAATTGGGGCAAGTTTCATTGAACAAGCGGCTTACCTCCTCATATGAACGAGTTCTATCCCCATAACCCCTCATCATCAGAATGGTTATTTGCTCTGTCTCACTAAGTGACATTGTAATCTAAACTAAAGCTTACTAAAAATTTGCCATTGAGTTAGCATTAAAATCAAACAAACTTTAAGAGGCTGCCATTTCCAAACTAATGGTCCTTTTTCAGTCGGGATTGCGGCAATGTGTTCCACTAACAAAGACCTTTAAAATGAGGTATAATTCGACCTATGCTTACATTTAAGATTTTTTAGACTTCCTCCACAGGACGTCCCCCCAAAGCGAAAAAAGACAGTTAAAATGAGCAAAAAGTCGGTAACTACAGTGAGGATGTAATCCTAGAGTTTCATTGTTCTGCGCTTATTAATAAAATTAATATTAAGGGGTTTCCAGACTTTTTGAACACCCGGTATATATATTTATAGCTTATGCCTAGGTCTAAAATCTATAGCAAAGATTTCAAAAGATTACTGATATAGAACTAAAAAATAAATATGAGATTATAAAATAGGTTATTTAAACTATTAAACTCTAAAAACTTAGCTTTTTATTATCAGCTATTGCAGTGTATTCTAAGTAATGTCGTTCCAAGCCTTGATTTTTTGTTTCAATGAAGTACCGCCCATTCTCTTGTTAGTTGTTTTCAATGACATTTTGTATATTTTAAAACCAATTCTTTAACATACCGGTACTCCTTTTCAATATTACTATGAACAATTCGTTTCTTTACTTCTTCCATAACTAATTTTATAATTACAATTGAGAATAAAACTATAAAAAGAGGAACAAACTTGAGGACAATTCAGCAAATGTAGGAAAACCACTAAAACAACTATTACAATCAAACGCACAGTAATTCATACTGTGCGTTCATTGGTTGTTAGTTATGACATCATTGTATTTGTTGAAGTTTAGTATTATTAGTTCTGATAGACTATTAGGTCATTTACAGGCATAATCAATTGTTAGAAATATAATTTGTTGCTTAGCAACAGCAGTATTAGAAATTTTAAGTTATAATAAATTTTAAAAAAAATTTTTCTACCACCTATTTCACATAATGGTGTAGTTAATCACACAAAATAATATAAGTTTGGTTTCTATTATGAATTAAAAATTATTCCTATTTAAGAGAACCAAAAAAAAAGGAATAAAATTGATAGATAACAAATGCTAAACTATTTCAATTTATTGAGACATTTTGTTTTTGAAATACGAAACACATTTTCAAATTGCTTCTGATATAAACGATATTATCGTAAAAACTTAATCAGTTTTCAGTTTATTTGATTTGTATTACTTGGTGAAACAATACTCTTATAAAATAATGAATTTTGACGGAGTTTTATTGTGCGTCTGTCTTGGTGTTTTAGTTAGTCTGTGGGTCACAGCGTTCATACTACTATGTATATTATCAAATTTTGCACATAATGAATATTAGTATCAAGAAACATGTATTAATTAATAATAAAATTAGTTAACAAACTGTAAGTTTAAAAGTATTTATTTAATCTGTGTGATACTTAACAAGCTTATGAATTTTTTTATATTGTATTATAACATGTTTTGCTTCATGAATATATGTATATATGTCGAGTTCTGTACAGATTTACATGGAACATACTTAATGGCATATTATATAATTATGTTTTACAGTATTAATATTACCCAACTAAATCTTATATCTATTTATCCATGTTGTGGAAATCAATTTTAATTAAATAAATACATCAACAAATAACATAACACACATGAAACAATGCAGGTAATGGAAGCCCATTTATCTCCTTTCTGTGTGTAGGTGTGCGTTTGCTATAATCCAAGATTGTTGTAAAGTTATATTAATACAAAACTTATTACTTCTCTACTATCTGTGTGTAACTAATAAGTTTTGAGTTTATAACAATCTTGGAATATAGCAAACACACACACCTGTGTAAATTTTTTTTTAACCGAGGACTGAGGTCCTTATAGCATACTCGAGGATTTTCACAAGGAAAACACAACATTATTAGTTGATTTTTGTTAGATGTTTATTATTATTGTCAGTTTTTGAGGATTATAATATGTAATATACAGTTATCAAAAACATGTTTCATGAATAAAAGACAATGTTCAAGAAGCATTTAGTCGTTGTGTTCTTCAGCAATGCTGTTTTCAGTGGTAGGCCAGGCTAAAATTTTGTTGTAGAAATCTATAAAATCCTCAGGAATATAAGGAATTAACTTCTTAATGTCATTTATTTTACCAGGTTTTATTGGTACTTTCTTCAAAGGGTAAGCGATTTCGTCTGGAAGCTTGACTTCTTGGATTCCAGATTGTTTAAGACGAAAAGTGTGTGTAATCGCAGAATCAATAAAGTTTCTTGCTATAGGAGTCATAGGTAAAGTGCATACACCTGCTTATCATAAAGTGCACTTTATTATCTCTAGGAACAGTCTTAGATTTGGTTACCTCTGATACGCAATTCTTCTTATAATAATGTGGCCACCATTTTTTGAACTCAATAATTTCTACTGATTCTACTTCTTTTACAACAAACGTATGGTTCTTGCTTGATTCTATTATAATGCTTCTCAGTTCATGAATTCCATAAATTCTGTCATGTTTTTTCAACGCCTTTTTGATTATGGCAAAATCCCTGTCACAAAGCAGAAAGGAATGTCCTCGGACAGGGAAGAATTGTTCAATTTTGTATCAGTCAATTCTATTCCTTTTCCATAAGTCTTTGTTGACTTTACGCTTTTTACCAACAGATGCTTCAACTTCTACATTCTCTACTGTCTCTACTGTGTCTTCCATTGGTAATATCAAGTAAAATTAACAATAACTTCTATAAAATCACAGAAAATAAACAATAGGTAACGTGTCTAAGCTACAAACCACAATGTAGGCTTCCTAAGATAAGTTATCAACGACAATAAAGGAAACATTGCTAACATCAGCTGAGTAGGTATAAGAGACCAGTTAGTGAAGACAGTGTTACCAACGTTCGGAGCGTGCTAGAAGGGCCTGAGTCAAGGGGACTGAAGTCCTTTTATCACATTTTGAGAAATTCAGAAGTCAGTAAGTGGGCTATCAATGCAGGGCCGTCGTGTGGGTGGGGCGACCAAGCCTTGGGCACCTCGATCGAGGGGGGGTGCCGCCGTGGGTAAAAAATAGTAGTTTTTGTATCTCGGTTAGAAAGCGAGGAGAAGCAGAAGTCAAAGAAAGAGCAGAAAAAAGAAAAATCTAGTCACTTTAAGAACGACATTTATCTTTATAACAATGTCGAAAATATGTTATTTACGAGAAACACACCTACAAAAACTCGGCACTGAGCTCGTCACTACTCGTGTTTATTTTATAATGCAAGTTGTTTAACTGTCGAGTGCTCAGCGTGTACTGAATCAGTATAGCGATTTAGGGAGCGGGAGAGTGCGCTTCGTGTTGGATAAACTCGGCCAACTCTGTCATGTCAGCCTCATACTGATTTAGTACATGACGAGCACTCGACTGGTAAACAACTCGCATTATAAAATAAACACGAGTAGTGATGAGCTCGGTGCCACGTTTTTGTAGGTGTGTTTCTTGTAAATAATATATTTTCGATGTTATTATGAAGAAAAATATTACAAAATAACATTACGAGTTTTACCTAGTGGGGGGGGGGCCGATTTAAGCCTTGCTTTGGGCGCCTACATACCATGCGACGGCCCTGTATCAATGCATTTAACTGAGTCCCTTTTAGCATAGATCGTTGAAACTATACTTAAATATGCAGTTTTCATGTTTAACTCAATTTGCCATTTTTTGGAACTGAGGCCCTTTTAGCATGTGTCGATTCAGTTAGTCTGAATGTTTGTATCTCAGGTATTGTTCTTAATGTAATTGGATTTAAAATTGTCCTCGGCTAGCTTTTACTTATATTAAATGTTGAGCTTGACTTATGAGAAAAATTATACAGAATAATAAATAAACGTGTTCACAATTCTCACAAAAAAATACGCCTTAGTATCAGACGCATTTCAACGACAAGGTCGTCCTCTTCAGTGATATATGAGCTACACTAATCAAACTATAACTTTTAGTTTGATAGTTTTAGGTAGTTAGTTTTAGTTAGTTACAGTTATAGTTTGATTAGTGTAAAAAAATTTTAAAAATAAATAAATAAAAAAACAACTTGAAACTTGGTTATGAATATCAGATAACATTGCATGCCAATAAAAGAAGTTAGATGCCACTTGTTCTGTTTTATTAGGTTCCAAGTGAGATTCATGTTAAGTTGTAAGTATGTATTGTTTAAGGTTCGAATGAATAATTAATCTATTTTGAAAATATATTAAACCATTTTCTAATAAGACTTCATGTCTTATGTTAAAGTAATGTTTCAAGTGACCTGTACCAAATGTAATTGAGTTCATCTCTGTTCACTTCATTTAAAACTAGATGCTTATCAGTTTCATTTTTAAATTCTACTAAATGTTCTTCACTAAATTTTATTTCTGTTGCACCTTGACAGTGGACGATATCTTTCATTCTAACATCTTCTTCAGAATAATTTAGTGATCCACTTCTTGACAAATAGTTGGCTATATACGAGTACAGGATAATAAACAAACGTAAACACAATTCTCATAAAAAATAAAAATTATTATCCTATATAATTTTTCTCATAAGTCAAGCTCAACATTTAATATATATACGAGTACATATGTTTTCCTGGTAAATATTTCTATTTGAATTAATAAATAAATTGTTTGATTCTTAATCGTCTTATGTGATTACTAAAAAAATTGTTAATGGGTTTTATTAATTAGTGATATTAATGTTAGAATCCGAATAGATAGTTGAATCATGATGTCCATAAATATAGTTATGAAATTTTAGACATGAAAAGCTAACAACTAGTGACTCTTTTTCTATGTGTCCAGAGCTATTGAATGAATTTGAGGCTTGTTATCTTGTAACAAGCAACAATTAATTGTATCTTTGGGTGAATCACACTGAATGATGATGGGCTTATTTGAATTAAATGGAACTAATACTTGTTTTCTGTAAATAATGTCCTTTAGTTTACTTATGGTTTCACTCTGACCTTCAGAACACATTCTGTTTTAGTAATTCTTTAAGAGGTGATATCAATTAAGAAAATGTATGGATAAAAGCAGAAACTGTTGCAGTTCAGTTTTGTTGGTTGGATTTTTTAGCTCTCTAATAACAGTTACTTTTTCAGGGTTTGGTGACATTCCATTTTCATTGAAAACAAACCCTTCTAAATATTTTACTTCATTCAACAGTAATTAAATTTATCAAAATTGAATTAATTATTATACACTCTTGCTCAATTCAATTAATTCAAAACCTTATTTAGAATTATATCAGTCACTTCTTTACCATCTGCTGCAATACAAATAAATTATGACACCCTCATTATCTCCAAAATATTTTTATACAAGTTTTTGAAAAAATTCTGATATATTTAAAAGGCCAAAGGGTGCTCTTTTGAACTTGTAAGTTCCAATAACAGTGCTAAATGAACAAAGTTTAATAGAATTTTCATCAAGCTGAATGTGATAACATCCATTTTTAATATTGTGTACAACTTTTTATGCAGTCATTTTGGTTCCAATTTAGGAATTATATATCTTTTTCTTACAATGTATTCAATTCAACAGGATCTATAAAAAGTCTTAAAATCCTATTTGTTTTGTTTTTGTTTTTGTTTTTACTGTTACTATATTACCATTCAACAGGTTCATTCACTGACTGTATTATTCATTTTTGGACTAATGAATTGTTAAAATTTAAGTTTAATTTTCAAAGGTATTCTTCGAGCAGAACTAATTGAAGGTATTGCATTTGAAGTGAGTTTAATTTTACAAAAGCCTGGAAAGCAGCTGACTTTATTCTTGAAATAAATGTTATATTTTTCAGTTTCAATTCTTTTAAATGTTTTTCAATACTTCCTTAATTGAATTCAAAGCAATGCAACTCTTTAGCTATGCGGTTGTTTTTCATTACAATAAATGTTATTGGCATTACTATTGATGATTACTTTGATTACATAGTGTCAATACAACCAACTGATTAATTTTAAATCCACCAAAAGGTTCAAGGGTTGAGCTATTCTCTTTAATTTTGCCTAGTTTATTTCAGTGGCGGCTTACTCATAAGGACTCTCGGACGCCGCCCCCCCCCAATGATAATATTATTTTAATAATGTAAATACCTATATGTATTTAATTCTGTGGAGATATATGAATTATGAATTGCCGCTATGGATTTCACCATCATTTGTAGCGGAAGTTTTACAATATAAAATATTTGATGAATGTATTCTGGAGTTCGGACGGTGGCCAGAGCGTCCCAGTTTCATTGCATTTAGTCATATGGGGCAAGCAGCAGACAGAGCTGAGGGTGCCGTGACGTCATTTACACAGCGTGTAATAAGCTTCTAGGGCAGAGTCCGAAGCTGCGCGCGAAGAGATCAGTCAGTGAAGCCACCATAAATTAGATGTTCCGCATTACTAAAAACCTTGTTTTCGATGGGCAAAATAAGTTGGCGCAACTGTTCTAAATAGTGTCTCGCCACTCACACGAGTTGTTTGTTTATGTTTTTAAGTTTAACCCTTTGTGAATGATAACATGCCTTCCCTTACGTGTATAAAATAATACAGAGCCCTCCCATTGCCCTTAACCATCGGCCGCTACTGGTTTATTTTCTCTTACAAAATTATATTAAAATGCCAGTTTCATCCCCTGTATATAATTTAAATTAATTCTAATAACTTTCAACTTTTGTGTCCATTGATTTTTATTTGAAATTGTATGTTTAACAATTGTAATTGTTTTCAACATATTTAACTCCATTAAAATTGTCATTAGAACAGTTTGACATTCATGTAAATGATGAAGAAATTCTTGATCCATTCGCTAGTTTACCAAAGAAACTTTATTTTGTAGAACAAAAATTCACTTCATGTAGTCTTCAATCAACAACTATTCATTAATCAACTTTCCTTTATTGCTACAATTAGAATTATATTATATTAAATTACTTTTACTAAATTACAATTAATTTAACTAAATCAAACCACCAATACAACACCTAAATACTTTCTTTTTTATATAACTCATCAGAAATTTGCATAATAATTCATTTTTGAAATAGTTAAAAAATCTCTCTAAAATAAATTTAATTGCTTGAATTATTATTATAATTAAATAAATTTTATTAAATATTCAGCTATTTCAATAACTAATTTGTAAATGTGAAAACTATAGAGTTCAATAAACAAAAAATTGTATTCTTATGCCTTTTGGTGGTTTCTTACCTCCCCCCCCCCCGGACCTCATAGTGAGTAAGGGTGTGGCAATTCGGAGATACCCTCTATGTATATCTTATTTCATCTAGTCTTGAGTTTGTTAGTTTTCTTTTTTCTATCAGGCCTCACTTCTCAATTTGACAAAAATGTTGGTTTTTTTGTTATGGTTAGATATCTCCAGGGGACATTGACCTGATAAAGAAAGTTTCCAAAGCCGCCATAAAATCGTGTAATATATGTGTATGAGTGTATACACA
This sequence comes from Aphrophora alni, assembly GCA_963513935.1. Lineage (NCBI taxonomy): Eukaryota > Metazoa > Arthropoda > Insecta > Hemiptera > Aphrophoridae > Aphrophora > Aphrophora alni. Next base: position 16,355,180 of record OY740765.1, on the reverse strand, counting down.
TTTTAAATAACATAATATTTACACAATTTTACTCATTACTAAGTGTCAATAACAAATCCCCCCCCCCCCAGAATGACCTTCCCATATACAAATCGAGTAAAATAAGACATAAAAGACTTTTGGTCTAAGGAGTGCAATTTATTACTTAAATCGGTCTTTAAGGACATTTTAAAGTTATTCAAAAAATTTGTCCCTATTTGGAGGTGAGCTTAATTTAGTATTAAAAATTTATTTGGGAAAATGGTAACTTTTTAATTATCTCCGTTTTTATAACTCGTACAAAAAAATAGTTATATACACATTAGATCATTATTAAATTACAAAGAAAATTAGGTGGGTTTGAAGTCGATGTGAATTGGTATATAACCTTAATGTTTACATTTACCTATTTAACAATTAGCTGTAAGTATAGAAACTATTAACGATTTGAAGGAAATTTTATAAAAAGATTCTTCTTACGACGATTAATAACCACGCTACATTTCGAATACAAATATTTGAAAGAGCCTAAAACAAGAATTTTAGTTAAAAATTTGAGTTCTACCTTTTGACTTATTTCTACAAAACATCAATATATATTTTTATTTTTCAAAATATGCATTTTGTTGTTATATATTTAGAATATTTTTTACTCGAAATTTACCATGGTCTTACATTTTCATTACAAATATCTTTTCTTGAAGTTCTATTAAATTCCTTAAATAATTTCTATACTTATAGCTAATTAGTAGAGGGAAATTATAATATAAAAGTGATGTATCTGGGAAGTTGAATTGTTTTCTTTTTAAACGTGCAACTGAGTGGGAAACAGAAAAAATTAGCAAAATCGGGTTGGAGCTTCGCTAGAAAAGTGCATTGCAGAAAAAACAAAAATTCAACTTCCCAGTTGCATCACTTTCCAGCATTTTTTGGACTAATTTCCCTTTACTAAATTGTTTAAAGTAGGCTTGTGTAAACTTATAACTAATACGACAACTCACTCTATACACCAATGTAATTCAAACATATCTTATTTTATTTATAATTTTATTTAACAGGGAACAAGTTTGTTCATAACTAATATTTTCTTAGGAATTATAGAAATAAAGATATTAAAAAAAAAAAATTGTAATTTTAAAATGTCGCTAAGAACCGATAATAAGCTCATTTTACTCGGGTTGTAGTGAATGTGTGAGAAGTTGTGTGGACATTTCATGTTATTCACTTAAAAAGTAATATGAATAACTGTTAGTAAATGTGGAATTGCCATTAATGTTGATGTGTGAGACAGAATACAATGGACTCACTTCCTGCGAGTGTGTGTGTGTGTGTGTGTGTGTGTATTGTATCAGTTAGGTAAATGAACTAAGCTAATTGGGCGGCCTCGAGATCATTGGGCCATGTCTCCATAGTGAACGGTCATGCTCTACACACATCCTGATTCTGAGCACACATGATTCATGTTTTCAAGGATAGTAAAATTTGCGATTAATAAAATGTCTAGCTATATTAAGTCTAAAGTGTGGTTGTGATCACTAAACATAGTGTGAAATATATTTAAAACAAACTAAACAGTTTTTCATATTTCATTGCTAGCAAATTAGATTTGAACAGCGAACAAAACCTTACAAGAAATTTAAAACAGATTTTAATTTCGAAAAAAGGTAAAATTCCCATGTATTTAAAGTTTTTCTAAATGTAACCCAAAATGGAGGCTAAATATAAAACAGTTCTTTGTAAATGTCACATTAAGTTAAAATCGTAAATAAAAGATCTTATTGTAAAAGTTGTTATATTCAAAATTTAAGAATATCAAATCTTTTGAATAAAAATGTAATGTTTATATTTTTCGTAAGAGGATGATTTTCACTTAAAGCAAGAATCAAAATTTCAAACTTTTCTTACACAATCGCATCAGTTTACCAGTTTTGTTAAATCAGTGAATGTATGGGTGACACCACAACTGAGATACAAGTATTTCGCCGCAATGCATGGACAAATTCGAACCACAGCATCATGATGCTTTTCCCTCCCCAATTGGAATGACAGATACATCATTAAGTAAAGAACAAAATAATAATAAATAAAACTTGTAATAAATTAGTGTATTTCATCTTCAGTACCTTCTGATAATATTACCAATGCTAAATCATTTAATTTATTTATCTACGAATTTTGAATAACATAGTTGATATTTTGAAATTTAAGTTGTACTGTGATCATAGTATGTGTATATGTGCGGCTTCACAAAAGATCAGAAAATAATTGTATGCACATTATCGATATATTAAGATAGGTCCACATGTCCATTTAGACTTAATAACATTTCAATAAAGTATAGGCCTAACCTATAACTTGTTTCTGTACAGAATTAAAATCAATAATTGTACAGATCGTACTTCTGAAATACCTTGGAGTGTAGTCATTCGAAATATCCAACAGTTTTAATGTATTATTTAGTTCTGAACGTTACAATAAAGTATAGGCCTAACCTATAACTTGTTTCTGTACAGAATTAAAATCAATAATTGTACAGATCGTACTTCTGAAATACCTTGGAGTGTAGTCATTCGAAATATCCAACAGTTTTAATGTATTATTTAGTTCTGAACGTTACAATAAAGTATAGGCCTAACCTATAACTGGTTTCTGTACAGAATTAAAATCAATAATTGTACAGATCGTACTTCTGAAATACCTTGGAGTGTAGTCATTCGAAATATCCAACAGTTTTAATGTATTATTTAGTTCTGAACGTTACAATAAAGTATAGGCCTAACCTATAACTTGTTTCTGTACAGAATTAAAATCAATAATTGTACAATTCGTACTTCTGAAATACCTTGGAGTGTAGTCATTCGAAATATTAAACAGTTTTAATGTATTCTTTAGTTATGAACGTTACAATAAAGTATAGGCCTAACCTATAACTTGTTTCTGTACAGAATTAAAATCAATAATTGTACAATTCGTACTTCTGAAATACCTTGGAGTGTAGTCATTCGAAATATTAAACAGTTTTAATGTATTCTTTAGTTAGTTATGAACGTTACAATAAAGTATAGGCCTAACCTATAACTTGTTTCTGTACAGAATTAAAATCAATAATTGTACAATTCGTACTTCTGAAATACCTTGGAGTGTAGTCATTCGAAATATTAAACAGTTTTAATGTATTCTTTAGTTAGTTATGAACGTTACAATAAAGTATAGGCCTAACCTATAACTTGTTTCTGTACAGAATTAAAATCAATAATTGTACAATTCGTACTTCTGAAATACCTTGGAGTGTAGTCATTCGAAATATTAAACAGTTTTAATGTATTCTTTAGTTAGTTATGAACGTTACAATAAAGTATAGGCCTAACATATAACTTGTTTCTGTACAGAATTAAAATCAATAATTGTACAATTCGTACTTCTGAAATACCTTGGAGTGTAGTCATTCGAAATATTAAACAGTTTTAATGTATTCTTTAGTTAGTTATGAACGTTACAATAAAGTATAGGCCTAACCTATAACTTGTTTCTGTACAGAATTAAAATCAATAATTGTACAATTCGTACTTCTGAAATACCTTGGAGTGTAGTCATTCGAAATATTAAACAGTTTTAATGTATTCTTTAGTTAGTTATGAACGTTACAATAAAGTATAGGCCTAACCTATAACTTGTTTCTGTACAGAATTAAAATCAATAATTGTACAATTCGTACTTCTGAAATACCTTGGAGTGTAGTCATTCGAAATATTAAACAGTTTTAATGTATTCTTTAGTTAGTTATGAACGTTACAATAAAGTATAGGCCTAACATATAACTTGTTTCTGTACAGAATTAAAATCAATAATTGTACAATTCGTACTTCTGAAATACCTTGGAGTGTAGTCATTCGAAATATTAAACAGTTTTAATGTATTCTTTAGTTAGTTATGAACGTTACAATAAAGTATAGGCCTAACCTATAACTTGTTTCTGTACAGAATTAAAATCAATAATTGTACAATTCGTACTTCTGAAATACCTTGGAGTGTAGTCATTCGAAATATTAAACAGTTTTAATGTATTCTTTAGTTAGTTATGAACGTTACAATAAAGTATAGGCCTAACCTATAACTTGTTTCTGTACAGAATTAAAATCAATAATTGTACAATTCGTACTTCTGAAATACCTTGGAGTGTAGTCAATCGACGTTCGAGAATAGAAAATTAAAATTAAGATAATGTGTTGATCGTACTACTGAAATATCATTGAATTTCTACAGGATTTAGAACTATCTTCAACTTATTAATTAGTTTTGTACAATATTATAATATACAGCCTAACCTAGTCTGCATTAACGTGAATCGATAGAAAATTAAAACCAAGGTAACTGTGTTGATGGTAGCCTACTATTGAAATATCTTACAGCTTCCACTTATTATTTAACTCTTTTAGCTTAACCTACTCTGTATTAACCTGTTCAGAAGAGAATTTATTAAAATTAAGATAATTTTTGTAGATCATGCTACCAAAATATCCTAGTGTTTCATTCAATAGCTTTAACCTAATATTTGTTTCTGAACATAATAATGTAACTCACTTATAAGGTCTTTATTGCAATGTTTTTACTTTGCATTTCATGGTGTATAATTACCGTCTGGCAGGGACGGATCGTCAGACACGGCGAGCTACCTGTCACTCATAGCAAGATGCCTGTATTCTAATGCGATTTTTTACAAATTTTAGAATTGTTTTGTTAACATTATATTATAGGCATGTACATAAAATTACAAGAAAAATAAGCCCAAACTCGACCATATTACTGCAAAGTAAGGTATACTTATAAATATAAAAAACTTCCTCTCTGCGTTTTGAAGCTTATTTAAAGCTTGTTTTGCAGGCTTCAGACTGCCAAAGGCTGCCTTAAAAGTTTTTTTTTGATGTTGTTGTTGTTTTTTGTAGGAGTTACTTTGTTAGAACAAGACCTATTTACAATATTTACAAAAAAAGAAAGAAGACTGGAAGAATAAAGGTCTTGATGAGTCGAGTGTACAACAATTCATCTTCAACTTGGCACCAGGTGACGACTGGAAGAGTAAGGAAGATGAGGACATCGGCTGTGCCCCCTTAAAATTTTAAACAGCCTGATATTTTCAAAAAGAAGTGAAACATAAAAATACACTTTTTAAAAGATTTTGTAAATAGTTTTTGTTCTGACAAAGTAACTCCTACAAAACCTTTTATTGCGCCTTTGGCAGTCTGAAGCATGCAAAACAAGCTTTTAATAAGCTTCGAAACGCGGAGAGGAAGTTTTTAATATTCATAAGTATTCCTTACTTTGCAGTAATATGGTCGAGTTTGGACTTATTTTTCTTGTAATTTCATGTACATGCCGATAATATAATCGCACAAAACAATTCTAAAAAAGTGTAAAAATTCGCAGTAGCATACTAGGCTTCTTGCTATGAGTGACAGGTAGCTCACACAGCCATTGTCTGGCGGTCCGTCTCTGCGCGTGCGAGAGCAAAGGTCTACTAATCCGATACACGCCATCCGCGACCTGCCAGACTGTAGATAATTATTACTCTATTACTTTACATTGTATCCACGAAGGAAAAAATATTAATATTATTAAACACAATCAGTTCTATTCGATTTATAATTCATTCTTACTTACAAGTGCCCATATGAAATGGTTGAAGTTTAAAACAAATAGTAACACTTTTTTTAATTTACATCTTTTTATTATAAATTGCTAAAATAAATATAGTTTCACCTAATTTCTAATAAATACATTTACAATGTAGTGAAATAGGTTGACAGATTATTGACTATGTTAACAAGCATGGACGGACGGTGGGCCAATATCCTGAGCCCTTCACTATACTAATGTTAAAAACACACACAACCCCTTCTACCATAAAGTGCAAGATAAGTTGTAGTGAATATAAACCCATATAATAGATAATTAAAACCATCAACTGATATCTTGTGCAAGATATCAGCCGGGGGATATCTTTTTTTTTCCGTCCGTGAATGCTTATTGAATTAGAAGGATAACATTTTCTGAATTAATCACTAAATTGAATTGTCTAATTACTTCTGCTGATTCTTGCCTACCGCCCAATATTCATAGAACTAGTTAATTACATCTTAATTTGAATACATTAAAATAAGGCTAACCAAAATGTTCAATTTCAAAAACAAACTAACCGATAATTCTGTAAAAACTATACGAACACAATTTAATTTGTTTACTTTAAAATATGAGTTACTTAGGGTCGTACATTTAAACAACACAATTCATCAAACCGCATTCTGTGAATCAGTAATGATGTGAAAATTATTCAAATAACATTTTCACAACCAAATAAATAAAATAAATTAAGGTGCTCTTGTCGTATCTAATGTTTTAGCATTCTCTCGTCAGCTTTTGGCAGGCTGTTAAGTTTCTAATTTCACTGGTTCCGTCGGCCGTCAGCGCGCTGAATCGTCGTCCATGGCGTGACCTTCTTGCGGGATGGCAATGCTTCTCAGGCTCCGCGATCGCTCGAACAGACTTGGGTCAGTATAGATGGGTTCACTGGGGTCTTCGAAAGCACGACCTCTCAACACTGAAGCTATTCCAGGCATCGGTATATCGTTATGACGCGGCTGTGGGTCCAGTACGCATCGTGGAGTTCTGAAAATACACCGTACAAGATTGTAAATTATATAACATCTATCGTAAAAAAGTTATATAGTAAGTTCTGAAATATTTTATAATAGAATATTGTTACATTATGTAAGTGTATCGATCTTATATGTTTTATAAATACAAGACTCGTATTTCAGACCTTAAATTTTGGAAGGATAAACGGGGCAGTGTGCCCTGATAATTGCCTAATTTGTGATGTTTAACTTAACTAATTAAACGCTTCCTTGCAGTGTTTTGGTTATCTAAAATTGAAATTTGTTAGTATTGGTCGTTCATCAAATAGACCTACCCCCAAATGTTGACTTATGCATTTCTACATTCAACATTTGAATAAGATCGGTTCATCGAATGGGCACCGGACGGCAGACAGAGGACAGGTAACACGAATACACCTTTTTAACGTCCGGGTGATACCCTCGATGTAGGTAATCTGCTCTAGATGTAATTTTTTAGATCACTCGGAGTGGTGTAATGATCTATAGGTGGAATAAAAGGAAAGTTGTATTAGTAATTGTATATTAGGGGTTACCACTCCAATGGTCAACTTTCATTATTTCTCAGACACTCGGTTCCAACATTCTTTTCAATCCCGTAGCTACCATAAATGTATGATTCTGTATTTCATAAAAAAACCTATAACTAGTAACTTCAATAGTTATCCATGTTCAAAATTGGATAATATTTTTAACACGTGTAGACATATTTTAATTTTACACGAAACCGTTTCAAAATGTTAAAAATAAGCGAAATAAGCGATACCGAATATCAAGAAAACGATTAGCGATCAATACAAAACTTACAAATTGAAAAACGCAAGGTTATCTTTATTTTTATTCTAGGTTGCAGGATAACTTAGTTCTCCATAAAAAAAATTCTTAGTAATTGCTACAATACCGTCATGTTTTTATTGGTTTTGACAAATCATTTCCAACTTTAGGAGCATTGTAAAACATTTGGATGTTATAATCATTAAGAAGAAATTAGTTTTAATTACGATACTGTCTGAATAATAAGTAAATAAAATGATTATCGGTGGCGGCGATATTTTTTATTAAGACATTATTATATTAAATAACAGAAATAAATACAAACAATATAGTTATATATACAGGGTGATTTTTAAGTATGGAAACAGCTTTATACTGCATAACTGAGAGGTAGGTACTTGAAGGCAGAAACAATGCGGATTTTAGTAGTTAAAACAATTACACCTTTATTTAAGGTTTAAACTTTTATCCGTCATCTTGGATCCACCATATTGAATCAAACTTCATTTTTTTAAATAGGAAGATGGACATGTGGTTTCCGTGGACAAGAAAAACGGTGGTGAAAGCTTTTTTCGATAAATTGCTTACTTTTTAGGTTATAACCATTCGCAGTTGCAATGACGGAAAAATCGCTTTAGCAATAAAACGGGGTAAAATGCACCTTCGAAACTTTCCTATAGTGTGTTTTCCTGCAGAATACATCCAATAACGAACCAGAAAACAATTGTGAACCACTGAAACGTAATTTTACAGTCAAAATGCGTAGTTAATAAGTTGGATTGTTGTAACGCAATGCAAACAGCTGATTTAAACTAGGCCTACTTTCATAAACGGACTTTAGTTGAGGTTAGCGCATTGACAATCTGTAGAGAGGAAGCACTTTGAACATTTATTGTAGAATGGCGTGCTTTCAAAATTTATTGTAATAGTAATGTATGATCGAAAACATTTATTTAAAATTAAAAATTAAATTTTGTAATAGGCCTATTTAAAGTGAATATAATAAGTGTCAGTTGGGATTTAATTTGTAGTTGTGTTGTTAATTATTGGTTATTGTTTATTATCATCATCATTATACTGTTTAAAGTTCGTTATTGGATGTATTCTACAGGGAAAATGTAATAGAAGGGTCTGGCTAGGTGGCTATATATATACAAATTTTACGCGTTCTGGATTATTGTAATTTACCAAAACATGAGATTGGTATCGTGCTTTAACGTGCATACTTGAATAAGATTTGACATTTTTCGTGAATAATGCCCTAACGTTATTATACCTGCCAAGTTTTCAGAATGTATACAAATTAACGTTCGGCACTCCAAAGTCCAAACTTACTGTTTCAGGTGTTTATATTCGTCCAAATGAAATCATGCTTCGTCTGTGAAAATAACTGGTCCATAACATAAATAATCTCATGGAGGAATCGATGATACGTGAAGGACGCTAAGGGATTTGTGTCCCTTCACCAACGCACGCGCACTTAGGCTACAGGCATGGCCGTAGTCCTGCGCGCTAATGACTCATCATTGGCCTCTCCACTACAAAAGTTGCAACATTGCAATTTTCATAACTTTTTCTTCTTAATTTTTAATTTTCTTTAATCTCCGTAAAATATTGAACAAAATGAGTCCAAACACGACATGATTGCAACGGTCCTAAGTTTGTCTAGTACAAACCTGGTTTTATAAGGTTCAGCATAACTGTAAAAAACAAAGGCAATAAATTTGTAACAAAATTAATTAATTTTACAAACATTTTCAAAACCATAATTTATTTTTCAGTGTATTTAGGTTTCAACAAGGCGTATCTTGATATGTACTTGTCTTGAAGGAATTAAAAACAAAATGAAATCCTTGAAACATTTCTAGGTTTATTGATTTTTAGTAGGCCTAATATTGGATGTAATATTAACTAACTTTAGTAAAGTTTGTCGTTAGGTTAAACAATATAAACAAAAACACTGAACGGTACAATTGTGTAGTGATAAAAATAGTATATACACGTGGCAAGAATAGAGATATAGAAATATTAAAAAATGTATCAAACCACCTACTTTAGAACAGTACGCCCTAACAAATAACATAAAAAATATATACTTTAAATAGTTAGAAAGATATATTGTGATATATTGCCATACAAAGATTATAGAAATATAGCAAAATTATTCTGGGCACGAGTCTGGAAATATGTAAGTGCTTAGATATACATATCTCTTAACCCATTCGAGGAATGCAATCCAGTTCCTCATCTGACATGGAAACTTATAACTTCATTCAAAATAAGACTTTACTTGTACGAATGATATACTTTGTATCTATATCGTGTTTGGACTCGTGTTAATAACAGGGTGGGTCCCAGGTGGGGGGGGCGTGAAAGTGTGTGTGTGTGTGTGTGTAGTGGTGAGGTGGTGGTTCAAAAGTTGATCAACTCTTTGAATTCGATATGTACCTGATTTGGTCGCCTGATTTTTTGGTAAATTAATTTCAGCTGACAAGTGTCTAATTGATATTTTTGGCGAGAGTTGATTTCAGCGACTGTATCTGCATTAAACTGTCATAGATATTTTATGTTCCTTATTATTAAGACAGAGCATGTCTTTCCAAATTTAGCTTCAATACCGATGTCTTGTTAGGAGCAGGTTTATCTCGGTGCTTACGGCAAAACAAATCTTGCACTGCAACCACTGACTCAATAATAAAAAAAACATATTCGTCTTGTGAAAACACCTTCTTCTCTCTAACAATACACTTAACGTTACGATCGCTTTATTTCGGGTATCAATAGTACATAGTAGTCTACTGGATTTGTACGATGATCAGATGTTGGACGAGTCCATTCCAGTAAAATGTAGGGGAGTAAGGTTATCAATTCAAATTACATAGAAGGCCGATTGATGGATTGCGTTTTATATGGGACACTCAGTAATTAGGCTATGGTTTCTGCACAATTACCACACAATGTAATACGAGGTTTTAACGTCTTTTTATAAATGTTAAAAGAAATATTAAATCTAGCTGTATGTAATACCGCGAACAGGTTAATTTGGATCTGTTTTATTTCTATTAGTCTATATTATACGAGAAGATTTTAAATCGCAAGTATGCAGTTCCCTTGATTATGAAAGCTGATATAAAATAACATGTTCCTGATTGTCAGATCGGATGTATATTCAAAGCTAACCTAACCAGTCCTCTCTTTTATAATTAGGTTGGTTTGGGTTAAGTTAGGTTTTATATTCAATGAAAATAAACCTAACCTGTTCGCGGTATGATAAGTTAGGTTTGATAATGCGTCGACGTATTTATATAAAACGACTAGGTACTTCCTTATATTTCTCTTTGTGGTAATTGTACAGAAAACAAAGCGTTCTGATTGTGTTTTTTTTTCTCAATGGGCGTTTCGCTGATATTTATCACAACCCAGAACACGTTTTGTAATTTTTTTTTTTTTTTTTTTGCTGTGTAAGCGTAGTTCATGTTTGAGGTTAACGTCTACAAACAAAGAAGTAAGGTTTCGTAACGGCTGCATGAATTAGTTTCGTCCTGCTTTGCGCATCATTAAGTCGTACAGTTTGTTAATCATAGCCTACTATATATAACAACTAGGTGGATCTACATAGTTCTTCATTTACTCTCGGGTTAGATTCATCTCTTTCACTTACCTATCAGGTCTCAGTTTGACCGACTCTTGTTTTTCGACTCTGGCACTATTAGAGTTTCCGAGGTTAAGGGTTCCTTCTACATTATCTTCTCCCTTTGTAAATGTGTAATAAGAACAGTGAAAATGTTAGAATGAAGTTAAAACTGTTGTGTTATTGTTTGTTTGGTTTTAAGTTCGATTTGTTGGTGTTTTCTTAAGGAACATTATATTAAGGCGATGGTATCTGTGGTGGTTTCCCCCCCCTTAAACTAATAAAACAACTGCAACATCTAACTGAACACGAAACTCTAGAAAATAGTAATGCAAGTTTAGTTTACCTGGTATTAACAAAGGTTTTCTGCGTTGAAGGTACCAAAAAAGAGAAAATATTTTGTCCGGTTTGTTCCAGTGGTCTTTCATGATGTAATCCACTGTTAGCCAGTTGATTTTTCTTCATGACAACCCAGTTTCGCCTGCAATTCATACAACAATGAGAGTGTTTCATTATTTAGAGGTGTAAAGATACACTTTATCAATATATTGTAATCAATAATACGTACTTGTAATGTAAACTAGCCACTACTGTAATGGTTAAGAGTAATACGAAGAGAAGCATAACTGCGAAGACCATACCGTAGTATTCCCTACTAGTCAAGCATACATTCTCACTCGATAGGCGAACAGCTTCAATCTTTTCCTTTTGAGGCGTGATTTCATAACGTGATTCAAACACCTATAACAGAACACTCATATCTATTAACTGTATTTCTATCAGTATTCATACTAAAAAGGAATATTTCAAAAAAAAATTAAAATGTTTGAGAAAAATACAATTCTTTCTAACCAATTTAATTATTCTATTAAAATAATGGTTTGAATATACCCCTAACCACAATCACTAGGAACAATAAAAAAAAAACACAATTATTGTACTTTATTTTGTTTATTCCTCTAAATGCCCTAATGTACATTTCGATAACATGGTTATCATCATCAGAGGGTCTTGATTCTAAACTATACTACATCTAAACTTACACTTCTACTTGTGAAATAAAACCAAACCTAAAACTACAATATCAAGATATTAAGCGAAAATCCCTCCCACTCCCCAGATCAGTTAACCAATAAGATGGAGGCGTTTTATTTATTGTTCCTAGTGATTGTGGTTAGGGGTATATTCAAACCATTATCGTGAATTCACCACAGTGATCGAAAAGATTGTATCTATTCTATTTAATACAACTTTAAAAAAATATATAAAATGTAGATTTTTCAAAAAATGTCAAATAAATGTAACTTCTTTATTAAATGTAGCGGTGTCTATGAAATGTAACACTTTATTTATGAAATGTAACAATTGGTTTTAATTATAATAAATGCAATCCAGTTTTACTATTGAATACTAGTGTCTCAAGTAAAAGCGGCCCGCAAATAACGATGATTAATATAACGACGTTGACCTTGCCTGCTTCAGTTAAACATTGTTTTTCTTATCAAATATACCGTATTTTGTGAATGAAAGGGCGTGCATACTCGAATTTATGTTCGTGGTGGTTTATTTTAAAATATTTGACATTTTTCGTGAATAATTCCCTAACGTTATTATACCTGCCAAGTCCTAAGTATGTATAGAAATTAACGGTGCAAACTTTGCACAAACTTTCTTACCCACTCATTTCCAAAACTAAATAAAAAAAACAACCAAAATGAATTGTCACGGAAAATGTCAGTTCCGTAGTTGTTAGTCAAAAAGTGAAAATGAACCATTGACTACGTCTTTGATAAAACATGTAACCTTGCTCCGCTTGTGCCATAAACTCATCCTTACCGTAAATAGTTACCAACAATGGTGATTTTATGAAGGGTTTTTAATTATTTCTTTGCCGTAATATTTTTTTACTAACTTTACTAAAATTACGCCTAAGCTGTTCATCTGTGAACAGTGGACAAAAATCGGCCTAAACTCAAAAAAATACAAGATTTTTTTTCCTTTCGTAAAATTGCCGTAACGAACAATTGTAAAAAAAGGTCTCAACTTGGGGCGTCTGTCCAAGTGCGTCTGACGAAAAATTTACAACGGAATATTTTAATGGGAAACTTTTATATTAAACTTTTTTTGATATATTGCTTAGTTTTGAGATATTAAAAAAAGTTTTGCACCACCTTTTAACCCTCCCTCCAGGGGGGGCCCAGTGGTGACTTGGAGTGTCCGATTATTTTCCCCATTGAAGTAACCCCAAAATTCAACTTTCCATCAAATTTCGTGTTTGGCGGGATTTTTGTCCCGATTATTACAAAATTTGCATTATTCAGTGGGGTCTATAAATCGTTCTTGTAAACCCATGTTACTACTTGACACAAGAAACTATTCATAGACCAAGAACTAACAGTAGGTCTAAATAAAATCAGAGTTAATTTACACTTAAACTAAAATTATATTATTTTACACTCGCGGGAGGAAATACTAAAAATGAAATGCTTTATAGATGGCTAGAGGCCTAGGTGGTGGATTGCTCATTGGAAGCGTAAACGATGCGACTAATCTTTATACATTCACTTTGATAAAGATATATAAAGTTTTAGAGGAAATCGCAAAGATCGGACAAGTGTAACAGTTATGTAAATAATAATTGATTTGATATTTTTGAAACTCGTAAAGGTTTTAATCAATAAAAATGGAATTTCATACAAGTACTGAATACCGTATGTATTTTATGGTCAGGTAAAAACTTTTAGTGAGGCTGATTGTTGTATCTCGTTTTACACCATTATATTTCATAATTCGGAACGCGCATTTTATTTCTAATCGGAGCACCCACGTCCATGTTTGGGAACTGTTTTCAATAACCGTTATTTAAATAATTTAACTTAAAAAAAATCTTGTTCATACCGTAGATTAACAGCCATCGTTCGGCCTTATTGCACCTATCCGTTCGGTGCACGCGTTTGTTGCAAATCAAACACACGAACATTCAGACAATGAGAAAACTTAGGCTATATGCCTACCAGACAGAAAGAAACCTGCGCATAACCGTCATCTCGAGAGTGGCTTGCGCACACATGTAGGGGCGATGGCGGGGAGAGGATTGGAGGGGTGTAATTTAAAATCTATAATTTAATACTTTTTACGTCTTTTACTTTGTAAAATATTTAAATTTACTAATTGTAGTTGTCAGGAATATAAACAATATACACTTACAGTTTTTTAGCGCTGTAGTAGGTTTGAAAGAGAAAATATTAAGCCCTACGCAATGAAGCAGCGGCCGGGTGTGTCTGGCTTAACTCGGGCTCTCCCTCTCCCACCACAGTTCTACCTGCGCGAGACACAACCGGCGCAAGTTCCTTTTGTAAGCGATAGCCCTATAGTTAAAACAAGACCTTGAGCCAACGAGTTCAGGAAATACGATGTCGGTTTTAACTTAACGAAATGAAATCGCTGTTATTTCCACATTTGTTTCAAATTCAACGTCGAAAAAATCTTCCAAATTAATTCTCTCGTTTTTAAACGATGTAAATTTTATAAAATTTGCATAATCACTTAAACATTAAAAAATTTTTTTTTTCATTCAATGTTTCGAACTATTATCAGAATACACAGAGCGAATAGGGATGAATTGTATTATAAGACAATTTGTGGAGACTTTATACCTTAATCATTTCCCGGACTTTTTCCTCCTCTTCAGTGCTATTAGTTATGGAATCCTCACTTTCCACTACGGCATCCTCAGTCTCTCTTTTCTTCCTTCCTAATGAAGAATCGTGTTTTCCCGAAGGTCCAGGACAGTATGCCTGAAAGATAATAGAAATATTTTAGTTTCAGAAGTTTTAAATGTAATGTTCTATTGATGCTTAAACTCTATCAAATAATAGATTAGTTTTGCTAAAGATAAACTTTTTAAATGAAAATATAGCAATAAATATGCTATTTTAACGTAAACAATATCAATCATATGAGGAGAACTTCTTATTTTCAATTTTCTTATGAAAGAGAGTTGTTTTAACATTTAAAAAAAATGAATACTTCATTCGTTAAATTTTAGAAGATGGGAGAATATAAGGGAAAGTACGGTTAGAGAAAATTTGACAAATACGTAATTTGGAACTCGGCGCACTAAAATACATAAATGTTATGAGTTTCAACAAAAGCGGATCATATTAACAGTGTTAATAAATTTTAAGCTTTTAAAACACTGTTTAATGTTAAATAATGTATTTGGTGTTTTGAAAGTGGTGTTGGGACAAATCCCATAATCAGCAGAATGTACATAGCAAGGTACGTATTTAACGATTTCACAAAATAGAAGCAAATATTCAAAACGTATGCTACAATACATATTTACCAAAATTAACTTTCAATAATTAAATTAAAAACATTAAAAAAACTTGGGTTTCATAATAAAGAGTGTATATAGCAAAGTCAAAAATAATATTCATATAATTTTTTAATATTCTGAATTGGAGGGAACTTTCTTTTAGAGATATAATGATAGTTCATATATTTGAGTTTATTTGGAAAATTTTAAGTTCAGCTGTTGTCATTTAAGTTTGATATCTTGTAAGAGATAATCTTAGTGTTTGTATGTGTAGAGATAGATATTTGATTGTGAAAATAAATGTATGGACATGGTTTCTAAATAAATGCACCTCTAGCATTAGCTAATAATGCCAAGCGAATTTGTTATTTATTGAAAGTTACAATCGAAATGCCTATTCTTACATTTGTCAGAATATTTGTTCATCGTCTATCAATTATTGTTTATATCATTTCGCTAACGTATTCATTCTCCTCGCCTTACGAGGTTCGCTTTAGAAGAAGAAGAGAGAATATTACTTACCGGTATACAGCCATCACGGCAAGTTCTTACTGTGGCTTCAAAGACTAAGAAATTGGATTCTGGTATTTTGAACGCGTTAAATCTAGCTTCCAGGCCATTTCCTTCTCTAGCTTTATCTAAACCTGGGAATACATAGTTATCCACAGGGCATCTGAAACAGAAATAAAGGCTCTTAATTCACAGTTATAACATTTCCTGCTCTTGCTATATATTATAAACCCATACAGGGCATTTGAGTCATATAAAAGTTTTTAAATCACAGTTATATCATTTCCTGCTCTTGCTATATATAAACCCATACAGAGCATTCGAGTCATATAACAGCTCTTAAATCACAGTTATAACATTTCCTGCTCTTGCTATATATTATAAACCCATACAGGGCATTTGAGTCATATAAAAGTTCTTAAATCACAGTTATATCATTTCCTGCTCTTGCTATATATAAACCCATACAGAGCATTCGAGTCATATAACAGCTCTTAAATCACAGTTATAACATTTCCTGCTCTTGCTATATATAAACCCATACAGGGCATTTGAGTCATATAACAGCTCTTAAATCACAGTTATAACATTTCCTGCTCTTGCTATATATAAACCCATATAGGGCATTCGAGTCAATTAACAGCTCTTAAATCACAGTTATAACATTTCCTGCTTTTGCTATATATAAACCCATATAGGGCATTCGAGTCATAAAAAAGCTCTTAAATCCCAGTTATAACATTACCAGCTCTTGCTATACATAAACCCATATGCCTCTTGCTATATATAAACCCATACAGGGCATTTGACTCATATAAACGCTCTTAAATCACAGTTATAACATTTCCAGCTCTTGCTATATATAAGCCCATACAGGGCATTTGGGTCATAAAAAAGCTCTTAAATCACA
Source organism: Aphrophora alni (assembly GCA_963513935.1). Taxonomy (NCBI): domain Eukaryota; kingdom Metazoa; phylum Arthropoda; class Insecta; order Hemiptera; family Aphrophoridae; genus Aphrophora; species Aphrophora alni. Next base: position 16,338,384 of record OY740765.1, on the reverse strand, counting down.
GTTATAACATTACCAGCTCTTGCTATATATAAACCCATACAGGGCATTTGAGACATAAAATCTCTTAAATCATAGTTATAACATTTCCAGCTCTTGCTATATATAAACCCATACAGGGCATTTGAGACATAAAATCTCTTAAATCACAGTTATAACATTTCCAGCTCTTGCTATATATAACCCATACAGGGCATTTGAGTCATAAAAAATCTCTTAAATCACAGTTATAACATTTCCAGCTCTTGCTATATATAAGCCCATACAGGGCATTTGAGACATAAAATCTCTTAAATCACAGTTATAACATTTCCAGCTCTTGCTATATATAAGCCCATACAGGGCATTTGAGACATAAAATCTCTTAAATCACAGTTATAACATTTCCAGCTCTTGCTATATATAAACCCATACAAGGCATTTGAGACATATAAAATCTCTTAAATCACAGTTATAACAATTATGGTTTAGGTTGGTCAAGTTTTTGTTATGAGAACACAGAATTTTGACGCTCTTTATTCTAACACAAAAATATTTTCCATTTGAAATTTCTAATTGAATGATTTTATTTATATTTATAAAGGAAGGTTATTTTCAGGGATTTGAGAGCATAACGATCGAGGACCAAGTTTTTGTCATTCAAGGAATCATAATAACATATTTTCGTTGTATACTAATATTACAATTTTATATTATATTGTCATTTATAAATTTAAAAACTAATACAAATTTAATACACAAAATCGTTGTTTGTATATTATTTATAATAAATGAAATAAAAATCCCAACTTTGTGGAATCTCCACTCTATTGGTATAATAACTTTTTTTACCTTCTTTATAAAGGGACCTGTGGGGGTCAACTGAAATATCTTAAATGGCTTAGCTTTAGATGATGGTGTGATACGTCATTCTAAAGGTCTTAATTAAAAGAGAAAAGTGGTTGACGAGAAACAGCAAAATGGCGCCAGGTAAAATTTAAAACTCATTTTCATATACAATTCTAATCCATTTTTCACTAAAAAATTATTGTGATTGAATGCTCATTTTAATCCAGTTTCAGTTAAAAATTTGAAAACAACAATTTTTAAAACAATAATAATAGACAAATAAAAGAAAATAATTTTACAATTTTAATTATAATACTTAATGCTTATTTCGATTACAAACAATTTAATACTTGTTATAGATAATCTTGCAGCTCAAAACAGTTGCAGGTATGTAATTATCGTTCAAACTGGTTATCTAATCGCACAGTGACGGAATATTGATATTTATGCATTTTTCACCGCACAAATTTATGATAACACTCTAAAATGAGGATTAAAACATTATAATTTGTTTGTTTAAAACCTGAGCATCCAGTACGAACAACAAACTTGCTTGATTAAATTAATAACCCTTATTATCTACGAAATCCACAAGTTATCATTTAGACCCAAATTATCTACCTGAAACTGTTTTTATCCACAACCATATCTTTAACAACAAGTAAGTATTAAATTTTCTCTTTCTTACCGAAATAAAAAGGTATTACAATTAAAATAGAGAATTTTAGAAAATCTTCCCATCTTAATACCAGTGTACATGGTAACTACATTAAAATGTCACAATCATTTTTATGTTTAACTGATCGGAGCTTTAAACTTTGACCAGTCGCCATTTTGGATTGATTGGATGGAATTTACGTTTTCTTATCACCATTTTCCTCTAATTCATAATCATTGTTTAAAATGATGTGGCATATTAACCCTTTAAAAACACTTAGAATATTTGAGTTATATACTTCCTCTCCCCCAGGGTCTTTCTATTTACCCTCCTTCCAGTAGTGAGATTAAAAAAAAAAAATAAAATAAAAAAAATAAAATAAAAAAATTAAACCAAAAAGTAGAGTCTATAACCAAACTAAGATTTGCAAACACTGCGGGAGAGGCTTAATAATTAAACTAAAATATTCATACCCTGATCTATCAATAAGCTGAACAGATCTTCCAGAATAAGGATCTCTAGCGATGACATTGGTAGCAAATATATCTGTAGCATAGCTATAGCCATCTTGCGACTCCAATCTGAATGTTAGAGGATCTCCTACTGCAATGGTATTCGTCGGTCGATCTTGGAATAAAATAAGTAGTCGTACTCGAGAGCTCAGTGTGTTCTCTGCAGGCAAGTATTCTATCGGTATCGGGCCTCCAGAACTGAAAGAAAGAAACGAACTTTACTAAACTTATCATATTGTAAGGAACATTACATAATGTGGATTAATAGCCCTGATAGACGACTTTTCAGTAGTTCTCAATTTGCTTGTCGCCGTTTTTCAACCAGAAATCACTTTCTAATTTTTTCTCGCGGTACTGGGTCACACCGTCAATGTTTGAGCAATCCACGGGGATCTAATCAGGAAACTCTTTCTCCTGAAGACATTAAACCCATTTTAGACAGAAAACTGTCTAAAAAAGAGAGAAAATGTAAGACAAATTCGTCCATGTAATTCCTATGTTATTTTCGTCTTTGAAGGGATTTTGACAAAAGACAAATTTCCTTTAAATTATTTATATTTTTCAAAATGGTTGTATTTTTAAGTATAAAATTGGTAAAGTAATAATAGTTGCACGCAAAAGTTAAATATAACATCAAATCTAATACGGAAAACGTAAAATTTATATTTCGTAACTAAAAAGTGCACGGAGGTATTTAATCTCGGCCTTTCTTCATCTAGTGTGTATCCCTCTTTCAATATTTAATCAGATCTCTCTTGACCAACTCTTGTTCTTTTCCGACTCTGACGCTATTAGTCTTTATTTTACGTTCTTCTCTTCTTCTTTTTTATAAGGCGATGATTACTGAGGGGTGTTTTGCCTTTAACAAAATAAGATTAAATAAACCCATAACGCAACAACACGTTGTGCGCTTAGGCCTGTCCCATCGCCGTAATTCTAGCTTTCGTGACCAGGATTTGCTACTAATCCTAGCAAATCATTTCATCATCGAAATTTGTTAAGACTCTATGGCGATCATGTACACAAATCGAATGAACGAAATTTGAATAATGTGCAATCAGATTGCCCTTTTTTACAAATATGAACACTATAGTTTTGGAGGATTAAAGTCATTGCTTTTTAATTTTGCTTACTACTCAAAACTATTTCAGGGAATAGGAGGGGGGGGGGTATTATTTTTCAAAAAGCCGTCTTAAAAACTCTACATATGAATTTGTTTTCATTGACTGGAACTCACTTTGCAGTCATGTAACTAGAGGTGACTACAGCTTCTCCAGGTCCTCTAAACAAACAAGTCAAGTTGTACCGTTTATCCCGACCAGTTTGTACGTAATCGCTGAACTGTACCACTACAATATTTGTCATCGTATCGCCATACTGGAACATAGAAGCAAATACCACATACGTTATTTATCTATATGGAAAGATTTTAAATTAAAACCAAAATGTACTTTCAATTTCTAATTAAAACTATATTTAAAGAGTGAAAAAATACGAATAACAAATGATTTATTAGTTTTACCTTGCTAATATTTAAATAATATTAAACAAAATATTTTGATCGGTCGCAAATTCAATATTGAGATTTTTACAGTTTTGAACTTGTTGCCGAGTGCGTAGTTTGTTCAGTTTTTTTTAAAAACATTTTGCAACACTTACAGAATAATATCAGTATTTGGAAAATAAAATAATACTACATTTTTTTAAAAATTATATACGTAAATGGATATACTTAACAATTAAACTATGAACAAACATTTACATAACAGACCATACAAATCTAAATAAAAAGTATAAATAAAGTCATGCAAAAAATTCATGCAATCGAATTTTGAATTTGGTAATTATTTAGCAGAGTAGCCTCACTTCAAAATCAATTTTTATGGGTTTTATTCGTCAAATAAATGTTGGAAAAATATTTTATTATCGAAAAAAAGTGTCGGAAAGATGATTACATAATATAATTACACAAGTTGGCGCCGTATTTTCCTTGTTTTATTTTTTTATCCTCTACTACATACCTTACTTCATAAGAATAAATAATGTTTTCTTTGCTGTAAATATGTAGGGCTGTATTATTATATGTCACGAAAGGTTTGGCCAGGTTGCTATATATATATATAAAACCACCTGGCCAAACCTTCCGTACGTTTATTGAAGTGAATGTCATGAGTATTAAAGATAACAAAGAGTTAATTTTTTCACGAAAAAACAACTTGTATAATTATATTATGTAATCATCTTTCCGACACTTTTTTTCGATAATAAAATATTTTTCCAACATTTATTTGACGAATAAAACCCATAAAAATTGATTTTGAAGTGAGGCTACACTGCTATATAATTACCTTGAATTTTACCCTAATAAATTGCATTCTAAATTACTTCCCTGTTGAAGAAATTGTCATTTGTAATGTTCAATAAGTACGTGGGGGTCAATATTAAAAAAAAAGAATTACTTACCCCCAAACCTCTAATTTTGGGCCATTTAAACATTCCCTGAAGTAAATATTGTTATTTGCACCAGATCAAAAATTAATAGTAAAGGAGGGGGGGGACTTTTGGGACATACAGTAGTTTAGGACACATGTAGTCATCATAATTATAGCACCGCCAGCACAATTTAATCGCATACGAGCATACTATCTTGTAAGAAAATTATCAATTATCGCTTTAGTGCGCCCGTTTAGTGTACTGTACTGATGTATTGAAGTGTCTCATAAAACTAACTTATTGGATTGTACGTACTCTTTGAGTGCCACAATCTGGATATCCTTGAGCTCCACTGATTCTTAACACATTAGCTGTACCTCCATTTCCTCTATAAAAACACCTCGTGTAATACCCATATGTATATATTCTGCCAAAGAAAGGTTCTGTAGTTCTCAAAGTGAACTCCATTCCGTCTTCGCTGCACACTTGATTCACTAGAAAGTCAAATAATCGTACAAATAAAACATTAAATAACAATTTAATTTTTAATTACAAGAACGAAAACCCAATAATTATTTAGTTTATTTTCTTAAATACCCTGATGTACATTTCCGTAACATGGTTGTCAACATCAGAGGGTTTTATTACTAAACTAGAACTAAGATTTAAATATAATCTAATATAAATGTTGGCCTACCAACTCTCCCACTCTACAGCTTGGAGCCACACCTTGTAATAATTGACAGGTAAAATGACTAGTGTAACAACGTCTATGTAATATTTACCTGCACGTAATATTGTTGCTTTAAAATGCATAAAACATGAAAGATAAACTTTATTAACTTGTTTTGTAATGGAAATGCTATCATAATTATTTAACAATTTGTTATAGTTAAACTTTAACTATTTTAATGTTATTTAATTATAAATATCGATGGATTTCTTGTATGTATAGTTCAGCTACATGATGAATGATGAAACATTTGAAAAAATGTTGATCCAAGTAGATTGACAACGAAAATAAATCTGGGGATATTGCACTTATTGTTTTTGTTTAAATAACTGTGTCTACGTGACATTAATTAGTCAAGAATAAAAACGATTGAAATATAGTCGAACATCTTAATTTTAACATCGTAAACAACACAAAGACACAGTATAACAAACACACAGAACACAATTCTCATAAAAAAAATACGTCTAAGTATCAGACGCGTTTCAACGACAAGGTCGTCCTCTTCAGTGATACACGAGCTACACCAATCAAACTATAACTGATTATAACTGATTTCAGTTATAGTTTGATTGGTGTAGCTCGTGAATCACTGAAGAGGACGACCTTGTCGTTGAAACGCGTCTGATGCTTAGGCGTATTTTTTATGAGAATTGTGTTCTGTGTGTTTGTTATACTGTGTAATTTTTCTCATAAGTCAAGCTCAACATTTAATAACACAAAGACATATTCAACTTTAAGACAAAAAAGTAATTAACTATTTTTTTAAAATTTCCTTTAAATAATGCATACCATCAAGACATTCTCCTCCAGGTCCTGATCGTCCACTTGATCTTTCATAGTAATTATAATCTCCCGTTGTTTCAAAGAAAGCTGGATTGTTGAGAGTTAAATCTCGAGAATCGTGGTCGCTCAGTTCGCAGTTGTCCCTGGAAGTTCCGAAAGGTACTGGAAGATATGGCCTAAGAAACATAAAGGTATCTTTTTTAATTCCTCTCCCGATTTCGTAAATGAATGGGTTTTCAAGTACATAATAGTATGAAGATAAAATTTGAGTTCGTACTCTTGATTTAATTACAGGGTGTCTCGGGATAACAAATTTACCAGGTGATTCCTTAGGTCAGGACAAGAAAAAAATGTCCATCAACTTAGGTCAGGAAAATTTTCGTTACGTAATACAGCCAAAAATAGGTTTTTCACTATTTTCAGTGTAGTTAATTTTTGTTTAGGGCTTAAGACAGTGATCCTATTGCGTTATATTTACTACTTTTATATTAAAAGACAGGGCCACTACATTACATCTGTAGAACAAGGGCCACTGATTATGGTTTCCAAAAAAAAAAAAAAAAAAAAAAAAATGGTGCTCAGTAATGGTACTCTAAAAGTAACACTTTTCAAAAAAGTATTTAATTTAAACTTTATACCAAGCAGCTAAATTGGTCCACAAATTATTCTTCGAAAAAAGTTCAGATTCTTTGAAAAGAGAGAGAAAGAGAGAGAGAGAGAGAGAGAGAGAGAGAGAGAGAGAGAGAGAGAGAGAGAGAGAGAGAGAGAGAGAGAGATTGTAGATAGAGAGTAAAGATCTCCTTGAACATATATGATACATATCACTTAAGGTTTTTTTATTCCTAGTCCTCTACAGATCACATTATGTGACCTCGGTAAATCGCGCCTTTAATGTAAGAATAAAGGACCTGGTAGGCTTTACAACAAGGCATTGTGCTTAAATAATCATCTTTCGATGGAGAAGAAAAATCTATCTCTATATGAATGTGTGGGCTTGAGGAAGCGACAGAACATTTTGTTCCCTATTAAGTTGTAAAGGATCAGAAGAATAAAAAATGACGATCTCGGTTCGGACACATTGTATGTTTAAAAACTTCCTGATCCAATGAGGTATATCCTAAGGACAGTTAGGCCTGGTAAAGGATAGATCAAAACTATAAAGAGAGAACTAATTAGATTATTATGCAAAGGGGATGCAATAACATCCCCCTTACTGAATTAACTGAATACAATAAAATGCTCAAATTTTAAAGTAATTAAAAAAACATTTACTTTTACTAATAAAAGACTTAGAAAACACCAACAATTATTTCGTGAAGTTAACGATTTATCTACGATTGTAATTCATGTAAATCAAGACACATAATTTTGTTTTAAATATATTTTTTGTACCTATTGATTGATTGTTGTTCATGTAAATTGTTAGAAATTAGTATCACAACTGGGTTTTATTGACTTCATTTCACCACGAACTCAGTTTAGAATATTAGGTTATGCTTATTAATTCGCTTACCTAAAGTTGAATGAGCGGCATATAAAGTCCTGTGCCTCAGTACAAGCTCGTTCACAATCTGGTAATGCTGGTGCGTTGCTGATGCGGCGAATAAATTGGCGACGCGCACGTAATCGCACTCCAATCTAAAATAATGACATAAGTATACTTAAATTAAACTCAAAACAACTAGAAATGATCATGTGATCATACAATAAAAAGTTAATAATCTCCTATTGGTAATTTGGGTCTGAAAACTTGTTATGGTAATTTTTTTATAGTAAAATAGTGTTTAAGATCTGCTGATTTTTCATTTGTGCCGGACAACTTGATATAATTACTTTAAATTATCATATCAGTGGAATATGCAAGTTCTATAATTTAAAGGATGTTCTATTGAAATCGGTTTAGTGCATCTCCAATAAAAAAACTTATTTATAGGTAATTTAGGAATATGAAGGCTAGTTATATAAAGTAGGCCGTGTAGATTTTCGTGATAGTAGAGATTTATACCACATAAATAAATCAAATGAGTAAACATGTGTAATATAAACATGGGTTCTTCAAAATATAGGTAGATATAAATAGGCTTGTTTAAATAGGGTTGACTTAAATAACTTTTGAAATTTGTCCATATAAATTAGTCCTACAATTTGCCATAAATTTCACAGAAATCAGTTTGACGGATTTCCGAGGAAATACTACCAAGATATATATTAGATATTTAGTCATATAAAAATTCATTTCTCTTCTAGATGTCGCTTCTCTAGACTAGGTCTACTTAGTAAACCCTAAAAATGACGGAATCGCATTATAATAAAATATTTACCTGCTTGTAACTATCAATGTCATCACACCGAGTCGAAAACGGTCTATGATCAAGTCCATGCGCGTAGGGATCGATGGAACCCGGTGGTCCTGGTACATGCCCAAACCCTCCGCCATACGCAACTCCTCCGCCTAGTCCTCCTCCGCCCAGTCCTCCTCCGCCCAGTCCTCCTATACCTCCGACATTTCCTCCGTATCCGTAACCTCCACCTCCAGGATATCCACCAACATCCGCTCCATGACCGCCGACTGGACCCCAATACCCTCCTGGGCTGTCTCCTGAGTACGGATGTCCCGGTAAATGTGTTCCACTTCCGAAAGAACCTCCATAAGAACCTCCACCGTATCCGCCTTGTCCGCCTCCAGAACTTGGTACATATCCCGCACCGCCGACACTGCCGCCTCCAAATCCACTGCTACTAACTCCTCCTAAAACAGCAACCGTCCTTATATAACTATGACATTCTAAATTACTTCATGCAACACAAAAGAACATTTAAACGTCATTTTTTTCACTAAACTTACGCACCACACTTTAACCCTTATTCAATTTTTGAAACCCTCCTCTAAGCGCTGTATATATTATTAATGAACAAAATATATTATTTTATACATACAGGGTGGGCGAAAAGTATGAGAACGGCTTAATATCTCGTATATAAGAGAAATTTGTAGGTAGATGTGATTGAGAAACCTACTCCATTTAAAAATACTATTTTATTATGATTTCAAAAATTTGGTCCGCCATCTTGGATCCGCCATTTTGAATTTAAATTAATTTTTTTAAATGGGAAGGTGGTCATGTGATACATAATTTTAATGTAGAATTTTAAGACAAAATCAATGGTGAAATCCACACATCCATATCTCAAACCGTTTTCGTAAATTCAAACATTTCATTTAATGTAAAAATAAAATAAAGTACATTAAACTCTTACCTATCAAATTTTAATGTTCGATAATATTAGACTAATAATTATCAAACAATCAAAACATAAGGTAATTAATCAATAAATCAATGATAACAATGATAAGACGTCAATAAATCAAGAATAAAAATATAAGTATCAACACAATAAGTGGAAAGAAATCAATATTCAAATACATAACCAAATTTTTGAAATCATAATAAAATAGTATTTTTAAATGGAGTAGGTTTCTCAAACATGCAAATTTCCCTTATCAACGAGATATTAATTAAGCCGTTCTCATACTTTTCACCCACCCTGTATATTCGCATCTGGTTAAGATAATGTATGTATTCTAATGGCATTGTGCTCTATTTGTATCGTGTTTATTTGGAACCCAGTATAATTTGCCACATCACAGACGTTGGCAGTGTGAATTGAACTTAAGCGTTATGTTCCAGGAGAAACTAAAACTTCTAAGTTAACATTTTAAACATAATTTAGATATTTTTTGGCGTAATGAACAAACCTATGGGTGTAAAAGGTGGGTGTCCATGGCCAGGGAAGTTCGTATCTTGTCCGACCGTGTCTGGACGGTTATAATGTGGTCCTCCACCTTCACCATAATAATCTGAAATACAACGCAGATCATTATAATCTAATATTGATAAAATCATTTAAACTAACGTAATTTAAAGAACTTGATATGTTACTAACTCATAAGGTTTTCATAGTAATCGTAATCAGCATCGTAGATAATTCTGTGGCCATCCCGCTGGTTGAATCTGCTCAGACGACAGATCCTGTATCTATCACTGTATACAGCAGATCTGCATTGGAAACTCGCTTGTCTTAAACATTCGTCCAAACACTCGCTCAACGATCTCCCAGTTATCTCCGAATGAAAATCACCTCCTAGCCTGCTATTTCTGTAGCGCTGGAATGCTGTATCTGGCCGACGGCCTTGATCGAATAGATGTGAGGTCCCCGAGTTCTCAGGGAATTCGCTTCCTTTTGCTGCAACATTAGTAGAGCCTAATTTTCATATTTCAAAAATCTTTTTTTCTCTATTAGTGAAGTTATTAACATCGGTCAAAGGTATACAAATATACTTACGGCTGTCGAGACATACAAGATCGTAAAGATTGTGTGTCGGACTATTGCTCGTTCTCAAATCATCTTCCTGAGACATTGAATCCTCTTCGAACACAATACAACGTCTGATCTGTTCGTCGTATTCCACAGAACGGCAAAAGTATCTACAACACAACATTATGAAATGTACAGGGTGTAAAATTGTACGGAAATTGCTTCGTTTGATATAAAATCAAATTTTAAGATTATTTTATTCTTGGTACATTATCATAACGTGCAGTTATTTAGAAGATAGTGGCTCTCAAAAGTTGTAGAACTTTCGTTCGTTAAATCTGAACCGCTAGGTTAAAAGTATTTAATATTGTTTTACTGCGACTTACTTTCTTAAAATGTTTTGATCATTGAAAAGTGCTAAGAATTAATCATCCGGGAATGTGATTTTAGTTCAAATACAGTAATAAAAAAATATAGCTTTACGGTTGAAAAATCTAACTTCCTTACCTTAATATATACAGTATCCTCATTGTAGGAATGTGTCTGGGGTGGAGAGGAAAATAGGGCCCCCCACACTTTGTTTGTTGCGTTTACTTTCAGCGGTACAACCCCAATAAAAAATTATAGACCTCAAATGCTTCTGTGTAAACGCGTACTCTACTTTCGTTTCTTTTATCGGTGTAAATAAGTATAAAAAGTTTACAAAAGTCTGTCACAAAGTTGTAACTTTAGGAATTAAATGCAGCTAAGCAGTAAACTTTGTGTACCTAGTTTTCTTGGAATGGATTGCACCGTCAAGTCAAGCTAGGGAAGCAAGTAGAATGGAGGACACGCCCCTTACACCAGACACAATCCTAGTCTGAGGCTACTCTACAATATAGTAGAACCGTAGTCCGGTCCCAGAGTATAAACATCTGCCACACTCGGAAATATTACAGAACATAATTTATCCTTTCCTATTTGCATTTAGTTCGAAATTAACAATGTTCATTAAATAAATAATTAATTAAAAAGTCTTGTAACGTAGATTATAAAAATATCTACCAGTTATTGGGTAACTGTAAGGAGTCATTGTTTTTAGAAAGGGTACGATTTTGGTCAGTTAAAATGTTTAAAATCCAAAATCATTGGGAGATAAGTTCGTCTCTCGCACAGCTAAACCAGCTCAACTCTGCACTTCTGCGGGGGCACGAATCAGCCGACCGAACCTCTTCTACATCCCTAATTGTGATCTTGAATTTTTACTCATAAAATGATCGCCCGCATATAATCGTGTACCCCTCGCCGTCATCTGTTATTAGAGTTATGTTTTGAGAAATGTACCATTTCACCCGTTTCCACTAGGAGGGCTGAAATTAGAATGATCAGAAATATTCATTAAACATTTAACATGAAAGTAACTTACTTTTCTGCTCTCAAGCATTGGACTTGACATTCCATCAATGATAAATTCGTATAAATGTCCACTTCAAATGGTCCACCAAGTCGCTTGTTTTCTTCTTTCACGAAAATGATCGACCCATCACATCTTCGGTCAGCTGTATATCAGAATAATATTAGTACACTAAAATATTTTTATAATACGTTAAAATATATTATGTTCGTAAATTAACTATTACCATTCAGGCATGTATTCTCCAAGTAGTCTGAATTGGGATCATCTTCAAGCAGTTCGGGATGAGAACGTCTTGTAAATCTGCTGAGCCAACAACTGCGGGCTGTTGCGTCATATGTTGCTGATCGGCATACAAAACTAAATTCATTTAAACATCTGAAAACACATATAAAAAAGAAAGGTGTATTGTATACATACTGACATCTATTATTTGTGACGAAAATATAAAAAGATACGAAACAAAAAAAATAGTAAATTGAATATTTGAAAATGCTTAAAGATTATAGATCCATAGGTATCTTATAACTTAATTAGGTAAATAAGTAGTTATAAATAGTTATCATCTAAGTTAAATTAACAAATATTTCTAAATCCATCTCCTTTACTTAGACCTATTGATTTTAGGTTCACGCCTTCCACAAGTGTCTCGTTTATGTTTGTGATCAATTTCGTTTTGAAATGTTAGTGTTTTATTTCAGTAGCGTGATGATGCCTACCGGAGAAACAGCTTAATTTTGTGTAAACTCCAATTAGTTGAATTGGTGCCGGCCTAATGTAGCTGTTGATAATAGAACATTATCAACATTAGTTAGAAAAAGATAATTTTTTAAGTCCTAATTTTAAGTAAGCAAACCTTGGTTTGGGAATCGAATCTGGGAGCGATGACTGACCGGAAACTAACCTTCCAGGATCAAATCAAGAGAGGGGCTGACCAAGCTTTAAACTCAATCACATCTGTAAGTAGGTTGATCGTTGGGTAACGTAGGTGAACCTAAACCATGAAAGCGTATAGATGGTTTAAACATGTAGGCAAGGGGGGGGGGGGTGCTTAAGTTATCGGAAACCACAATTCTGGTCCTAATAACTTTATACCTACAAAGATAAGATTATAAAAGAAAGAAGTCACGATAGATTTTTGCAAACGTCTAAAAAAGACGCAAAAGCCTCATCAGTGGTGTAATTACAGAAAAGATTACAAAACAGGAACATGACTTAGAATTATTAAGAACTGGACAGAAAGGATTGACAAGTTCTTCCTCAAGGAGGAGTAAAATTATTACCTCACCCAGTTTTCGACAGAGCACGGGTATTTCATAACAACCTGCACCGGTACGGAATATTACCAGATGACAAGTACTAGCAGTACTTGGTAATCCTGATAACGGATTGGAAAGCTTTTAGAAAGTTTTTTCTACTTTTGAAAAATAACAAAAATGCAACTCCACATCGTTGTTTGCTGATGGACTACACCTCGGTTATTTTGTTTTTATCTAGTAGGTGTCAAACCGAATTTCGATGCCGAGTTTCAGGTTTGTACCCTACGTGGATGTACGCATTAATTTTGATAAGTGAACGATTGCATTAGTTAATTGTAAATAAATAAAGTTTAATTAATCTAATTTTCAAATTTCTCTTCAAAAGACAACCTCTGATGTAGGGGAAAGGAAGCAAGTAAATGACCAAACACATCCTTGCAAGGGGATAAGTGATTTCGGTAATAGAATCGAAACGTTTTACCCTAAGGGGATCATTTTTTTATGATTACAATTCCGAGGTGGATCTACACCTTCCTTCATCCAGTATCGGGTTGCATCTCTTTCACTTTGATATCTTCCAACTCTCACTCGAGTATTCGAGGTTAGGGCTCTCTTTTATTATACATTTTCATCTCAATTTATAAATGTACAATATGAACAGTGAGTAGAATGTTGGTGCGAGGTGTGAGGGGACTACTGGCGAGTACCCGTCCGCGAAGTTAATATTTGTATATTTTTATGAGATTTTTGGTTCGATTTGTTGGTTTCATGTTAATGCTCGGGATTTTGTTAAGGCGATGATAATTGCGATCGTGAACTTTCAAATGTGCCATCTTAGTTCGGACTAGTAAACTGTCAAACGTTACGCAGGTTCGAGTGAGGTTGATGGATATGAGTTACTCATATCACCTCACCTTCACTAGTCTAACGAAATACATAAAAAATAGTTCCTCCATTGCTTTTTAATTCTGAAAACAATTGTTTAATCAAAATGTAAATAACTACTTACTGTTTTCATAATTTTTTTTTTTTTTTTTTTTTTCAAAACGCCGTTCTAATCATTAAACGGGGTTATAAAATGGCCGACAAAACAGTGACCTTTAACAAAATTTGTATTTAAGGGTTATGGATATAAAAACAGTTTTTCTTACATTAAGTGTTTCAGACTTCTGGCTCATGCTCTATATAATAAAAAATGTTACTGTTGAATGGGACATTTGATTACCTGTCTTCGCAGTCTGTTCTGTTGGCTGCAATCACTTCCTTCAGATCGGTTACAGCAAGTTTCAGTTTTTTCCGCGCATGACGCTCAAATACGTAGTGCCTATTGGAACATTCCTTCTCGATCCGACTTGCTGGAATATTTTAAAAAAACAAAGTCAATTAAATCTCTGAATTTATTATTCAAAATCAAAATTCGTTCGATGATTCTTCATTTGTAGTTTTATAAAAAATACTAAGATGTGTAACTCCTATAATATTTAGAAGGATATAAGTTACAGAAAGACATCAATAAATTAACTCTTAAAACAAACATATTACATTAAAATTACTAAAACATTCAAATTAGTAAAAACAAATCTACTAGTCTGCCACAGTAAAATAAACCTCAGTGAACAATCACCTTCTATTGTCCTGGTTTTAACGCCTGTCAAGTTTATGTCAGTTTATTTAAAACTCCTCATAAATTCAAATTTCATAAATTTTCTATGATTTTTCGTGAATAACTTGATAAAAGTGAGACATATCGAAATAATATTTTACAACTGAATTCAGGGTTGAAAAAATATGTTAAATCATGTTTCAATTTTTTTTTTCAATTGACTCAATCCAATATGTCGGTAGTATATTTTAATACAGCATAAAATGTATTGAATTAATTATACGCAAACTTTATTTAGTCCGAAATCGAAATGAATTATATTGTGGATAAAAGTAGGGGGGCAGGAGGGACTTCAGGTCCATTCTGTAGAATAAAAATAATTTAAAGAAATTTCAGTGGGATAATTTTTACACTATGTAAAACAGTGTGAGATTTTTAAACTATAATTTTACAAAAATATTTCACCGTAATAAGGTAAACAAAAATATGTATAATATATTTTCACCTAATCTATCCGAGGATGTACTTAAAAAGGAAAGGTGTGTGCCAAATTATACGGAAAAAAAAGCTTTTGCAACAGATACTTAATAGTTTACTTACAAGAAAGACAAACTTCTGTATAGTGGACACTGTTCGGAACAAGAACCAAATTACCGATGCCTTCTGGATGAGCCTGTTCCCTGGTCAAGTAACAAGTTGATTCTTCGTATTCCACGGTACCACTGAAAGATGCTATTCTACTCCCTGGTTGGAAATCAAACGATGTACATGTTCGGACCAAATTGTTTGTAGCAGTTCTGTCCTGAAGGCAGAGCTTCTGACACGTTTCTAAAACTTTAAACGGAGGGCGTGTGTCTCGAACCTATGAATAAGAACACGGTATGTGAATATCTCATTAAAATTTATTGATCTGAATTTAAACTCAGTTTGAAAATGCATATGGAATTAAAAATTATAAAAACAAAATTTAATTGATCACTCAATATATAGTAACATCTACAGTAAAATTTAATATTTAATTTTTAAAATGATTGATATGAATATAAGATCTGTATGAGAATATTTAATTAAAACTGATTGATCTGAATATAAAATCAGTATTAGAAATAGATGTGGTATAAAAGTGATTGACCTCCAGTATAAGATCTGTATGAGAATATTTAATTAAAAACTGTTTGATCTGAATATAAAATCAGTATTAGAAATAGATGTGGTATAAAAGTGATTGACCTCCAGTATAAGATCTGTATGAGAATATTTAATTAAAAACTCTTTGATCTGAATATAAAATCAGTATTAGAAATAGATGTGGTATAAAAGTGATTGACCTCCAGTATAAGATCTGTATGAGAATATTTAATTAAAAACTCTTTGATCTGAATATAAAATCAGTATTAGAAATAGATGTGGTATAAAAGTGATTGACCTCCAGTATAAGATCTGTATGAGAATATTTAATTAAAAACTGTTTGATCTGAATATAAAATCAGTATTAGAAATAGATGTGGTATAAAAGTGATTGACCTCCAGTATAAGATCTGTATGAGAATATTTAATTAAAAACTGTTTGATCTGAATATAAAATCAGTATTAGAAATAGATGTGGTATAAAAGTGATTGACCTCCAGTATAAGATCTGTATGAGAATATTTAATTAAAAACTGTTTGATCTGAATATAAAATCAGTATTAGAAATAGATGTGGTATAAAAATGATTGACCTCCAGTATAAGATCTGTATGAGAATATTTAATTAAAAACTGTTTGATCTGAATATAAAATCAGTATTAGAAATAGATGTGGTATAAAAATGATTGACCTCCAGTATAAGATCTGTATGAGAATATTTAATTAAAAACTGTTTGATCTGAATATAAAATCAGTATTAGAAATAGACGTGGTATAAAAGTGATTGACCTCCAGTATAAGATCTGTATGAGAATATTTAATTAAAAACTGTTTGATCTGAATATAAAATCAGTATTAGAAATAGACGTGGTATAAAAGTGATTGACCTCCAGTATAAGATCTGTATGAGAATATTTAATTAAAAACTGATTGATCTGAATATAAAATCAGTATTAGAAATAGATGTGGTATAAAAGTGATTGACCTCCAGTATAAGATCTGTATGTGAATATTTAATTAAAACTCTTTGATCTGAATATAAAATCAGTATTAGAAATAGATGTGGTATAAAAGTGATTGACCTCCAGTATAAGATCTGTATGTGAATATTTAATTAAAACTCTTTGATCTGAATATAAAATCAGTATTAGAAATAGATGTGGTAAAAAAGTGATTGACCTCCAGTATAAGATCTGTATGAGAATATTTAATTAAAACTCTTTAATCTGAATATAAAATCAGTATTAGAAATAGATGTGGTAAAAAAGTGATTGACCTCCAGTATAAGATCTGTATGTGAATATTTAATTAAAAACTGTTTGATCTGAATATAAAATCAGTATTAGAAATAGATGTGGTAAAAAAGTGATTGACCTCCAGTATAAGATCTGTATGAGAATATTTAATTAAAAACTGTTTGATCTGAATATAAAATCAGTATTAGAAATAGATGTGGTATAAAAGTGATTGACCTCCAGTATAAGATCTGTATGTGAATATTTAATTAAAACTCTTTGATCTGAATATAAAATCAGTATTAGAAATAGATGTGGTAAAAAAGTGATTGACCTCCAGTATAAGATCTGTATGAGAATATTTAATTAAAAACTGTTTGATCTGAATATAAAATCAGTATTAGAAATAGATGTGGTATAAAAGTGATTGACCTCCAGTATAAGATCTGTATGTGAATATTTAATTAAAAACTGTTTGATCTGAATATAAAATCAGTATTAGAAATAGATGTGGTATAAAAGTGATTAACCTCAAGTATAAGATCTGTATGTGAATATTTAATTAAAAACTGTTTGATCTGAATATAAAATCAGTATTAGAAATAGATGTGGTATAAAAGTGATTGACCTCAAGTATAAGATCTGTATGTGAATATTTAATTAAAAACTGTTTGATCTGAATATAAAATCAGTATTAGAAATAGATGTGGTATAAAAGTGATTGACCTCCAGTATAAGATCTGTATGTGAATATTTAATTAAAACTCTTTGATCTGAATATAAAATCAGTATTAGAAATAGATGTGGTAAAAAAGTGATTGACCTCCAGTATAAGATCTGTATGAGAATATTTAATTAAAAACTGTTTGATCTGAATATAAAATCAGTATTAGAAATAGATGTGGTATAAAAGTGATTGACCTCCAGTATAAGATCTGTATGTGAATATTTAATTAAAAACTGTTTGATCTGAATATAAAATCAGTATTAGAAATAGATGTGGTATAAAAGTGATTAACCTCAAGTATAAGATCTGTATGTGAATATTTAATTAAAAACTGTTTGATCTGAATATAAAATCAGTATTAGAAATAGATGTGGTATAAAAGTGATTAACCTCAAGTATAAGATCTGTATGTGAATATTTAATTAAAAACTGTTTGATCTGAATATAAAATCAGTATTAGAAATAGATGTGGTATAAAAGTGATTGACCTCAAGTATAAGATCTGTATGTGAATATTTAATTAAAAACTGTTTGATCTGAATATAAAATCAGTATGAGAATTGGACATGGTATTATAAAGTGACTGACTTCAGTATGAGAACATGTAATTAAAAACTGTTAGATCTGAATATGAAATCAGTATGAGAAATAGATGTGGTTTTAATAAGTGATTGACCCCCCAGTAGAAGATCTTTATGAGAATATTTAATCAATATGAAAAATAATTGTGTGAAACTGTTTGTTTTAGTTCTAAATCACTATGAGAAGTCTAATTATAAACAGTTTGTTCTGAATATTAGAATATCTTATTAAAAACTATTTACTCTGACTAGTTGCTCAGTATGAAAATATGTAATGAAAAACTGTTTCCTCTAAATATGAGGTCAATATGAATATAACTAATTAAATCTGCTAGTACTAACTAAAAGATTTTTAACTGTTGTTTTTTTTTAGGCATTAGAACGTTTTAACAAATATACACATTAAAAATAAAATAAAACTTATAACTTAGAACAACACATTCTCAATGGATAACAATTATAGTAAGTAGTCTTGGCACTCACCACGTCATCATCAAAACCTTGCAACTGTTGATCAGGCAAACGTTCGTAAACCACTCTTCCAATACCCTGGTTGCACGTTGTTTGTGCTAATAATCATAATTCATATTATTAATTTTCATTCATTTATACATAAATTACTAGAATGTTATTGATAGTTTAAAATGTGCCAACCATACAAAAAGTGTTTTTAATTAATGTTCTACAAACATAGTGATTAAACCAGCACACGTATATATATAATAATTTAATTAATTTATATAATTTAATTTAATAGCTCATTTCATACACTCAACTCTTATCTTGACTTAAAATAACAAATACAAAGCTCAAAACCCATTAAAAATATTAACAATAAGGACTGAAAATAAAATACTATATATACTCCATATAACACAATATTAGATAAATCTAACCTAGTTAATATATTCTTCATATAAGTAAACACTTTTGTCATTGAAGTTATCAACAAGTATAAAAGAAAACTCATTGCTTATATCGAGTGAGGCACTTTTACATATTGTGGAGAATTAGTGATTGGTAAGTAGGTAAGTAGTGTCGAAATGGTGAGGGAAAACATTTTGAACAATTGCTGTAAAAACAACCCAGGTAAGATTTAAATTACACGATACTTCATGTGTAGTTGTGGGCTTGATGAATTAATTGCACAATATAAAATTAATTTGAACCACACGTAAACCTTAAATTCTGGCGCTGAAATGTTAAACACGAATTTTCCTACAGTTCACCAAACAGTTGCTTTTATATCTACTTTTCGGTGTAAAAAACTGAACTATGTTGTCCTTTTTGGACATTTGATCGGATACCATTTTGTATTGGAACATGAAACTTTTTTTGTAGAAATAACCCAAGATTAAACTACACGATTAGTGGTTGTGGGGGTGTTGAAATAATTTCACAATGTAAAATCAATGTTAGTTTAACCTTAAATCTTAACATATTAGTGCTGAATTGTTAAATATGATGTCCCTGATTACAGTTAACCAAATTACGGTAAAGAAATTGGTGTGTATTCTTCTTCAAATATTTTTTAAGAATAGAAACCTGAAGTATGTTAGTCTTTTAAATTGAGGAAAGATATTGAGTTTGGACAGTTTATTTTTACTAAATAATATATTAAAATCCAATTTTTTACTCATAAGCCAAAATTAGTTTTCTACATTAGAAAACATTTGTAAAATTTCAATTTTCAACTCTCCTAGTTTCTGGTTTTTTGGATACCCATCATAATTGGCAACCGATGATGGGTATTTAATATTTTATTTCATTAATACTAATTTATGGTGGAGTAGGCGTTTGATGAGAAAGATATGGGGTGTAGCCAAAACTGAAGCCTTCATACTTCTGTGGTGAGAACTCGCCATTGTGCGGTGGCTAAAAATAGGAGTCCAAGAAATCAATGGCAAAACTTGGAGGAATCCAACAACTGGCATCTCTTGAAATACTAACACTTGTAACATATGTACTCTGTTCATAAGGACATTATCTTGGAAAAGTAGAATGTGAAGTATTATGGAAGTGAACACAGGATCGTCCGGGACACTCCAGTATAATATCTATGGTTACAAGAGTTGGACTGACCATATGAAGATTCCTTTACATTTGACCGCAAGGAATAGCTAAAGGGAAGAAGTTACCTAAGCAAGAACTGGAGTGGTTGACAGATACAAAGGTTGGAATAGTGGCTGGAATCCGAGGAGGCAGACCTGAGCAGTAATAAGTCCTCCTGATGTGAATGTACCGAATAGTGTTTGAGTAAAAAATTACAGCCTTAATGGAATGTGTCCGAGAAAACTTGAGACTTGGATACTGTATCTTATCCGAGATACGGACACTCGAGCTACTTTGAAAACCATAGATTCTAACGAATTCAAGTCAAAGTTTCAGAATTATATAACGGGGGAGCGGAGGCTTAACAAAGTTCTTGAACGTTCTGTGACATCCAACAGCAATGAAAGTCATCAGGACTTAGAATGAGAAAAAGCACGAGAGAAGGTGGAGAAGTATCTCTTTTCTAAGGATGAGCAAACCCTCTCTAAACAAATTGCATCTGATCTTCTCTCGTTACGCAGGTTCAATATAAGGAAGGTGGTATGATTCGTTACAGCATCTAAGGATCAACGTATTCACTAGGGATCCTCTGTACAAGAAACGTAGCCAGCAAGAAGAAACTGCACAGCACATGATCTCTGAATGTGAATGTCTCTATCGGGAAAGGACTGGGACCCTTGATTTTTTAAGAAAAAGACAAACAATCCATCAACAACCTTGTTAGGAGGAGTCTGTAGTTCATGGAGCTTTACGGGTCTACTTGGGGATGTCTAGGGTCATCTATGTATATTTGAGAGTGCAATGAGCCTCTGTGTATGACTTACAGCAGGTATAGACCGCCTAATTGAAGAAGAAGATTAATTTACTTGTGCTAATAAATTAACCCCAATTTATCATCTATTTATTTCGATACAAAATACATAGCAACATCAGTTTCATCAATAGCCTATCGGTCTTTAACACAAAATTTGTTCTCCAGTCCCACGATTAACCTAACTCAGGTGGAGTTGCGTAGTAAATGGCAAAAGTGCATCTTAAATTGTTAATTTCAAGATATCGATTTATTTCTTTTACCAATGTTTTAAGTAGTAAATAGTGTATAATAAAAAAAAAGAAAAGCTTATGATTATTTTCTGAACGATTAAAATATTTTGTAAAAATTATTTGTACATTTTTTTTTTTTTTTTATATAACATAATATTAAATTTCAAAAGCAAAGCAGTAAAAAATATATGTGCATCCATACCTCCAAAATGATCTAATTATTTGGAGAAATTATATTTTTATATTTAAAAAAAAACTTATCGTCAGCTTTGAATATTGTACGAATATAATCGCCATTTTCAGTTCATAATTTTCAGAGTTTAGAAGTTATGTTTGCCATTAAAAGTTATAACAAAATAAATAAGTTACTGCGATTTTAAAATACTTTAACCACGTATAAGCGCAATCATTGTAAATCAATGGGTTAAACTATTTCCCCAAAATTTAATTCGTCCGACCCATTTATCCTGCATCGTTCCGTTTGACATTCTTCTCCATCCGGCGACTGGAACCGCCCACCGCACACCCAATATCATGTAGGCCATGTAGTGTCTAATTTGTGTTCTGACAGAGTAAATAAACTTACATTCAAAAATAAATATAACGAAATTTCACTGTTCAATTTTGTATGTGTTAAGTTTGATCAATTAAACAAATAAAAAACCACTATCTACTTTCCACAATGAAATAGAATTCCACCATTGTACCAAAGCTCGATACTCGTTGATTAAGTTAGTATTTGATTAATGATTAATCTTAATTTGATACGTGCGGAGTGATACGTTAAGTTTCATCATAATTTGATATCTCACAGAGTTAGTAAAGAAGTTTAAGTCAATAATTTGAGTTTTGAGAGTTTAGTAAAAAATATAAAAAAAACTTTTTAAAAAAGATTCGAAATAGACTCTGGAGACTGAACTGTTTTCTATAAATTTGGTTTGTATAACGTTTTAAAATCGGTTAGTATAACCTTAGAATATATGATATAACTTCGCTCGAAATAGTAGCTGTAGTAGTTTTTGTCATGGGAAAAGAAAAACAATATACATAATTATCGGATAAGGCTGGAACAATTTTAATTTTAGCCAGTTCTTTTCATTGGCTAATGATTAAAAATCATCTTAATTTAACATCTTACTTAAAAGTATATTTCACCACTAGGACCAAAAGTGAAGCTTGGAAAATGAGGGAGGATCGAAAAGCTTCTTTTGGTCCAAGTGATGAACTATATTTTTCGTTATACTGCAAACAATATAAAAAAACAATAAAAAAAACTAAAATGTTATAACCTATTTACCTTCAAATCGATGGTAACAGCTGTTTTAACGGTTATTTACAATCGAGAGAATCGGTTGTTTTTATAGATGCTTTACAATCGTTAATTAATTCGTATAAACGAAGTAATAGCTGATGTTTTTAGGCCCTAGGACTAAAAAGAACAACTTTAGCATTTCAATCCATGTATTGAAAACAGCTGTTTTTGAAGCAGTATGACGAAAAAATAGTTTTATGCGGGTTTACCGATACCAAAAAAAATTCCTAATAGACTCTGGAGACCAAACTGTTAAACGTTTTAACGGCCGAAAATATAACCTTAAAAAATTATGTACTATGCTTGAAATAGTACCTGATGATTTTGGGGTGATCTGTCATAAAGAAATTTTTTAAATTCTCGAAATCGGCTTAAAAAGTTTAAAATCTTTCAAAATGTAATGTATGTAATCTAATATCAAATGTATTTAGTCTGAAAATGATACATGAAAATGTATGCACAAAAGTAGGTCTCTCCTTTAGAACAATACTATTTTAAAAGTATAAAAATTACAACCAATTTAAAATTTCATTTTTCATATTTAATTATAGAAATTAAATTCTATTTAAAATCTTATTGTTATTATGTCTTAATTAAAATTGGAAACTTCAATCCAGGCTTCTGTATATATTATATATGTATATCTGAATCTAGTTCCATTTGACACAGGTGTTTCCAGGAAATCTTATAACACCTGTACTCATATTAAAAAGTTATATTACAGAGTGTAGGAGGAAGTCAAAACATCTGCTTCACCCGGGAATATCACCTTAAGTCCGAAATAGTAAAACATTCACAAAATATCACAAACAATAAATAATTAATTGAGAGTTTTTAAATATATATTTATCATGTTTTTAGAGAGGTGTGTGTGTGTGTGTTTTTTTTTCTTAACAAAACGGTCTTGTAATACATCGAATACAGCCTCGTCAATGCCTTAGCAGGCGAAACCATTAGTCGGCTAGACTAATAAAAAGTGGATATTACAAAATATAAAAAAAATTGTGTTTTATTATCTTTAAAGGGTGTGTTTCTAGCCAATCTGGGAAAAAAAACAGTGCACAGATAAAGCGAACTCATAAAAATCCCACCGAATTACATGTATGGCAGCACTGATTGTTGTAAGTGTTGTTTCATTGTTAGCTATTTGTGATTGTGTTTAAAAGACTGTGTGAAATGAGTTCTTCTTTGTCTAATTGCACCAAGGAAGAAATACGTTTCCTAAATTCAGAAGGTGTGAAACCAGCAGAGATTATTCGTCGAATATGGAGAGAGTTGTTTTAGTGGAAGTAAGATCTAAAAATTAATATTAAATATGTGAAATTATTGTGTAGTGTTTTATGTATAGGCCTATTTGTTTTAATTTCGACGATCTCATCAGAGTGATTTCTGATGATGGAGTTACGGCTCCGAAACATGTCGAATGTCAACTGAGAAGTCACGTGACAGACCAAATAAGGTAATTAAAAGTTATAAGCTATTAAATGTTAGGAGAGTTTCATAAGAAAAGTGGGATATGAAAAACAAACAAAATTGTTTGTTACTAATTAAGACTAAATTAATTGTTTTTAAAATGTCTTTATTTATTGGGGGAGGAGTAAATTCAGTACACTACCGGTGGAGACTAAAAAAGTAAGAATTTGTTTCTCTCAAAATCTTCAAAAAAAAATTTACTCTTCTCAGTGTACAAATCAGATTGTAACATGTAATTTTAAAGTTTATAGTGTATTTTTTCTTTTCTCTTATTCAATCAATGTATCATAAATTTTATTACTGCAATGGTTTTTGGATGTGTAAATAATATTGGGGTCCTGCAGGCAAAACACCTCTCTTTTTCCTTGAAATTATGTACAGATGGTAAATCCTAACCAGTAATGTTAAGTATACTACTTGTAGTATATATAATATAAACATCATTGTGTTTGTATGTTTAGGGTTCTTAATGTACTTTTTGTTGAATGCGAGGAAAAATAAAATAGTAATATAATATTATAAGAGGTATCGCTACTCTAGCTTTACTTCCCTCTCACCATGAATTGACAGTAGGTAAATAAAATCTCTCAGTTAATACATTTAAATGTGAGCTTAAATTTACGATTTTAAATATTTTCAGCATTACTGTTTTATAAATAAAACAGAATAACTATTATGGATATATAACGGAATGTATACGAATGAATCTCTGAAGAATAACTGATGTATATGTTATTTATAAACTAGTGTATGTAATGTATTTGATTAATAAACCTATGTAGACATAGGCCGATAAGCTGTACTGTAAAGGTTCCTGGTAAAAGGGGTAGTTATTAAAAGAATGTCGAACCTAAAGCATGGTTTATGATTTAGTAAACATTCACATCACATAGCGCAGTCGAGTCGCTTGAAATAAACTAACAGTTTTATAAAAAGTGAAGGAGTAAAACAGTGTACAGGTTTAGTGTTTCATTATAAAAACAGTTTAATAAGAAATAATATTTAAATGCCTGGAGATGAAAATAAAGTAACAGCTCAACCCGTATTGTAATCAACTGCGATGTTACACATGCAAGGTCTAGTCATAATGTGAAACCGCCTTCAGAAATTTCTTAGATAGGAAATATGGGCGAGAATTGGAAGTTCTATAAACAGATATTTTAAATTTACTTAATTGCTACAAAAAGTATTACTCAAAATAGTGAGTATAAAATAGCATTACTATTAAATTTTATCGGAGATAGAGCTTTAAAAGTATACAATAATTTCATTTTCAATAGTGGAGAGAATAAATTAGACTATGAAACAATTGTTAAAAAAATTGACGATTATTTTTTGCCAGATAAAAATATAACATATGAAAGACATTTATTTTTTCTAAGGGAGCAGAAGAGTGATGAAAAAATTGATCATTATGTAACAGAATTACAAGATTTAAGTGCAACATGTGATTTCGGTTCTCTAACAGACAGTCTAATATAGAATTGTTCTAGGGATTAGACATTGGAGTGTAAAAGATTGTTTGCTAAGAATTAGATATCTAGATTTAAACAAGGCATTAGACATTTGCAGAACTGCAGAAAGGACAAAGTTACAACTTGCAGAAATTTATGTAAATACAGGAATAGATAAGGAAGTAACGTCAACAACATTCATAGTCAAGCCTAACGTTCCAGTTCTAGTAAACAAGGTTGGAGTCATGCGCAATTCACCTCAAGCCGGTCCACAAAGAAGAAGAACAACTTGTATGGAGAATTCAGTGATTGTGATAAGTGCGGGTACAAGTATGCATGTAATAAATGCCCTGCGTACGGAAAAAAGGCGTGCTAAATGTAAAAAAATAATCATTTTGCAGCAAAATGTTAATTAAAAAAAGTAAGTGCTGGTGATGACAGTAGTGAAGAATTATTTTTCGGAAATATTAACGAAGCAACTATTGTTAATAAACAATGACGAATGAGTGATTTTAACCTAAAAATTGAAGCGTTAAAGTCTCTTTTAAAATGGACACAGGGGCACAGGTAAACCTTCTTAATACAGATACATTACATAAAATTAAGTTTGATGTTAACAACTTAATAGAAACTAAAACCAAATTAACATCTTATTCAGGTCAAAGAATAGATGTGTTGGGTAAATGTACACTACCTTGCTTATATAGAGGTTATGTTCATAACATACATTTTTATGTTGTTAGAGAAAATAATTCACGTATATTAGGTCTTAAGTTATGTGAGCAGATGAATCTAATTCAAAGATTTAATCAATGCTCAGTACAAATTAATAACAAATAAGATAGCAAACATAACCAATTTAAAAATAATGCCAATAGTAGGTAGAAGTCTAATCATAATAATGATATTCTGGATGAATTTAGTGATGTAATGTCAGGAATAGGTTGCTTAAGAAGAGTATGAAATTAAACTAAAACCCAATGCGACACCTAGAATACACCCACTTAGAAAAGTGTCAATACTTTTGAAACCGATCTTACAAGAACAGTTAAACAAATTAGAAAAATTAAATATTATTGATAAAGTTGTAAAACCAACAGATTGGTTAAATTAACATGTAAATTAAATGGTGCAAAAAATATTTAGTATTCTAGACACAAAGAACGGCTTTTGGCACATTAAGCTTACATAACGTAGTAATGAATTATGTACTTTTAATACTCCATTTGGGCGTTACAATTTTTTAAGTTTACCATATGGGTTATGTTGGGCAAGTGAAATATTTTCCCAAAGGATGACGCAAATATTTGAAAACATGAATGGTGTGGCTGTATATGTAGATGATGTGGTAATGTGGGGAAAAAATAAAAAAGAACATGATGAAAGGCTTAGAAATGTGTTTAATTTGCTTAAGTTAGAAAATATAAAACTTAATAAAAATAAATATTAGATTGGTGTAAACGAAATTACATACCTAGGCCATAGAATTAGTGATAAGGATATATCAATTAATGAAAACAAAACAAAAGCAATTAATCAAATGAAAATATCTAAGGATAAAAAAAGCATTAGAGAGACTTTTAGGTATGGTAAATTTTGTAAGCAAATTTATACCCAACATATCGAATTTAACTGCACCTTTAAGGTCATTCTTAAAGAATTTTCTCTCACTTCTTCTATTTCTTCTTGGGGCCTAACAGAGCTAAGAAACATCAAGCATACGTCCGCGTTTTGCCAGTAAAAAGTGTTTTAGAGAAGTGTTGTTAGTAGTGCTTGTATACGTAATATTTCTTATTGTTTTATAGTTTATAACAGTTTGGTTTTTAAAATGGATAACCGGAAATTTATAATATGAGTGATTGGTGTCAATATATTTAACAACTGAAGTGTTCATTTCTTTAACTTCACTAAAGTTTAAACGATCTTATTTTGTCATTTTTTGTTTATCAATATAATTTTTAGACATTAAACAAAATTATTTCTTACGGTGTGTCGAGGAGGAGGAGGGGGGGGGGGTTGTGCCTTACTCTTGTATGGACCGGCAACAGGTTAAACATTAAAAAGTAGAAAGCTCAAATATTATAAATGTTTTTTGGTGTAAAAATACCATATTCTTGGAATTGTAAGTTAAATTCAATTCCACATCCCAAAACAATTTACTCTTTACATTTTACCGTAATTCGTTATGATAAGTGTTGGAAGAAATCTCGTGAAACAAAACATATTTGATAATTTGAAACCCTACGAAACTCGAAAAGCTTTTAAACCATCAGAAAAGTATTTAATGAGGAAGTATTTTAATTTTTTAGCCACGTAAACACTTCCCTTAGGAGAGTTTTAGAAAACAGTTCTTTTCACGATTCCGAACCCTGCAGTAATTGTTTTGAGTGGACGCTATTTTAAAACAAAAATAACTTGTGTCCATAAATAAAATAAATCTAAGGAAAATTGTAGGTTAAATGAAATCTGCTATTTAGTGTTATTCATAATTCGGTAACCATTGTTGTGCCATTTAATCACAAGGTACATTCCAACTAAAAAAAATCAACATGACAACGTGCAAAGGAAAGTTCATTGTGTTTTTCTTTGACTTATAAAATTCAATTATGTAACTCAAGTGCATGCGTTTCTTAAAAATCGTTCAGGTAGGCAATGAAAATGTTGAAAACACACGAAAAATCTTACGACAAAGTCCAAACAAATCTGTTCAAAAATGTTCTCCAGAATTAGGTGTTACAAAAAACAACAGTTCCAAGATTTTTATAAAACTGCTCAGGTGTTTACAGACTTCGCGGCCAGGAGATAACCTTAAAAGGTATGACTTTGCTGTAGACATTCTGGATGCGATGAAATTGAAGCTGATGTTAACAACTTAATAGAAACTAAAACCAAATTAACATCTTATTCAGGTCAAAAAATAGATGTGTTGGGTAAATGTACACTACCTTGCTTATATAGAGGTTATGTTCATAACCGTGTTCTGAACCGAGTTCTTCTTCAAATTGTCTGGACTGATCTTAAAAAAATATTTCAGTTGTGTAAAAGATACTACGTTTAAAAAATTCACCAACTCTGTAATTCATTGTTCTTGAACATTTAAAGAAACAGCGTAAAATGTATTGAAATCTAGATTTTATATTTTTCTATTATAACAATTATCCTTGCAGAAAAATATGTTATAGCTTGAGAACTACTGGGTCGATTTTAATCAAACTGAACACTAAAACCTGACCAAATAATGAAGTAGTGTTTCTACATAGGAAGTCAACACCATCAAAATCGGATCAGAGTTTCTTAAGTTATAAAATAACAGACGCAAAGAGTATTTTATAAATGTATACGGTAGACATCGACAGTGTAAAGAACAACGTATGTATATATACAGGATGTCCAAAAAGTATCAGAACGGTGTTATATTTTTTAAACCATTGCAGATAGGCAATAAAACTTAAGCACATCAACTCTATACCCTAAAATCTATTTTTTGAAGCAACTATCAATTTTTCATCACCTTATGGGGGCGGGCCGCAGGGAGTCGGAAGAAAATATTAAATGAGAGCATAGGCCGAATTTTACATCATATTAATGGTCTCTGATAGGAGATACAATGTCGTAAATCCGACCTCAAAAGGTAATCCTATACAAAATGGCGGCAATTTAAAGGTTACATTGTTGGGCTTGTTGAAAATGTCTTAATTTTCTTTCTTGGTGTGAGTTACATAAGTAAAACCCCGACAATTCACATGTATGTACGGAACAATTTCGACTTTTCACCTCCAGTTCCCACTGGATAAAATGTTTAATGTAAGCCCAGACTAACTAGCACATCAAATTAAAGTGCTATTTGAGTAACTCCTCAAATACAAACAAACAAGAAAACTGAATGTAGATAAAACATAATTATACAATTAGACAATACTCATGGGCCTTACTTAGTTGTCGATAAACAAAATATTTGAACAACACAGAAAACAACAGCAACATAAGCGAATGAAAATGAATTTAAGAAGAACAAAATACAAATAAAAAAAAAGACTGAATAGTTGTGTTCTTATTTTTGAATCAAATTAAAACGATAAGTTTATGCTTCTTAACAAAATCTACTCTCACCTGTCCAGTTATTAATAATTAAAGTTATCTACATAAAAAATGTCCTTTCTTCCCTTCCTTTACACAATTAACATTTCCTTGCCTTAAAAAAACATTTTATTAAATTTGGTTGCTATATGCACACACCAAGTGTCCCAAAAGTCCCGGACGGGTTCAATAATTTGAAAAGCAAAAAAGATATTTTATATGTGCCCTCTGGTGATAAAAAACTACATTTGTGGCAAATGAGACATAGGGCTTATTGAGTAAAATACAACTGTACAAACTAGATGTCGATATGTTGCTCCTATCCTAAATGGCGGCCTATCTTAAATATATGAAAACGGCTATTTTACTTTTTTTATTTCATTCACAAATAATTAGAAGGTGAGAATATGGAATCATAATGTATTTATAAAATGTAATGTTGTAATCATAATTACTATTATTGAAAAATACAGATTCCCAGTACAGGATGTGTAAAGAACTTTGATTATATTAAATACAAATCCATTATGATTTACAGCACGTTAAAGCTGATAATTCCCAATAAAATGCCGATAATAGTATTTAATTTTACGTTTTTTGTTAAAGTGGAAAGCCCACTGAAACCTAAACTTCTCGAAATCTACTGTTGTATTTGTTGATATGTTGGACAACTGGGAAAATCTGCTTTGGGAAATTAAACATTAAAATTACATCAACTAACATATCACTTTTGTAGACCCTGTAATAGGAATTCATACTATTTTAAATATGAAATAATAGTAATTATGATTACAACCAACGGTCACAAATTAATGTTTTTTTAATAAACTTTGATCCCGTATTCGTCATATAATTGTGAATGAAATAAATAAAGTAAAAAAGCAGTTTCAAATATTTAAACGGCCGCCATTTTAGATAGGAGCAAGATATCGACCTCTAGTTTGTACAGTTGTATTTTACTAAGTAAACCCTTTAATGTGAGGGGTCACTCGATGGGGGTTTCTATTTAAGATTATTGAGTTGCCACCCAAACCCCCATTTTTGGGGAAAAGGTAAAAATGTCTCATTTGCCAAAAGTAGTTTTTTATCATCGGAAAGAACATTTTTTTTTTTTTTTTTTTTTAGTTTTTAAGTTATTGAATCTGTCCTGACTTTTGGGACACACGGTATATATCTAATTATTAAAGCTCAGTTCAATGTATGTACCTAAATCTATTTTGAAATTCTTCGGTCAAACACAGCTGGATGAAGGATGCTCGCGTATTTCATTTTCACTTATTATCTCTATTTGTTTAGAAAAGATATACCCTTTTCCCATAAATAAAATTTTTAAAATGTGTACATTTTACAAAATGTCTGAAAGAAATATTTAAATAGTCTTAACTCAATTTATTGGAGAGGGACAGAAACGTAATCCTGACATACTGTCTTTAATCAAAATTTTTATAATATTTTATGTAGGCTTACCTAGTGGAAAATGAGTCCGGCAACTCCTGGTTAATTGTTTAATGACGATACTTTGAGTTTCAAAATGCTATATTGATCAGTTACTTCTTTATTAAGTTTTCAAAAATTTTCACCTCTTTCAAGGAAAGATGGGGAGGGTGCAATTGAATTTTTTTTAAATCACACAACTCCCTTTGACATCTCATTTTAAAGGTCTCACGAAGAAAAAAATGGCGGAAACAAAATGATTTTATGATCATCCTATCCAAAATACAGGGGATTATGAGTTTGAATACGTCCTTCATTCGAATTGCTATGAAATTACCGTAGATTACAAGTAAGTTATCTACTTGTAAATTTTTTTATTACGAAAATTATTAGGCGGTTAGTCTTTTTCAAGGTAATCATTGTATTATGCAGTGTCAACTTTTGACACCCGTCTGATACATTGGCAAACTGTAAAGTGAGAAGAATTCAAACATTATTAATACTGTATAAACAAATTTATTTTATACGAGTCATTTGTAATTTATGGTAATTCTATAGCAATTTTAATGAAAGACATTCAAATTTTGAGCCTCTGCCATAGCCTTGGTCATAGGGGCATTTTGTTTTTACTATTTATAAGGTAGCTTTTATCAATTAAAATGGTTGAAAGGACATTTTTAAAAACCTGACTGAAACATGACTATTAACTCTGTAAGGAGTTGCAGGACTTATTCTCCACTCTGTATGTTTCATTTCTTCTTTTCCCCCTTGTTTGTTTAAGAGTGAAAAAAAGAGATAACAGAATAATTAAAAGAGAGGGATCTAACCCACGGAAAAAGGCGTAGATCCAGCTATGGGTTATGTATAAAAACACAATTTCGTTTCATTACACATGAAATATTTATACATGTTTTTTTAACTTTTTGCCAATGTGGTACAACGGGTTTTTAAAAATCTGCATCCTGTTTCTAGATATTCACTAAAAATTAATTATTTGAATTTTTTTAACACTGCCAAAGCCGCCATTTTAACTATTCGAGATACCGTATAAGAATTCCATTTTGCCTATATGTTTAAATTTATTTACGCAATTCAAGTTATAACATTTTAAAAATTGTACTACATCTTTATAAAATTTACATTTTATAATTTCAAAGTTGACATTTCCGTCAAAAACTCGATATCAAATAATTTTCTCTATTTATGAGAAAGTAAAAATGAGAATATTTAAACAAGCTCTCTAGTCCTTAGTTATTTGTAAATTTGGTAGGATTAGATTATTACTGTTCTCAAAATAACTTTCTAATGGTGCCGACAAGATCCGCTGAGGGGGGAGGATCAGCTAAAGATCGTCCTTTATCATCTCCCCGTTTTGGTGGTATCTGACCATGTGTCTACACACCTAACCTAACCTAACCTGACCTAACCTAACCTAACCTATCCTATTTCTACTTTTTCCTTTATTTTACTCTGTCTTACAAGAGTGTTAAAGTAAATAATGATAGAACTTAAAATTTAATTTTAGAGGTATTACAAAATAAAATATTTTACCAGTTTAAAGAATCTTAAAATATTATTTATCACACATTGGCTTAGCAATAATTACCACAATGGTAACTAAAAATATAATCATATTAATAATAAAAAATTATTTTTACATTAATTAATTATTTTTATTTATTTTTCAACCCTTGGGCAAATACATTTCGCATTGTAAGTGTTAATTTAAAACTAAAGCTGTAATACTAGAAAATGTATAATTTAAAATAAGAAAATGACATACCGGATGTCCGAAACGTACCAGAACAGTTTAATAAGTTTGGCAGTTTGTTTATAATAATAATAATAATAATAAACTCTATTCATATCATTGTAGCAATGGCAACTTAAATGGCGTCAATACAAAGACAATTTTCAGTACAAAATAACAACATGTGTATTTATATTAGACATCTACAACAATATCATTTATGCTATTAATTACTTCAATTCAAAGTATTCCTTAATAGAATGCAGTGGTTTTGTGATCTATATTCCTTTAATATTCTTTTAAATCAATTTTTATTATTTTCCTTTTTTATTTCTATTGGTAGCCTATTTATAAATTTACTACCCATATAAGTTGGTGTTTTTCCAAAGAATTTCAGTCTGTGAGAGAGTATTTAAAAATTATATCAACCTCTGGTTAAATAGTTGTAGTTGTCTCCCAATTGGGGTAGATATACAGAATTAAATTTAGTCTGGAATATATATGAGCTAAAAATTGTTATTATGTTTAAGTTCTTAAATTGTTTCTTTACTGTATCCTTCCAACCTAACTTTAACATAAACCGAATATCTCGTTTTTGCAGAATAAGCAATTTTTCCATAATTTTAGTAGAAGTTGCTCCATAAATAGAGAGGCAAACCTTATAATTGAATGAATATGTGCAAAATAAGCTATTCTCTGTGTATTGAGGCTGCAAATCCTTGACAACCTACATAAAACAAAGAGCCCAGAAACCCTTCCCACAACATAATCAATGTGAAGATCCCAACTCAACTTATTGTCAACGATTATTCCCAAAACTTTTGTTTGACTAATCAGTTCAGCATCGTCGAAGTATATTTTTGGTTTTCTTAAAAAACCTTTTTTACTTTAATGTTAAAGTGCGTGACATTTGTTTTCGATAAA
The DNA here is from genome assembly GCA_963513935.1 of Aphrophora alni. Taxonomy (NCBI): domain Eukaryota; kingdom Metazoa; phylum Arthropoda; class Insecta; order Hemiptera; family Aphrophoridae; genus Aphrophora; species Aphrophora alni. Next base: position 16,304,675 of record OY740765.1, on the reverse strand, counting down.
TTAAATAAAACTTGATTTTCAGAAAAGATTATAATTTTACCTACAATTTCTATTGTTTCAATTTGTTCGTTAGAAATTCCACTGACTCGGGTTTGCATCATCTGCATACAGACAAATGTTATTTTTTTCAATTTCTGAAATTAAATTAGTACGAGAATAATAAAGGTCCCAAAATTGAGCCTTGGGGAACACCACGTTTAATGGTTTTTAGCTTTGATTGAGTCGATATGCATTGATCTTTACCATTTAAATGCAGTATTTCCACAAACTGCTGCCTGTTAATCAAATAAGACTTAAACCACATAAGTCAGGTCCATTTATGCCCATTTGTGAAAGTTTATTTATTAATCTTGAATGTGATACTCTGTCAAAAGCTTGACTTAGATCCATATAAATCCCCAGTACTATCTACAGAATTTATAACAGAGTTCAGATAATCAATTGTAGCTATGATTACTGAATGACCTGGTCTAAATCCATGCTGCTCTTTATCAAATATATTGTTAATTTCAAGACATCTAATAAGTCTATTGAACATTGGTCGTTCATAACTTTTTTATATCACTGGTAATAAAGCTAGAGCTGTATAATTTGCTATTTCTAAGGAATTACCTTTTTTATAAAGTGGTTTTATTTTTGTTATTTTCAATTTGTCCGGAAAGAGTCCAGTTATGAATGATGAATTAATAATATGTACTAATGACTTAGCTAAATAACTACTGACATGCTTTATAACTATAATTGGAACATCGTCATATCCAGCAGAAAAATTTGTTTTGTAAAGATTTTATTATCTTTTGTATATCTGACTCACTAACTGGAGTACATATGAATTTAGTCAAATTCTAATTAAAATTTGATTAATAGGCTGTCGCCTATTTTAGGAATCACCTCCTTATCCACTAGATCAATGAAAAATCATTTAAAAAATAAACATTTCAACCGGATCAGTATGCATAGTGTTATTAACATTAATTTTTTTTCAATTTTACCTTTAGTTTTACTTATTGTTGCTTTCAGAGTTAATTATATTCCAGGTAGTTTTTGAAACATTAGATGAATTCAAAATTTTATCACTCTTTTTGCTATAAGTAGGTTTTTTAAAATATCTTGTTGAATTTCTTCGTTACTTTTAAACGTTCTCCATCATTTATTTCTCTTTCTAAATTATTCAAATTTACAATAGTTTCTCTTTCATTCTTTAACTCTTTAGTCATCCAACCTAACTTACTGTTAATGTACTGTCTAGATCTTACTAAATTACATTTTTACTCATTGGGGGGGGGGGGGTGCAACTCTTACTTTAATCCCTATCGAGTAAAGGTATTTTACTTCATTGTAGAGATCTTTCATAGAAGAAAAAGAAAACTTTGATACTACAACACTCTGACGGCCAAAAATGTGCGTATTTAATTACTTTACTGCCACCATTTTATTTAGACACTTAAGCTCAAAAGTAATGTTTTATCATTATATTTAGATTTTTTTAATACTATTTACACGAAGAAAACCAAAATTTTAATTGGAAATCCAAATAATCTCTGTCGCCAGAATGGGCAATTCAAAAAAAAAATAAAAAATTAAAATTCGCTGTCACTCTCTCTTTTTGGTGTCTAAACAAAATGGTAGCTCTAGCGTAATTAAGTGCGCAGTTTTTTAGCCGTAATTTCGGTTAAAGTTGTCTAAAATTTTCCTTTTAAAGAACAACTTTTTATAAAGTGATCGATTGGAGTTACCACTGGAAAATTTTGAGTTGCATACTACAAAGTCCCCCCCCTCAAAAATTGGTAAAAATTACTCTGTTACTTAAAAATGAAGTTTAGATAATCCAAAACATATCCTGAACGTTTGAAATTTTTATAAATATATAAAATACAATTTATAAAATTTAACATATTATCTAAAAAGTTTTTACAGTGTGGTATAAAAAAAATTCCTGTATCGCGTAAAACGTATTGATTTTCAGCAACTTTTTAAAGAAGAACCCTCTATTCATAAAACGGACTTCAGCTTCAGATGATTTTTTTTTTTTTCAAAAATCGGCAACCTGTACGTTATCATATCTCCTATGTACTTCGATATTACATCTCTTATTATTTTCAATTATTGTTTATGATTTCATGATTATTTCTTCTATTATTATATAAGATTCGAGAAATCTGATTTTTATACAACTTTTGTTTTCCCAACAACAAAAAAAGGGTTGGTTAATTTCCTGCTTTACAGTGGCTTATAATATTTTTTTTTTGATCAATTTTAAATATGAATGTTTAAATAGATGCATAAAAATAGATATATTTATATAATTTAACGGGATATGCAGGATGGTCTTTTTAAGCAGGCCACCATTGCTATCTCTCAAACCCTGTAAGGTATAAAATAGTTTAAATTGCGAATACCGTACTTTTTGGTCTAAATAAAATTATGGTAAATAAATATACAGAAAGAGCTAATATGTATTTCCAAAAGGTGGACTTTTTTAAAAGGTAACCTATTTTTTTTATGATACACATAGATTGTGGTCTAAATAAACAAAAAGTGTTCAAGTACATTTTTCCGAGACATCTGTTGTCAGTTTATGGATTTTTTTAAAAACCTACATTTATGGAACGCAATTAGATAGCTATCCCAATTTTTTTATACTGTTTTGGTAAAAAATTTACGATGTCTACAAAACATTCTAATTTTATAGGAAACCGTTTCAAAATGGCGTTCATTGTTCCCGAATATAGCGAAAACATTTAACTTAAAACATTAAGAAAATAAATAAATTCATATTTTATAAATTGTCATTTTTATTTTTATTTTTATTGTATAACTTTCCAAAGTTCCTGCGTGAGATTTTGCAAATAGGCAGTCGACTGGAATTTCTTTCATTGGTTTTGAGAAGCAATCCCAAACTTTAAACATTGGGAAACTTATGAGCCAATTACTAACAACATATTTGTATCTATAACTCAGTTATCGCCCGATTTACAATAAATAAAAACATATAAATATAAACATACAAAATGTTTAGAAAATATTGTCCCAAATAACGTAACTATCAACAAATTATGTATTTAGTTTTAAGCTGATAACTTGGTCATCTTTTGAGCTAAGGAAAAATTTAAAAAAAGCTGTTTTGTATGTCATTAAAAAAGTAACTTTTTTGCTTCCTGAATTTGTTTTGTAAAGTTAACGGTTTTAGAGACATTTGACATGAAACATTGTAAATGACCGCCATTTTGAAAATATACACAAGAACGTTCTGCTTTTTGTACAGGGGTAAAAATTTACACCAAATTTTAGCTCAATATTTCCAAAGATAAAAAGAAAAAAAGGCAGAAAATTCGAAAACTAAGCATTTCCGGACTAATGTTTTTTTCTTATTTTCACCTGGTGAAATTTGGAACAATATTTTCTAAACACTCTGTATATAGCTTTGTTTTTGTTAAGAAAACAAAATATGTTTTATTTTATTTTTGTTAAGTTACGTTTGAGTGACATTTGGGGTCAAATCTATCATTTGGAAATTATTTGAAACTGTTTCGTATAAATTTATAAACTCGTTATAAACGATATAAAAACGATTGTTTTATAAACTCGTTATAAAAATATTACATAAGCATTTGTACAAAATTTGACTCGATCTAGATTAGAAATGTGCTTCATAGATATGTTTTTCTTTGAAATTACGCAGACGCCGAATTTGATTTTTTTCTTCTTTAGACAAATATTTATTTGGGACTTATTTTACTTATTTATATCACCTGAATATATCACTAAAAAAATACAGATTACTATTTACAAAAATTTCAATTCTTCATTTTGAATTAAAAATGAACCTTTTCTGTAATTTTTTACCATTATTTCTAACGAAAATGTAAGACATGAGCTATTTAAAATATTTGTTTTAATTATTAATGGTTGTAGAGATGACAATAATGGTGCACTAAAATACTGTGGATATAAGAGGTAAAATATGTGAATTAAAATATTGACCATGATCGTATTTCCTCAGATTTGGTAATGCTAACGTCAAACCGTCCATCACTACCTACTAGTATTTCACAGATTATATTTTTGGTGGCTCAAACATGAAGAAATACAGAAAGAGACGGACATTTAAATAATTGCATTGAAATAATTTTACGGATTCACCTAATTTTAATGTATTCACTGTTATAGGTTATTTTATATTATTTTAGTAAAAATGAAGTGTATTATACGTTATTTTCGTAAATATATTTCTATTTGTTTGTAAAATTAAAATTATAATTAATTTAAATGATTTCGTAAATTCTTAATTTCGTCTTTCTTCTAATATATTTAGTTTTCATTTTGACAATTCAAAAGTTTACTCTCTGTTAATTTGATTACTTTGTATTTATTACATTTCTTAAAAATCTATAATAAACACAAATATTAAAAATAAATTTGAATTATAATAAAAAGTATTTTATGGACAAATGATTTCGTAAATTCTTAATTTCGCCTTTCTTAATATATTTAATTTTCATTTTGACAATTCAAGAGTTTACTTTCTGTTAATTTGATTACTTTGTATTTATTACATTATATAAAAATCTATAACAAACACAAATATTAAAAATAAATTTGAATTAGAATAAAATATATTTTATGGTCAAATGATTTTGTAAATTCTTAATTTCGTATTTCTTTTAATATATTTAGTTTTCATTTTAACAATTCAAGAGTTTACTTTCTGTTAATTTGATTACTTTGTATTTATTACATTTCTTAAAAATCTATAATAAACACAAATATTAAAAATAAATTTAAATTATAATAAAAAGTATTTTATGGACAAATGATTTCGTAAATTCTTAATTTCGCCTTTCTTTTAATATATTTAGTTTTCATTTTAACAATTCAAGAGTTTACTTTCTGTTAATTTGATTACTTTGTATTTATTACATTATATAAAAATCTATAATAAACACAAATATTAAAAATAAATTTGAATTATAATAAAAAGTATTTTATGGACAAATGATTTCGTAAATTCTTAATTTCGTCTTTCTTTTAATATATTTAGTTTTCATTTTAACAATTCAAGAGTTTACTCTCTGTTAATTTGATTACTTTGTATTTATTACATTATATAAAAATCTATAACAAACACAAATATTAAAAATAAATTTGAATTAGAATAAAATATATTTTATGGTCAAATGATTTCGTAAATTCTTAATTTCGTTTTTCTTTTAATATATTTAGTTTTCATTTTAACAATTCAAGAGTTTACTTTCTGTTAATTTGATTACTTTGTATTTATTACATTATATAAAAATCTATAACAAACACAAATATTAAAAATAAATTTGAATTAGAATAAAATATATTTTATGGTCAAATGATTTAGTAAATTCTTAATTTCGTCTTTCTTTTAATATATTTAGTTTTCATTTTGACAATTCAAGAGTTTACTTTCTGTTAATTTGATTACTTTTGATTTATTCCATTATATAAAAATCTATAACAAACACAAATATTAAAAATAAATTTGAATTAGAATAAAATATATTTTATTGTCAAATGATTTCGTAAATTCTTAATTTCGTCTTTCTTTTAATATATTTAGTTTTCATTTTAACAATTCAAGAGTTTAATTTCTGTTAATTTGATTACTTTGTATTTATTACATTATATAAAAATCTATAACAAACACAAATATTAAAAATAAATTTGAATTATAGTAAAATATATTTTAAAATGTATTTTATGGTCAAATGATTTCGTAAATTGTTAATTTCGTCATACTCTGGCATAAGCGTGTATAGAAATAAAAGTATATATCTAAATATAAATTAAATGAGCGTATTTTGATTGAAAGTAAAAACATATTTTATTAGAACTAGATTATTCCATTTTCCTCGTGGTTTTTCACCAGAAAAGTTATTTTTAATGACACATATATTATTGAACAAATTTCAGCTCACCCCTACGCAGTTCACACCGATTTTGAATATTGTAAAGTTGCTCAATTACCGAGGAAGTTTGGCGATCACTATGCTGAACTAAATTTAGTCAATATCTTACATATCGCCGTGATTCTTAGCTATAGGCAATAGTGATACATCCTAGACTGTTCCAACATCTTCAACATCGCCGTGATTCTTAGCTATAGGCAATACTCATACCGCCTACCCTATTCCTTAAACTTATTAAACTTACCATTGGTCAACATCTTCAGCACAGTTAGAACTGTAATCGCTTGCACCATAGTAGGGAAATAAATATTTATTCTCATTTTGATCCCCTGTCTACTCAGTAAAGTACAACAGTGCACATGTTAATACACTAGACTATTCACTAACACGACTGACTGATGCCAACAGTCAACTGAACTGAATTTTTTAGTTTTCTCTGTTTCCAATAATAAATTGGCCTTGATAACGTGCACGATTCCGGATGTAGCCCTATTGTTTTCAAGTTTCCGGGAAAGAGGTTGAGGTCTGAATGCGGACGCGGGGTCAGTGAATGATCATCAGTAGCATGGCGGCTGTAGGACTCTGCGATTATGTTCGCCCTCGCCTCTCGCCCCTCCCCTATATCTGCATACCGATCCCACTGAGTGTACAAACCATGAAATCCGTAACTTATAAATCAGTATGTTCATGTTTTACGATACACTGGTCTTTATTATTATTTGCATAAGTTAGCTTTAAATGTAAACGAATTATTATTAATAAAACACACACACACACACACACATATATATATGTATATTATATATATATATATATATATATATATATATATATATATATATATATATATAAGAACTAAAAATAACATTCTTCGCCAATTCCCCAAAAGATTTTCGTTAAAAAAAAAAGTAAATATTTTTATTACTTATCCGTGTGTTTCTCATTTGAGATAATTTGGTGATTTCAATAAACATTATCAACTTTTTGTTTATTTTTTATAAAGATATTTATATATTTAAATAAAGACTAAGCTTACTTCGAGTGTGTCATAAAATTGTCCTAATCGTAAATGTTTTCAAAAGAAATTTAGTTTTAATAAGGGTGGTCATTCTTAGTTATCGTTTTTTCTAAAGTAATCTAGAACAGTAATTTTATTTTAAATGCCATTTAGCGGACTGATTCAAGTAATTAATCTTTGCAGTTCACCAACATTATTTTAACGAAATCTAGAGAGCTGATTTTATACGTCTTTTATTACTGCTCTATGGTAGAATTGTATGGCCTCGTGATATAACCAATTTATACCCACGTACAAAATTTGATCAAAATGGACTGTAACACTCGTTTGAGCTGTACATCACCGCATAGACTTCACACGACGAAGCATAATCAAAACAAACACAAATCACTTTTTTAAGTTTCAAGGGAACTTAAACTTAATATTTTCGAGAAAAATATAACAAAGTTTTTTTTTTTTTTTACTCACCACATTACTTTCTATGTACTACGTATATGTGAGAAAGCAAAGAAGAAACAAACAACTCTTGTGATATATCTTGCTATTACAAAGAAAGCCGGCTGGTTAAACCTATTTTAGAAACTGCCAGCTCTTTGATAATCTGGACAGAACTGATTTCACAACTATCTAGACGAAGTGGTTCTTAAAATTTTTTTATAATCCGTTTAAAGATCTATTTTGTAAGGGAAGCGAGTTAAGTTACTCCTCGCGTTTTTGGGGGTAATTTTTTACCAATGAAAATCACAGCTGAATAAATATATGGCTTTGAATAAGACAAAAAGTAAGAAGACATCGGAATATAAGACACAAATCACGAATACAATGGACGAATATAAGACAAAACCAAAAAAACGTCAACGGGCGACAATAAAACAAAAAGCAAGAACATAACTAACGAGAATAAAACAAGAAGATAATGTACGACAAAAAGACAAAAACAATGAAGACAACGGACAAGAATTAAAAAACCAAAAAGACTACGGATGAGAATAAGAGAAAAAACCAAGAAAACAACGGACAATAATAAATCAAAACCAAGAAGAAAACGGTTAAGAATAAATTAAATTATTATATTCTTTATAATCTTATGTAAAGCTATAAAGTTTATTCGCTTTTTACGAATTGCTGATGGATATATATATATATGTGTGTGTGTATGTATGTATGTATGTGTGTATATTAGTTACCTTTTTTAGTAGTCAGAGCAATTCTTATTTTGTTGTAGAAACACTACAGCGCTGTTTCGCCGTTCACAGCCGGCTTCGTCAGGTGTAGGCTTAACACTTAAATAAAATACATAACGACACTGAACACACACGATAACACGAAACAAAAAAACAATATAAAATCTATCAGAGGTTAACTCTTTTATAGAGTTAACAAAATAATAATTGCTCTGACTACTAAAAAAGGTAACTAATATATATAAATAAATTAAAACCCAAAAGACAACGGCCAAGAATAAGACATAAGACAACGGACTAAAATAAGACACAAAAAGTAAGAACACAACGGACGAGTAGGATAAAAAAACAAAAATTAAGTAGGAGAGTATAAAACACAAACTACGAAGACAATGGGGAGAATAAAAGAAAAAACTAGAAGACAACGGACGAGAATAAGAAAAAACTACGAAGACAGTGGGCGAGAATAAGACAAAATCCAAGAAAACAATGGACGATAATAAGACAAAACTCAAAATGATAACAAGGGGTAGTAAGATAAAAAGCAAGAAAACAATAGACGAGAATAAGACACAAAAAGCAAGAAGATAACGAATGAGAATAAGACAAAAAACAAGAAGACAATGGACGAGAATAACACAAAAATCACGAAGGCAACGGAGAAATATATATATATATATGGGTTTTTCTTCTTTTTTATTAGTCCGGGTCATAAATAATAGTAGCCTAAATATTTATTGTTTATAATAAATTATGAATACTTAGTAAATGTTTAAATAAAATTGTGCATTTTCATTTAACTAAATTTTAATGACTGAATTTTTTATATCTAAAATAGTCACTGGTAAAGTTTCAATATTGAGGCTTTAGTATTAAAGTGCCATTTTTGTGAGACACGATACACTAATTAAAAATATTTAAATAATTTACTCTATTCTCATAGAAAAGCTGCGCTTTGATGTGTGTAATAAGAAAAAATATTTAAAAAACTAACGTAAATTCCGTCAAGTTCGGAAAAATACCATGATTTTATACTGGGGGGAGGGGGAGGGGGCGTTATAAGTGTACACAAATTTAAAACTGTTGCAAAATTTCTATTTCTCAATTTTAATAACATGAGATTTTAGGATCGCATTTTATACAAAAATGTTGCCTGAGCAAGTTGTCAAGAATATAATTTTCTACATAACCTCCAACTATTGCAAAATCTATTAATACAATTTTTATCGTCATGTTAACAATTCTGTAAAAAATGGTGATATGGTGATATGAATAAACAAATGTTAATAATAATCCGGTAATTATTAATCAAATAGTTTTTTCAACTTTCATCAAAAAATGTACATATAAAATGTCATCCTAATATATTTAATTGTAATTATGTAAATAAAAAATTAATTTATTAAAAAACATACACTTTTGACAATAATTATTAAAAACAAACTATGATTAGTAGTTGACTTGTTTGTGGGTTCCTATTGACTCCTACAATCAAATGCAATGCTAAAAAGATTCATTTGTAATTAATTATCCACTTCAGAATGGTTTTAAAATGTTTGATAATAAACAATGGTTTAACTGCATACTTGTATTTGTCTTGAAAAAGCAAACATTTTTACAAAAAAAAATTGAATTGCAAAAATTGTATGTCTTAGTAAACGTTTTTTTTTTTTTTTTTTTTTTTAATAACAATATAAACACATATTTTTCAACTTAACTATCAGGATGTTCATAACTAACAACCTCAAAAAGATAGAAAACTTTTCTAGTATTCTAAAATATATTTACTACAAACTACTGCATCACAGAGGACTCTTTTTTCTCCTGTTCATGGAAATAATTATACATCAGGACCTCCTCCCTTACCAATTCAAACATTTAAGTTGTATCCTCACAGGTACAAAACGTCATTATATCAAAAATTAAAATCTCAAAGTTTGAATATTTTAATGTAATTATTAACCAAATTAAAAGGGAGGGACTTAATAATCATCACATTGTGAGTATATATGCAGTGTTATATAATTATATATATATATATATATATATATATATATATATATATATATAATAAAAGAATGAGTCATTATTTTTGTTATTAATGAGACCATAAATTTTAGACAAAATAAATTAATAACAAAATAAAGACACATCTTTTTTTAAAATTCCAATTCCACCATATTTTTTAGCATAAAAAGGCGGTGTTAAAAGATATATCACATGACCCTCTTTTTATTAAAATCTTTCAGTTGACTCCTAGATATTAGACTTCGGGTGATCCCCTACATTTTTTTAACACCACAAACAATAGTTCTTTCAGGTTTCTAACAGCTTGTAGGAAAAAATGCTGGAGTAAACTTTAAACAAAATAAGGTGGTAAAAAGCGGTTCTAACACATACTCTTTGTAAACTTTAAAACCCTGTAATTTTTTAAAGGGTGAACCTTTTGGGATCCGGTTTGCAACACTGTGGTATACTAATAAAGACCTGTAATTTGATGTACATATCGACCTATGCTCTCATTTAAGATTTTTTTCTGACTTCATGTGGGCAGTCTCCCATTGGAGTTGGACATTCACTGAGTGCATCAAAACCAAGGTATTTAGGTCCAATATGGATAAGCAGAGTTTCAATTTTTTAACTTAAACCATATAAAAAAAGATAAAGGAGGGAAGGGACTTAAATTATAATACCCTGTATATTATAATTTATGCCTGTATTGAGTACTATATTATATTACTATATATCTGTACCTCAGAACCAGACGAACGTAAATACAAATATTAAAATTTTTAGGTTATTACATCATTGTATGTAGAATTTGATTCTACATAAGCCATAACAACGTAAGTCTGTTGAAGAATCACCTTTTGTATTTACTTAGGGTTATAAGTCCTAATCTATGATTGAGTCAGACAAACGCAAGTCCACTTTGGCAAACGTTATTATGGCTTTAAAGTTTTAACAATACAATTCACATGCAAGTCCACAGCTGGACTTACGCTAGACTAACTGTGGTGTTCATGAGTAAGACATACTCTCAAAAAGTTCCAGTTTCAAGCGTTTGTAAAGAATTGAGTACAGCTCCATCACTTACAGAACTAAGGGTGAGTATTCATTTATCATATTGTTTATCTAATTTATTATTAAGTGTTGATAATTGTTAGAGTTTGAGACTAAGCTTTGTTAGTAGCTGACCTATACACCACATTATCTATTACATTATTGTTACTTTCGTTCGACCTTTGCAACTCTTTTTAACCATAAAACTAAAGTAGGCTTATTTACGTGCTGAATATATGTTGACTCATCTCAGAAGTTCACACTTAGACCATAAGAACTTCTTTTCTCTTCTAGTAAAGTGCTGCTCTTTTTTGGCATCAAGAACTTAACCGTATAGGCATTTTACTAACAAGGCCAATCGGTTTTCTCTGTTCGCAAGTTAGGCTTCAAACAGTGTACTAGCCTAACCCTGACTATTGGCCCACCAAATGTAGCCTCCTAACAATCTTAGTACTTTTCAATACACTTTTAGGTGAGAACTCCCTGCTTCTTACATCAACCAAAGAATAAAACTGAACCTAAATGTAACTTTCATGACAACAACAGACAAGAATTTGTAAATTCTTTAGGCCTTTACAAAAAATCGTAAAAACTAGTGTTCGTGGTGAATATACAGTATAAATGTCCAAATATAAATTTACTGATTTTATACTTTCTTTCTTTTGTATAGTGTATTAATTTTAACATCCTATAAGTATCCAAATTGTTTTGTTTCTACTGCACTATATAATTTAAAATATTTTAAGCGAGACAGATGTTTATGTTTATTATTGTTATTGTTTTTAAAGTTACTTTCTTTTGTGTTTCTCTTTAAAAAGTTATTTTAATAACAAAATATATATATTTTGTTTTGCATTGTTTTTATCATTCATCTACGAAGATTATTACTTCAAGATATACACTATAAATTATTTATATACCGTAGACCTACAGCTTAAGAAGTGGTACCTTAACAAATTATTTTATTTGAGCCTACAACTGAAGATTTCACTATGTTAATGACCTTTTACCAAACACCAAAGATAGATGAATATCATACAAAACCTTTTAGTTTATCAATAGGCCTAAAAGTTAGGATATTGCACATGCAACTTTTGACAATATTAAGGTGTTATTATTGTTTTTTTTTTTTACAGGCGTTGGATCCTGATTTTGTAAACAACATTCTGTCTGAGGAGTTTGAACCAACTGTGAGGGACTTCGAACAACACACAGAAGACCTCTTTAAGTTGCATGTGGAGGACCACTTTGAACAACATGCAGGAAACCACTGGTTTGAACTACAAGCTGAGAACCAGATCTCGCTGATGCGACACAAAATTGAGTTTAAACTTAAATTTGTGGGTAAGTTTTGGAGTTTACTATGGTTTAACTGCCTGTATCATTTTAAATCTTAGCCCCTCCCCCAGGTTAGGCTAATTATAAGTAGTACTAAGTAAGCCCCCTCAGACGGCTAATCATTGTTATAAGCACAGACAACAACGAGTCATTATCCTCTAAGACCAGTGGCAGAGGACTGTTTTGCCGGCGGATACCCTACCTATGAGATTAACATACAAAAAGATAAGTAATGGAAAATAAAGAGACCTCATAAAATTATTGCAGTGGGTTTGGAAGAGTACAGATCCTATTTTGAAAATATTTCACATGGAGAAAAGAACTTTCCTGAGGATGACTCAACCGCTCTAGATTAGTAATTTTGTTGATAATCTGTAGACTTTTTCTGCTTTCAAAACTATAACATCATTTTGATATGTACACATTTGTAAAGATTTAATTCAATATTAATAAAAGTATTGTTACAATGATTGGTGTGTAGTCTTTATTAACACACCTTAACTCCTTAGGTCCTAAACCTATTCAATGTTTTGTGTAATAAAATTACTAGTTGGATAAAAACCATTTCTTCTTTTTCCAAATGTATATTCGAACAAAGTAAGTTGTAAAAGAAATATGTATGATCCTTGCTATTTATTCAATGTTTTGTGTAACAAAATTACTGCTGTTGGATAAAAACCCTTTATTTTGTTTTCAAATATATATTCGAACAAAGTTAATTGTAAATGAAATGTGTATTATGCTTCCAATTCAATCTTTTGTGTAACATAATTACTACCTACTGTTGGATAAAAACCCTTTATTCTGATTCCAAATGTATATTCGAACAAAGTAAACTGTTAATGAAATATGTATGATGCTTGGTATTCAATATTTTGTTTAACAAAACTACTACGGTACTGTTGGATAAAAATCCAATCTTGTATTTCCAAATATATATTTGAACCAAATAGGTTGTAAAGAAAATATGTATGATCCTTCCTATTCAATGTTTTGTGTAACAAAATTACTAATGTTGGATAAAACCCCTTTCTTCTGTTTCCAAATATATATTAGAACAATGTAAGTTATGATATTTGACAGCATTAAGGGTACATTTTGAACTTTTGTCCCATAACTCCTATTTTGAAATAATATCATATCATGTTTATTTACTTAGGATTAGAAATAATGTTCTTTCATGCTTATGGGAGCGATTTTATTGATGTTTAATGGTGAAAAACAACCTCTCTCATCATCGCCTTTAGAGCATAAAATGTTCCTTAACATTAAACCAACAATTGGAAAACAAAATCAAAACAACAACATAACCATTTTAACTTCAACATCGAGTAAATGAAATCTGAGATCTGACCACCTGCACTGAAGTCAAATTAATTTTCTTTTCAGTGTTCACACTATACATTTACAAATTGAGAAGTTAAGGTGTAAGAAAAGAGACCCTTAGCCCTCAAATACTGTAATCGCATTAGCGTCGGAAAAAAACATGGGTTGGTCAAGAGAGACCGTATAGAGTGATCTAACCTCAGACTAGATTAAGAAAGATATAGATTCAGCTACGACACTTCAAGACCATCCTTCACTGTGCATACTAAAAGCTGCTAGTCGGATATGTCAACCAGCTCCTTCCGTATGATCTATCCGCGAGTTTTTTCCTGCCCAGAATTGTTTCTGACAAACCCTATAACGTTGCTCTTTGCACGGTGCACAGTACATTTCACATACTTTCTCAATTTACTTGGCTAAAGCTCCTTGTCTTGGAACAAAGAAAACTATTCCTGAATCCTTGTCCTATGAGATACAGATACTAACAAAATGGGGGGGGGGGTTTAGTAAGTAAGAATCTCACACTACTGGGAGAAAGGATGTCTCATTATCTATGTAAGATTTTCTATCTTCCACAAAAAAAATTAGTAGTATTTTCACACTGACAGTAGAGTAGTTCGGTTCAGTCTAGCTTGATACTTTCTATGTTACACTGTTGATGGGTTCCTGCTTTGTTATTTTTAGTTATATTGTGTATATATTTTTATAGTTAGATTCCTATATAATATAATGGGTCCACATTGCGTGCTCCGCAGTGCACTCCGCAAAAAGTGCAGAGCTAAGGAAACCCATCTTTATAGGTTTACATCAAAATTAGAGAAAAAAATTGAAATATATTTTATAATAAGGAAGTTATGATTATTTTTATAAAAAACATAGAACATAGTTAATTGGAGTTGGATGTTTCAGAGTATACCTGAAAAATATATTATGATTAGGAACAAGTGGGTAGAACAAGGATCAAAATTAAAATTCTGTAATACTTTCAGTAGATGCTAAACCCTTATCAAAGTCTCAATTATAAATACAATTACAGCATACTCCCTATTATCCGCAAGTCTTTTTATGGTTCTCTTTACCTGTTTAGTACGAGTAACAACCAGTAACTACGATAACAAAGTTGTGCAGTAGAGATAAGCTTACTGTCTAGAGTGGTTGAAATGTGACGCTAATGAGCCGGGATTCGAGCGACTAACAAACCAATAAATAGCAGACAAAGCAAGAGGGGCGAACAAAGAGCAAAGTGTAAGTGAAGAAGAATAAGAAGAAGGAACATACGCGCATGCACGATTGACACACGAAGTAACCTTGCAACACAACAAATGATTGCTCCAGTATTTAGAGGAACAAGACAACGATGCACAGTTAGCTGAATAACTGATGGTAAGAAAAGTTCAGTCAAGAATCAAGAGATAGTATTTTCTCAGTAAGAAAACAAAAAAAAACAATGTTTGATTTTTCAAATTGCAGTACTGTACTAGTGTAGCGTAATGTGATACCTGTATTGTTCTTTTGTTTTACTACAAGAACATCTCCTTTATTATTTTAATTTCATGTAAAATGTACACTTAAACGTTTTTACTGTATGTAATTTATAGGTTTGTACTGTGTATTATGTGATTTATGTACAGAATATTATATTCTTATATAAGTCTTACTATATATTATAATATATATATAAGTCTTTTTATATCAAAATGTTTTTAAATTTTGTTACTTTCCCTTTATTTTTAGCATTCTTGCAGATTATTCGCGATTTTTGTTATCCGCGATGTCTGTGCCACTAAATTTTGCGGATAATCGGGAGTATACTGTATATACAATAAAAACTGCAAAGTTATAACCATTTTATAATGAATATTATTGATCCAATGCTATAATCAATTACACATATTTCTATCCCTCAAGTAATAAGTATACTACCAATATTAACTCCAATCATACCAGTTTCAACCTATTCTTAGATTTTTACATCAGTACATTAATTTATTATAATCAACCATTTACAATTGCAATACTATATATAAACAAACATAAAAACTATTATTTACATTTTATAAATAATTTTAATACTTAGTCATCACAAATGTCAAATAAATATATTTTTCTGTGGGGCTATATATATGTTTAATTTTACATCACCAATAACCAATCCAAAATCTTCTAATTTTATTATTATTTTTTAATCTTTGGACTATATCTTATGTAGTAGTTAATTTTACAACTAAGTTGAGCCTTGTAGTAAAATAATATAGCATTTCTTAAATCAAATTATCTAAGAAGATAAACAGACATATCTTATATGCCTCCCACTGTTAAAATATTTTAAAATTAATATTATAGCTCCAACACACAAATTAATTAAAATATGTTTGTAATATTGCCTTTACTAAAATTTATGCACAGACAGAGTTGGGGATGTAAATCCAAAATTTAAATTTGAAAGTTATAAAGAAAACAAAAAGGTTCAATTTTTTTAATTACTAATGTGAAATTGGTGTTTACACTATATGTTCTATCTTTAAATATTTTTTAGATGTATAAATATAATTTGTACAGTTCTCTATAAAGTATGAAATTACAAAACATATACTCTAAGAAATTGTAATTAAAATTGTTTTCAGAAGAATATTTGTTTTATTCTTCCTCTTCTTTTTGTACAAAAGAATGACTACAGAATTATGATTTCAAAATAACGTCTTCAATACAAATAAGCCTTTCCTGATATGATTCACAGATAATTTTTGTAAACATATATATTTATTATGGTAATGCCAATATCTAGGAAAAGGAACAAAATATGTAAACAAGAAATTTAATTAGTTTTAAGAATAAAAAAATAGTAAAATCTTTAACACGTTCGCTACCACAATGTTAAAAAAAAATCGTAACCACAGACTGCCGCCTCAATTTTGCGGCGGGCGTGTCCTACTCCTAGCCCAACGCCGCAGATCTGCGGCGGCTGGGCTCATTAAAATAGACTGCCGCCGCAGATCTGCGGCATTGGTTTCTTCATAGTAAATGAGAAATTTCTTCGCAACGGTCTATTTTAAAGGTTAGATCGCTTAGGCACGGTCTACAGGATAGTCCGCCACATATATGCGGCGCTTGGTCTGTAGCTAGGACTATCGCTGACGTCACTGGACAGTTGGCAACACTGACATACAGCATTACCTCAGTCTGTGGCGAAGGTCACAACCATTTTGACCCGTCTACAGGGAAGTTCATGAATTTTTTCGTGGGCTGTGGGAGTGACCCGGCCGCCGCATATATGCGTCAGCTGGTAGTGAACGTGTTAATTAGTAAAACATGAATCTTTTTAATAAAAAATGAATGTTATAAAATTTAGGGGGGGGGATTTTGTTTACTTGTAATTAATAAAGATCTAATTGACAAATTTGCCAGTGTCAACTAATCAAAGGCAAAAACTATTACTGAAAGGATAAAATATGTTTTGTTGTTTTTTAAAAAAGAATTTAAACTAAAAGAAAGTATTGATGTATATTATTTTTGTGAATAAGAATAATTCATTTTAATTCTTTATATATGTCTATATTAGATTTTAAACATTTATAATTTTTTTTAATAACCAAGAAATGGCAGAAAAATGTATTCTAATTAATCCTTTTTGGTTAATTGTAAAAAATTAAAATATACTACCAACAATACTTCAAAAAGCTTTATCTCCATTTAGTAGATATTTTTCTTGTTTACTAGACAGATTGATGTTAAGAGAATACAACATGAATTGATTCATTGAAGGAAGTGAGGATACAACATTTTAATTGTCCATTTAAACATGTATTTCAGGTAATGAAAGAACACATTTTATATGTAACAAGAGACGACATTTCATTAAAAATTTGTCATCTTCATTGGTTACTTGTACACAAACTTTGGTTCTGAACTACAAGAGACAGAGCCAATACTACATGCAGATGTTAACAGGAAAGGAATGGTGTTACACCTCCAACTTAGTCACAAACATACATTTGGATCACAGTGATAAGAGACTGAATAACCTCGGACCCCTAAATCACTAACGTCCAACTTCAGTGCCGTCACAATATAGGCAATGAATTATAGCTTCAAATCATTACCATTACAATTTATCCAATACCTTTATCAACAAAAACAACAATAATGTCTTTTTTAAATTTGATAAAGGATTTAGTGAAATTAGAAATGGAACTGGTTAAATACAAAATGTAACCTCCTCATAACAATAATAAAAAAACAGAAGAATAAGAAACATAAAAGAACATTGAAAAGAAGAAAGTAACATTAGATACATAAAATGAAATAGAACAATAACAATAATTCGGTAAGTATTGTGTTGATAGAGCAAATACGAAGTGCAAACCACATAAGAAGTGGGTAAAAAAAGCTCTAAACAAGCATAATTAAAAGTCCAAAAAGCAAAAATGCCTCAAAGTTTTACTCATTGTCATTGGTTATGCAATATCTTCTTTCTTTGTAGTTATTGTAGACGTTTCAAAAATTCAAGGTTTAATTTCACTGGCAGATGATTTGTTTTTTAATATATTGGCCTCCCATTATTCTTTAAAACTAATGATGATCAAACTTCTATTTTATTAGGAAAAGAGATTCCTAGCTTCTGAATACTCAGCCTCAGCAGAGACAAAAGTTGGTCAAGAGAGACCTGATAGAAAAGATGAGAGGCTCTAACCTAAGACTAGATGCAGAAATGTGTAGATCCAGCTAGGTAGCTCAGGATTGCCATACCCGTATTCATATAAGTGAGCCCTTGAGGGACAGGCGAGTAAAACAATAAATTCATGAAGGAAAAATGATAGGAAAGTTAACCGGTAAAAGACAAACAAAGACAACCAAAAAAAGGTTGGAGATAGTCTAGATGTGATGAATAGGCCTTTTTCGGGCATACAATTTGCACTCAGTGGTCAGTTTTGTCCAGTAGAGATGCTCTCATCAACTTTCAGGTAAAGTTATTGTTGCTCTTGGACCTTCGATGTGCTAATTTTGGTTTATTGTGTTATTATTCTCTCTGGTTTGTGCTTCATAGATGCCCTAATGTTACTTATTATTATTATAGTTCAGTTTCATTTAATATATTTTTTAAGAGAGGGAGGAGGGAATTTTTTAATTTTGTTTTTTACCAGTAAACTCTACTAAGGCTCATTTATGACCGTTGGAGTCAAAAAACATTATTGTCAAATTGTTGTGTAAATATAAAGAGATATTTTCAATTCACAAATTATGCTATGAAGAATCAAAGACATATCTGCTTATATGTGGTACATATAACCTGTTCTGTTGCAGGTAGTGGAGATAATTTTTGAATACAAAGCTTTTCAGTCATACTGGGAGGCAAGTGCAGAACTATCAGCTCAGTCGCTGACCTCTATTTTCTTTTCAATTAGTGGTTAATGGATCCCGTTTTCATTGATCTGAACATTTTCCTATTTTGTTAGATTCTTCTCAAGCCTCATTTTATTTAATATTGATATCTTGATCAAAAATTTCATTGGTGAGTGAAGCCGGCATTTTTTATTAATGACAAAAAGAAAATGTAGTAGAACTATATTGTTTCATATCTATGGGTTATTCTGGCAATACATACTTGCTGTATTATATAGGTCTCAGTACAGAGTAGTGACAGAATCGCTTGATTATGTTTTTGTTGATTCTAAAAGTAAGGAATATCCTGCCTGGTAGTTTGGTCCATTTCAAGGAATACTTGAGTATAGTCCAAATTACAAAAAGGATAAAAAAATTGGCACATTAGTCAGATTCAATATGGATAAGTTTAAAGAAAGTTGGTTAGTTAGAAAACAAATAAAATTCCAATACATTTAAAAGCGCGTCTTTCAGACATCAGCAGTATCTACATAGAAAAAAAATTACACCAATTATTAGCTTTATTAGAAACACACGAGTACAACAACAACCAAAAAGATGCAACAGATTTTGTTTTGAAGGGCATGTGGTCCCTCTTTGAACATGCAGTTGGCTTGCTGCTTGTGTTCAGTTGTCCAGTGCAACGGAGGTGTTTCTCTTATTAGCTTTTAGATGAGGGCCATTGTTGCTTTTAGGAACCTTGATTGTGCTTGTTTTGCCCTGTGGCTGTGAGCTTATTCTCCTCATCTAGTTCGTGCTTCGCACATGCTCTGACACTACATACTAGATTATTATTGCAATTATTATCATTGTTCTGTTTCATTTAATATATTTTTCTTTTCAATGTTTCTTGTTTTTCTGAACTAACTTCAGGGGAGAGTGTTTCAAATGATTTTTGGACAGCTACATTTCTAAGTTCAATTAGTTTTGAATTAAAATAAGAAATATAATAATTAAAACAATCTTTATTGAAGTTAGAAAATATATTATTCTAGTTGATATTTTCATCTGGGGTTAAGGCATTGGATATATTGTGATGATATTGAACTTGGAGGTGTGGCATTACTGCCTCTATAGTAGCTTTCAAGTGTTCTATAACTATTATACTACGGCAAGTTAACAAAAAATAAAATACTGATCTATTTATCCTTGACAAAGCAGTTTCAAAAATGGTACATGATCATGTTTGGATTAAAAAATTCAGAAATATTTGAAACAGGATGAAAATTAATGATTAATAATAATAGTACAGTAGAACCTCTGTTAACCAGCCTCGGATTAACCGGCCTATATCGTAGTGTACTGGTTGGATGAGAGTTTCCGAAAATAAATTGTAATTGAGACACCAAAGCGGCGGCGAGTCAAACGACTTTGTCGATAGCGGTATCCCATTGTCGGCGGCACCAAAGCAACGGCGAGTCAAATGATTTTGTCAATAGCGGTATCCCATTGTCGGCGGCGTAAAAACACCGCGGCACCAAAGCAGCGGCGAGTCAAACGATTTTGTCGATAGCGGTATCCCATTGTCGGCGGCATAAAACACCGCGGCATTGGTACCCGTCGGTATAGCAGACATACACCACAAAAACGTTTGATAGGCCGCTTTTTTTCCACGAATCATTATGGAAAATATAACCTTTTCAGTTTTCTTCTTGTCTTTGACGGGTTATGATACGTACAGTATATACAGTAAATAAAAATGAGGGAGTTACGAAAACGGAAGCGTGTGTTGGTTTCGTTTGAGACGCGGTTAAATGTGTCAAAAGATTGACAGAGGGGAATCTGTAAAAAAGCTTTGTAGTGTTTAATTTTTTCATGTTTGATGTATAATATACATAACATAATATATACGATACATTTATGTAAAATAAAATGAGTTGCAATAACATCTTAATGGCATAATTCTTAGCGCTACCTGATTAAATAAGCTTTCTTTGAGCGAAAACCGATTTTTCACGGGAACCTCGGATTAACCGGCCAAACGGGCAACCGGCCCGGGTGTCAGTCCCGACCTGACCGGTTAAGAGGGTTCTACTGTAATATTGTTGAATGATTAGCAAAATAAAAGCAAGGAAGGGAACGCTTATTGTATAAATATAAAATAACTTATTGTAATGATACGATTATTGCTTCAGTTTGAGAAATTTAAAAACCATTATTAGTCCTGAGTATATCAATAATCTTAAAGTTGAAGAAGTAAAATTACATTTATTCAAATTTAATGAACTTATTAATAGAACAAATAAGAATAAGAAATGTTATTACTTAAATTAATTAGTCTATACAATTTAAATCCAATTTGTTGGAAAAGTTAAATTAATTTTGAAAATGTTGAACAAATAAAGTGATATTTGATAGTAAAATGTTTTATTATTAAAGATTAAAGAATTTCAAGTAAATTTGAATTCAATAATAAATTTGTAACCTATTAAACCAAAGATAAAGACATCTCGATAAATCAACTAATCTCCAAAATTCTTTCACGAAAGCATAAGAACGTGCAGAACTAATGTATCTAAATTTAGCAAAATTTAACACATTATAGACAAATTATTTTTGCAACTAACTAACCTGGTTTTACAGGCGAAGGATAGGTTCTACTGCTATAAACATTTTAAATATTGTATAATTTTTTACAGGTTTTCACTTTAATTTTATCGAATAAAACCTAAAATTTCTTGAACGGTTTTGTTAAAATTTATTAGTTTTTACTGGCCTAAAAGTCTCAGAATTAAAATTTTCCCTGATTGTCCAGGTCTGTAACTATGCTTAAAAATAATGTTCCCAGCCATCCAGTGATGTTTAATATTGAATCAGATCCATTACTAATTCCACATAAAATTTTTTTTTTAATCATTCAGGAAAGGCTCATAAATTGGAAAAGTAAAAGTAGAAAAGTGTAAAATTAACTTACCACTAGAAAAAAAGGGGGGAAAATAACTTTTGTTAATATTTGAGATGGAGAAAGGGAGTTTATATGCTTTCTAAAGAATAAACCTTATTCAAATTAATAAGGAAAGATTCATTTAATACAAAAAATAAATCATATAACTGAGTTTAACAATATTAATAACATTTAAAAATAGAAAAATAGTACATATCAAAGAGGACTGATAAATGGTTTTATTTGGGATCCGGTCAGTAAAGCACCCAATTTAATGTTTTTTTTTAAATACTACAAATTCAAAACTCTAAAACCCTTCAATTAAAAAATGACTGCATTTTATTTAATATTTTGAAATTTTTTTAATAACCCTTTTTTTACATTATAGTTCATCCAAAATCTATTTTATGACCGAAAGAAAAAACATATTAGGATGTATTCAATTTGAGATAAGAATGTAGAAAGAAACAGAGGTTTTGCCACTCAGTGGCTAAAACTGATCAGAGCAAGTATAAAAATTTTCAGTTTTGCACAATGTTTATTTTTCACAATTACCGATGAAAATACAGCTGAGTAATGATTTGATACCAACAAATCTAGTAATGATTGGAGCTAGAAACTTCAAAATTTTGTAATTTCAAATCCAATGAATCAACCCCAAAAAATATTCAAATAATATTTTGCAAATGTAAAATAAGCTCCAAACAAGGCAGTGATGCAGAAAACCAGGCTGTACTGCACCTCAACTTTTACACATTGCAGCAGTAAGACTTGTACCTATTGCCCTAACCAATAAAGAAAATTATTTTGGTATAAATATAGATATATTTTTAATGTATATGTACAAGAAGAATAAATTATTTGTAAAATTTAATTATTTCGTATTTAATTCAATTTTCTTTCTATGAATTTTATCTTTGAAATTGTCTATTTTCCCATAGTTTTTCAAATGTAATTTTTCTAATATTATGGTATTTGAAACAACAGAAATCAGATTTTTGGGATATTAAAAAAAATGATCATTTCCTTTATGTTCTTCGATTTAATAGATTTTTCTTTGAATTTTCCTAAAGTTTTCAAAACAAAGATGGCAACTTTCTAATCTTAGCCGTTTTAGTATTTAATATTAGGAACCTATACAATTTCAGCCAAATCCGTGCTTTGCTACTGATTTTGAAATAACACTCTTTCTTCTGTAATGACCATCCATTAAAGTAAAATTGCTTCACTTAAAAATACCAAAGATGCTGTTTTACAATATGTGAAAATATCGGTGCCCTTGAAGTTATTGAAACTTAACTTTACAACAGGTGTTTCTAAGAAATGTTGCTTTTATTTAAACTATCAGGTAAAATTCACTTATTCAGTAATGCTAATATTTGTTTGAACATCTGGTTTGTAAGACATTTTGTAGCAGGAAAAAAATATAAAAAATGGCTAGCTTTTAGTGAGTAGCGATTTAAACATAAATGGTTAGTGACATCTTTCAGACAAGGAATATGTAGTAGATCAACTGTCAAATATGCCGACACTGTTTAAGTATTACAGTCACATCTCTGATATGCTTAACTATATTTTTGTATAAAATATCAATTTTTGAATGATTGCAAGAAGGTCGACTAATCTGTACGACTGTTATAACATTAAAACATAAAAATACATATTTTGTTCATAACCAAATTATAATCAATTTCAGATTAACATATCTGTAAAAAATATGGTTGTTTAATAATTACAACACACACACACACATTTGTTTTTGGTTTATTTTTGTCTTTATGGCTTTAAACACTCACCCTATAATACTACATCTTATATTTAAGTAAAACAGATAGTTTTCTATGCTCCAATACAGCCCTGTTCCATATTATTGTAATTATTAAACAACCATATTTTTATCAAAAGAGACATAAGAAGAAAGATAAAAGAGAGGGATCTAACCAAAGACTCCATGAAAAAAGGAGAAGATTCAGCAAGGTACCTCAGGATTGTCACAGCCGTATAAGTGAGCCCCAAGGGTTATTAAGATAAAGAAAACACTAGGTATGTTAATTTAAATATATTTCACATCAAACTTATAATCATTTTTACTGTTTGTTTTTAAAGGATAAACAAAACTTAAATTATAATAATAAAACAAAATAACATTATTTAAAGTGTAACTTACAATTTTTTAAAAATAATACAATAAAAATGTGTGAACCAGCGTTTAAATCATAATAATATTAAAAGAAGATAAGCAATGAAAACAAGCCTTAAACTTTAAGGTGGATTTTTTCGATAGAAAAATATATGCCAAATTTGGCAATGCGTAATTAAATGCTGTTTTTGAATTCCAGTTTTAGAAAGAGAAACTGCAACACTCATGAGAATTTGATAGTAAATTTTTTATTTAACTATTTTTGGCTGTTGGGTGTTAGCTATTGTTACTGACCTTGACAAGAGCCTGAAGCCTTATTTCTTTATAAAGCAAAATCACTTTGTTTAGTAAAATTGTTCTTATTTTCTACTGGGGTTGTAGAGTGATGCAATATATTTAATGACCACAGTTGTTACGTCAGATTCCACCTTGGGTTCTGGGGGTAGTTTGGTGTAATTGGCATGATCAGATTACTAGCTTGCTGCAACTTGGATTTAGTACATTAAAGGTGAGCAGATTCGAGTTTGGTTATTGATATTAGATTTTATGCTACTCCCATGTGTAAAAACAGGTATAAAGTAAAAAAAAAAAAACATACGACCACAGTAGTTGTTGCAATCACCTGTTTAATTTTGATTTATTTTCAAATAACTCATCTGTTACCCAATGTAAACATATGGTGTGGCTCATTTAACACTGTTATATATGTAGCAATCATATGTACGATTTATTGTTGAAAAATACTGAATATGATTGCAAAAGTGTGTCATTCTGGTTAAGATGAAGAAACAAAACAAGGTGATCGTGTTCATTGTAGGCCTACCAAATATCCTTCAACGACTTTGGAAAAATGGTCAAATAATTTTTAAAAATATCTAAAACCTGCACAGTTTACTTCTAAATTTGAACCTAAATACAATTTATGTAGGTATGCTCATTATAATATTATTTTTATTATTTAGTAAGAGACAATTTAAAAAAAAAAATTACTCATGGAAAATACCAACAAATTTGTAAACACAAAACAAAATGAGGAGTAACATATATAACAGATGGGAATTTAATAATCATGATAAAATAAAATAGTTTTAATGTGTTCGAATCTGTACAAGAATATTTGTTTTACCTGTTCAAGTGTAAGCGATACAAATGTAATTGTATGCTAAATTTTGTTAATCCTGTGCTTCATAAGAAAGTTATGAATTTTAATACAAAATGTAAAAATTTTATTATAAATACAAACTCGATTTTTAAATTTAATTTAAAAAAAATTAAATGAAGAATTAATTAATAAATACAGATACACTTTCGAAAGTCCCTTACCACACTTGGGAATAAACAAAATAACAAAAAACAAAAATTTTTGTCAAAAGTAAAATGTTTATTCCCAAGTGTTTATTAATTAATTAATAGTAAAAAAAACTTAATCTTTGTCCATGTTTTTGAAAGATATAATAGTAGATATTTTAGTATAACTTCAATATAACTATAGTCATATCCTGGGCAAAAAGTAGTTTAAAAATCAGACAAAATAAGTATAAATTTTTGAGAAACAGTTTAAATGTTCATTTAACTCCACCCATTTGCCAATTTCAGTAAAAAATCGAATAAATTTGTGTGATTGATCTAATTTTAAAAGAAAAAAAATATGTATACAATATAAACAACTCAAACAAGAATTACAAAGCTATATAATTTAAGACAGATCTTTAAATTTAAAACTTAACTCTGTGATCAATAAAATACAGAAAATTTATTTGTTCTAATATAATTCAGTATTTAGGGAAACC
Organism: Aphrophora alni; assembly: GCA_963513935.1. Classification (NCBI taxonomy): domain Eukaryota; kingdom Metazoa; phylum Arthropoda; class Insecta; order Hemiptera; family Aphrophoridae; genus Aphrophora; species Aphrophora alni. Next base: position 16,278,617 of record OY740765.1, on the reverse strand, counting down.
AGTCTACTGTTACTGTATTCACATCATCTTCAATGATGACAAAGTTAAATTTGAAAATATCTACACTTTATTTAGTTTTTATTATAATTAAAGGTTTTGTAAAAAAAGTCGGTTATAGGAACAACTCTACCAAGTTTTTCTTGAGAAAAAAAGAAAGAAAAGAAAACGGCACCAACACTTCATAAACTTGAAATATCCTGAAGTTATATTTCAGCAAACAAATGAAACTTGACATACAAATCTAGTCGGAAAACATATGATATTATACCTTGTCTATGATACAAGTAAAATACACTATTAACTAGAATATTCATAACTCAAATAACTATTTTATGCATACAAATGATAGGTTTCGGTGAAAACATAAGTATTTGAATCCTATTACGTTTGCCAGATGTTATTTATCTAACAATGTTCAACTTAAATAAAACCAACGACTTAGGTATTAACTATTAATATTAAAAACATATTGTTGATCTTATGAACATTTGAGAATAAACATTAGTGCTCCAGAATACATATGTTAAAAAATATACTTACTAATTTTAGCTTAGGCACCAGTTTTAATATTATATAAATAGGCATAGGTACTAACATTCTCAAAACACAGCACAACAAGGAGATTCCCTGCATTATATATAACCATAATATGTGACTACAAATGTGAACATGCACCACAATGTGACTTTAATGTGGAATGTTTGAAATTGGTGTCTCTCCAAATCTATACAAAAATAGCAGTTATATAACACAAATATTTTAGTGATATAAGTACTAGGCCTGCCATTTCATAGTAATCCTTAAATACTAACCATTCATAAATTTTATGATTATTGATAGGTTTTTTCATCACAATGTACTGGTATGAAAGGTCTGCTGCTATTCATACATTTTTGTATTCAGTGTCGACTACACTCTGCCTCATTATTTTTTTTTTTTTTTTACCAAGGTGTTTACTATGCAAATAAATGGCTGGGAATAGCATAACTTTTTCATCTGTGATCAATACAGAGAATCCTCAACTTAAAGCTTAAAAATTCATAAAATATAAATAAATTTTGGGAACTGGCGAGTGATAGAGATATGATCATATAATTAATTGTTCTCGTGAAGGAGGGGTGCATATTACTGAACAATACATTTTCAACAGATCAGATGAAGTCATATTCTCATAGTGTACATATATTGTGTGGTTTTTATTTAAATTATTTTGTTGTAGAATTTATTACTGTTTTACAACTGATTAGTTTATTCGTTATAATTGAGCTCTTGTTATACATAAGCAGAGAATAAAAATGTAAAGAGAGGAGTTAAGAGAAGAAGAATCACAATGGAGCACAAAGTAGAAATAATGAAGTGTTTTGAAAGAGGAGAATAATTGTTTATCAAATCAATTTGTATCAGATTGTTTAAAGTTAAAGCCTTACAAAATATACATCCTCTAAAACAACTCTACACCAACCAGCATGTTTACAAGCTTTTACTTGTCTATAGAACCAGTCAATCTATTCAGGAAATAGATGGACCTAAAGAAATTGCACCTGTCAATCTAATTCTGCCATGGTCTTTGACAGCACCCAGTGTAAATACTGTACTTCCTGGTGGATTGACAAAAAAAAAAAGAACTTCCAGAAGAACGGAGGCAAGTAGCCATGAAATATCAACAACATATTCTTATATACAAAGATGGGTCAATGGATCCAATTTATAATCAATCCGGCTCTGATTTGAATATTGAATATTTTGTTCCACTGACATCATCATCAAGTAAGGAAACTGAACTTCTGGGACTATACATGGCTCTACAGTTATAAATCTGTCAACCACGAAGATCTACAGGAATTTCATCCTACGAGCCATCCCCCATATTTTGACTATGTCCAGAACATACAATATCTGATACATAACTTGAATAAAGAGATACGGTTTCAATGGATTCCCGGACATTCAAATAGAAAAGGGGATGAGAAAGCGGATGAAGTAGAAAGATTGGCATTAAGTATGGCACCAAAACCCCAAATGGTGAAAATTATAACATCTAGCATAATAAAATTAAACAAATGCATAACAATATTTGGAGGAAAGACTTGAAAGGATCTCTGGCAGGTAGATATGTTTACATCATAAAACCAGAATCTAATGATTTTTGAATATACAACATCGACAGACAGACCTAGAGAAAGAACAGAGGGTATTATAACAGAACAGTACTTACACAGATTCAACTTGACTGATTCCCACTTGAGCAAAAGATGTAGTTTCAGAATAAAAACACTTGAGCACATATTTACTGAAGTATACACACTACAAGAATTCTACAAAACAAACTGAAGGAACATTATCGAAAATTCAATCAGGAGGAGAAAATAAGAACTATACTGATTACAAAAAGATAATTTCACATCATAAAGTACATAAAAAAATTACTTTATTAACATTAAAAAATTACAAGTATTAAAGCCTCAGTACCATAAATTTCTTTTTCCTTTTTTTAAACTTAAATAATTCATTTAGATATCTGTATCTTAGTTTTCTGCATAATGGCCAATAGGCCAATAAATAAAGTTGATATATGAACATCGGTAATGCTCTGTCATTTTTTCAACTTAACAAACATGTTAAGTTTTTTTTACCGTTTGATTTTTTTTCTCCAATTACTCAGCTAGTAGGCTATTGACTATTTCTTGGTGTTTACCAACGATTCTACATTTTATTGGAATCCCGAAATAGCAAATTATGTTGCTTATTACTTTGATAAATTATTGCCTGTATTTACAGAGTGATGCATGGAACAACATTCATTGAGTTATATAGATTGACTGAGAGTGTAGAAGTGGATGAGGAGGAAAAACTTTAAAAAAATTAATCTTATTCTGGGACTGAATAACCTTCAACAGAGGAAATTTTATCTTTTTTTAATGACAATAAAAAAGGAAGTTCCATCATTCAGCAAAAATAACATCAAGCAGTTTCACCAACTAAAAGAGTTACTTCTGTAGACCAAGATATGCATGATGTTACACAACTATCTATTAAGAGAACTGGATGAACATAAAGAACTAACTCAACCAATATAGATCAAACAGAAATATGACATTGGACAAATGGTTCATATCTATACTATATGCTACTTCCATGTTCAGTTTACTCAGATTGACCTGATGTTCTGGTTTTGTCTCAATAATTCCATTTTTTTTTTTTGTTATCGCAATGTTTCAGAAGATTTTCTCACAACAGTAAAATATTTCAGTTTTGTAAAGATACATTTATGTTGTAAATTAACAATTTTTGAAAACAACGTTGTCGTATGATACAAACTAAATTTTGTATAGCATGAACCAACCTAAACTACAAAACCATTAGAAGCAAATGGTTTAGGCTCTAAAGATGCTGATATTATAAATCACAGTGAGAATCTATAAAATTTTTCAATGCTTTTTTTTTTAATGAATATATTATATAGTAAATGCTCCATTCTTTATAGACTGTAATGTAAATATGGTACATTGGATCTGTAATATAAATGTTCATAAATAAACTGATGTTGAAACCTCCATTAAATTATCTTTGATCATGATAAATGCTTAACAAAATTAGACTTAATAAAAATAGACCTTTTTTAAATGAATTTAGCATGTAAAAAATATAATGCAGACAGACACTTTCTAGAGATAACTTTTTTCAGAAGATTTATGTTAATTCCATTTTAGTTACCAATGGAATACTTATAAATATTGTTTAAAACTATTTATTATAAACATTTTTTTGATTAAATTTTAAAATTAGTTTATTTTTTACCAACAACAAAGATATATTCAATATATATTCAAATAGATATACATATTAGTTATATTGTTTTAATGTCATTTTCTGCTTAAAAAATAAACTACTTCAAATTACCATACATAATATTTTGTTTTGTTTTGTACATCTCAATCAGACATTTATAAATTTCATAAATGAAAAAAAGAGAAGGAAAAAAAAACAATGTTAGTTAAAAATTAAGGATTATGTGTACAAACTGTAAATTTCGTATTTAAAAAAATTATCTTTAGTATAATTTTTAATTTATGAAATGGGCAAAAAGAATAAACCAGTTGGACTACTAGAAAATAATAGGTCTAGTTGTTATATACTATCAGGCCTTTTAGTATTATTAAGTAATTTAGGCTATCATTCACAATAAATACTTTAAAGAAAAACACAACAAAATACAACAAAATGTGCTTAAGCATCAATACATTGGTACAATTAAGCCATATTTTAACAAACAAATAATAATTTAAAAAATATTTGGGCACTTCGCCCAATCTTGCAACTTCTTGCACTCCCAGTAGCCACCTTTGTAGATATGAGCAATTGTGCTGGTGATAGGTTCCATTTCTTTTCTAAACCAGATCGGTTCATAGGGAGGGTATGGAGATCCTGCAAGTAAAAACATAAAAATTTAGAGGAGGAAAACTGTAGTAAACAGGTGCCCAACTCAGATTTGTTAACACTTTGAAGCCTAACTCTCTAACGCGCTGCTTTCCTACTGTGCCTGGGGGTTTTGGACATGTTTTTTTAAAAAATGTGGTATTTGTTATATTCATCATATATGACTTATTATATATCATTTTAAACCTAAAGAAATTACCTTTTTAAATATATATACATGTAAATAGATATTTTACTCACAGTCAACACTCCTTAGTCTTGAGAAAGGGTAAAATACATACACAAACAAAAATAGCTACACAGCACTTTACTAAACATAATTGGCCTTTGTATGATACCGTTTGAAACATTCAGGTACACAAAGGGGTACTGAACATTCTGGGCACCACCATAACTCAAAAAGTATTTATTACTCAAGACAAACAACAAACAAACTTAACGAATCTTGATTACTCAGTCACTAACTTTGAACTAAACAAACGTCTGCTACGTTCCTCGTAGACGTGTTACGTTGCCTAGCATCAGCTTTATAATATTTATATTTAGTCCATATCAACAGCACAGACTATTCGAAAATCAAAGACATGCAAAGATAAATAACCAATTAGCTAAGCAAAAGTGCCGAAACCCGATTATATGCCGACATCGCGATCGTATAGAATTATTTAGCGCAGCCCGATGTATACTGCCCGACCTATACTCGGGCTTAGGCTTCAAAGTGTTAAAAACTAAACACATCCTTCTGCAATGATTGATTTAATAAATAAACTATCGACATTACTCGAAAATAAATCATTTCAAACTGTTATATTTTTGGACCTCTCTAAAGCTTTTGACAGTGTAAAATTTGATATTCTATTGGATAAATTAAACACATATAGAAATTGAACCTTATCTCAAGGACCACGCTCAGTTTGTTGAAATTTGTTATAGTAACAAAAATGGTCTTAAACCAACCGCTACTTCTAGTACACAAAAAATATTTACTGGTGTACTTCAAAGATCTGTATCTTCACTCGACTATTGGACATGGTGATATAATTATGTTTGCTGATGATAACTACTATAATTTTTGTTAGTAAACTCTAAGATCATGAATTTACATTTTTCTCAGTGACTTCAACATATTAAACTTTTATTAAAGTAAAAAAATAAAAGAGTAAAGCATGTGGTAAACTCAAACAATTTAGTATATAGGGACAGTTATGTTTATAAAGTCGAAGTCATTTAAGTGGTCTAGTGACGACATATTATTTTTTCGTCAAATAAACATACATATTCGTAATCATAATAACATCTAGTTTTATTTGATACACCACACATAATATTTCAAAAAATAAAATATTCCATCTCAATAGCTTTGGCCCTTTAACATCAAGGTGATTTTACCGCTATGTTTTTCCTATATGTTGGACAATACAAAGAATATAAATGCAAAGTTTGAAATATATACATACAATTTATCGTCTTGTCTGTGTAGACAGGTTACAACTTATAGATAAACAGACACGCGTGTGAAATTATATTTTTTAAAAAAATGTTATTTATTTATTGCAGAAAACATTTCTTACAGAAACAGGTATACATTGTAAATCTCAATATACATTATATTTGTTCCAACTTAAAATTATGACAACAATATTATCTTAATTTAACAAACATTTTATAGTTCAAGCAATTTGCCTAATTATTAATTTTAAAATGGGCTTAAAAATTATGAATTACGTTATAACAAACTTTAGTTATGATTTCTCCTGTAATTTAATTTCTAAAATGTAAGAACTATAAGCATTTGACCTAGACATATATTTATTTCACAATATACCTTTCAAGAGAAACAGGTGCAGTATCATTAAAATCAAAAAACTTACATTACAAAAATATATATTTTAAAGAAAATTATTAAAATATTTATCTACACTAATCATTTTCAGAACTTGTTTCTTTATAACATTTTTAAGCACTGCATGTCCAAGAGTTTTTTATATTTGTGCCAAACATTTTTAATCCAGTTATGTTTAATAGTCCCTGTGGACTATTTCAAACAACTTTAGACGATGGCATGGAAATCTGTAATTTTCTTTTCATCTGGTGCTATATCAGTGGTTATAATTGTTCTTTAAAAAAGTATTCTTTACTTTTGTGACCTCAGACCAAAGTTTCATACACATAAAGCCCTGGCAGCGTAAATAGATTACAATCCATAAAAAGGGTCCTGCACCTTATTTTTCTGTCTACCCCGTAATAGTTCTTAGAATTTGTTTTATTATGAATACTTTGTGTAAACCTAAGTAGCATTTCCCCACATAACAATGCTATTACTTAACATACTTAAGTATGTTAAGTATTACTTAAAAAGGATTCAATATAAGCATGGTAAACCACCAAACATGACTGTCAGGGAACACCATACCTCAAAACTGACAAAGCATAAACCATTGATCTCAACATCTTATTATGTTTTCTAAAGGACAGATCCATGTTAAATATTCATCAATATAAACACCCAAAAACTTGTGACAATTCACACAATTCTAAATTTATTTACAATGTCTTTACCATTTTTTCGATTTAAAATGGATTATTTCAGTTTTATTTGTATTTAAAAGAATCAAGAATCTAAATTTTCCAATAATTTGTTTACTACATCATTAAATTTTTTAATACAGTTTTGTTTGGTGGCTGCTGTGTGTGGTATCATCTACAAATAATATTATTTCCAAATTTGTTGCCTGTGAAAGATCATTAATATAAATTAAAAATAATGATGGTTCCAGTATACATCCTTGAGGTACCCCAAATTTTACACGATCCCAGTTTCACGAAAATTTTGCATTCCCTCTATAAATAATTGTTCTTTGACTTAAATTCTGTAAACAAAACTTTATTATAGAAAAACATTTCCCATTTATACCGTATATTTTCAATTTCTCGAGCAGTAAAATATGATCCACACAATCAAAAGCTTTAGACAGATCACCAAAGATACGAGCTGCGAGGATTGACTCATCCAAAGAACCTGCAATTTCATTACAAAGTGTATGAAGGCATCTTGCGTACCTAATCCCTTTATAAAGCCAATTGAAAAGGATATAGTACCTTATTTGAATACAAATAATGACCCAGTCTAGCGATTACAGTTGATATATGAATATTTCAAATTTGGGCCCATTATTTAATCCTGGAAGTGATAACAGCCACACTACAACTTTTCCGTCATGCAAGTGGCAAAGGACTACAACACACTATGCACAACATACATTTTACAATTCAACATTTTGTCCACTAAAAGTAATCCAACCGCAATAAATTTTGCATCAATGTAAAGCTAATGATCTGAACTTTCATTTTCATATAACTAAAATACCAAATATAGTAATATATTACATGATTACAATCGATTATTATGCCTTGCCACGTCACTTTGAAACATCAAACTCAGACGAAGCAGTTGACAAAATAGGTCATTTTGGTCTATTTTTTTCAAATAAGTAATTCTGTTCTATCAAATTGGCATTCACACTATTTTAAGGGTTGTTTTCTTCTCTTTAGATCTACGCTTTCAAAATTATCGTCACTATCAAAGATTCAGAGTTTTCTATGGATGTACCAAGTGTCACTGAAATAGAGTTGGAACTGGTATTTTTTAATGACATCATAAGTTGCCAAATATCGATTAGTAATATTTAGATTTCCTTAACCAAAACACTAAAGTTCTGAAATATTTCCTAAACACTGTTCCTTTCTCAATCAGTAGAGAGTATAGAAAGAAGACTCAATTGTTGTAATCTAGTGTTTAAACCACAAATTTTTTATATTAAAAATTTATTAATTATTTATATTAAAAATTTAAGCTGTTGGGGAGAGGATAAAGGATGATTTATCTAAGATTAAGGTTAGGGGTTTTTCTAGATTTTTATGACCCATTGATGAGACAGTTCCCATCTTCTAAGTTCTGAGGAGTTATATTCTAGAGAGAGTGATTTTATAATTTTTGTCATGAACCAGTCATCAAAAGTGACAACGTTGTGAATTGTTGCATATTGTGCAGTTGGTTTTTCTATATCCATGACTTTTAAATCATATCTATGTTAGGTTGTCTGTCGTTAGGCCAATATATTGAGCTGGGCAAAACCTGCACTGTAGTTAGTAGACAACATTTTTTGTTGTACATGTGTGATGACCTTTAATTTAAAATTCTTTTTTACTGGAGAAACTATTGAAGTTGTTGGAGATAAGACATATTTTGCAGCTTGGCCCTCAACCAAGTAGTATTGCATGGAAAACAACCGTGGGGAAGGTTAGGTTGTTTAGGTGTATTGGTATCCGGAAGCTTGGGGGTGAACTAGTATGTGTTTCAGATTTGTGGGATGTTTAAACAAGACTTTGGGAGGTTCTGTGAGAAGATTCTTGGTATAGTTGAAAGCTTGTAGAATTGTGAATCCTTCCTTCAGTATGTTGTTTTTAATCTCTGTAGGCTGGGTGATGTAAGCATTAAACACTTAGCAATAAGGAGTAAGCACAGAGCATAAGTACTCAACACATAATAATTACTTAACAGTTAGTATTAAACACCTAACAATAAGGACCAAACATAAACCTATACGACTATACGACCTAACCTAAACTGTTTTCTTACTTATTCTTGAACCCGAAAACGATAGATTTACCCCTGTGGACCGTCCCCAACTTCTTTTGGTCAGCCGGGAACCCCTGGTAAAAATCCAGAAGCTCTCAGCTGGCTGGAGACTGCATCCATGTGGGCCGAAATTAGTCAGGATGGCGCCAAGGACGCGGTCTCGGGCGATAATTAAACAACACGCAATTCAGTGTTTAAAATGACTTTGAGTTTTACTTCAGAATGATTATAGAATTACAATGTTTCAAAAATTGGAAAAGACATGACGATTACAGCGGCCGCGCGTTGCCTAAAATGGCCCGACTCTGCTCTCTCGCGGAGCGGGCTGTATCTTGGGGTATCTCGAGCCGGACTGCGAACCCAAGCCGCACAGCTTCGGACTGCGTTCCCCCCCCCTTATTAAGTGATTACGCTAACTCAACAGAATTGGTCTACCTCTTCTTGTCTATTCATTTGGCAATTATTATTATTAATTATTTATTATTTTTTTATGGTGTGCCCCTTGGCTGGGCCACACCCCAACAAAATCCCTAGGCTTGTTTTCAGGATAAAATTTACACAAAAATCAAGTGCTAGCTAAATCACATTTTCAAACCCAAAAACGGTAGATTTACCCATTTCAATAAAATTGCTATGCCTGTTTCCAAGATAAAATTTACACAAAAATCAAGCATTGCTAATTTAATGGAGCTTCTGAACTTTACACATAGAAACATACTTGACTCTTATAGTCTACAATTGGTGTAATCAATATGTACACGCATTTTTAATTATAAATAATAGTTATAAAAAAGAAGAACATGACCATTTAATAATAACTGAATGTAAAAGTTTATCGTTAAAAGAGACAATTTTAAAAGTTTTAATGATATAACCAAAAATGATAGATTCATCAAATTTCTAAGTTTCACAAATAAAATTTACAAACCTACAATAATTGCTCGATTAAAAAATATTTTGATATATTTCTTTATACATTTCTTGTTTTGTCTTTAATGTGTATTATGTGATGATGGCACCTAAATGGCGAAAAGCTTTATATAAAAAGTAAATATTGCTAAATATGTCTATTTCTATCATCATTTTTTTTTTTACCAAGTAATAAACAAGATATAATTTGTACTGTACAATCTACAATTTTTAGGGAGTTAGTGACTTTTTGTTTGGGGTAAGTTTGAAAAAAACTGTATAAAGATCTTAACACTAAATTTTAAGAAACAGAAAATTCTGAATTTGATGTTTTATGTTTGTGAATTTAAACTCACAAATAATTATAAACTAAGTTTATATAACATTATAAGAAATAACCTACCATCAGATGCTGCTATCTCTGCACTACATTCTCGCTGCCGTCTCGATGCTCGCTGCTTTTCTTCCAACTGCTGTTTTATAGCATTTGCTTCTTGCCACTTCCCTTCTTCCATTAACCTCTGGTCAGGTCGTAATCTTGAATCAGTAGGTGCTATACCCACCTCCATTTCATTTAGTTGACATGCAAGCAATGTAAAATTGTAATAGAGATGACTATCAGGCCTATAACATTAAATTAATAATATAATGTATTTCCACATTCAAATGTTGCTAATAATTAAGTCTTAAATTTATTTTAGATAATAAAATAAATAAAACAAAAGTGTTCAAATGAATAATTATCAATGTTTATGTGATTAAATTCAAGGAGTTGGAAAAACATGTTAATAGATAAGAAATGTTCAATTTTTACTTTTTCATATACAAATAGTATAGAGAAAGTTATGGGATGGGTAAAAAATATGATGTAGAATATTTTGTCAATATATCCGTTACAGAGATACAGAGTCAAAAAAGTGGTTTTTAGAATGATGTTTGTGTGTCGTCTGTACAGTGCTTAATCAAATTTGGTATGTGGACATACTCGGGATATTTGTATTTTAATTTTTTTCGATATATTAAAAATTTGGAAGTAGCTGCCATAACGGAAAAAGCATAAAATTACAATTTTATAAAAATTGGGTAAAACAATTTGATTTTTGTTCAAGTGTAGATAATACTAAAGACCCAAACGGAATGTACTGCTCGCCATCTCTAAAATAATGATTATTCGTGAGTTATTGGTAAAATAAAGGCCATGGAGCTGTTATAAGAGACGTAATTTTTCAAAGTTGTATCAACCGATTTAGCTCAAATTTTAGTGAAATGTGAAGATTAATTGACCAAACCTGTGTTCAAAATCACAAGTAAAAAAAAATTACGTTTCAGGAATAATTGGCAAAAAACTAAAATGGACCTCGACTTTTGTCATTAATAGTTTAATTTTAATGAAATACGATTTACGCTGAGGACACGTTTATAGTACAAACTAATCAAGCTTTGGTCCTATTTAAATATATGAATATTTTTTGAAAGACCCAGTCCTTGGTTTACTTTCACTTTTGAGTGTCAAGTACTGAACTGATATTTTTGGTGATGAATACTTTTTATTTGGTTTTGGGGATGGGTGAGTGAGAAAGTATGTGCAATGTTTTTGCACAGTTTATTATAAAATACATCACTACAACCAAAATTGACATACAAATAATGTAATTAAAATTTAATTTTCAAAATAATATAAACAAACTTTTTTCAAAAACTGATAAAGCTACGCCAGTTTCTATAATCAAGAAGTATTCACATTCTTGTTTTCTAAAGAGCCATAAATGAAAATTCTGAGGGGGAAAAAAACATTAGGTGGTAGCAGTAAGACAGTTCTATATTTTGTTCACCATATGGTAAATAATGATCAAACATCATTATTTGTATTGTTTGTGTATGATAATTTCGGTAATTATGCATTGTAGCTCATCCTAGATTTTTGTAGGCCTAGCTAAAAATCATGGAAACTTAAACTATTTACTTTGTTTGTCATTAATTAGATATTTTTTAACAACACGAAACAATTTTTAAGTCTCTAAATCTATTAATATTGAAGAAATTGACAGTTTTAGATACAAGCAATTAAATTGGGTTATGACGAATGTGTACATTAGTCCTTATGAGTATGTTAATCAGGTTAGAGGAGGTTTCAGTGCTCATGTAATATAATGTTCATGTAATGACAATGTTGTTCAAGTTAGTGAATGCATTACCAGTTTATTTTAAATGCTGTATGTTATATTAGTAGTGTAAATTATGGCGTGCGAACAGTGTAAGCTATTTCTTTTGTGGGTGAGTTCGTTGAATCTGACATTGAAGAGTTATACATGCGTTATAACATTTTAAACAAAGAAATATGTTGTGTAAAGTGTAAATCAAATGTAGTGTTGAGAAATTGGTACTTTCAATGTTTTAATAAGGTTAGAGTATACACACATAAATCACAAAGATGTGGTTGGCAGACAAGTTTCTGCTAAAGAGTGAAGCTTTGTAGGAAATTCGCGATTGCCGAACAAAACACTGTTTAGTTGCTTGATATAATTGTGCCTTTTGTTACCCCCCCCCCCCACCAATCTCTTTTGCAAACTCGCCTGCATCTTTCCCCACAAACAATTGTAGATTGGTATTCATTTGTACGAGAAGTATATATAAATGATACCATCAGCAATTCTGTTAAAATCGGAGGACCTGGTGAGGTTGTTGAAATTGATGAGGCTCAGTTTGGCAAAAGGAAGTATAATCGCGGTCGTAAAGTGAAGGGGAACTGGATACTCTGCAGTGTCCAATGGAAGAAAGAAAGAATCCACCATTTCTTACTCGCGGCTGTGAAATTATATCCACCTAAATATTAAGGTAAGACACAATATTGCAACATATATTTATTTAAGATGTTAACTATTAATGTTTATATTAGGTCTGAGAAGGTATATATATAGTTACCTTCTCAAACATTAGTCCTACTTTAGGTCCGGCTAGGTAACTATATATATTGAAACAAGTCAAAATGATATAAATATAAAGTTTTAAATAAATCATTTTATATCAGAAATGTAATGTAAATAAAAATGTTTGAATACGACAACGCCTAGCGGCAGACTCGCGAATTATGTTATAAATTAAGTAAGCCTAAATTAACAAATTCCCGAACGAATAGAAATAACTTAATACCACTACGTTTTACCTAAACCTAGACTATATAAATTAAAGGCCTAAACATCTCAGTTATCTAATAAAAGTAACAAAACGGCAGTAGAAAGTCAAAAAGAAACTTTTAGAAGCAAAATTTTCCAACACAGATATGTCCGCCGCCTTAGAATAATAGCGTCAGAAATTGAAATAGTAATAAAACCATGATAGCTACGACCAAATAAACTTGGCCTATGGAAGAAACAGTTATTTCTACATAAAATTTGTCACCTGAATTAATATCAAAAACCTCAGAATAATTAGGTATTTACATAAATACGACAAAAGTTCGAAATTCAAAGATGGCTGGCTAGATCCGTGTTGGACACATATTTTAGAACGATCCAGTCACGTGATCAAAACAGTTTTTAAAAAAATAATAAATGATATAAGCGGGAATTTTAACCAACTTTAGATTGTGACCAAGATAATTGTATTTAGTTGTAAGATAACTTTAAATAAAAATAAAAAAGAAGTTATTTGGATCCCTATAGCATGTCTTCAACATCAAATTTAATTAAAAGTAGAGTCAGTAATTATTAATGAAGTTATTAACAACTTTTGTCTTGTAAATTAGGGTCATATACATTTCAATTGTGTTACAAATCCAAAACATGATCGGAAAAGAAAGTGTATAAAAGTGAATCTCTTTGTAGAGCCTAACAATGGATTTTGGAGTTGTCAGTCGGAAACTCATATAGGCAATACCTATTTAAGTTTGGCTAATGCCTGAAACAATATCAATTTCCTCCAGTATTTATATTACAAAAGGATGCAAATATCTGCTCCAACCGTTAATAAAAAATGTGATATCTTAGACACAGGCATATTATAAAAATACTATATGGAAATGAAATTTAAAAAGAAAACAATAAATTTTTTTATATTTTTTTTAATGTACTCGTTGGGTATTGAAATAGCAAAGTAAGAAGGGCCACTCCCTGAAATAGAACTAGAAAAGACAAGTTGTAACTGTAGAATTGTACAGTTCAAGACTTGAAGTACAGTGAAGGGTGTGTTGGCATTACATTTGTTGCCCGGTAATGCTTGTATGTATATCCATCACACAAACATCCCTTCAAATATTTTGGGAAAATATCTCCAGTCAGTGCAGCCCCACAGTCAAGAACAGAACTTTTGCATCTAATGGGTAAGGGATTGCTGACAGAATAATAATAATAAAAGTAATTAACAGACAATACTTACGGTGGATCCTTTCGTTGCCAGATTTCCGTATAGTTCCCCGTTTTATAACTAGGATTATCAGGTGATCCATCTGTTTCAATAACTTGGGCCTTACTCATTTGACCGTCCCAAGTTCCTTTTACAACCCACCTTACAACACCACTTTTGTCCATTACACAACCTGTCACCTAACAAAAAAAAATTCTAATATACAAGAGTGATATTGTAATAGTCTAGATTGAAATTGATAACATAACAAATTCAATATATTTGTGTATATAAATAAATATAATATGTCTAAAAAGACTCAAAAAGCTTATGATTTCCTTACAAAATATATAATATATTATAGATTAATTATTGAACGACAGTTTTGAAAATTATAATAAATTTATTTTGTTATTATTTAATGAAAATGTATATATTTTTTTTCATTTAATATATTTCACTTCAATGATATTTACAATGAATTGAACTTACAAGTGATACACTTATGTACACGGACAACTATTGTTGTGTTTTTATACAGAAATAAAAATGATTAAAATTGGTGTTTTCTGTGCAATTGAATTCTACCCTTCCACTCATGTCAATCATTGTTTATATAAAAGTCTCTTTCAGTTTGGAAAGAAATGAATTTCACTGAAAAAAATCTTGTGTCCTTGGTGGGATTTAACCTACAACCTTAGTTTCTCTTGATCAGCAAACAATTTATACTTCATTGATACCGGGCTTCAATGAAATAAGGTCAAGTTAGGTTAGATTAGCCTCGGATTATCTCAGAACAATATTACAGCTGGAAGGTCTCAAAAATGTGCTCCGAAAAAAAAAGATTTATCCGATTATTTTAAACAAATTAATCCTTATCAGTTTAAAAGAAGGTTAAAAGCATTAGTCTATATTGCTTAAATTTTAAAGTATCTTAATTCTTTTAGAACTGAAAGTAACAATTAATCTAAAACAATATCACCCAATATAAAATCATATTTTATACAGCTACAGCATTTTATTAAATTACAGCATTTAAGTAAATGTCAATTTAAGCTAGGTAAACCTTAAAAATTATAATAAATTAAGACGAATATATACAGTTTTTATTTTGAACGATAGACTTCCACAGTCACAAACATCATTATGATCTTGTTCTTCGGGGTTCGACCGCGTCAATATTGTCTGCACGTTGAGTACAGCCTTGAGATTTGTACGTTGACATTTGTTAAGCCTTGAGAATGGACATCTGTAAAGTGCCCGAAATGTCGGCTGTACTCAACGTGCAGACAATATTGACGCGGTCGAACCCCGAAGAACAAGATCATAATGATATATAGTTTTTGTTTAACATTTAATTTTCTTAATTTAATAGAAATTTTAAGGTTTACCTAACTTAAATTGACATTTACTTAAATGCTGTAATTTACTTCTCTTCCTGAATCTCCTACTCCTATTGCCTTCGGGCAAACCTTTCCCCAGACCAAAAGTCTGCACTACTGGGTGATCAGACAAGCACCATTAAATATATTTACTCTGATATTTAGAATGCAGTAATTGCTTACCTTTCTTTGAACATCCCTAGTAAAATAACTATAAGGTATATAAGTAAGATGACATTTTGATCCATCTTTATGGTTAATTATGTCCATATCTCCATGCTGATCAACCCAAAGTTTGCCTACTATAATGTTATGTACAGTTGTTGTAACTTTCCTCCATGTGTAATGGTTTCCTGAAAATAATCATGAAAAATTACAACAAAATTTATAGTAATTTAAGCTAAAGTAATAAACTTTCTTGGATAAAAAAACTGAAATATAATTAAGAACAGTTAATAAATAATCATAATTTCATATGTTGTGTAAATAAATTGTACTAACAGTTGGATCTCAACAATACCAACTGTTGTGGAATAATATAAAAATTGCACAGACATATTTATATGATGGCTGATAAATTCAGATACAAATTTTATGATAGCTGATAAATTCAACCAATGAGCTTGCATTAAGTTTTGTTTTAAACTTGGTAAATCGCCTACTGAAACTTTTGCAATGCTTTGAGAAGCTTTTGAAGAACATTCTCTAAACACAACACAGGTTTCTGAGTGGTACGCTCTTTTCAAGGCTGGCAGAATTTCTTTTGAAGATGATCATTGTTCATGATGACCTTACATGAGCAAAACGGATGAAAATGTTGAAAAAATTCTACAATTCATTCATGAAGACCGTCGTCAAACAATCATGATTTGTGTACAAATGTCGGCATAAACTATGCAAGCTGCCAAGAAATTCTAACTGAAAATTTAGACATGCATTGTGTTGCTGCAAAATTCGTTGCTCGGTGAACTAGTTAGGGTCATAACCGGTGATGAAAGCTGGTTTTATGGTTATGATCCAGAAACTAAACAGCAGTCATTACAGTGGAAAATTTCTCGATCAGCGAGACCAAAAAAAGCATGGCAGGCCAGAAGTGCAACAAAACCATGCTCTTCATGTTTTTCAATATCAAAGGTATTGTCCATCACGAGTTCGTGCAACAGCTCACAGGTGTTACAGTGAACTTTTTATTGTGATGTTTTGAGGTGGCTGAGTGAAAATGTGCAACAAAAAATCCCCAAATTGTGGAAAAACCAATTCCAAACCATTAAGCTGCCATCCCATACCCTCTATATTCACCAGATTTAGCCTCCTGTGACACTGCTCTGTTCCCGAAAATGAAAATTCACATTAAAGGTCACCGTTTTGACACTGAAGTAGACATTCAGAAAACGCAGGTGTATGATAGCCTTCAGGAAAATGATTTTTTGGACACTCTTCATGCATGGATAAACGCTGTATTCATTGCATCAATTCGCACAAAGCGACTATTTTGAAGGAGATGAGAGCCATTATAGGCCTAGGAGAGCAAAACAAAATTAATAGACCTAGTCCGGGAACTTTCTGATAGCACCTCGTATTACACAAATATTTAGATCCAAAGAAAAATATATGTTCAATCCTATTATGAACTTTTCATTATGATAAATAATTATTGCTTGATTTTACAAATTGGAATAAAAAGATACCTTAATTAAAGCATAAAACATAAGTTCCCCCACATGAATGTGTAACTCAAAAGATAAGGCTTTAGTGTTCTGTGAAAGAGCAAACCTAGAAAATGTTACGGTGGGAGGGGGGACTAGTAGCCCTTGAACTTTTTTACATTTATATTTCTTTTCAGTCAGACAGGTCCACCTCACCTAAAAAAACTTGTCATATAAATGCATTACTTTATCTCCTATGTATAGTATAAAGTAATGTATTTATGTTTTATAGCATAATAAGTGTAAATTGCTTAACTTTTGTTTGATAAGACTTCTTGACTGAAGTAAACAGAATTGTTTTCATAATCGGTTTAATATTATTTTAACTTATTTGACAATTGGAAATAATTAAGTATTGTCAAACTTTAAATCATATTGTCTTGTTTTTAAATATTTTGATACGGATTTTCTTCGTTTTCTTCTATTTTTTAAAAATTAGAAAAGAAAAAATGGATGTTAATTGTACGACATTGATCTATAGAAGAAAACAGGCTTTTTTTCTTCATAATCAGTGTATATTTATTACAATTAATTAAAATTATGTAAGTTGATTTAGTTAATTTTTGTAATTAAAACACTAATAAAAAATGGTGTTAGTTGAGAAACAATATAACAAAAAATGTTCACAAAAAGTAGAGACGGAGACAGGACTCACTTAAATTATCCTGTATAACATCTTTTAGAAAATATAACAAGAGTTCTTTTTTAAAGTCTTGTAGTTTTGTTTCAATTCTGTAAAGATAACAAAAGAATAACATAATGTGATAAAGGATGTGAAGTTTTGGCTTTGATGCTTCATTCATAGACAGAATAAACAAGTCTGACCTTTATACCTTTTGGATCTTTCTTATCACTATGCCTGTGTTCATTGTCTCTGTAACATTTAACAGTTGAAATGACAAGGACTACTGAATATCAAGTTCTATGATATCCCCCCCCGGCTTGTAATGAAAAAAGAGAGAATTGAGGGAGAGGAGTTTTGCTGCTTAGTAACAGAAATATTGTCCATCATAACCCCCTCCATTTTTCATCAATTCTGACAAGAAATATATGTACATATTTTATATAATTTACAAATTTTATTTATTCATTTTTGTCATGTTAAATCCAATTTTATTTCATAGAAGGATCACAGATTAAATTCATTATAATAGCACATAACTATGTTCCAATTTGTCAATGCAAAGAAACAATTTTACTATCCATTACATAGCTAGTTCACTCCACTCTCGTTATACTGCCATACCGTATCCCCTGTCCTTCTAGTATAGGAATTTGTATAGAATCATTCATAGCTTCTTCTCCTCTCGCTATTCCCTTCCTAGAGTATTGGAATAGGGAATGGGAGGTATCTGTGACAAAGGATTGGTATTGTGAGTACTTGGTCAATTCTGGTATCGGCTCACCCCTAGTTTTCATAACGCAAATTAATTAACTTTAAATTACTAGAAATGTTAGACTAGTAATTCTATTGTTTTGAAGGTACAAAAGCAAAACCTTCATTGGAAAATGCATGTATACTGATTACGTTTTCATAGTGCAATTAGTCCATTCATTATTAAATGAATATCTAAATAATTATTTTGTTCACATTTCTTTTAAAGTTAAATGCAATTCCCTGTGGAAGTGAATTATTCATTATTTACAAAATAAATAAATTCAATTAGGTAATTTTATACATAAATCTGAGCAAGAGCAGAAAATAGGTTAAATTTGGCTACTAAATATTTGATCAAAGGCTTACATAATATTTTGTTGATAAGACAAAAATAGTAGTCTAATTAAAATTGGTAAAATATTGAAAAGTAGAGAATAAGAAGTTTGGTTTCTAATTTGACAATCCTCAATTATTTTCTATTACGAAAGAAAATTTTTTTTAAATAATAATTTCTGAAAAAAAAAAAGAAGTTTCTTCAGTTATGTAATTAGTTGTTTTTACAAATCATGATCACACAACTATCATCAGAACTGAATCATAAAGTTGGTCATAAACTGTACCTATCAGTAGCGAAGTCTCCATATAAGCAGTTTAAGCAGTGCTTACAATTTAAAATTCGGAATAAATAATAAATTGCTAAATAAAAGTATAGAAATATTTTTATTTTAATAAATATTTTACAAGAATAGAGAGATACAGGATTAGTTTTGCAACACATATCACTACTGTAACTACAATATTCTTTGCTTATAACATTCTGACTAAAAGTCATTGACCTCTCAACCTAATACAGTAGAAGCTCTTTTAACCGGCACGGTCGGGACCAGGTCCATGCCGGATATCCGATTTTGCCGGAAAATCGAACGTATCTAGTTGTTAACCCTCCAAGTGCTAAGAGTCGCGATCGCGATCTAATTAAACAAGGTTTGCTAAAATCGATATACCAAGGGTAACTTTTATCCAAACTATATGTATTTTATATAGTAACTCTGAGTAAAAGACGCTCTATTCATTTTGCACAATTTTATCGATGGTTATAAGAAAAATCAATGTTAGTGAAAATCAATACCGGCAGTGAATTGTTGTTTAGTGTTTTTGTCTATATTATGTTAGTAAATACAATTTTTTTTATGATTATTTAGTGTATCAGTAGTGTTTTTAGTGTAGTATTACACATATAATAATGAGTGAACTTGGCAACAATTCAAGTGATATTCATAACTGTTTGTGTGAAAGTAATACCGCTAGTGATGAAAGCGGTAACTCTGATGTAGGAATCAAAATGTTTGTTTCTTTTTTTTTTGTGTGTATTACATATTTTATAATAACTAATTTTATTATTGTTGTATGTATAAATATTTACAACAATGTTGACATTATGAAGAAAGTAAAGTGTTACTTATGAAGCAGACAAACACTGGATGACTAAGAAAACGGCGCACGTAGTCACTGCACTGGCGGGAAATGTCAGTTGAGGCCTGTCAGCCGCCCGAACATAACCGGAAAAAACCGACTGTGAGTGGCTTGGCTGATGCCGGTTAGTAGAAATTGCCGGTTGTTAGAATGCCGGTTAAAAGAGCTTCTACTGTATGTGTTGAAACACTTTCTCTCCTCCAACTCCACAGCACACAGAGCCTTTGTAAGCATCTTTCAGTTGGTTACTAGCTATCTCGCCTAACCAACTTTAGTTAGTCTTATAGTTGGTTTGTGCTTTGTGTTTTCGGTTGGGATTTTATTTACTGCTTGGTTGCCACGAGTTTGTCGACTGAACCAATAGTCTGCATCAAGTGATTGCAAATGCGTAATTGAGGATTTGTTTATGAAACCATTTAGTGAGGATTTTTATTTTGATAAATTTAATATAGTAACTAAGGGATGACTGATACCAATAATTGGTTCTTTAACTTGTACAACAAAAATGTGTTTGCAATACTTAATACCAGAGAATTATGAAGCCATACCATGGTTATATGGGTGTAAAGAAAAAGCAAAATTATATTGTTGGACCTGTATCCTTTTTTTCAAAAGATAAAAACGTATGGAATAGTTCAGGCAAAAATAAATAATGTGCTTGACTTGTGAGATGATATTAGATAAAATAAAACTCAAACACAAGATCTCACAAAAATTATGTATACTTAATCAAACGTATTTCAACGACAATTCGCCATCCTCAGTGATACAAGAGTTACAATAACTAAACTATAACTAATACATAAACTTTAAAAAAATTTCAAAGTTTCAATAGCGTTCTTAGTAAATTTTAAAATTGATTTTTGTTACACACAGTATATGGCCCTTCGGTGAGCATTTCTTCGATAATATCTATATATTCAATCTTATCCAAAATAACAAATGCATTACTCTTATCCACTTATAGGTAATATACTTCTTTCTTCTTTAATTCTTTAATAATTCTTCCATAATATTTATTTAATTATGATGTTAATTTTACTTTATAAATAGTTTATTCCTTTTCTTCCAATTTTTTCTTTATATCAGTTCGCACATTTGTTTTTACGTCAAATTTTTCGAATTTTAATGCAGTTTCGACATCCACTAATAAAGTTCCATGATCTTTTTTATTTTCAATATTAAATTTTAGGCCTTTATTCAATAAATTTAATTTATCTCGTTTAAATTCCTTATTACTCCAATTATGCACTTACTTTTGTCTACCAAATTGATCATTATATTTCTCTTTTTCTGATTCGTCTTTATTTCCATATTTCGTTATGCACAATGATCGTAATTTCTTATTTAGGTGTTGAATTTTTACGATATGTTTATGTTTTATTACAGACATCATTTTCCTAAATCGTATATTAAAATCTTCATAACCATATTTATCCATATTTTTAACTAACTTTAGATAAAGTTTAAGAGCTTGAAGTTCTAAATTAGCTTGTTTAGAATATAACAATTTTATTTCAAAATTTCACCACTTCCTTTTTACACTTTCGTCGATTTGTTTAGTAAATTTGTTATTGGTAGTTGATCTCACAAAAATTATGTTTACTTAATGAAACACGTTTCAATGAGAAAAGTCGCCATCCTCAGTGATTCATGAGCTACAATTTCTACAAAAAGCTCATGTATCACTGAGGATGGTGACTTTGTCATTGAAACGCATTTGATTAAGTAAACGTAATTTTTATGAGATCTTGTGTTCAAGTTTTATTCTATCTAATAGTTAAGGTGTTTCTGATTTAAATAATTTAACGAATTTGGAAAAAAAGACGAACACACAAAGCCATATTTTTTCACATCTAGAACTTAAACACTTTGGACAAACTAGGATTGAACATTGCCTTACTGAACAATTTTAAATTAATAAAGAAGACCAAAATGAATTTATCAGGTAAAACAGACATCCCTATTGTTTATACTTTTGATTGACATTACTTGCTACTTGAGTGAAATTGAACATTCTTTTCGTGGCCATGATGAATCTACCGAGTCATCAAATCGAGGGAATTATGTGGGTTGCTAAACTTGTTAAAAAATTACGATGTTGTATGTGAGGATCAAATATACAATTTATTGTTGGAAAATAGTGAATCTAAATGTGAAAGTATGTTAGATATTACAGGTTGTGGTGCAAATAGATTTCAAGTGTAATCGGAGGAATTGCAGCTTGAAGATGAAGAAATGGGGAAAGGTGCTTATGTCCACAATAGGTCTAGTAATTTTCTGTGAACAACTTCAGCAAATCGATAAATATTATATCTAATTATATAAAACTTGCACTGCTTAATTATGAATTTTTACTTACACGATTTAGAGAAGAACATTGAAATTAGTTTATTTTCATGTTAGTGTCTTGAATACCGATTTAGCTGATAAAAATAATTCCATCTATCACTGTATTAGGCCTCTTATAGATATTGTAATTCATAAAAGCAAACACTGATATCTAGGTCACTAATTTTAGTTTAACGTCACTACAACACTAGATTGGTCATTCTGGGACAAAAAGTAGACTTAATCGTAAAACCTAGTCAGAAGGGTTGAAAGGTAGGTGGGAAAGGGTTAAGGAATTATTTGATCCAACTGATTAATTTTTATCTTAAAAATTAGATAGAGAATGTCAATATTGATTACAAGAAATATCAATTGCTCCTGCAACTAAAAAAAATAAATAAATAAAATAATAATAATAAGTAAGTAAATAAATAAAGTATATTAATTATTTTTTCTATTATATTTAAAAGAAAATTACATAATTTTAATATTCTACAAGGTTCATTATTTTCTGCTCCTTGTATAGACAAATAACTTCTCTATACAGGCTCATGTTCATTATACCTATATATACATGTGCTCAGAAACTTAAATACATGTATGGACATATTAAAATATTAAGTTACTTATTTTAATAATTAAAACATTTTTCAGTGCTAGACACATTGTCCAAATAAATTCTAGAACTGTATAGTGCAATGTATATACAAAATCAAAAGATTATAATTATTATATATATTATGTAAAAAATTTGGTTTATTGTATTTTATTATGTAGATATTTTAAAGGACTTATGCTTTGAATGGACAGCTTTCAATTATTGGGAAGAGAGCTGTATCTGAATACTGTAAAGCTATATTCTTTGATCTGTTGAGGTATGTAAAGAGAACAGATAGGTTAGGTAAAGGATTAAAGTTAGTTTATCTAAATGACGTGGAGGGTAGAAATGTGATGGGGTCCCCGCTGCTGGCTACGACTTGTTCGAGACCCAGAGTGGTGCTGCGGGTTCGAACGGTTGTCAGGTTGTCGAGATAGCAGGCAGCGTAAGTGTCTCGAGATAAACTCGGGTGAGAAAATAAAGGCAAACCGATTTAAATATTTAAACTTATATGATTAAATACTTAAGTTACACATACTCTGCTAACTCGAGCTAAAGAATTAGAAGGGTAATAGCAAGAGTATGGAGGTTTAGCACTAATCATGATTCTGGACAGACTCTTGCTCTCCTAGGTCAGGAGCAAGTGCATCCAGACTCAAAAGGTCCCCCCTCTTTATTTTCTAAAATCATGACTGCTGCATTTCTCAATATACCATGTTCAGTGTATAAATAAAGAGCCTTGTTGTACTTTCCTGTTAGAATATGTGAATTCATGTTTAAATTGCATTGAGTTACTATGTAGCCTAATATTAGTCTTGAATATTTACATCTTTCTATAAGGTGCAGGGTACCTGTCACAGAAAAAGTTCTTGAAGCTTAACTACAAGGAGGTAATATAATTAGGGGTGTGTGAGCCTGGGTTTTTTATTTTGAGCTGAGCTCGATCCAAGCCTCGGGTAAATTGAGACGAGCTTGAGCTTTAATCGAGCTCAAGCTTTTACCAAACTCAAGCTTTTACCGAGCTCAAATCTATAATGAGTTCAAGCCTTTAACAAGTTCAAGCTTTAAATGAACTCGAACTTTTATCTACCCATTTAACAAGCTCGAGTTTTTCCTAAAGTTCCGATAAATTTTAGATTGAAATAAATCAATATAATTTCAATCTTTTGTTTTAGAATGGGCAATATGGAGACATCAGTGAAAAGGGAAAGGCGTAGTATCTCTAATTGATAGGAAAAAGACACTTTCAATTTAACAAAATAATACAAATTTCCTTTGGTATGTAATAAGATAACAAACCCGTTTCATTCTCATATTTTCTTATCAATTAAATATTTTATTATAGACAAATATATGGATTTGTGGGTAATTTAGTTAGGGGCAAGGAAAAATCAAGCCGAATAAAATAAAAAGTTTCAGATATAAACAATATTTATTTATAAAATTCACGAATATGTGAGATTACGGTAAACTATTTTATATAAAATTTAAATATATAATATCGAACAAAACAAAAAAAGCCTGAAAGTAAAATCATCGATTTAGGCAACAAGGTGTTATCACAATGGCTAGCGAGCCTAGTAAAAATTAGGTCAAAGAACTTGTAGGCCTTGAACGGATGTTTGTATTCATTCGTTATCAGGTTTATGCGCCTCAATACCAAACATTTTTCTTAAGACGCATTCTCCTGTAATAGGAGAAAATACGGTATACTTCTGACTTGAATAATAGTACTATTAATTCTGATAGTTGTTTGATTATGATTTATAAACAAAAATAACTAGTTTTTTTTTTTTTTTTTTTTTTTTTTTTTTTTTTTTTTTCAGAATTAGTGTAATTTATTATTATTTTCGAAATAAAAAATATTTAAGGATTGTCAAGGTGAAAACCAAACGTCTTTCTATAATTTACAATTTTTAGTTTAGTTTAAAAAACCTAACATAATTTTTCTCTGTTTTAATTAAGTTTCAATTACACGATTATACTTTACCAATTCCAGAGCAACTGCATTGCTAATATTGACAACTACTACTCAATTTGTCAGAAAAAGATTATCGTAGTAAGCTTTGGTACAGGAGAAAGTGTAATAAGGCTTTAAAAAGGAAAAAATATAATAAATCATAATGCGCTTTTATGATTTCAATTATAAACAATCAGAAGGTATTTCTATAAAAATGAAAATTTGCTAACATAAAAATAACGAAATTAATAATAATAAGTAATTCTGTAATTTTTTGGGTTATGCATCACGATATGCATTGTGGATAGGTGATATTTCACTCTTATCAGATTACAATGCAAACAATTGGAAGCTATTTAAATTCTGTTTTATAATTGATGAATTTAATTTGTTGTGTTTTCGAATAAGCAATATTTAAAACATAGAAAAGTTACATTAGGTAAGGTCTTATTCACAATAGATGTGAATGATTTATTATTTATAAAATAATCAATTCGATATAAAGTAGGCCTACATTATTATAATTATAAAAGAAAACTAATAAAACCCAATTTAATATTGAAAAGTAGCAGTCAAAGATGACTCGTTTCCAGATTGACAATACTTTATTATTTAATTGTAAAAGAAATCTATCAATGTCATCTATTAATCAAAAGTGAAGCAATTAATAAGCATTATACTTTTATTTATGAGAAAGTAATGCGTGTCATTTTTTGAGGCAAGATACTTCCATCTGAAAGAAATAATTACATACCAAGGCCAACTAGTTCTTCTTCTTATCTCATTTTCTATGTTATGCTCTTTCACTCAAAAAACAGAACGGTCAATCTTTTAACACACACATGAGTGGGGATAAGCGTGTTTTAAACATCTTTCTATTACAGCTCTTATATAAAAGTATGATTTAATTATGAGAATAAAATTCATACGAAGAGAATAGAACATACATATTTTCACTTGAACTAAATTTATATTTATATGTTTAATAATCAGTTAAACAAATTATAATCCAATTTTGCGTTTGGTGTCATAGTTGTGAGATCTACTCTACGGCAGTAGTTCGCTGAACTATTTTTATCTAATCGATAACAGATCATTAGCTCAAACCTGTTATATACATATGTCACAAAAGTTTCACTATGATCTAATGAATTCCACGAAATTCTGAAAGTTTATGGGAAAACCCATTAGCAATTTCAAAACAGTGTAAAACATCAATATTTCAGAAAACTAGTAGGGATAAAGAATCGGGTTCGAGTGCTAGTAAACCACGATCTTCTGTAAGTTTTTTTTAAAACTCTCAACCAATTTAATTTCAAAACGTAGATATTCAGGAAATCCATATTTTACTGATTGTGAAAAAATCCAGTTTTCTCATCGTATATAGTTTTGTTTTTATTTCTATTTTAACTGCACTCTAAGTATCAAATATAATACTTACTATATATGTATAAGAAGTAAATTATTTGTAAATGCAAATGCGTTTTTTAGCAATCAATAACGAAAAATATTTTTAGAAATCATGCAAATAAGCCACAGACACCTGTGCTTATAGAACGTTAAGCACGAATATGAATGAAATTATGATCTCTCAAGATTCGAACCCGTCCTTTGAGGTTTTATATGATTTATTCCGTTGATGTAAATAAAATCCTGTCACCCAAATAATCTGTATCGACATTCAATAGAAAGTTACAGTAAAGAAGTTTAAGAACAACTAAGTTACACTTCCCCTTGTTATTAGACATAGACTTCTTTGAATAAACAACAAACTCTTCAGTTTATTCTTTGTTAGTCATACATACACTGTGTGCGTTGTTTTTTTAAATCATTTCGTTTCTCATTTTTAAAATCTAAAATATAATAAAATCTTAATGAGAATAAGGTTCATATAACGAAAATTATTTATATGTTACTCATAATATAAATATATTATATCCATTTGGTGATTTCAATCAACGCACATTCTACTCTTCTTCCTCTGTTTATAAACAACCAGAATAGTAGACGTATAAAAATTCCCTCGTATTACGCTATACTAACAACCTGTTCATATCAGTAGTGTCATACAAGCAGTAATTCGGTTTGGTTTATTTTGAAATTTTTTCATTAATGCAGATTATATGTGTTTTTATTTTATATCAAATAATTTACTGCAATACTCAATAGATTTTGCCAATATTTTTTCAATTTCGAGATTTCATATTTCTATTTTATATACAGTAATTTACACCAATTCTTAATTGATAACTTTACTCTTTGGTAATGTTTTTCATAAATTTCTATGATATATATTTTATATAAAGTAATTTACCTAAATTCACACTCAGTAATTTTATGTAAATGTGAATTATATATTTTGTTTTCTCTTTTATTGTATAGGAATGATAAATCTCTGACTGTCCAGATCTATAATGATTTGTTTGTAATCCAATTATGTTTTGTATGGTAATCAATTCTTGTTTTTCAAAAATCATTAATGATGACTTTATAATTTTGTATAGGTTCCCCCTCTGGCGAATACAATATATGTGTTATTTATTTTTTTCATAAGATAATGGAAGCTCAAACTACACAAATTTGACAATGCAAAATAATGTTATACTCTTAATAAAGAAGTCAATTGTATTCATAATCATCCCCCCCTCTCTACTGCATACTCAATGGTCACCATTAGATCTCTCCCCCCACCACCACTGCCTACTCCATGGTCAACAATAGATCTCCCCCCCACTGCCTACTCCATGGTCACCATTAGATCTCCACCCCCCTGCTTACATCATGGTCACCATTAGATCTCCCCCTCTCTCTAGAACTCCTCTATACACTTTTCCTGATTGTTTTCCAGGATCAATTCAACTGCAGATCTTGTATTCAGACCTTTCCACAATGATAGATAGTAGAGGTTTCATTATATTATGTGTTAATTGGATTAATTCGATAAATTAACAAATTTTCTTAGTATTAGAGACTAGCACATAAGAATACCTTAGGAATAAACATAAATTATGCATTTTAACTAAATAATGATTAGGGTAAATTGTCAATTGTATCCTGATTTCCAAGAAAGGTTTTACAATAGTTATACCTATAATAATGCTCTGTGACATTTGATTCGACTTTAAAATCTATGATTCACCTACCACTAGTCACATTATCTAAATATTACTGACTACTGTACTTAATATTATAAAATACTTGTTTACAAATTTTACCTGACTTTGGAAAGGTAAGATGAGCTGTACCTAAAGGAACAACTTGCAGGTACTTTCCTCGAAATTTAGAAGCCATTGTAAACTCCTGCCAACATATCCAGTCTTTGCCTTCACAATACTGAGCTACCATTGGAGGATGGTGAGAGACCTACATTATTTATAAATCAAAATAAATTTTATTAGATAATTTTAAAATAGTAAATACTTTATATAAATGTTGAGCTTGTCTTATGAGATCTTTTAAAATTCAAATAAAACTTGAACACAAATAAGTTTATAAATGAAACATATTTCAATGACAATGTTGCCTTCTTCAGCGGTGGACAATAATCAAACTATAACTAACCTAATACTGTGCCGCACGCTGTATTTATACAGAATGCTAGAGGTGGGGCATGGCCTAAATTTATTGGACAGCTTTCTAAATTGTAAGCCATTAACAAATCTCCTATGTCATGCTAAGTAACCTATGCGACTAATACAATACTGTATTACTAAACTAATATTCATATATAAGTTATACAAAATTTTATTTTACATCAATATAGAACTTTGTATAGGGCCTATTTCACTATTTAAAATTGTATTACAATATTTGTTAATGCAAAAAGTTTCCAAAGCCCCTATCTATTGTATTCAATTGTGTAATTTTTCAAAAATTCAGTGTTTTCTACTTTAAAATAATGTTTTTCTTCTAAACAATGTTTAGTCTTTGCTGATTTATCAGGTTTGTTATATTTTAAGTGGGGAAAATGTTCTTTTCCCACTTAAAAGAACAAGATTAGTCAAGACAAAATTAGGTCTTATCTTGATATTTCTTTTCATTAGGCTTATATATTTCATCGTATATATTATACAGTTTAAATGATAAATTCCTGATTTATCTTGTCCTGAATTCTATTTTTAGATTTTACTAAGATTATTCTCCGCAGACAATTCTACATTTAAATTAGTATATATTTCGCTAATTATTTTTTAATCACATTTGATATTGATGGAGCACAAGTTGTTTGAACCTATCATTGATGGGGCTTACTATTTACAAGTATACATCTAGATTCTTTAGTTGTCTTATATTTAGCTTTTCTTATTATATAATCTATTATTTCTCTTTTATAACCATTAAATAATGCCCTACCATAGATATAATGCAATTATTTTTCGTAATTTTGTGTTTTTCCAGGTACCAATTCAGTCTTAATGATATCATTCTCTCTTGTACTTTTGCTACTCCCTAATCTGAGAGATATATGAGATGTCTTCTGTGGTTTTCTAATCTCAAATTTTAAAATTGGTATTACTGTGGCTTTGGTCCAGTTAGTTGGAAGATTTAGTGTATCATTCTATATCTTGTTGTATATTTCCAACAGTGTTCTCTTGGCTTGGTTTCCGAAGTATTTAGAAATTCTGGGATATCTCATAAGCTCCAGGTTGTTTTTTTATTCTTCAATGTTCTTAGTGCTGTTTCAGCTCTTCCAAAGTGAAATGTTTCCACATTCTTGCAGCTTTCTTCCCCCTGGATGTATTACTCGTTTAACCTTTGAAGGAGTGTGGATGACATATACCATCATCACGTGTAACGCCTAAGCGAGTGATTGTATAAAGCTGAAAGTGACCATTAGAAGTAAAAACAAAAACACTGAAAATTGTTGAAAAATCAATCAAACTATATTACTTATGTTACAAAATCACATATTTGTTAAAAATTGCATTCAAAAAATTGTAAACGTGTGTGTGTGTGTGTGTGTGTGTGTGTGTGTGCGTGTGTGTGTGTGTGGAATTGTTTGAAACCAGGTTAAATACATAGCGCTACACCATACATCTTTGCACTCATATGAAGTATATTTTCTCTTTGACTCTCTTGTTTTAGTATTATAACATGCATAACACATTTTTAAAACTTTTCTTTTGCTTTCCTCAGAAGTGGGGAGAGGTTTCAGGAAGTGCCGTCCTGTTAGGCACATAGGATGTTTGTCATCAGCCGGAGACTGACTGATAACTCGTGGAGAAACAGCCTTTGTTGAGTAGTGGGTCTATCAAATATTTGTCTTATTAGATTCAAACAATAGTAAAAAATGCATATTTATTTTAGTTTGTAAGTTGAACATATACTGTGCGTTTAAGACAACAATGTCTAATAAGTGTAAAAAAAGCTTGTGATACTACTTTGTTGATTTTCAAGTCGAACCACTAAAAGACATTATCATGTCTGCTTTGTCCACTTTATCCATGTTTTTTCTGTATTCTAAAACGGCTTTAAGTTTTTTTTTTACCAGTCCTACAAACACCCGTTTCATGTTTATTTAGCCAATCAAATAATGCATGGCTTGAATACCAACTGTAGATGAGTATGTGATTGAGTCCAAGATAAGGCTGCAAAAGTGTTTGAAACTTTGGTTGAAGCACCCATGTCACCAAAATCATTGTAATTAGTTCCTTTGTCTGTATAAACAAGAAAGTCGAAAACTATTCTAGATGTACAATCACACAAAACAAAACAATTTCCAAAGCACTTGCGTTTTTGGATGAAATATACTGTTTGAGGGGGAGCCTTCCTTGCACAGCATTAGGCTTTCATCTATTACTAAATTTTGTTTAGATGAAAATTTTCGCCTAATGGTTAAAAAATTGTGCAAATTATTTATAGTTTGTCAACACCTCGTGCATTTGAGTTAGGATCTAAGTGCAAGTTAGGATACATAACAAAAGTAAAAAATCGATCTTGAGTGAATACTTTGGGAAATATAGGAATTTGTAATAGCAGATTAATACTCCAATAGAATTTCATCGTATTTTTTCTACAGTGTTGCATAAGTAGGAAAAAAACAAACATAAAATTCATCTGTGTGTTGTTTAATGTTTTAGTTTTGAGAACTCTTTCACTTCATTTTTCAAACATTCCTTGCTATAACTATTAGTTTCTGTGGCTATGTGTGCTATCAAGTCAGAATCAAATAAGTTCTGAAAATATCAATTTCTCTAACGATTTTATTTTCATTAAGATCTAATAATAAACCAGAGTTTGAATCATCAAAGATATAGACATCTGGTTGAAAATGATCATCATCTTTCCATTTAAAAATTGGACAAATATTAGGGTCATTTATAGATTGAGCAAACGGAGGAACTGTTGGGCCTCAAACAAAATGAACGTATTAAAATCAACTTTTAAATGATAAAAACTTTATTTATTAAAAAGTTTCTTCATTCCAGAAATGATTCTCATTTAACCTAGGCTATTTTCTTATCATATACTTGAGAATTAAGTTAATGCAATACCGTGAAACCTTGAGCTATCATTTTGGAAGTGATTGAATAAAACAAACGATGGATCAGAGAAGATGATTACCGCAGAGTGGCCCATCGAGTCAGTAGGAGAGGGGAGGAGGTATATACATACATACTATTATTGGCATGTGCGGTAGTCAGTTACTGGCAGACTGTGTATGAGGGAGTATAATCAGCGCCAGTCAGATTTTAATTTCCCATGAAATGACTTGAGCAATAATATTACATCAAGCTTGGTGATATAAAAGAGAAAGCCCTCCAGAAGATTCAGACAGTTTTCTGCAACTAAGCCACGGCATCACACAAATTAAGGAGTGCTAGAACTGTTTCAAAGTTGGTCGCATGTCAGTGCCACACATTGCGGTAGGCTCTGAACAAACTGAAAATATGAGATCATTGACCAATTGAACACTTTGGTCATGCAGAACTAACGTGTTACTGTCAGGGAACTTGGTGACCCCGAATCCTTGTGAGTCATAAGTTTATGGACATGACCATGAAAGCAAGACGCAGTCATCTCAATGAAGACATCCAAAAATTAGACATCTGCATCATGATAACACACTACCTCATTCCTCACATATGATTCAGAATTTCTTTGTCAAACAAACACAGCACTCCTGTGGTACATCAAGCTCCTTACTCTTCTATCATGGCTCTTTTTGATTTTTGTCAGTTCCCTAAGTTGAAAATATTACTGAAAAAGACCTCGTTTCGTGAAAAATGAAAATCTGACTTTCTCACTTGCAGATTAACTGTTAGCGACTGACGGTCTCTATAGGCTTGAAACAATTAACACATGTGCAATTCATCTCCTATGCTTTATTAATTTGTTGAGTACTTGTTGAACAAACTTTGTAAACTTAATTACACAATGCCTGTATACAATCCTAAAAAACCAACAGCAAATGTAGTAAACTATTATGTTGTATTTTTAAGCATTAGAAATTATATTTAAATAAAGGAACCATAATGATGCAATTTCTGTACCTGTTCTGATATTAATTTCCAGCCAAGGTCATCTAATCGATCACATTCATAAGTCTCTCCTAATAATGGATTGAAAGGTTTTCCTATACGATATGCAGTGTTGGAGTAACTTGATACAGTAAAAGCTGCAATATATGTTAGTTGTTCACCTGAATCTTGACATTCTGCTGCACGATCTAGTAAGTATGAATACTCGAAATCTTCAGCCAATCGTTGCAACATTGATAAAGGCTCTGAGAAGTTAACCTGAAAGAAATCGATAGTATAATTTTATTGTTATTTAAATGAAAACATAGTACTAAGTTACAGGGAATGAACAGTGGAATATTTATTTATTTAATCCATAAATATAGAATGTTTCAGACCACTCGTATCAAATGTATTGTGGATAAATGCTTTGAACTAAAAAACTTTGTGTAAAGTTTTAACTGTAATTTTTAAATGAAAAATATATATTAAAAAAAAAAAAAAAAAAAAAAAAATTATTTAATTTGGCGGAGCTCAAAGAGTAGAGGTCTATTTCTAGAGATTTTTTAATATATTGGACAAGTAATAACTATTTTAAAAGTTTAAAAAATCAAATATTTCGGGATAAAGATCTTTTTATTATCTCTTACCATTTCAAAATGGTGCCCTGAAATATTTTTTATGTTAAATTGAATATTTATCTGCACATTTTTATTAGATTTCTTGTTGATTTAATTTTTTTTTTTTTTTTTTTTTAATGCAAGAAACCAATATTAAAATAAAAATATAGAAAAATACAAAATTATTTGATAGTCAATAAATACTTATTAAGTTGGACACTTGTTATGTATGTATGTATATAGGTACAGGCCTTTTTTGTAAAATTAACGGGTTTGGAGATATTGGACATTAAAAAGTTTAAATATCCGCCATTTTGAAATGAATATAGAAAATCGGTTAATTATTTTTCTTAAATTGAGTCTTTATAACACTAAGTAGTAGAAAAATTTCAACTTCATATCATTTACCGTTAAAAATTGATTTAATTTTTTTTTTTGCTAAAAACAAAGTATTTTCTAGATAGAAAACTAAACATTTTAGGAAATATGTTTATATAAACTATTTCATTGGTTTCGATCTAAGGAATAACCTCCTGAAGTTTTGGAACAATTTTTGGAAAAAAAACTGTATAAAAGTATTAAAAATAGTTCCAAGATGGTTAAATAATTTTTGAACTACTGTTGATTGCAAAAGTATGGTTACTGAAATTTCGACATTGATATCAAATTAACCAAGTGACCTAAAATAAATCTGATTGTACCATAACTTTCCTTCTTTACTTCTGCGTTGATTGAAATAGTCGATTTTTTATTTTTATGCTTCATTATTTTTATTGCAGTTGGAACAAAAAAATACCAGTTTTTTCAACTTTTCAGACTAGTGCCCACTTCAACCTTTTTCAGTTTCTCATGCTTTATCAGGACACGAAATTCAACTTTTTCTATCTTTTCAACTTATCCGCTTTTGAACACTGTCTTAAATTCCCTATTGGACAGATCTTCTTGAAACTTTCTGTATATAACTAAATACTATGTTAAATGGTAAAGACAAAATGAATCTTATGATTTGACTATTATCTCTTATCAAAATCGCTGACTTATCAAACAGTACTCGTACATTAAATGGAACAAATAACACAGGATGTGAAGGATAAGGTTTAAACTATACACTTACAGGCATAGGTATCTTGGACAGTTCTTTTCCAATGCAGTTCTTCATTATACTCCAAAGATTAAGTGAACAATTGGGTCTATTTGGAACTCTATTTCGTCTCTTTCCTGGTCTAGCAACTGACCTTGCTAATGCAATTTCACTAGGAACATTACTTTCATTATCGGTTTGATTTTCCTCATTTGACTTTGTTCTGCCTTTGTTGCTTTGATCATTGATATTAAAGGCATCAGTAGAACCACTTTCTTCTCGTTTGGTCTAAAACAAAACAAAAATATGGTAGGTAGGTTGTAGAGTAACAACAGGTATACTTACATAACTTATCTTATATTATTTAGGAGTATACAGTATCCTAGAAATCCAGAAAAATGTCTGGGTCAAAGAATCCTGTACAAAAATTAACCATTCGGAATGGTATCCCTGTAGATATTCTGTAATATACTAAACACATAAAAATTTGTTTGATAAAATTCTGAAAATGTCTAAGCCAAGTGTTTCTAAATTAAAGATTCTAAAAATTTCTGCATAAATAAATATTTCCTTACCTCACATTCATGATATTATGAAGTGGTTGTAGGTCGATCTAATCTGGGCATTTATAACTTTAAAATCAGGAGTTAACAATTATTTGCACCAAAAAAAACTATATGCCTGATAAAGAAATGTCAGTTGACGAAAGCCTTATGAAATTTAAGAACAGGTTATCAACATGTCCAGTATAACAAATCTAAGAGGAATCATTTTGCCATCAAGTTTGTAAGAATCTGTGAATCAGCAACAGGTTTATTCTTCCAAATTTGACATTTACACTAGAAACATGAACTTGCCAAAAGGTACCATTATAAGTGATGAAATTACTTACTGAACATTTTTTTGGACAAAGGCTATGTAGTGAAATTGATCATCGGTACTCTTCATCACATTGTACACAAGATTATTACATGGGGACATATATGCTACTGGACTGATCATACAAATTAGAAAAAAATGTGCATGTTGACTTGGTATAGTTGAAATTGGAGAGAGGCAAGGCATTGTAAAGAAGTGCTGATGGAATTTTATCTGTAAATTGGAGGTATAGGAATCATGTCAATGTTCTAAGTACACAACATGAAAATATCTATTTCAAAGAACTGCATAATTTCTAAGGGCTACACTTAACCGACCAAGACTGGAAGTTATACAATTCTAAGGTCATTATGATAAATAACAGTTAATAATAGATAGACAGGATCAAAAATTTGCTTATAAACCAGTGGTGAGGAGGGATAGCAAAGGATATAGAAACATCTTTTTTATTTCCTGGAAATCTGCGTGTTCAATAGTTATGTCCTCTTGAAATGAGTACACCTGTGGAAACTTCAATCACAAAATGAAAGAAAACATAATTTTCCCCAATAAATACTTTATTTCTAACAAAATGACGTTTCAATGACTATGTCATCATCTGTACGTGTAGAAACATTCATGGCACTGAACTAGAACAGAGATAAGCCAATGCTTATATTGTTTATTCAAACTCGGTGAAAAAAATTCAGTTTTGTGAATTTAATTTGTCTGAACAGTTGGTTTGAAGCTGCTCAGTTATTGTCTAAAGACATTGTGCAGTTGACTATCATCTTCCAACCTCATAAGACTACAAAGGAGACATTTCCCCATAATCATTCTTCTAACTGAAAAGATGTAAGATTCTCTTGCTCCGAAGACTACTGAAATACTTCCTTCAATATTTAGAAAATTAACTATTATCCTGAAAAGTTCAATCTAAAAGATGTGATTTACTAATTAGGAGAATTGACGACAATGTAAAGAAATTAACAATTTAAACAAAAGCTGAAACAATATCAACAGTCTACCCATGACTATAAAGAGCAAACACGATGACTGATGATGGATACTGATGAACAAATTAAATTAAATGATGGGGACATAATTAATTTAGTAATGCAAGAAAAATAGTGATGACACTATTGAAGATTAAAAAATACCCATACTGATAGTATGTTCTAGTGCTCTTTGTAGATCAGCAAGAGGACATGTCACCTGATGTTATTATTGTGAAGTTGCCTCTTGATAAGTTTACATATAGTCTATTTAAATAAGGGAGTCAGTAGCAGTAAATATGGTCATTCCCTGTTCACGTGATCAAATGTGCTGAGGCGGATGTACAGCCACGGCTACAAAAAATATCCTGCAAACTGCGCAGAAATTACAGTTCATTTCTTTAGATTGTGCCGTAGTAGGAGGTTGAGTTATAGTTTCTTTCCTTTGTATTTTTAAATCGATTATTCAGTATACCAGGATCTATTGTATGTGTGAGAGTAATTTTTTGTGTGCTATTAATTTTAGTTTATTTGAATTTAAGAATTTTTGAATGTAACTACAATTATTATATTACAACAAGTACTGTATAATGTCATCTACTGAGTCTGCTACAGAAGCTACTGAAGTAAATTAGCCCTCCAAAGAAAAGAAAATTGAAATCATTTACCCGTGGTCAAGTTAGAATTTCTAGTACTGATTAGAATAGGCTAAAAAGTTGTTATTTTTGACAAATATTTTTTGATGCATATTTGTTTTAAGATTTTGTAATTAAGTTATTTGGGACAGGTTTGGAACAGGTTATCAGGGATAAGTTGAACTTTGTTCAGATCAGATAAGATTATTTATAAAATAAGACCAGGTCTAGTGGTTTACTTTACAACATCATATTGACTTGGAACTTAGTTTTTATAAGTTAGGTTACAACAGTTCCTATCTACTTCATAGTGTTTTTTGTTATTGTTGTAATGGATCCTTATTTATCTGTGCATTCAATATCAGAAGATTTTGGACTTTGAATTTTATGTCTTTCTTGACAATATATCTAATGATTGTAAACAGAATATTTAAAAAAAAGTTTACACTTCTCATAACAATCAAAACAGAGATTTACAAACAGTGAGACTGAGAAATTAAATTATGAGTCTTTATAATCTGAATTAGTAAATTTAAATTGTTGTTTTAAATCAGAAAAACACCAAAAAACAAAAATTCCGGATGTATACAATTTATTCGAAGATGATTTTATTAACTCAAAGCTCAATATATTTAATAGATCCGAGTAATGTACTCACTATCACTAACTTTAAATTAGAAATTTTTAACAGTAAAATAACTATTAAAAACTGAATGGCAGAAATGGAAAATTAAAAAAAAAAAATTTAATCACTATTTCAGTATAATTAACAGTATTCTAATCTACTGCAAATTTATGAAGACTTTTAAATTAAAAAATGTGTGTCAACTCCAATGCCTGTGGTTAATAGAAATATTTAATACCACTTAATGGCAAACTTGCCTATAGATACAGAAAAAGACAAAACTATTAATTTTGTCAGACAGCCATTGAAGAGGATATTGCCAAATATCGGATAGAAACAAATTTAAACATCTCCAGTGCTTTTAAAATCAAGTTTATAGACAGAAATCGATATGATGACAAAAAAATTTGACACTAATGATTGTGTGGTAATTATAAATGGGGGGGGGGGCACAAAACAAAATCAACAATTACAACCCTACCAATTGTTATTACATCGAGCTTTACAAAATATTAGGGCTAAAATATCAAGGACACGATTTCCTATATCTTCTATTTGATTCAGATATGATGCGTATTGTCAACAACTAGTTGAAGACAAACAAACTTTCTGACCAGAATCCAAATCTATTGTGGACCAATATTAATAATACACTTCAAAGAACCGACTATACAAAGCATGGGTATTATTTAAATAACAAAGGGAACAATAATTTGCAATGCTTTAACTCATCAGTATCGGGAATTATTTTTTATCCTTTTCTTTACCGGATTTGTAATTATGCATGTTCCCCTTTATACATGTGCTTATAAAAATTATAATTGTGGAATTTATGCTTTTACCAAGGATATTTTACTGATACCATATGAGCCCACTAGGTCAATATACTAGCCAAGGTTAATAAAAAGAAAGATTTCTAGCTCTTATTATTAGTATATTATTGTTATTTAGATTTACATAAAAAAATCCAGTTAAATACAAAAAGTTAATTAAAATAAGAACTGATAATAAATATAAAAAATTTTACTTTTGCATATTACTTTCTTATTTATTAGTATGGCATGCATAAAAACATGATACACACAACCAAATATTGCATTTTATAAACATCGTGCAACCTTTAGATGAGCAAGCTTCTCCACTACATCCTTGTCTTGATCCTTCTAGTGTTGGTACTACAAAATGGCCCATCGGATCGTACCTCAGAGCTGATACATTTTCTCTTTTCTTAGGACTTGGTCTAAGTGCAGGTGTGCCATACCTTTTCAAGTATGTCCTAACAATTTCTCTTCGGAAGTCAAGTTGAGAGGTGTTTTTATTGACACTTTTGTACAAAAATCATGCATTTTGTACAGCTACGTCTATCAGCCAAGAAAATATTGGCCACACCATTTTTTCCCTCTAATACTAATTTGATGTCGATTAAAGTTTTGATTTGGGATATCTGTTCCTCCCATGTTATTATTGTACATTCCTACGGCATGAGGCCTATTGACATGTATGTATTTCTTTTCTGTCCTGTAATATCTTTTTACTGATGTAACTGGGTTGACACCATAACTAGTTGAAGCAACATTTATCACCCCATTCTCCTGTTTACTCTGTCCAGAGCAGTTTCCATAGCACCACGTACTTTACAAAATTCCTTTTTGGGGTAAGCTTACAGTTACTGGGAACTCGATCCACTCGAACTGTCCCAGTTCCATTATATTAATTTTCTTTCAAGAAAAGTAATAAGTTCTGGGAAGTAAATAAATTGTTAAAATAGAACTGGTAATTCAAGTTTCTTTAGCAGTTCCTTCAACATATTATAGATCGGCGCAGTAGGCTTTCCAAAATATTTTTCCACCTCTCCAGGTATACTTAAAATTATTACATAGCCATTATTTCCATTCAAATACCATACTTTGTATCCAAACCGAATGGGCTTATTCTTAAAGAACTGTTTGCAGCCATGACGGCCGAAGTATTTCACCATACCTTCATCGTAGTTTAGATGTTGCACTGGTACATAATTTTCAATAAATTTTTTGTATGTTTTCCATAAGAGGAGGAATTTTATAATACTTTTCACTTTGATCTACATTTGTGTTGTCATCACAGTGCATGTGTTTAGCTAACTCTAAAAATCTATCTCTTCTGAATATTTTACTAACAGATTAGCCATATCATTGTCAGAGTCCCAATAAAACCTTCTGCCAGATTTTATGTCATTGCCGGACAATAACAAAATAGCAAAAAAAAACATTTCAATTCATTTATGGACACAAAAGGATCAGCTTCGTTTTTAAACATTGTGTATTTTCTAATTTCTTCACATACAAATTAAATACATCATCATCAAAATTCCTCAAACATATCCACTACAGTTAAATTCTTAAATCAGGAATAATCCTCTGCAGGGAATAGTAGTTTTGTATACTCCAGATCACCTTAGATAAATTCACATTCTTCAACATCTGGCAAATTTTTGAACATTTCCTCATTTAATGGTACCTCAAAATAATTTTCATTATTTTTCTATTCCGGATATATTTACAATGCGGTCTCCTCCAACAAGTTCTATTTCAGCGTTAGCTAGTAAAATAGTAGTAGTAGTTTGATTCCTTGATAAATTGTCAATGTGACCTCCCTCATCTTAATCACCAGAGTCCTTGTCTGTCAATTCATTAGGATCAGAGGG
The DNA here is from genome assembly GCA_963513935.1 of Aphrophora alni. Lineage (NCBI taxonomy): Eukaryota > Metazoa > Arthropoda > Insecta > Hemiptera > Aphrophoridae > Aphrophora > Aphrophora alni. Next base: position 16,238,506 of record OY740765.1, on the reverse strand, counting down.
CTCAATATAAACATTAGCTGAATCTACATTCGCTTCGTCATCATACAATATTTCAAGAATCTCAGAAACTGATAATCTATCCCTGAAAAACAGTTATTAAATATCACTTGTAAATCAGTGTTGACCTAGTGGGGCCATATAGTACCGTGATGTAAGTTGAGAGTGTTATTTTGTAAGTTGTCATCGTTAATTAGTTTTGTAAAATATAAAAAAAAAATCAAATATATGAAAGAATATCAAAACTGTCTTTCTAACGATAGGCGTCCATTTTCTGTATGGACGCCATTTTGCAGCACTTAAATATGTAAGCTTTTATTAATTTGACTGAGTCTGTATGTACATTATTTTCTAATACAATTTCTTTATTTTATGTAGAGTTTATTTACGAAAAAACAAGGTTCTGGCTCTAATCTGTACTTACCAAGTCGGTTACATGTGAAACATGGATGGATGGATGTATTCAATAAAAAATTTAGTTAAGTATGTTTGGTTTTAAAAGAACTCTTTCTTTTACTGAAATCATATTTTCAACAAGTTTTACAAAAATCATTATCTTTATAGATTATACTTATCCTAAACAAACATGTTTAATCCTATACAGTCCTACAAACGTTATGCAAAATCATTGTAATATTTAGTGTTTTAGTACAAAGAAAATGTCTGAAACCAAATCGTTCATATCTCAGATAGTTTTAAGTAATACAACTCGTTACCTTTATTTATTGTTCACTTAACACGTCTAATATGAATTTCACACAACTTCTTTTATGAACAACGTCCTCACTTTACCGAATGTCTTTCTTCTTAAAACGCGCCATGTTACTTCTGAACAAGACAACGTCCACAGTACTCTATTGTTCTTTTTAGTTTCATAATACATAATTTGTTTATGATGAGAATAAATTTGAATATGTATTTATTATACTCTTGTTAAACTTCAGTGGTAGACTATTAAAAGGTCAGGTCAACAATTTATTTGTGATATCTGACGAAAGTGAAAGAGTTTTTGCCTTTAAGATTGGAATGTAGTTTGTGAAATCATTAATTTGCTTTCATACTTTAATTATTGTGACACTATAAATATTATTATAAACAATATAATTTATATATTTATAAACTATTAAATAATTTTTAATTAGGGTGTTAGTTTTGCGGTCAAAAATTTGAGCAGTTTCTGATGCTTGGCCGCTTTTGTGATGTTTAGAGACTTATCTGAATGTGTATATGTTGATTTGGTAATTGTTTATTTTATTTCATGTTTATAAATATGAAAAATAAATAAATTAATGAATATTTATTTTACTTGGTTATTCATAAATATCTTTATTTTATTATTATTATTGATTATTATCATTATTTTATTGAAATGTGTATGTACATATGTATACATTGTATTATTACTATGTACTGTGAAGTTTTAGGATATAATTATTTAATTTTATTATATTCATATATTGACTAATTTTAAATAAGAGAGAGTGGACTGTAATTTAGTTCCAAATATAACTTAATGTTATATTAATTATAGAATTTAGAATTTATCAACATGCGCTGAATTGGGTATAACTTGCGCTGAATTGGTTCTGTCATTTATTAAAAGGCAAGGTTGGTTGAAAAAGGTAGAGTTTTTTATAATTAATATTGAGCACCATGTACATTTTTGTAAACAATTTTGGTGATTGAAAGTGGTAAAATTTGAACATTATAAAAATAATAAATTTTTACTAGGTACTGCAACTAGAATGTATCATGAATAGACAATATCTATGGTGTTGTTTGAATAACTTTGGTTATAAAAAGAGCATAATGTAGTATTTTTACAGTACTATTTCTTCAAATAGTATTTATAAAATTAATAAATGAAAATTAATATGAAAAATTTATAATATACAGTATATATAAAATACATACCCTTTCATAAGGCCTCTTCTCATTTTCAGTGCTCATTCCTCTACCTGGAATTACTACAATAGATTCTTTAGCTCCTGAATCTCCAGTTTCATCTACTTCGCTACTAGATTCCGATGCTTCTTCTTGTCTACTCAAAGTTTCCTAACAATAAGAAGATCAATTTATTAAAAACAAACTAAAAGTGTAGAGAATCAGGATTTTCAGGATATTTAAATTTATTGATTGTCAAACTTTAAGGATGATTAATATATATTCTAGGCTTGTATTTACTTTCAGTTTGTTAATTAGATAAGTTAGGTCGTATGATGATGATAGGGAGGCGGCGGCGTGAAAAACCTCTATCCTGCTAGAAGTATACATAAGAGTCAGAAAACATCCGCTCGCCAGGAAATATCACTATATAACATCGTGGATTCTTTCCGCCTTGAATTTAGATCAAAAGAATACTACATTCACAAACAACAAATTATTTAAGCCTTGCGTTTTATAAAACGCTCTGTGTATAGCTGTAACAAAAATGTGGGAAATCTAGATTTTAAAAAGGCTACAATTATTATCGCCAATTAAAATTTAAAAACCCCAAAACAGTATAAATATAAACTCACAGCACTTTCTCGGATTCAACATTCAAAATGAATTATTTCATCATTTTACTGTAGATAATATGCAAGAAAGTAAAATTTGAAGAAATTGGGAAATTTTTTTGTAGCAATAAGAAGATTGAAATACAATAAACATGTTCAATGTCAATTACTGTTTTCACCACAGTATTATTATTATTATTAACATGATATATTCAGCCAATACAAAAACATCACATACAAAATGTCTAATTCAATATACATACTTTAATTATAGAAATTCAGTTGACTTGAGCGTTAACTAAAATTTATTAAGATACTGAATTTATTCTCTGTATATTTTCAGTCATAATGAAATCATACATACTCCTTGTATGCGAGAAAGGAAATTATTGGACTGAGCTGTGAGGAGTACACAGGTAGGACCTTCCATCTCTCTGTTTACTCGTGAATATTGAAAGTTTTAAATGATTGGCTAATTTTCTAAACTAACATTGGATAATAAAAATGCTGATGTTAAAAACCAATACTCGAGTTCACCCCACCCTTTTCCTTCCTTCCTCCTCCCCACTCTTATTGAGATTGAGATTCTAATTCCAATAATAATCGTGTTTAACGCTCATAATGTTGAATCCTTACCGACACGCGTACCGGTATGAAAACAATAGCTTAACTGAAATAATCTATAAATAAGAGGATTTGTATTACCCAAAACTTTTGGAAGGGACTACATAAAAATAAAGATGGTCTCTTCCACTTGCAGGAGAAAATATGGAAAAATCAAAGGTTGGTCAGAAATAAGGAGAGGGGTGTATTTAATACTAAAAATAAAGTGTTCTTATAGAGGCGTGAGAAGGAGAGGTATCAATTATAAAGAGGAAATCAAGACATGCTCATAAAAGCAAGATGTGCTCGGAAAACCATGCTGAGTTCGTAAAATGGAACCAAGCTCGGAAAATGAAATAAAGTTTATATAATAATAAATTTATTTTAAAAAAGACAAAAATTGCTATTAGACTATGAAATCAGTAAAATTTGATCAGAAAATAAACTTCCATTTTTTTCTGGTTAACAAACATAAACTTGCCCAATCTATTTTAAAAAAACAAAAAATGTTTGAACCAAATTTAGTGAAAATCTATGACGATAAGTCAAGGAGTAGCAAAAGAGCTCAATAACAAAGTTGGTAAAATGTAAAAGGTTTTGATGGATAAAATCTACAGTGTGAATAACATATAGCTTAATTTGTTCACAATATATACTTAAGTTATTTAATTATAAAATAGTAATAGAAGTATTTCAAACTTACATATATTCACTTGATTATTGTGAGAAGATGTAATCATATAACACGACAGACATTAATACTGCTGTTATTCGTCACCCTGGACCAGTTTGAAAAGCACACTATTAAGAGAAATGGGATGGTAATTAGTCGGTTTAATTTTTACATAGTTTTAGAAGAGGAATTACTATAGCCTCCAACCAAGGATTCGGAAAACATTGCTCCTCGAATATAAGATTGCATATTTTAAGGAGAGTTAGCTTCCAAGTAGCTAGGAGATGTTTAATTTTCATTACTGTTGAGACCGATGGTTCTTGGTGGAATTCCATGTTTTAAGATAATAAAACACAATTATTTATTTTGTAATATCCACTTTTAATAATTAGTCTAGATAACTTGGAAAGTTAACTATCTAGGAAATGTTAGCCAAAAAGTTGGAAATATTTTAAATAGAGAAACAGAGTGTAGGCCGGCATTTTATTGTAGTAATAGTTTAGGTAAGATTTTTAATAATTCTAAAGATAAAATTAACAAAATGTTGAGAAGTGGTGTATATAAGATAACTTGCAAAATATGTAATTCATGTTATGTAGGTCAAACAGGACGTAATTTTAAATCTCGATTAAGTGAACATGAAAGAAGTTGGCGGTTAGGATATGAAGATTCCAGTTTTTCAAATCATTTAAGAATACAACAAGTGTCTGATTTTAATTCGAGTGTAGATTTTAAAATATTACATTTTGATAATAAAGGTAGGAAATTGAATGCTTTGGAAAGCTTAGAAATTAAAAGAATAAGATACTGTAACCCTAATTTAGTTTTAAATGACCAGTTACATTTGTATAACTCTCCATTAGTAAAACCTTTAAAAGTTATTTGTACTTAGAACAATCAACTGGTTTTCCCAATATGTATTGTTCCTATGGTCATTGCCCAGGCCGGGTATTTCCCCAACCTTCCATTCATTGTATCCTAACTCCCACCCTCTAGTTTTAAGGTTTTCTGTTTTTGTCTTTTTTCTTCAGTCTGTAATACAGCCTCGTCAATGCCTTAGCAGGCGAAACCATTGGTCGGCTAGACTAATTAAAAGTGGATATTACAAAATAAATAATTGTGTTTTATTATCTTAGGAGATGTTTAATCATAGAATAAACTATGTTGTCAGGGCTTAGAGCTGTATCCTGTCCTGACAACGTAGCAGACTCTAATTCCTGCATGGACATTCCTCCGGTGGAACTACCATGAAAGGAATTGCTTCTTGAGAACTTTTATAGAAACGAAAACCTTTGCTATGAGCAGCAGTAAATGAAAAGTTAGCAAATGATGAGCCTAAAACATTAACAATATCATAATAATTATCTGTTGTCAAAACTCCACCCCGATGCCTAAGTCCCAATAAGGGAGCAAAAGGAGGAGGATCGTAAGCAGAACATAATGTTTTCCACACAGTTGATGTGAATGTGGTTCTTGATATTGTTCCACTGGGCCCTAGAATCCTTCCTACTCTACCTAAACACTCTGCATGTTTTGGTTCCCAGGATTTTATATCTTTTAAGATTTTCACATGTAAATTATTTAAAAAAGTCTTTGTATTTGGGACATTTATAAAACATAACATACAAAATGTTTATAACAAATTTGAACCTAATATCTTATATATTTCTGATATTATGCTCTTTTTTATAAAATCACAAAATGGTGGACAGACGGATAATGAAGCGGAATTCAATTATATGTTACTTAACATTTTTTGTTCGTTTTGATGTATATAATCGGATAATGAATAGCAAATTCACCTTTTTTAGGACACTTTGTACATATAAAAAATATAGGAAATAACTAGTTAGTAATTTAACGTTAGCAAAGTTTAAGTTACACAATTATCCTTTACAGATTAAAGAGTAAATGCATCGGTAATATTGAGAACCATTACTCAATATGTCAGAAAAAAGTTATCAAGGAACCGTTAGCATAGGAGAATATAAACAACAAAAATAATAAGTATTTTCTGGGTTATGTCTCAAGATAATGTCATTGGTCATGAGTGAAAGGCCTGATCAGTATCAAATTACAATTCAAACAACTGGGTAATTTGTTTTAAGCCATTGATTAAAAGCATTTAATAAGCACTAATTGTTAGTTAATCGGTAATCACTAATACACGGTACATCATGTGAATTTGATAAAATTGAAATGTTTATAGATAGTTGTTTTTACTGTTATATATTAATTTTGAAATATTTGACATAATATAATTGAGTTAATTTGGATTTAAGCCAATGTTTTAAGGTATTTAATAAACACTAATAATTACTTAGCACATTCACTGCTGGTGTTGTTTCAGAATGACATGTGATATTCTCATATTCTATTCGTCAGTATGCTATCAGTATTGATTTATGGTGTGTGAGTAACTGAAGTTTTATTTTATTTTATGGTGCCATTAGTTTTTAGTACTGGCAATTTGGATTCGTTATAGTTATAGCTTTGGTATTTAAACATTTGTAATCATGGATATTGACCAACCCGGCCTCAGTAATGTTACGTTTCAAAATATTCCTAACTCTGACGATGAAGTAGAAATGGGAACAGATGATGAGTTTTATAAAACTGAACTAGAATAAGAAAGATAACCCTGACTATGAAGCCAACCCTCCCATCTGGTCATTAAATACTGCAGGTACGCGACATATACCATTTTCAAAAGTATAAAATTTAATTGTACCCAAACCAACTGAATGTAAACTCATTAACTATTTAAATTTGCTCATTGATGAAGTATTTTTAGAAAATATCACAGAAATGACAAATAATTATTCCTTAGACTGTTCTGTAGGCTTAAAACTATACCTCTGTCTTTACACTGTGGAAGAATTGAAATTTTTTATTGGTTTGTTGTTACATACTGAGACAATAAAAATGTCTCCATTACAGAATTATTGGAAGAAGAATAAACTGTTTATATCCTGTTTTTCAAACTTCACAAGTCGAGATAGATTTTACTAATTTTACTATGCTTGAACTTTAGAGAGAGACATGAGTCTGGAAAACGTTTATCAAAAGTCAGTTTTTTAATGGACTATTTTAACAACAAAATGGCAGCAGTTGGATGCTTTCATGGTGTGAGAGGTTATATTTTCACCAATACATAAGAGGAAATCGGAATAAGCAAGGTATAAAATTATACTCTCTGTCCGATTGCCATGGTATACTTCCAATTTCTAATCAATTGTGAAGTTCGATGAGATAGGTGTAAGGGGCTATCCGGCCTACGTAGTTTTGAGTCTTATGGTAGGAAAACTAGACTGTGGACATTCTTATTTAGATAATTATTATAATAGTTTCTCATTAGTTTCAACACTTTTGAGTAAATCTAACTATATCACCGGAACTCTGAGAACTTACAGAAATCAAAACTTAAATAAGAGCGATTGCTCGATATGCAGAAGTAGTTATGGTGGGAAAATGAAGGGATAAGAGACGTTTGTTACATGTCAACTGAGTTTGAAAATTTCATGGCAACATCGATAAAACGTTGGGGCCTAGAACGTGGCAAACCTAAACTAATTATTATGTATAATACATTCGTGAAGTGTGTTGATTGAGGAGATCAAATCCTGGCGTATTATCCCACCGAAGAAAAAAAAAACTATATGGTGGTATAAGAAAATCTTTGTTCATGTCCTGGAAATGCTCCTGTATGATTACAGGCTTTCTGTTATTGATGCATTATTACCAGACAAACCAGTAACAGTGTGACCCTTAACCCGCAATGTTGAGCATACATTTTCGAAGATTGATGCTAAGAAACCAAATTCAAACAAATGTAAACAGAAAAGATGTCTTCAGTGTTCTTCTAAAGGAAAGAAAAAGCTCACTACTATCGAGTGTAAAGCTTGTCTAGTTGAGTTTGAACTTTGTGTGATAAAGTGCTTTAACGATTATCACAAAAACTAAACAAATAAAAATAGGGTAGGTTTGTAAATAGACAATGTATTTTTAAGTTTTTAGCCGAGCTATATTTATATTCACTTTTCAAAAGTTTAATCAAAGTATATGTGCATCTAAGAGTAAAAAAAGAAAACAAATGATCATGAAAGAGGCAACATGACATCATTGCAGTGTGCACATCATTCCGGAATGACGTAACGTTAATGTCACCGGAAATGGTTCTCTTTGGTAAAATTCAATAACTGCCTACCAAATATTACTATAATGCATCGAAAGGTAAGTTTATCTTTAAAAAAAAAAAAAAATGTTAGCACGTGGATTACAAAATTGGGTGATTTTCAGCAGTAAACGTGTTAATTGGTAATTGCTAATAAGTGGTATATTGTATGAATTTGATAATATTGAAATGTTTATAGAGAGGCAAAACTCTCCACAGACATTTTCTGTATGCAGCCATCCTGTTTAATAACATGTTGAAAACACTAGTAACTATCTTTTCATGTGTAATTGTTTTATTAACTACAAGAAGTATCAATTACATACCTGTGTTTGTTTGTTCCTTGTATTATTTCTTCTTGGAGCTGCTGGTATTTTGAAAATAAAATTTTTACATTCTGCAGAAATCAACGATGCATCTTCACTCTGAGCATCATAAAACTCTACATTGTCATCTTCGTCTTCAGAAGTGTGAGAACAACCTAGACATATTTATATATAATTACTGTTTACAAGACTTTATAATATTTTATTTAAAGAATAGGATGTGTAAGATTTACGGCAGAAAAATGTTGAAAAATCTGAGCATAAAACATAAAAAAAGAAATTTCTATTCAGTGGATAGTCACATCAAAAATTCCAGTTGTAATTTGTATGCAATTCACTACAGGCACCTGTTATAGTTGTTTAGTAAATATTAAGTCATCATCTATAGGCTGTCGAAGAAAGAGAAACAATTTTTGTTTGTTTCATTTTTTAAGAGTAAAAATAACTGCTCAAAATATGATATTCTTTTAATCACAATACTAAGCTTTTATTTGTGGGTGGGGGAGGGAGGAGGAGAAAATTATTTTTGATAATTATTCCTTAAAAACAATAAAACGTAAACAGAGATATAACTGGTTTAAAGATCATACTCTAATACCGTACCCCACACTGAAGTTTGAATGCAGTTATATGAACGCATGCTTTAGTCATTATGATCTCGTTCTTCGGGGTTCGACCGCGACAATATTGTCTGCACGTTGAGTACAGCTGACGTTTCGGGCACTTTGAAGATGTCCATTCCAAGGCTTAACAAATGTCAAGTGAAGCGAGCCATCCTAGGCCTGAGCTTATATAGTCCTGGGAGTGGACCCTTGTCGGACTGTTGCCCTTTGTCGGGCCGTGGACCTTTGTCGGGCTGCCGTTTGACTACCAATAATTCTATTGTTTTATTGTGACAGTTGTCGTTTCTGGAAGATTCTAAGCTTATAGTATAAACCTTGTATCCAAAAAGTCCCACACCCCCACTTAATATTTTTAAATAACCAAATAAACTTAGGCACATCTTTCTAGCATAAGATATAGTAGTTTTTTACGTAGTTTAGAATTTCATGCTCCACTTTGAAGTAGGGGTTGCAGGGGGTAACTTTAAAATTTTCAATAGTAACCTCCATCTTGCTTTAAATGTCTTTAAAAGACAAAACCAATGGTGGCTTAAATTTTTTTTTTTTTTTTTCGATGATCCTATAACAAATGGCAGCTAAAAATGTTTGGAGAGATTTTAGTTGAACAAACTACTGCCAATGGTTGTTCTTAGCAGATTATGGAATACCGTACTATGCTATGGGTTTAGGTTAAATTAGATCTTTAAAATCAAGTACTGTTAAAAATAAATTTTTAATGTATGGAACAGAGGATAAGTGAAAAATTTTCCATTTGAATCCCCTATTAGTTTTGTTAAAAGAAGAAGAGGGTTATACTCAAAAGATTTTTACCAACCCTGTACAAAATGGTAGCCTGTACCAGTAATTAGTATTTTGAAAAACTTAATTGTTTAATTCTATATTTACTGAAGAACTCATTAAATCATGTTTAGAGTTTAAAAATGTCTTAAATTTAATCCCCTAAACAAGCTAACAAGCTATCAATAACAATTCTGTTTCTGTTTCACTTCCTGCCAAAGTTCGTACCCTGGGGAAAACCAGAGAGACAATTATTTTGTTATCTGTTATCAGTTGTTGTTCCACAGTGGGTCAGTTTTCACCATTTGTTTTTGTACCTAAAACGCTTTGCAAATTTAATAGTTATTGTAAATGGTTCGATCTAATGAAGAGAAAGTTGAAATGATTTTGTGTTATGGCGAAGCTAGAAGAAATGTACATGAAGCTCTGCGTTTATTTAACAAGTTTCCGGATATGGCAATAGATAGGGCATACATGAAGTGTTTAATTAATAAATTTACAACAACTTTTAGTTTGGAAGATGCCCCACGATCAGGCCGCCCGTGCATTACTACTGAACAAGTTCAAGTTGAAGTTATAGCAAACTTTACCAAGAACCCACATGAAACTCTGCGATCCACAGCTCATGAAGTAAGTATTTTAAAAAGTAGTGTGAATAACATGTTAAGGAAACACAAGTTTCATCCTTACAAAGTGCAGCTTCATCAGTAAATGAATGAACAAGGATGATCCTGATAGAAGACTACAATTTTGTGAGCAGTTATTAGTGGAGATCAATAACAATAATAACTATATTTCACAAGTCTGTTTTAGTGATGAAGCGGCATTTTCTTTACATGAAGTGGTCAATCGACATGACTGCCGTTATTGGTCTGATGTAAGTCCACATCGGATGGTAGAAGCACATTAACAACATGAACAGAAAGTGAAAATAAGGGTAGGAATTCTAGGAGATTCAGTTGTAGGACCGTTTTTTGTAGACAGCAATTTAAACAGGCAGAAGTATTTGGAAATGTTAGAACAGAATAGTGTTCCCGCAATAGACGGTATTGCTCAACATTTTTATGATCCTGTATTTCAGCAAGATGGTGCACCATCACACTATCATGTAACAGTGCACAGTTTCTTGAATGAACGGTTTCCTGGAAGATGAATAGGCCGACATGGTGCAATAGAGTGGACGGCTCACCGGATCTAACTCCACTAGATTTTTTTCTTTTGTGGGTTCTTAAGAAGTAAAGTTTATGAAATGAGACCACAAAACATTGATGAGCTAGGAGAAAGAATTGTACATTCTTGTCATATGATTACATCACAGATATTAGAAAACGTGAGGAAGGCCTTTGAATCAAGACTGTACTTTTGTCAGGAAGTGAATGGTGCTATTTCGATTAGTTAATGTGACTGTAAAAACAGGTTAGTCTTTAGCATTAGTGCCGTTGGGAATGTAATTAGAAAGTGTCAATTTTTTTTTATTGATCCAACTAATTGTAAAAGTATCTTTTAAAAGTGTTTGAAATGGAAGATTTTCACTTACCATACATTAAATTGCATACATTAAATTTTTTTTTAAACAGTACTTGATGTTAAAGTACACGCTATATATATCATTGAAATCTTAACTTTCCAATGCAGGAAAGTAATTATATAGTTAGGAATTATTAATTTAAACACTACTGAATCAACAGAATTTTAATTTTAATAAAAATGTAAAAAAAATTTCTTGTAATAACATTTGCAAAAAATAGCTCTATTACGAATGAAGCTAGTAATGGCTGGTTTTTCTGAAAATTATTTAGAAAACCTTCAAGATCTTGTGTGAACAACTTTTGATAAATGCAACTTGGCTGGTATGTTTTACCTAGAAAAGCCCCTTTATAATATTGAAATGGTGCGAGTCTATTTCAGATTTTGAGTCCTTTACTAACTTTTGAAGATATGTCATCATCTCAAAGACTTTTTTCAATAACCTTTATATTTTCTGTCCATCTTATGGAATAAAACCTATAGGTAAATGTTCTCATCAACCTGGCTTATTTTTAAAAATAACTTGATAAAATCAACTTGATATATTGATTTTTTAAATTTCTCCATATTTCAACTTTTTTAAAACCTAATTTGTATGCATTGTTCATAATATGCAAGGAACATATACCGATGTCAAGAATCTACTGCGCAGAACTTAATTCAGTCTTCATATGAGCTTTAATATCATTCAACAATTTAAAATTAATATTCGGACCATCAGTCGCCACCTGTATAAGATTACTCAAAGAGAAATTTGACTCTCTTAACAAATTAAAAACTGCTTCTTTTAAATCGGAAGCAGTACACCAATTTAGAAATGCAAAATGTTTAGCAACTTTAGCAACAAGTTTAGAAACTTGTGCAGTGTTAATGACTCGATATTTTACATAAATGATTCTTTGAATATGTTCTTTCGATATTTTACATAAAATTAAACGACTCTTTGAATCCGTTCTTTCTAAGCCAATAAAATTGGTGACCTTAAAATGAAAATTGGGGACTTTTACAAACTTCCGTGACCTTCTATGACCGGTAGACACTCTGTTAAATAATACAGGTATTATTTCTTTATTCAAATCTACGCCTGTCTCGATTGGCTATTTCTCTCCACGCCAACTGGTGGGGCCTTAAACTAAGTTACACAAAGGCTCAAAACAATGTTCATGGTTTTTTTTACTTAATCATTATAAAGTTACATCATATCAACTTTTCTCTCTTTTGCAAAAAGCTAATGTGTTTTTAAGAGTATGTTTCAAACATTCAGAGGAGCAGTTTGAAATGATTCTCATTCTTCTTTACTTACTTATTATAAAGTTACCTACATGAGTAAACTTTGAGGTTATGTAACAACTCTCTAAATAGATCAATTAACTTCAAACCCATCTCATTTTTTTCATAATTTAATAATGAACAAATTTTTTCGTATATATTTTTTTCGTAAAAGCTACATAAATAGAAATATTTTGAAAAAATTATAAAAAGGTAATATTTTGTAACTTAAATTGTTAATAGCAAATTACGCTCATCTCCAAATAGGGACAAATTTTTTGTGTAACTTTAAAATGTCCCTAAGATCCGATTTATACAATAAAATTGCACCCGAACAAAATGTGTTTATTTTATTTTACTCAACTATATATCCCTTTTCTTACTACAACTTTTTCCATAAATATATAAATTGATTTTAATATCTTATTCTGTTGATAGCAAGTCTAGACAATTTTGTACAATGTATTACAACGGAAATATTGTTGTATGGGAACTGTATTTGACAAATTTTGGAAAAAATTAGAATACAGTTTAACATGCAAGGATTTGGTACAGTAGAAACAAGCTTTGCTGTTTTTAACGAATTTGTGGAAGTGGACTATGCCTTCAGTCTGATGTCATGATTCGAGAACCCGTTGAAACGGCAAGTTTCTGAGTTATTCATTTTGAAATAAAAAAATCAGTATTTAATGAATTTTGAAAGTATGAAATAAACAGTTTTAAGAATATTTAGTTGTAGTACAAGTTGTATGCAATTCATATCTAACTAATATTTCATATTAATTGATGTAATTGAAGTTAAAGACAAAGTAAGAAAGGGAAAAAATTTCAAATTGGAAAATCCAAAAACTTAGATTTCTATAAACTACATGGACATAAGAAAATGTTATTCTTGAAAAAATTCAAGAATAATGATTAATTAAAAAGTTAGAAGAAATGTGCTACTTAAAAAATTAAAACAAAAGAAAATTTAAATAAAATAATTAATACGAAGATATTAAGATATATAAAAACAATGACGAATTTAGTAAAAAACAAATTCCATACCAAAATACAAAATTAACTGTTTTTACACCTTTTGTGGGAAAATGGATAAAGATAAAGAATAAAAATTTCAGATTAATAAATAATAATAATTAAAGAAAAAGAAAATGTAAATCCCAGGTCAAAATATTAAGGGAAATTTAATAAAATTGCAAGAGCAAAAAGAAGTGAGAAAAAGTGTGAAAATCAACACATAAGGATATTGGATAATTTTTTCCTTTCCGCTACGAAACCTATATGCGCAATTCTACGAAAATACCGAGTTTCAGTGAATTAGGAACAAAGGTGTGAAAAGTAGGATTACAAAATTACACAAAATTAGTATCAACAATAGAGATCATCAGGAAAGCCACGGTCAAGACCAACAAGATGCAAGAATCAAAAAGTACAAATTACGGAAAATTAGGAAGTTATACAAGTTTAAAATAAAACAAAAGGATTTCAGTCCAGTGCAAATTAAATTTTGCAGGACCAGAAAGTGCGGAAAACCGTGAAGTCACATGGGGTAGAGATATGAAGCCAACTGACAGCAACAGTTAAAATATAAACTAATTTAAAAAGGGTTTTAAAGAGAAAAATTAATATGCTAATATTCAGAATAAATAGTACAACACAGAGGAAAACAGAAAAAATAAATTAAACTTATTATTAAGGAAGAAAAAGTAAATATCGTATCTCGCCAAGAATGGAAGAAAATTGGTATGAAAATACAATGTATTTCGGCTACAAATAAAGCCGCTGATCCTCTCGGAGGACTCTCTTGTAATACATTTTCAAAGATGAAGATCACCTTACTTCATGAGAATTTGCATCAGATTTTTGAATTGAATTTGTAAAGTAAAGTTAGTAGTAAAGTAAAGTAAATGGTAGAATCAATTAAGTATTAGAGTCAAATAAGAAGGACAGATTTACATCACATGTAAATGGACGATAAAACCAGGACTGCCAAATTGGACTGGACCTAGCTGTGCCAATGGACTGAAGCTGATAGCAGATTAACAACACAGATCTACTCCACAACCAGAAAATTCCAGAAAAGTCAACACATTGGTTAAGGTTTGACATTTTTATAACATTTGATAAACAGTGAGTTGCCACTAAGTGCAATAAAAAATAATTTCAAATCATTTAATAGTTTTTACCGGGATAATATTTTTTGTTGTGAATAAATTGATATGTTATGTTAAAATTTAAGTATCTAATGTGTGTGGAAATTTTAATTTTAATAGAAAAAGAATTGTTGAAAAGTCAACTTCTCAAATTAGATATAAATAAGTAATCAAATTAAGAAAAGTTTCAATTGTTTTAAATTTTGGTAAAATACCAACCTGCTCTTAATTTTAAGAATCTATTTGTTTTTTACTAATATAGAAAATGAATTTATAAAAGGAAATAATTTTGTAAAAAAGTTGATGAAAAAATAATTGTGTTTAAATATCAACGGAAAGTTAATTTGTTGCAAAAAGTGATAACAACTACATCTAAGTGACTAATATGGATTGTGTTCGAGGAACTTTCCAAAAACCTCGCTCTTGAGATAAGTAATAAAAAAGATAAAATTTACTCATGAGCTCCCTAAACTAAAGGAAAATTAATAATAATTACTGGAAGCGTTAAATAAAGGGGGCCAATAGTTTAGGCCCAACCTAAACTCTTCACTGAGGTTCACGTGAAAAAGCCTTTACTTCCAGTGAACCGTCTAAATTCATTCAATACTCTCGAAAACAAAGCCTGTAATAAATATTACAAGGTTTGAGGTAAGTGTGTTAATTAAAAAGAGGAAGGCGCACAGCCTAGCTCAGTGTATAACAGAATAGCTGAGTTTTCCGTTGTACTAAATATCAAATTTAAGAATGGGATCCAACATGTTTACTGTGTCAGCTAGTCTTGATTCTAATTTTTCGTTTTTCCTGTTTTTTTTTAAATTGTGATGTATAATGTGATATGTGTTCAGCCTGAAGCTGACATCTGTGTTATGGCAAAACAGCTGTAGCTACAGAAAATCTAGACTTAATATTTACAGAATAAAGTATTACAATATTAACATAAGCAAGTCAGAAAGTATCAAAATATATAATTTTAGACTAAT
This sequence comes from Aphrophora alni, assembly GCA_963513935.1. Taxonomy (NCBI): domain Eukaryota; kingdom Metazoa; phylum Arthropoda; class Insecta; order Hemiptera; family Aphrophoridae; genus Aphrophora; species Aphrophora alni. The sequence continues at coordinate 16,222,906 of OY740765.1, read as the reverse complement.
TAAATAACTATTAAAAGCTTTAAAAAAGTACTTGAATGAGGCATTTGGTGATCTTTTGCAGCTTGCTCTAATATTGAATGCTGCCTTGCCAATTGTTCAACCATTTCTTCCAGTCTCATTCTATGATCTCGTTCATGTTGCAGTATTCGTTGCCACTTTCGTCCTTGTGTTTGAGCTAGCTCTAAGTACTCGGAACAAGTCTAATGATCAGATCAACATTTATATTATATAAACTGCATTTCATCGACAAACAGATTTATAATTAAGTATAAAAATGTAAATATTATACTCATATTACCAGATATAAAAAAATTACAAAAACGATAGAGTTTGATATATCTATGAACAACCATATTTTTCAATGGACAAATCCTGATAACTGCTATACAGTAAGTCCTAGATTTATGAATATTCGACTTTTGATCGTACGAACAAAGCTCCAAACAATTTTAAAGTTCTTTTCTTTTCATTTTATGTTGTTAAACAGCAAAAATCCAAGCGGTCATGTTTTTTTTTTTTTTTAAGAAGAAAAGAACATAAAATAGGGACTCAGGCCCTCGAATGCTCTAATCAAATTCATTAGGGTCAGAAAAGAATAAGAATGGTCAAAATAGGCCTGATGGGAAAGATGAAAATATCAACACTATATGAAGAAGGTGTAAATCCAACCAGAGTCCTGTTAGGAATAAGTTAATATTAGGATAATATTAAGGCTATATTATGAAGAAATCATATTCACAAAGCTAAAAATGACCCAACTATTGTGAAACAAGTAAAAAAATGTTGAAATGCTTGACTTGCAAACTCAACTAGGTTACCAAGACAACAAAAGGTATATAAGCAATCAGCAGGATTTAGAGCTCTCTCTTGTCTTTTTGGAGCTTGGAAGATACACGGCTGTGTGGCTAGCCGTGGTGGAAGATGGCCCAGGAAATCTACGCAACAAACCGTAAGCAAGCATTTCTATACATAAAGTCACCAATAAAAACATTTATAATTTCTTTCATTTAATATATAATAATAGTTGGAATACTTCTGGGCTTTGAATAAATAATATGGTTTTGTTTTAGTGTTCAATTAAATTCCTATTATTGTATTAAAGTTTTGTAGTTAAATAATTGTATTAATGTTTTGTATTTAAATTATTGTATTAAAGTTTTGTAGTTAAATTATTGTATTAAAGTTTTGTATTTAAATTATTGTATTAAAGTCTTGTAGTAAAGCGTTGTAGTAGCGTTGTTTATTCCTAACAGTCCTCAGGACTACCATTCCCGTACTCAACTATAAATGAACTCTTAAGGGGTGCAAAAGTTGTAAGAATATTATTAAAAGATTCTTGGAATTGACAAGTAGGAACAGAAAAGCATAATGATGTCTGGTTATGTGTGCTAATGCATGCGGGGTGTTCTCCTAAAGATCAAATCTCTAGTACTTAACTGTACATATGGAACTGATAAAATTGATTACTGTATTAATTTTTAATACTGTTTAGTTTTATTTAGCAATAATTGAAATAGCTTTTTAAAACATGAATGAACATTTGTAGAGCTTGATTTGTGTTGAATGATTTTAAAGTGACTGACAAGTAACATTGGTGCTAAAGTTAATGTTGTGTCTTCAAAAAGAAAACATCTGACTTTCACTTTTTAAGCTTTTCACTGTAAAAGCTGGAAATAGTGAAGAAGCTTGAAATGGTGTAAGTAAACACATCATTATGAAAGATTATGACATAGGGTCGTCTAAAATTTATGACATTAAAAAAAAACAAAAACAGTTGTTGAACAACTCAGAAACTTTGTTAAATCTAATTGAAAAGCGAACTTTAATAAAACCCAGTTTAGACCAACTAGATTTGGTTCTGTACAATTAGTTTATAGCAAGAAGATCAGAGGGTAAACCCTAACTGGTCCTATGGTTGTTGAAAAAGCTAAGCAGTTTAAACGAGATTACTGAACATTTTCTGAGGGTTGGCTTAGGAGCTTTAAGACTCGTTATGGTATCATAAAATTAGATATTTCTGGTGAGCTGAAATCTGCCATGTGGTGAAGAGTTCAAAGTTAAATTCAAGTCTATTGTGTCTGTAAATGAACTGATGTTTATATTGCAGATGAGACCAGCCTTTTATTTTGTTGCCTACAAATTCTATCCTTCCTGGTGGGGATGAAAAAAGCGTTAAGAGGTTTTAAGAAAAATAAAGATCTGTTAAAAATTCTGCTGTGCTCCAATTCATCAGGTGATCACAAACTAAATCTTCTGTTACGAGAAAGTCAAAGAAGCCTAGGACCTTAAAAGGCATGAAAACCCTTGCCTATGATTTATCAAGAGTTGTTAAAAACTGGTTCTTTGAAGACTTATCTTAATGCAGTGCTTAACTTGTGTTTTGCCATGTGATATCTACTCCCCCCCCATCTTCATTAGTCTAACACGTATAAAGTCTGAGAAAAAAAACTAATACATAAAAATAATTAAAAACATTGTTTTAAGTTGAGACCAATAACAACAAGTTCCAGTAACAGCATCTCTATCATTTACAAAATTACTCCTACTGATATTTATCTTAACCTTTTTCTTTACAACAATTCAGTTTTTGACATGGATTATTTATACTAATTTCTATTAAAAAAATACTTTTTTCCTTTTCAGGGTCGTTACTAACTTATAATGTTCAAAACCACAATTTTTTGTTTGTTACTTGCATAACATTTTTTAGTCATGAAATGAAATAACAATATTAAAATTTTATAAATTGTATCTGTAGTTTTTACCTCCTATTCACTTATTAGTAATCTAAACATAATATTAACCAATGATTTATTTTTATTGCGAAATGATAGGTATTACAGTTAATAATATTATCCATTTTATTCAAAATGCAAAAGAACATTTAAATATTTGCATTTATTTATCCCTAGATTCCACACTTAAACCAGTATTATTGTACTATGAATACTATCAATTTTGATGTGAGCTTTAACATTTTATTAGTTTCTGCGCATAACACTATTTAATTGTTAATAATAATAATACCTAATTATGTTTATTATTAATTCCTCGAAAATATACGAAGAAAAACAATTTTAACAATTGTGGAAATTTGCTAATATATTTAAAACCTTTTTTTGTATGTTTATGTTGCGGAAGGATTAATACAAAGTTAGGCGATATTGTTCATAGAAGAAGGAGGCTAAAAGCACTAAGAAAAAGTTAGGCAGGAAGTGAGTGTTGGTTGGATAATGTAACAATGTTAAAAATTCGTCAAGTAACATGAATTAGAACCAGTTCGAATCACTATATTTCCCAATAGTAAATCACTATTGACTACAATACTAAATGTCCTCAATTCAATCTTTCTGAAAGTACATGTAACTCAACTTTGTGTATGTCCAGTTCCTGATAAAGCATCTAGAGCACCTGATACACACAAAACTTCAATACAAGACCATTTGGTTCAGTTAGTATGTACAATACCATACTTGTGACTTTTGTTCTTTAAAAACTGTTTGTAGACTAAACGCCCCCTCCATAACATCATTGACTCATCAAGAGAGAGTTCTTTACAAGGTAAATAAATGCAAACCATTTTGTTTTATTAAAATAATCTACAACTGGCCTAATCTTAAGTAAACTGTCATCACTGTTGGAATTGTCCTTAGAAAAATGCAATTTTTTGTCAATTTTTAGTTGTATGTATGGTCGATAGTTTAATATGTTGTATGGGTATGTGAGAAAATTTGTACAATATTTTTGCATTGATTATTAGTTTGACTATGTATGGGAATCTGAGAATGTTGGTGCAATATTTTTCGTTGATTTTTAGTTTTAATCTGTATGGGTATGTGAGAAAGTTTGTGCAATATTTTTGCATTAATTAGTGCTATGACTGAGTCTGAAAAAGATAGTGCAATATTGTTCGTAGATTTTTAGTTTTAATATGTATGGGTGTCTGAGAAAGTTAGTGCAAAGTTTTGATATATATAGGTATGTTAGAAAGTTAGTATAATATTTTTTGTAAATTTTTAGTTTTAATATCTATAGGTATGTAAGAAAGTTTGTGCAATATTTCTGTATTGATTACTAATTTGACTATGTATGGAGTCTGTAAAGGTTATAAAAGAAATAGTGATTCCACATATCTGCTTTCACACTCATGCGTGCAGATGGCGCAGAGTAGTGGTAATTCCCCTCATCCCCTTTGAGTTTTCCCCTCATTCGTTTTCACTATTACCCTCATTTCGCGCAGGTTCATTGTCTCATAAGAAGTTACCATTTAAAAAAACATAAACGTAGAATGAATATCATTATAAAACATAAATGTAGTCACAAATATTTTTTTTTTAACCATACACATAGTAACGAATATGATTTTAAAATGTAAACATAGTAATGAATATCATTAAAAACATAAATTAGCATTATATTCCAAATATAAATTCTACGTATTTAATCAAATATAACTTTTATTTAATTTAGGCATAAATAAAATCAATAGACAACAGGGTGTTAACATTCAGCTTAAATAAAGCAGCAACTAAAAAGCTTATAAAAGAAACAGTTTTTAAAACGAGTATATTATGTATTAGAAATATATGATTACAAACTACATTATAGTATATAAATCAACATCAGTCTCACCCTAACCTTCTAAGAAATACTAAACATAAATATCTTGGGCAGATAAAAAAAAATCAAACCAATGATGCTGTGGCTATTGGTTACCATTAAAATTATAGATGAACATTATTTCTACTACCCTATCTAATAGAATAACTACTGTTAGACAACCTAATCAAAACAATAGTTTTTAGCAATGTGATAATAATAAATTTTTGGCCAATAAAATTTAAAGGCCAGTACTAAGAATATCCTTTTTTATTTAATGTGAAAATCTATACATTCCTAATAAGGATATAGTAGTCTTGGTTAGAGATAAATTGAATGAAAATGAAAATATAAATCGAACCGGTACATAATAAGTTAGATTAGGTTAGGAATATAAAACATGCAAATTCATCTAAGAAACAGGAAGAACAGTAGGTGGCACTAGTAGATACCCTATATATTTTTGTCATTTATTTAGATAGAAAATTTAATTTTAAGGTGATTTTATTCCTATGCATAACCTTTTACAACAGTTTCAAAAATGACAAAGTTTGATTAAAATATATATAGTACAAATGTTATTTTGAACAGTAGGAACTGGTCAAAAAATCTTTTGCCAATAATTTTGTTTTTCTATAATCCTTTAAATTAAAGTATTCTGAATTCACACAATATGGGCATAAATGTTGCTATATGCCCTCATAGTCAGGTAGTCATTAAGGCCAAAATGTATCTCAAAACGACATCAAAGCTTTTCTGGCACCAGTACCTGCTTAATCATCTCTAGTCTCGGAGGCAGAGAGTCATTTGGATTCCAGGACATTGTGTGGTAAAGGGAAATGATACAGCTGATAAACTGGGAAGAAGCGCTGGGAAACCACCAGTGGACCCTAAGCCGGTTATTGGCATCTCAAGAAGTTATGGGAAAGCAAATCAATGTGAACACTCCCACAGATGGAAGGAGAAGGTGAGGGGTCAGACAGAGGCACATGATTTCGTTGGTGTCAGGGATAGACATCTTAACAAAGAACTGTTGTATCATAGCAAGTCAAAAATGAAATTGGTGGATGGGTTTCATTCCCTCTCACCTCCATGTTATGGGGTCGGTGGATGATGCACTGCCAAAGGTGAGGGGATATGAACTGCTGTCTTGTTTATGGGATACAGAGGACCTCATGCTTTAGGTACAGCAATCCTGGCTGAAGGTTTACAACCCAGATAATAATAATAAATGAACGTCTCACTCAACCACTTTACCTCAATGATGGAGAGAAGAAAGAACAAAGAAAATTTATTTCATGGAAAACTGTTCGAGAGCCATATCATTTTAATGGATTTTTTGAGTAGACCAAGTAAATTGTTTTGAACAAGTATCTTATAAACCATAAATCTAACAACAAACTTTAGATGAGGAGTTTCTCTTACTTTTTTATGGGCTTCAAAATATGTAACCAAACTTTAATAACCATTACCAAAAATGTAATTTACGTTTTTTAAATACAAACATGTATCCTTCTGTGCAGAATATTATTCTACAGACTGAACTTTACTTTTTATTCTTTCACTTTTCCTTTTTTTCTAATAATAACAGCATCACAAATGCAAATCAATTGAAAAGTTTTGTACGCCATCTATAATTGAGAAAAAAAAAAGGCTTCTTGTTTACAACAATAATAACAGCTGTTTGTTCTTGTTAATAACTTGTAATATTGCCACTTGTAAGGTTCAGACAGAGTGATAAGTTAGATTATAATTGTTATATTTTATAGTTATTTTATTTAGAACAACTAAGTTATTTATTCAAAATTAAAGCAAAAGTATTTGAAGAAGACTTTGACATGTTTTTTTAATTTAGATGAATGTAGAGGAAATTACTGAATTTTGACAAGTTATAGCCTGCTTGTTTAGATGCATACATATATACAAGTATTGAAACACATATAAGCATGCACACACACACACACACACACATACACACACACACACACACACACATATATATATATATATATATATGCTCACACACAAGCATGCAAATGTATTCCTACTGTCTTTGACAAAGATCTTAAATATTTAAATATCCTAAAATATGGCTAAATGAAAATAATTTTCAAACAAAATTTGTTTCTTTTAAAATTCCCTGTACATAATATTCCTTGATGAAAAATATTTTTTTCCATTTTTTAAATGAAGTTAGCGCAATTAGAGAAATATCACCATTTTTTCAAAATTTGTATACAAAAAAAATTAGGGGAAATTTCCTATATTTCACATTCACTAGTTAACTGGATGTTTCATCCTAATAACCTAGATGGTCAATTGTACCAAAAGAGTCTTTCCTAAGGCAACCCCTCCTCCAATAACGTGCTCCAACTCCAAAACAAGATTGAAAAACTAAAAGAAATCAATGTAAAATTAGCCCCAAATTCTTCCCTTTTCCTCATATACTGATTCAACTCTGCCCAATAAGTACAACCAAAGTTGATACGCAAAAGGTCAGATTTAAAAAGATATAAAAAACACCCAATCTGATATGAAGGACAATAACACAGTAAAACTCACCACTCACCACAACTTGGAAGAAAAAAGTTGTTACATGCTACAAGAAACCATAACCTTGTTCTTATCTATCATAAGTGAGAAAAAAATCAAGAAATAATCATCCACGGAAACCCAAAACACATATTTTAAAGTAAACAATGATTCAGTTGTTAGAGATGTTGGGATGAGTGAACAATTTTAAACCCTAATCTCCTAAATCCAATCTTATTCCTGTCTACAAACAGTAGTAAAAGATGCAAATTATAAACATTTTAAAATTATTCCAAATTCATGCAAACAAAAACCAAAAAATATATAAAATGTCTCACTACTGTTTAGACAATATTGCATGTCCAAGGAAAAAAATTGTGTAACGTTATTATCATTATGTAATTGCGACATGAGAAATAGAATTGAATTTATTATAGCTATAATAATCTGTAATAAAGAATAAATTTATTATTTTTACATTTATCATGGCATTCGATGTTATTCTGAAGAGTGTAGCACGCTCATTGACAGCTTTAATTTTAGAAGAAACATCTGTGTCAAGTGTCTCTAGTTCAGAAAGTGACCGTTGTAGAGCAGCACCATGCTTTGTGATAAGATCATTACATGTTTGTAAGTTTTCTAGTCTCCCAGCCAAGTCCTTTATCACATTTGTCATCTCATTTTTTTGTGATGAATCAAATTCTTCTTCTTCTTCTTCTAAAACATAATGACATCATATTCACTATTGTTTATTACATTAATATTTTAAAAAATTAACTTCCATCTGTAAAAAATGAAATACAGAAAGAGGTAAAAAAAAACACTTATGATTAGAAAATACCATAATTTCATTTGGAACAAAAACGTATCTTTTTTTGTTCAGTTGTGGTGGCTCATTACTCTTATAAGCATAAAAAATATGAAAATAAAACAAAAACATACAAACAAAAAATAAAATTAGTAATGAAAAGTGTTTCAACTAACTATGTGAATTATACATACACTATGTTTATAAAATAAGTAGTTTTCTTAAGTAGGTAGGGAAAAATAAAAAATTCAATTGGAAAAACAATTTGGAAAAATAATACAAAACTTAAAAAAGAATAGATAATAAAACAAAATCAATTGTATATAACATTTTTTTTAAACAGTATTGTATTAAAGATTATTACAGAAATAGATAAGATTGCTGGTGAATGATATGACTAAAGTGAACAATGTCACCTGCTCACTCAGGTGGTTCCATAGATGGAACAAGGCTGCTGATTACCATGCTAGAGCTGGTACTCAAAGACCCCTCTACGGTTTACAACCCTTTTGTGAAAGTCCCATCTAAAAAACATTGTCGAAGCCTGGATAGAAAAATGCTGGTCCCTCCATTGGGAGAAAATTACTTGGATTAGAGAGGCAAATTAGGTTTATCGAATTTTCCAAGTTAATAGACATCAAATATTTTTCGCTGGGTAGAAAAGATCTAAGACAGGTGATAAACATTTTGTAGTGTGAGATATCATCTCAAGAAAATTCGACTGGTAAGTTGTTGGTTCTACTCCAATGGGAAGGAGTTGGCAGAACACCTTCTATCTGAATTTGAAAGGTTTGCTCGCCAGAGGTGGTTCAGTGAATTTGGTTGGCCATGTATGGGGTCTGAACATTTAGAGATGCTGATCTCATGGGTCTTCACAGGCTTCATATGAAGCCTGAATATGAGATAAATACTAATCATGTAACCTTCCACAATAGATCTATAAGAGTTGCCGTGGAAAAGGACTTGTGCTGGCCATTCACCTCCTCCCCCTCCTATTAAAAAAATTAACTTTCTCAGGAAACATTGTTCAATAAGTTTTTTTTTTTTTTTTAACTCAAAAACTGGAAATTTGTTACCAGTTTAAAATTTTTGTGCAAGTACACTCTTAATCTCATGGCCACAAATAGATTTCTATTCTACTAGTCATAACAAGTGTCTGCAAAAAGCAGTAAAACACATAAATTTAAGAAGGAAAATATTGAACACAGATTTAGGCCCATTAATAATGTTTAACAACCGCTGGAAAATCAAATGCTATAACTCTCTGCATGACTGGCATCTGACTTATAGCTTCCCTAGGTGCTTCATCTGCATTTGTAATTTCATGTATTCCGAAATGCCCATGTATCTAGCAAAATTAGTTAAAGTTTGTGTATGGAACAAAAAATATCTTCAAACAAAAGGTTCTTGGCGTATATATCCTAGTTAGACTGTAAATCACTTTTGGAATCGGAAAACAAAATATAGTGAAGATATTATGGTATTAGGACCTTTCACAATTGCAGAGGTCAGCAGTAAAACCCCTAGAAACTAAGGGTATTCCATACATACACGTCTGGCAAGATGAGTAATATGCACAATCGACTTTATTGTCCAGTTTACAACCATCAGTGAACATGATCTCAATATATGGGTTTTAATAATTATATATCTTAATTTCTGACGATACACTACATCAGGAGTATTGTACCTAATGAAAGTGGACAATGAGAAATTGAATGTTGGCATTTTAATTAGCCATGGCAAATATTCGTACTTTAGAGGAAGTACAAGTCCCAAATTGTCGAGGATCTGTTGTATGTTAAGCCAAATGGGGTCAGCCAAATGTTGTGCAGGTCAGAGAACATTCATATCTATCAGCCAGAGGATTATTACAAACAGTGTCATATGCTGGATGAAATGGTTTGGAGTGCAGACTATTCATATATGAAATATGTAGTTGCTGTCTTCATTGTAAAAGGTATGGTTCTCCAATCTCGGCAAGTAAGCTAGAGATTGGGCTCAAATGAAATGCACCAGAAACAATTTGAGGGGAGAATTGTGAATCAAATTAAGCTTCCTAATTGCTGATAGTCTTGCGGATGAGTATAACAGTAAAACAAATCTTGCAATTGAACAACAGCACAGTAAAAACTTAACATACAAGTCCTATCGGCTCCCCACCGAGAATCATGTAAGCATGTCAAGTGTTTTATTACACCGTGTTTCCAGATAAGATAAATGAGAAATCCAGAAAAGTCTTTGATCAAATAATAGGCCTAAAAATTTAGTAGTTACAGTAATTTGAAATTGTTTTCTATTAAAAAATAAAGAGGTTTAGTCCATGATGACTAAAAGCAGTACACACATGTTTTTATATACACAAATAATGTCAAATGTCCAATTAAACCAGATTAATAATATAAAAGCAATACATTGAGTTTTGAGAAGCAGAAAACTTAAATCCTGTCAATTTTGACCAAGACTGCAGTCTATAACAAATTGAAGGGCTCTTTTAGCAGTTTGCTGCACTTCGATTAGCCACATATATAGAAAAATTGTCAACTAATAGAGAACAGCAGACAGGGCACTGCACATTAGCGATAATGCTGTTGATTGCCACAGCAGACAGGGTCACGCTCAGCACACTATCCTGAGAGACACGATTCTCTAAAAGAGAATGATCTGATAAATTAGCTCCCAGCACACACTCTGAAATATCTGTTTTTGAGAAAAAAATTTATAAATGCAAAAATATTGGAATTTATACTCCATGGTTTTAAAGTAATCAGAATTCTACTTCGCAGAGCCATACTGGAAACAAAAAACAAAATTCTGTAAATTGTCATAAGCTTTTGGGTATATATGTAGATGAGGGTTTAACATGGAAATGTCATTTGGAAAAAATTAAGGGAAGGTTGAGATCAATTGTTTATGTTTTCTCAGTTTTAAGAAATGGAGTTTCCTTGAAGGCTTGTTTGGTGGTTTACCATACATATATTGAAACTGTGTTGAGGTATGGTATTGTGGTGTACAGAAGGTAATTTGGTTCAGAAAAAAAAATCTAAGAACTCTTTCTGGGATAGCAGAGAAAGAAGTTGTAGGGTCCATTTTAGAGATTGTAACATACTTACGTTACCAGGACTATTTATTTATGAAACTTTAATCTGGGCCCACAAAAATAAAGCAGACATTGTTAAAAACAGTTTTAAACATGGGTATAGTACTAGAGCTATTGAAAATTACATATTTACATGCCATCTAAAGCTGTTCAAAAATAGTTAACAGTGTGTGGGAGTAAAACTGTATAACTGTTTGCCACAAATGTATAAGACTCTCAGTCTTGCTTGTTTGTAAAAAAAGTTTATTATAGAGCTAATGAATATTTTAATAATCCTATCTGAAAGTGAAGAATGAATTTTATAATTTGTTAGTATTAATCACTTAGTTATAGTGATGTAAATGACTCTGAACCTGTTCTTTCTGAATGTATTTTGTGTAATAAAAATGATATGATATGATATGAACAGTTAAAGGAGTGTGCATGATGATTTCCACCACAATTTGGATATCTGGCATCATTCTTGCACCCATCTCTATTGTGCTCTTCCAAACCACACTGGCCACATACCTCTGGTTTTGTATAATAAGAACTCGTGTATCCAAAACCCTGACATTTAAAGGTCTACTGACTAGCCGTTGGTATCCAGCATACAAAAGTAATTACCAACAAATCAGTTGGTATTTTTTCCCCCATTCTCAGTTAGTATAATCCAAGCAACTTCGATTACTGATTGTTCAGCTAATTCAGCTTTAATTTCCTCCAGAGTAATATGGAGCAAATCCCTACATGTTACTACTCATTCAAGTAGTTCAAGGATCAGGGGTGGGGTGACACTGACACCTTGCCTTGGTCAAAAAACTAAGTCATTATTTTAGTAGTTGACAAACTTTGCTAATTATACAAGGTTCTGCATGCCCATGTTAATTTTAAAAAGAGGAACCTTAGAAACATCTTTCCCTTCTTCCATATACATAAACAATAAAAATTTATGAGCTGGCTAATCAAAAGATTAAGAAGCCGTCTTACTGCCTCAAAAACGTTATGTTGCACTCATTGTAATAAAAGAGGTCATTAAACAAGTGCACAAGTCAATTATGAGTGTAATAATTAAGAAGGATTTCCACGATCACTTGTTTAGAGGAATATTTGTATCTGCACCTTTTATCCGAATAAACAGCTAATCCCAAAAGTTCAGAAGCTAATTAGACTTGTAATTTTTTTTTTAAGAAAAACATAAAATTTCATACATAACCTTTCAATTAAATTTTAAACATAACCTTATATCAAGAAAATAGTTGTTTTTTTTTGTTTTTTTTTTTCAATTATGAATTTTGACAATCTAAATTAAAGTACTATGTCTATATTTCATTGTAATCTTTTATATAGACATTTTTATATTTTAATTAATTAATTTTTGTTTTATTAAATAAAAATTTGAACAAACCTAAATTTTAGTTATATACATTACATATATCTTTTAGATTTAATACAATAGTAAATCAACTCCTAGTTTTGAAGATATGCAGTAGTTAGACTGTGTTTGTTTCCTTTCTTATTTAGTTTTATATTAACTGTAATTATGGGACTAGTATAACTGTGAAAAGGTAAAAGTAACTATCATTTAGTCAGACTCAAAAGGTTTGATTCACAAAATTATTGGATTCAGAAACAAAATTAATTCTATTTTTCAAAATTTACAATTTTAATTAATCTGTAATATATATAAACTTTGAAGAAAAAAAAAGAGTTTATTAAATAAATGTTGAGTGGAAAAAAATTATTTCAATTAGAACTCTAAATTATTTTGCAAGATTCAAGATATTAAAATTCAGGATAAAACCGATCTAAACAAATTTAGACCACATGGTATGAAAAATTATAAACTGATAATTATCTAGGTTCTGAAATTGTGAAAAAAGCTAGTACAATTAATCGGGTGGTTACCTGGATTTGTAAATAAGAAAGTTTATGCATATTTAAACCTTAGAACAAAAGGTACCATGCTTTGTTCTTTTATGTTTGCATGGAATCGAAACATTTTCTTTTATGCAATTTTAATTGACAAAACTATTACTCAAAATTTTTTTGAATTATATCAGCCAAATTTTACCAAATGTAATTACACTAAATTTCATGTATTCAAACATTTTTAATATTGTAAATGATAGGGACTAACATGGTAGTTAGGCCTACTTAAATGATGATAAGCCAATTTACTTGAACTGAACTCGCTGGATTTTTAAATTACAACACTATATTTTGGCATTGTAAGAGAGAGACAGATAATGTTGACTCAGCTGTAGATAAGATTAAAAATGGACTACAGAACAGATAAAATTTAACTTTTTTCACTATAACTTAATGATTTAAAAAATGAACATAACAGTTTATTAGACTCATCAGACGAAGCTGAACGAAGTCCCTTAGCACTATTTTTTTTCTGGTTTGAATTTAGAATATCCGTATGTTTTTTTAGTCCAACACCACTTCATCCATTGAAAACCACACAGTCGAAAATCGGGCATGCCCACCATAATCATTAGCCCTGACACTCGAACTAAAGCAAGTTTCAAATGTAAAGGGGTCTACTGGATCTCCCTCCCCTAGGGGTCTATATTCAGGGACAGGACAGGATGAGTGCATACAGACTGCAGCAAACGGGTTGCTGGAGAATGAGATGGCCAGCGATCGGTCACTGCATGATAAATCAAGTGGTCAACAAGGAAGTGTTAGACATGCCCTCAGATCACATGATACCTAATGTTTCATTAGATAAGCCATTCAAGACGAAAATCTTCTCTAGGGAAGAATGGGAGTATGGAAAGATGTTATATAATGAGCAGGATATAGTCTGGTTTACAGATGGCTCGAAAACGGAGATGGGTACGGGCGGTGGTATAAATGGGATTAACCCAGAGAGTTCCATCGTACTGTGCCTAGGCAAGCATGCTACTGTTTTCCAAGCAGAAGTAGGTGCAATCTCCGAATGTATCAAGGAGAATCTAAGAATGGAATACAAAGGTAAGAACATTCTGATCTTCACAGACAGTCAAGCTGCAATTAAGGCACTAAACACGACTAAAGTCGAAGTTGGTATGGGACTACATATCATCATTGATAAAGCTTAGTCAGGTGAACACGGTCACTGTGGGCTGGATTCCTGGCCATTCAGGTATCGATGGAAATGAGAGAGCAGATGAATTAGCCAGGGTAGGTTCAGAATCCCCTCTCGTGGGCGTCCAGAACCTATGGACATGTCAGAGCAGCGGTTGATACATGGATACGGGAGGGGATGAATAAGGCCTGGACAAATTCCGACAAGTAGACTTGCAAAGAGGCTACTTAAACCAAGCAAGAAACATGCTGAACAACTTATCTCTCTTAGAAGGGATAACATGAGGTGGGTGGTTGGGCTTTTAACGAGCCACTGTCACCTCAGAAAACATCTACACAGGATAGGGATTGCTGCAGAAAATATTTGTGGTTTGGCTGAAGAGTCCACAGAACACATTCTCTTAGAGTGTGAGGCGTTAGGACGAGCCAGGCTATACTCTCTAGGCCCTCCGGGGAAGATGGAAACCATCCTAGACAACCCTATAGGTAGCATCTGTTCCTTCATAAGGATGACAGGTATTACTGAGTGGGTGTATGATGGAACTTGAGGCGGTAAAAGACCTTCAGGTCGACGTCGGTGAGGCCTCTGATGGAGGCTTTCACAGACCATAAAATAAAAAATAATAAAATTTTTAATGTAAAGGGGGCAGAAATACATGTCTTCAGCGCCCTCCTTAAATATAGAGGTGAGTTCCGGTATGGCGTTCCTTACCCCAGGTTATTACTAACTAGCCACCTAAATACTAATTAAAAATTATTGACTCAGTCTGACCTCATCAGTTATGAGAGAAACCGATGTAGACCTGTATAAGTCTACAGGCATTTAACTATTTTGTAATATACCACAGTGGCATATTTATTGCTGACATTTCAGCTTCATTTTATTCTAACCACAGGGGAGGTGCAGACTAGCTGCACCTATTAAGAGAATATTGGCCTCCCGTGTTGTTTCCAGTCAAATCCTCACAAATCACAACACATAAACTATCATCTACTCGTATGTAGTCATTTAGGTACAGTACAGTTCATCTACATAACACAAATTCCTACATTTTCATCTACACTTAGCGTTCCTATTTGTGATGTATTTCTTAGGCAGACTTTTCTCACTTGGTAACCGAGTGATTCAACTACCATATCAGGAGAATATAATATTAAAGGAGGTAGATGTCAACTGCGATTCAGTTATCAATTCAGATAGACCTCCTATCAAATCATATTCACCTGATAACAGGATTTTGTTGTTTTACCGCAGTATCCGGAGAATATAATGTTAAAGGAGGTAAATGTTAGTAAGGGCGGGGGCACTTTAGAAAAAAGTGGTGGGAAGTGAAACCTTACTTAAACCCTGCCCCTTGCCCCACCCCTTGCACCGCACTTTACCCCCCCCTCCTGTTTCCCCTCCCACTTGCCCCTCCACATATCTTTGCCCTATACCCCCTTACTATGCCCTTCCCCATCCACCTTTTTGTGACATCATTTGGACGCCTATTTGTGACGTCAATTGGTGACGCCACTTTGTGTGCTGTCCCTTCCTCCTACCTTTTGTAACTTTTCAAGGTACATTTAAACAGAAAGTATTAGGAGAATATAATCTTAAAGGAGGTGGATGTTAACTGTGGTTCAGTTTACAATTCAGATATGTATAGACACCAGGATTGGATTAACTTAATTGGAACTAATTAATTAGCTGATATATTCTGAATGACAATCTTTGGAAAATCTCAATTTATTACGTTTCGGTTTTCAAATTTCACAATTAAAAATTAATTTCAATGATAAAATATTATTTTTGTTAAAAATATGCTTAAAAAGTTACTGCTTTTTAGTAAATATTAGTAGCCTGTCAGTTATAGATCAACTTTCCAATTTCTATTGCAATATCTTTCATAACCATATTTTTGTCTTTTCATTTTCATTTTCAAAGTAAAATAGTGTGGTCAAATTTTTCTTTTCTTTCCAATGTATGGTTTAAATAATGGTTCTTTAAAAAACTTTTTATATTTTATTGTGGCAGTGTGCATTCAACTTTTACCAACATGTTTTAATATATAAATGTGATATAATGTAGGCCTGCTAAATGGTAACTCCGTGTAATATTAGATCAGTGTAGAATCTCTGTATCTTCACAACTCTGTATCTATAGAGACCAAATGTAGTATTCCACTTTTGTATCTGTATTACTTGGGACTAGCAAGATATGCCAAACCAATTTCATTAGAGGCAGTTAGTCTCCAGACCCCACCCCCAGTCACCTCAATTAAAAGCGTTTGAGCAACTCTCTATAAAAACAACTTAAACAAACAGTTTGAAAAATGAAAACATTATTATATTTTCTACAACTTTCATATTTTAGGAATGTAATTAAAAATGGCTTTGACACATACAATCTTAATGTTTTTTAAAAAAATTAAAAATAACATTTTGATTATAAATTCTACAATTTTTTTTTTTTTTTTTTTTTGATAAACACTTTTTAAATGATCCATCTCTTGTATAAAATTTACTTACCAGACTCAATAGCGCGAATGGCTTTTGCTTTGGCTAACTCTAAGGCGGTAACCCAACGTTGACGTTCCACTTCACTTGCAGCTTTAATATGAAAAGCCTGAGTTCCACCGTTTGAAATGACAAATGTACAAGAATCCTCCGTGTGAATCAAAGCTCCATGTAGGCTAATTGTCCCTCGACAGGTATGAGCCATTTCAGCCTGGTTCCTACAATGAACATGTACACATTTTAAATAATTTGAAAAGAAAATATAAATATATTGCTACTAAAACCATTTCTGAAAATTAAATAAGAATGTGAAGATTAAAAAAGTGATTTGTATTTTTCTCAATAACACCTATTGTTGCATTTCCAGGATAACAAAAATATGAATTTGAATTTTTAACAAAAAACATCTTTATTAATTTTTACCTACTGTCATTGGTTAAATAATTATCACTCATTTTATCAAACTGCAATCTCTGTATACTAGTGGATTGCTGACTTAGATTAAAGGCCACTTCTTAAAGTTTTAAAATACTCTTGGAAGTGACATATTATTCAAAATATGCCAATTGGGTGAAAAAAAAAAATTTATCATGAAAAGAAATAAAATTAGTTGTTTTAAGTGTTATAATATTTTGTAAAGAGATCATATATTTCATCATTTGTTTTTTTTTCTTAATAAACCACTGCTTATTATTAAAATAGGTATAAACAATGATTCATCCACCTGTTTTGTACACAAACATTTTTGTTAAAAATTTGCAACAAGTTGAAGTTTTAGGACTTTTAATGATCAAAGCAGAAAAAAGGGACTTATGGGACAAAAAAGTTTAAAAAGGGACTTTTTTAAGCACAAAATAAGTAGTCAATTGTTAATAGTCGATACCGGACAGACTTTATAGTCCAATATCTAGAAGCTAACTTGATGTTGTATCCTAACCCTACACTTTACATAACCTATATGTATGTGTATTTGAAACTTTTCATTTTCTCAGTGAAAAAGTGAATGGCACTCTAAAATACTATTTTTTCTTTTCAAACCAATGTTTGTACTAAATGAATTTTGCAAGAAATTTTATTTCTTTTTATGACAAATCTTCTATTTTCTTACCCAATTGACATAACGTTTTGAATTATTTGTCATCTGCAAGATGTATATTAAAGCTCTAGGAGTTGGCCATCTTAATTGTTATCCTATAAAATCATATACAGACATATAATTGGACTAAATGGACATATGCACATGCACATATGCATTTACGCATGCACACATAACAATACACATTACAACTGATATTAAAATTGAGCCCTCAACTGAAGAATAACTTTTATACAATATTTTTATTTTACAACAAACAAATTTGTAAAGAACCAGAAAATAAAAAATATTACCAGCTTTGTGTGAACTAATACAAATAAATATACAAGTAAACAACATCTAATTAATAACTTAAATGACAAAAAAAATTATAGTACCGTACCCTAATAAAAAAACCATAGGCATCTTAGGCAGAATTCAACAAAATGATAATACAAGAATTAAGGAAATTACTTTTAAAAAAATAAGTAGCCTATGTTAACTATAATTTCTGTTAACTTGGCCAAACCAACAAATATAATTATATAATTAGAAAAATTGTCTATTTTCTGCTACGAGATTCATAATGATAACTATTAATAACAAATTACACCATTTAGCTGATAAAAGGGCAGAGAAAGAAATTAAAGCCAAAGAAAATAACGAACAATATATGTGTTATTGACATAGTTTATTTAGACCTGGAGTCTTCAAACTATGGCCCGCGGGCTAAACTCTCTATGAGGTAAGTCGCTCGGCTTAACAATTATGTGACAAGAAATCACGTTTTTTGCAATTCAACATTTACCCTATTACAAATCATTCTACGGCAATAATTTTTATACTGTTTTAAAGCTAATTTTCCATAGATTATTACCATACAACCAAAAGTTCATAAAATGTTAACAATTATATTTAATAAATTGGTAAAGTTTGTGTTAGGTTAGGTTAGGTTTTTTTCATTAAACAAATTTTTTTTTAATGAAAATGTTACAATTATTATTTTTTTCTAAATATATTCACAAATATTATACAAAACTTTTGTTTGTAAAAAATTGGTATGAAAAAAAAAAAATAGTATGAAAAAAGTGGTAAGCTATTGATTTTGGATGATACAGGTTTTTCTGAAAAAAGTTAACTTCATTTTTGACACCTAACATACTTATCCAGCCGTCCTGTCATCAATGCGGCCTGCAACAGCTAATGACCAGTGTCATCAATCTGGCCCGCAACAGCTAAAGGCTTTGTTATTGATATTGATGTTGTGATAAGTTGGATAAAAAAACACAGAAGGATAACTCTGTTTTATTTACTTGCTAGGTAAAGCTTAATGACAAGTATAAGCATAATAACTAACAAATAATTGAAATGAATCCCACTAACATTATAACACATAAACATATAACATATAATTATAACATAAACATTCTTTGTGTACTTCATTTTGGAGAATGTTTTCTCACACAAGTACGTAGTACAAAAAACAGAAAACAGCCCACGAGCAAATTTATGCAAATTATCAAATTGTACCAGTGAACAACTCTTATAAATTCTAACAAAGATGAGTTTTGATATGTGTTCTTAATTATGTCACTGCACTGTAAATCAATAATTTCCATTTGAAGTTCCAATGGTTTCAATGTCAGTATCAAAACGATTTTGAAAAATCTAATTTCATTCACAATGACATCAAAGTCTAAGAAACGTTCATCAAAATTTATCTCCAAAGCACTCAAAGCTTTGATTGCAAAATCGACAGGAAACACAGTCTCAGTAGTGTGGCTGAATATTTCACATGTTTTAAAATGTGTGAAACATTTTTTACGTAAAATTATTGAAAAAGTATTATTTTCTGCCGGAACGATTTTATATTAGTGTATAAATCAGGGAGAAGCTGGTTTTCTCCTTGCAATTTCAAATTCAATTCGTTCATATTTGTTTTGTCAAATAGACATAGAATGCTAACTTCCACAGCCATTCGCTATTTTGAAATTCAGTAAGAGGGCAAAGCTTTTCATTTAAAAAATTTCGATCACTGCTCGAAGTTCAAAAATGCGCTGAAGAACTTTTCCGCAACTAAGCTAGCGTACGGCAGTATGATATGGTAAGTTATTTTCTCCAATCTCTTCAATAAACTCGCGGAATTGTCTGTGATTCAGCTCAGTGGATCTGATAAAATTAACAACTGATATGACTGGTTTTAGAACTTCAGACATATCCAAACATTTCCCGCACAAGGACTGTTGATGAATAATACAATATAAGACTAATGGTTTTGAACCATTATCAATTTCTACAGTCTTTGACACAAGAGCAAGCACTCCTTTATTTTTACCACAAATGTTTTTGCCTCCATAAGTAGTAATAGATTTCTAGTTTTTCCATCAACGTTTCCTTTTATTAATGTCCATAAAAACTGTCAACTGATATGAGTGGTTTTAGAACTTCAGACATATCCAAACATTTCCCGCACAAGGACTGTTGATGAATGATACAATGTATAGTCAGACAGGCCTAAGAAGGCACTTCGCAGATCGGGTGAAAAATGCTGTACTATTCTCGAAGTAAACGTTAGGTCTTCCTTATACTCGACCACTCAACTGGCACTAATCGGCTTAGTGCGGCCGAGCTCACAGGGTGTTTAGGCATACCTTACTCACAATGGCGGAGGCACGTGTTAGTGATATATTTATTAGTCCTAGCCCAATACCACTAATGTAAGTTTGATAATCATAAAAAAATCAGCAAAACAAATAGTTGTACGAGCTTTATTGTAAAGTGCCAGGAATTTCGGTACCAAATTTCAATTAAAGCGGTCTATTTTTGCTTTCTGAAATATTGAATTAATAACCTTACATACAAATTTAGGTTTTGTACATACATACAAACATTTTCACTGAAACACAATTCACTTACAATGCAACTAGTAACACCCGCCACGGATCGCTTTAAGCCGAATAACCCAGAATACAATCTGACAGCAACTAACCAGTTTTCCTACCCACCAATTAGTCATCCGGTCAAAATCCATGTGACTCATCGGATGTCCAGGAATTAACTGTGAGTTGTGAGTTGCTTTTACATGCAGATGTTTCTATAATGAGTCACCTACTAGCATCAACACTACTGTACTGTTTAACATTTCTATCTGACTCAAAGTTTTAAATTTGTTAAGACATTACAAAGAAACCTCTTCATTAACAAATAGCTTTTTTATAAATATAATAACATCGTGTTTGGTACCATTTTTCTTGTCTACTTTCGAACTTTTCAAATATGTTTACATAAATTATAAATATTGAGAAAGATAAAAAAGTTGTCTGCGTGCGAAAGCGACTGTCAGGAGTGCGAGGAGGGCAAGTCTCAGGTAGCTGGCGATTCGAAGGCAAAGTCAATGTTTGTGGAACCTTATTTTCCGCCATAATCCACCTCTTCCTCTACCGCCCCGCACTGGCCGCACGTGCCTTCTTAAGGCTGTTTTATTATAAGACTAATGGTTTTGAACCACCGTCATTTTCTAAAGTCTTTGACACAAGAGCAACCACTCCTTTATTTTTACACACATGTTTTTGCCTCCATCGGTAGTAATAGATTTCTAGTTTTCCCATCGAAGGTTCATTTTAATAACGTCATTTTCAACTCCCTTATAAATATCTTCCCCAGTAGTCATGCCATGAATACTATCACTAACAATATCAAGAAGTTCTTCATACACTTCATAGCTTTTATCTACTCCTCGAATAAAAACCAACACCTAAGTAATATCTGACACATCCGTTGACTCATCCAAGGTCAGAGAAAACTACTCAAGATGTCCATTTTTGTCAGACAATTGAGATGATATATTTTCTGCGATGTCTCCTACCCTCCGAGCCATGGTGATTGCTGAAAAACTGACAGTTTTAAATAAATTTACCTTTTCAGGGCACATTTCTTCGGCTACTGCAATTACGCATTCATTGATCATTTCTACATCGGTGAATGGTTGTCCACATATTGCGATTTCAAGAGCCACACAAAAACTGGTACGAGTTGCAGCTTCTTGTTCGGTATTGAGTTTCGTAAACAAAGATTGCTGCAATTTCAATCCGCGCTTTAAAGCTTTAAATTTTTTGTCCGCAAACTTCCTGTGACCACCAGGTGTCATCAACTGTCACGGTCGTAACAATAGAGTACAGTTAGTACACAATAGTAATTGAACTAGCAAATTTAGTAAGTGTATGCTCGCTCAGGGCGCATACTCAGTGACTAGTCTAAAAATTATAGATAATGGCAGGAAAATTAAAACTGTTTTGGCCCTTGGATCTTACTGGAGTAATCAGTATGGCCCTAAGGCTTGTAAGTTGAAATTGTTAAGTAGATTTGTTAAATATTAAAAATCAAATATTAAAAAAATATATCAAACTGTCTTTTTAATGATAGGCATCCATTTTCTGTTTGGACGCAATTTTGTAACACTTAAATATGTATATTTTAATTAATTTGACTGAGTCTGTATGTACATGATAATTTCTTTAATTCATGTGATATTTATTTAAGAAAAACAAGGTTCTGACTCTAGTCTGTACTTACCAAGCCGGCTATCTGTGAAACATTGAATGGAAAGATGAACTCCAATAAAAATTTAGTCAAGCATATTTAGTTTCAAAAGAAATCTTTCTTTACTAAGTCTTTACTTTCAACAAGTTTTACAAAAAATATAATTTCCATAGATTCTACTTATTCTAGACAAACATATTAAATTCTATTAAATCATACAAATATTATGCATAACCATTTTTATATTGAGAGTTTTAGTACAAATAAAATGTCTAGTTTCAGATCGTTTATTCCTCACTTATTTTTAATTAATTAATACAACTCTTTACCTTCATGAGATTGTTCACATGTCATGTCCAAATTAACCTTTTCTGTATAAAACACATCTTCTATTATAAACGAATTTTCACTTTACCGAATACTTTTTCTTTCCAAAAACGCCCCATGATGCTTCTGAACAAGTCTACAATTGAAGCCTACCAGTGACGCCAAGCAACTTAACAAAACTGAATTTTTACTTCAATTCCTACCATTTCATGTTATGGACCAATAAGAGTTCGCCTTTCTCATCTCGGACGTTACTATATCTATTAGTTTCGTTTGAAAGGGGTATGCTTTTTCTTCTTTTAACACAACCCGCGCTCTTTTGTCTAAAGAATCTGTTTGAGAGGGCATCGTGCTTTTCTTAGTATAGCACGCGCTTAATTTGAATTATTCAATTTCCTTTATTTATTTTTCTTTTTCTTTTCAAAATTTGTTTTGTCCAAAGTTTTTACAATTTTTGGTTTTCAATGATACTTATTTTCTATTTTCTTAATTAATTAATTATATGACCAATTATCATTAATATCTTAATTTATTTATTTTTTGTTTTTTAGTGGTTGGAGAATGTCCCATGCTTGCAGGCTGGAGAGTTTGGAGATCCCTGATTTAGAAGATTAATTAGTTTAACCCTTAACTAACATCATACGTCTTGAAGATGGGCGCGAAAATAAAAATCTGCGTGTTTCCCCTCCTCTTGACCTATTGTTTTTGTCCGGTCGTCCAGCTGCCAGTCGGACATTGGTCTTTTTTCGGTGAAAATTGCCAGTTTTTTTCTCGCCCCTTGGCTGCGCTATTTATAGTTTTTGATGACTTTCCGTCTGTGAGACGTATGTTGTTGTTTACGTGACTTTATTTGATAGTTTTTATCTATGGTTTTTATCGAGACGCGTGGTGAAGGACATTGTGAAAAGATGTTTCTGAACTAATTCTACGTCCACTCTATGTTTAATATAGGTATGTAAAGCCATTTTACTGGTTATTACATTTATTGATAATTAATTATGCCTTTTTTTTCATTTAAATACCCATAGGTGTCTCCCAGACGTATGATGTTGATTGCGTAACTTTAAATCATGATGTTAGTTAAGGGTTAATAGGCCTATATAGTGCATTGTTCATGAAACTATACATTGAACAAATGTCTAAATTCTACAATGGATCTGAGATTCAGCACACTGTTTCTTTATTTAGCAATAGAATTCCGCTGAACCAGGTTTAGCATGTCTAAATTCAATACTGAAGGCAATGCTGTCCCAGAGTTTCAAATACCTTTTTTAGGTTGATGAACAGCTAAAAAGCGGGAACTGCCGAAAGAGGGTGAGAATGAGATTTTTAATCTGCTTAGAGACTAAAATGTAAGCAAAAGAGGTTACATATTTGGTCCCCATAATTTAACATGATTTAAAATAGAAACTAGGATATGAGAAGAAGATGTAAGGTTTAATGTTTAAGGTATTCAAATAAATCCAAACATTCATGGAAGGTTTATGTTGTAGTCTAACTGACTTCATAAGAAATAAAAGATAATTTTCTATGAAAAATAATTGCATAGTAAAGATGAGGCAATTTACGTATTACTTCCATGTTGAAAAAAGTGTAGGCTACACATATTATTTGTGTATACATATTTTAATGAACAAATATTATTAATATTAGTATTACAAGTGGTAATTGTTTACTATAACTGCAACTAGTCTTTCTGGGGATTTAAAAAATTTTTTTTACATCTTACTACATACCTTAGTTATTAATAATAAAATAAGTTTTCACCGCGGAGCTAACTTTTTCATGGAAAAAAACATAATTTCAAATTTTCTAGGTTAAGATCCATGAAGTGAATTACGTGGTAAAATAGGTTTGTAGGCGAATTTTTACCTTACAAGGTCAAGTAAGATGGCTATATATATATATATATATATATATATATATATATATATGTAACCTGACTTATGCTTAATTTGAAAAAAAGAAGAAATTGTGAGTGCCCTCCCAAGTGGTCACCCATCCAAGTACTAACAGCGCTCAATGTTACTTGACTTCGGTGATCTATAAATGCGTTGAATTTCAGTTTTGAAATTGTGGTTTTTCGGGAGAAATGTTAGCTCCTCATAGAAAACTTACTTATTAATAAATAAGGTATGTAGAACATGATTTTTTTAAATCACCAAAAAGACTGATTGCAGTTACAGTAAACAATTACCTTACAAGTATTATAGGCCTAGATATGAAATTTAGCCAACCTTAGTTAACCTAACAATTTTAGTTGGTCTTCGTTGGCACTGTTCCTGCAGTGGATTTCTAAATTCAACATTCAACAGTTCCATTGCTTATCATGCAATGATGTCATGTTGAAATCATTTAGAAACTTGCCCAATTCCTTCCACTTTAACAACACTCTGCTAACCAGTTAAATTTATATAAGCATAATATCAGATCCTTTCATAACCTGTCTGTAGATTATTAATGCGTAAAAAGGTTAATCACAAATTTCCGACCAAAGATTATCAAATACATATTTTTATTTATAACCTGCCGGTCAAGAATAATAGTTTTAATTTGATAATGAAATCAAGCTAATCTAGTCTAACCTGTCTAAAAGTCATCAAATATTGACTCTTAAATAAAGTATTATATAATATTTTACTATAACCCAACAAGCTTCCAATGATATCTAGTGTGATGTGAATAGCCTAACAATATCCACCAAGTAATAAATATTAGGCCTACACAGTATATTTGGTTATATAAATCAATTATATAACTATTTACTGTATTTTACATTTACAATTGTCACAATTCAAAACTTGTTCCTACAGGTCAATTTTTTTTTTTTTTTAACAGCCTTAAATATGAAGATTTTGGATAAAAATGAACATAATATAATTGTAGGCGCCATTTAATTTTTACCATGGTTACTTTTACCATGGTTACTTACTCCAATAACTTTTTTTATGAATTTTTAAAACAGACTACAGATTATTGCCAACTCAAACAAATGCTATAATTAGTATTTATTATTAATAAGTCAATATTAATCTAATAGCATAGCTAAACTGAAAATTCTTGAAAATGCTCCCAGTTAGTGTAGCTAGATATAAAACAAAATGTTAGTGTAACTTCCAGTTATACAATAAGTCCAAATAGCTCTAAATTCTCAGTTATGATAAGGCGATATGGTAGTCTACGGCCTTGCCGTGAATAGTCTACACTTTGATTTTTCTCCATATTAGGCCTATACAAAACCGTGATACATTATTTTCAGCCTAACAATCGGCATTTGGTTTATTTGAAAGGTAATTATATAGAGTAGCTGGTAAACTAATTTTGGTTAAGTTTTTTTCCCCTTTTACTACATACTTACTTTTTAATAATAAATTATTTTTTTTCAATGTAGAATTCACGTTTTCACTTAAAAATCACAATTTAAAACTAGAAATCCAAGTATGTATAGGTTATGTAGATATAGGAATGGGAATCGCATATGGTTTGATGGGGTCTTTTCTATTATACGACCGCATGGCTCAAACTATTTTCTATACTAGTTGTGTGACTATTTTTCGCTTGGTTGGTTTCTTGATCAAATAAAAGTTCAATAGCCAAACCTAACCTAACCTAACCCAGACCTAAACAGAAGTGTAAAAGTCATAAAAACGTTCACATGTAATTAGTTTGTGTTAGTGTGTTTTTCTATTTGTGTTTTGTGAAAAAACAATAAAATCATTTATTTTATAGATGATTTCATCAATTGAGGTGAGAAAACCTACTTTATTATCATTCTGTTAGTATAGAAAATAATTTGAGCCATGCGGTCGTATAATAGAAAAGACCCGTTTGATGCATGCACATTACATCATTACTATCACAAATACATTTTACAAGAGACAGATTTGGCCAGGTGGCTATATATATATATATATATATGCATTGAAGGTCACCCTAGGTTTTAGTTGCTAAAAATCATGAAAAATTAAACTATTTACCTTGTTTGTCCGAGATATTTTTTACCAAAGCAAAACAATATTCAATTCTCATAATCCATTAATATTGAAGAGACTGACACAATTTGACACAAGGAATTAAGGCTTATTTGGGTTATGACAAATGTGCACAATGACATCTTGAGTCAAGTTTGAGACTGCATTACAAGTCTATATTTACAAAGGTGTAGGAAGGTAATTATAAACCATAATTATATAGGCTAAAGCATACACGTAGGTGCATTTCTTACTTAATATATGGGTAATTATCAGTTGTATCTCGTCCTCGGATTTCCCTATAGAAAATTATGAAAACAAAGCATTTACTTTGTAATGAAAAGATGAGATCGATCGGATATTTGTCGGAAGAAACGTTTCAAGTCCCAAAATGCATTTCTTCACTGTTGAATAATACATACAAAACAAGAGAATATAGCTGTTGTAAAGTTAAGGTCTAATAACGAATGCCTACGTTAGTCAAGTTAGTGTATGTATTATCGCTACCTTATTTTCAACAATCAGATCATTTTTTTAATTTCATAAGACACTTTTAAAGTTATAAAATGCATTTGTTTATTCGTAAATTGGCTATAATAACGTATGAAATCGACTTCACAGTTAGTAGCATCTAAGTTGCGTAAGCTACTCAGGTGCAATATGTATATAGGCCTAGAGACACCTGACTAGACTTTCTGTTAGTCACAAAATGCATTTATTTATTAGAAAATATGCAATATTAAGGTATGAAATCGACTTCACAATGAGTAGCGTTTAAATTGTGTAAGTTATGCAACGGGATGTAAATGACATCTGGTCAGGTGGGTGTGTGTGTGTGTGTGTGAGTGTATGTATATATATATATATATATACACAAGTCAGCATTCATAACCTCACCTGAATTTTGTACAGGTTAATTAATATGCAGGAGAGTTGTCCGATCAATATAAGTGCGAAATTTCGACGATTCCTCTTCAAAATAGCCTTTTATCCATCATTTTGATAGTTCTTAACAACGCTCTTCACTTTTTAAGTCTCACAACTCATTATTTCTGTCCAAAAACAGCGATTTAAAATGACTGTTTTATGGCAATCTGATTTTATTTCAACAAATATTTCATCAATATTAGGTAAAATCGATCGATGTTTTTTTTTATTCCGCATAATGTGACCGTCTCCACTTCTTTTGACCAGCTGGAAACTCCGGCTGGCTGGAGACCGCGTACATTTACAGCCGAATCTTGTCAGGATGGGCCAAGGAGTCGGGTTAGGACGCTAATGAACGCACGCAACACAAGTTTAATTAAATGTTCTCTTTTATTCTACAACCGAATTAGAAGATTACAGTGATAACTATAATTTATACAAAAGACATAACGGCTAGATAAAAGGCCTTAATAGTGGCCAAAAAGCATACTGATTAATTTAGATAGCACGTGGCCGAAAATGGACTGACCTCGTCCCGTAGCGGTCTGCCGTTCAACCTTCTTCTCGCGGCTCTTGGAACAGACTCTCCCGGCTCGCTGGTTCAAGCCCTCCACTCCCCGTCTCTCCCCTCCTTCTACGTGATCTTGCACTGCTCAACATAATCGCAAGTGCAATCAACATAATCGCTCAACATCCTAGTTTATTCTTATTATAGTTTTTATTTGGTGGGCTCCTTGGCTGGGCCACACAAATAGTTCTGTTTTAAGAACTGTCAAACTATTAAGAACTGTCAAAACTAGATATCATTTAGTATTAGGCCTACTGATACCTAACCACACCTAGTTAAAGAGTTACAGCTCAACGAAGGTCATTATATATGTATATAAATATATATATATATATATATTTACTTTATATATTTATATGCCTATATATTTACCTTACTTACATTCTTTTACTAAGTCAGGGTTTTTCAGAGACCTAGTCATCGTGAATCTTATATCATAGAAGCATAGTAATATCAACGTATATAAGTGAATGATGTGTGCATGCGCCCCACGAGTGATTTAAATGTAGCTATACGATTCAATATATTACAAATTTGTCAATTTCTAAGATTGTTAAGTAAATAATGAATTGTGAGGATAAAAAACTACATGCATTGAAAAGGAGTATCGAATTGATGGAAAAGGTACTATTTTGAAGATGAATTGATGAGATTTGGCACTTATATCGATCGGACAACTCTCCTGCATATTTACTTTTGTACTTTTATATTTCTTATTTTCAACTAAACTAATGGATTTTTGTAGCTCAAAAGTGTCTTCCGACATCAAATATGATCTAATTCTTTCAAATTAAGGTAGCTAGTTAACGATTTCATGATATTTCGCCACTATATGCAACAGGCATGTACACTCTATATTTACCGAAGAAGGGACTCAAGGCACAAGTACCTCCTGGATATTAAGAAAGTCTAATCTTAGAAGGGGGAGGGCGAATTAAAGAGATAAAAGAAGCAGAATGTTAATCTAATATAAACAAGTAACTAGTCCAAGAATAATCCTAAAAACTAAGTATGATTTATACATCATGATAATGATAGTATAGGCTTGGTTAGCCTAGTCATTCTTCATAAAGATAATCTAACATAACCTACAAAGAAAAAGTACAAAACTGTCAATAATTTAATTATGGAGTTTCAAACATGATTACTAACCGATAATAAGACAACATTCCATTTGAAAGCACAAACCATCTTCGTTGGTATCCTTTAATATAATTCGTCCACTTAGAGAGCCAACCTTTCATTTCAGCATCACCATGGACTTTTGATTCCGTCATTTTAAAAACGCATAACAAAAACTTTAATTGAACTAATGAATACGCACTATAATTCCACGTAAGTCTATATCCTCTTTGTCTTTGTAAAAAAAAGATACCATTATATTATTATTATAATTATACCTTATCAACACCACGAAAACGAAATTATTCCGACAGACATCGAAAACAATCTATCGATTTTATTAAACATACTTAAATGGTCGATATATTGCTATTTACACGTCAGTGAACACAATACGCAAACTAGGTCCAAGACGGCACGTTTGATCAGGTGGAAACAATAATTGTCTGATTGTCATTGACTCACCAATGATTGAAATTGAGTTAATCTGGAACTCGAATATCTGAAATGTGTTATATTGAATAACAAATATTTACAGTTCATTGTTAAAAGTAATATATTCTGTACTTGAACGGAACTGGCAATATGTCATTACCTCTTCTCACTCCTCTAGCTTACGTGATTATAAAGTTATAAACCACTATAATAACTTGTTCAATACTTTTATAATAATTATGTGTGTGTACAGATTTTAAAAAAATATTCTATTAAACACTGCATTAAAAAATACTAATAGTTTATATATCAATTAGGTTGGATGTTATGGTAAATATGTATTATAACTTAATCTTTTTTTGTTTATTTAGATTACAATAAAAGCTAATATAAACGAATATAGGTACTACAGGTTTATTACTAACTAACTAATGCACCAAATAGTGGATATAAATTTTAAATATTGTAATTTTCTAGAGGACTATAATATTGCAATTTAAACGAGAGTTGTTCATGAAAAATGTGTATTTTTTAAATTAGTTTATAACAATAATTTAAATGAACATGGTACTAAATATTAAAGTATAAATAAATACCTCAAATTAAAATTTGTGTGTAATGTGAAACTACATGATATCGTTAATTTTAATATTATAATTCAATAATAGTACACAAAAAATTATATAAATCTGAATTTGTATAATCCACCTTTATTTTGGGTAAGAAATATTTATTTTAGTAAAAAAAATTAATGTCAGATCCACCGTTTTTCAAAAAAAAAAAAACCGTAAAACAATTTCAATCAAACTGAACACACACGTTCGGAGTCGTTCATCACCTGTAAAATTCTGTTAATGAAAAGAAAACGAACAATTACAAAGATGTAAAATGAAAAAGAAGGTTCGCCACTAACAGTAATACAAACTATAAATCAAATAGTTGCAAAGAAGGACATAAAAACTATGTACCGTACTAATCAAACCATTTCTTGACCTGGTGCATTCTATCGTTAGGTAATGAACCAGCACTAAGATTTATTTAACAACTAGATTTAAATGTAAAAGTGTGATATTTGTGAATTTTAGTTTCAATAATGTCAAACAAAAGCTCAAATAAAAGAAAACCCCCAAACAAGATGTTATTTATTATGATTACAATTTTTAAAACGATCTTGTAAACAACAGACAAACACAAAATTATTAACTTCTTAGAAATACACGAAATGTTTTAATGACACGCAATAAATACGCTAATGACAACCAATACTGCACAAGAAATACCGACTCCAAAAATAAAAATATTTACTCCAAAAAAATCCTTATCTCCTGTATGTGAAACTGAAGTAAAAAAGTTCCACATAAACAGAAAAAGAAAAAGAAAAAGAAAAAAAAAAGAAAAAGAAAAAAGAAAAAATCTGTATATGTTTCAACTAGAAAGCATTTGTTAGAGCACTCTACAAGAAACAAATTTAAAGTTCTCTCTGTTGTTGATATGGCTGGTTTTTTTTCCTAGTTTTAAAGTTATTCATAATTATATTAAAGTTAAAAGGATATATTAAAGTTAAGTTTGTTCATATTATTAATATGCTTAAGTGGACATTTCCTATCATTTGTGTATATAAAAACTAATACACGACATTGATAGTATAAATTAACTGCCGTTATCAAAAGTGTAAAACCTAGAGCATGAAAGAGGAAAACACGTCATCATAGCCTATCAGCCTGAGGTCATGTTGGAAAAGTTAGTAACACATTAAGTCCCAGATCTAAAATTATTGTTTACAGCCACAACAAACATAAATGACTAAAACTTACCAAAAAACCCAAGTCCTTTTTATTTAATGTTTTGGATTTAAATAATGTAAGAAATATCCCATTTAATGATTTTTGACATTTAAAGACCATTTTTATGGTTTTTTTTGTGTATATAAATTTAATATACACTGTACTGTATTAATGAGCCTGGAGTAATATTTTTCTCATTTCCCTGTGTACAAAATATTTTACACAATCAAAATTATAATATTAATTAAAAAATGATTTATAAAATGGAATATTTTGACATGTGTTTTATTACCATTTAGTAATTTTCAAGGTAAACCAGGTAGCGGAGAACAAAATTTGTAATATAATTATATAAATGTGTTTTTATTTTCACACTTCTGGCTAGGGTATAAATAATAAAAAGACTGTAAAAGGTAAAAAGAAAAAAGCAACTTCAAAATCACAAACTACAAAGACAAAAAAAAAAAAAGAAATGTTCACTTTGAAGATCTGAGTGCTTTGAAAATCATTTTAAACACATGTGCTCATTTTTACACTCAAAACATACAGTATTGATTCTTATGAGTTTCTTTGAGGTGTGGTCCCTAACATATTTTTATGCACATCGAACAATGCAAGTTTTGTTGGTTTTAAGGAATGAGTCACTGCAACGTTTTGAGTCTCTATCTTCCCAATGTTGAGTAATGAGAGACCAATATTTTCTCTAACTTTTTTGAAGCTCAAAAGGGTTTGTCTATATTTACCTTTTGATAAATATAGTGTGAAATCACAATTTTTGTGTTCAGCAAGATTTCGAAACCTAGTGTCCTATACCACTTTACTCCCCTTCTGATTGGAGTTGGTTATGCTACTTGGAAACATATACAAATGATTTCATTTCATTATATTCTATGATAGTTGAAAACTTTTGTATCTGAATATTTTTTGTTGTAACTACAACAATAGTTAGTATTAATTTAGTTGTGAGAAACAATATTTTTCACTTGTCGTACTATTTCCCAACCATTATTTTGGTATTACTTTGTTGTATGATCATTTCTCCCTTTTTTTTAGTACCTCAGGTGGATTATTTTCGAGACTCTTGCTGCGTAAAGTTCCAATGAAATGTGTCTTCATCTCATTGAACTTTTGTGCCAACTCCACATTAGTATAATAATTGTCTGTGTAAAATATCCTGCCTTCATTCAACATAGGTCTATGACAACAGCAAAAGGAATAGTCATATCTTTTACTTCACACCTTCCTCCGTATAAACTGAAATTGGAAGTAATATCCTCCTTCAAAACATAATTTATACAGGGTGTATATAAAGTCCTGCACGGGCTTAATATTTTCTAAACGACAACAGATAAATCAATAAGATTTGGTACATCAACACCACACCTAAAAATCTACTTTTTTTAAGGAACTATCAATTTTCTGTCATATCATGGGGACGTCCCGCAGGGAGTCAGAAGGAAATATTAAATAGGAGCATAGGTCAATATGCACATCAGTTTAAAGGGCTTAGCTAGCAGAGTTCAATGCCGGAAACCGCGCCTCAAAAGGATCACGCGTTACAAAATGGCGGCCATTTCAAGTAGGTGTACATAAAGTCACGCACGGGCTTAATATTTTCTAAACGACAACACATAAATCAATAAGATTTGGTACATCAACACCACACCTAAAAATCTACTTTTTTAAGGAACTATCAATTTTCTGTCATATCATGGGGACGTCCCGTAAGGAGTCAGAAGGAAATCTTAAATAGGAGCATAGGTCAATATGCACATCATTTTAAAGGGCTTAGCTAGCAGAGTTTAATGCCGCAAACCGCATTCAAAAAGGTTGATCCAGTACAAAATGGCGGCTGTTCAAAGGTTTTATTTTGTTACATTTTATTAGTACAGTAGCCACAATTCCATTAAAGCAAAACTGCAACTAAATGAATACTGCAGCTAAATACTACATTATGCGTGTCAATAGAGAAATGAATTATGACGTTAGTTATCCTCAAGGGTTACAAATTTGGTCCTAACTTATTGATAACGGGGAAAACCTGGTAATAGTAACAATTAGAAAGTTCTTATCTTTCGGTCGCCGTTTGGACTTTCATATTAGCCAGTCATTCATAGTTGGCTATTCTAGTTTTCTTGTTTTAGTAGTGTTGTCCAACCTTTCTGTAAGTGCGCGTTAGTTCAAACAAGTTTGTACTATTGCTTGTAGTCCTTCAACAACACTATGTCGCTTAACGAACGTGAACGTATAACACTACTTATGATGGTTGGTTGGGGAAACAACAGACGATCACACGAGGAAGCGTGCCATTTATTTAATGACTACTTCCCCGAGAGGCAGCCAATTTCTAGAACAACTGTAGGGAGAACTGTTGAACGCTTTATGGAAACAGGAAGTGTTTCCGATCGTCCTAGATCAGGAAGGCCCTCTACTGCAACAAACGAAGACAACTCTTTAGATGTCTTGCAGTCATTTATTGAGAACCCGCACAAGTCCCTACGCTCAGCAGCACAAACCCATGACATCTCTGTTAAGTCTGTTCAAAACATTCTGAAAGGGTCAAATTTTAAGCCTTACAAAGTTCATTTGGTGCACGAACTCAACGAAGATGATTACGATCGACGTATAGAATTTTGCGAAACTATGATGGCTAAAATAGATCGCAACGAAATTGATATAAACAATATTGTGTTTTCAGACGAGTGTACATTTATGCTGAATGGAAGCGTAAACAGGCACAATTAACGTTACTGGAGTAGCGAAAATCCTCACTGGGTGCGGGAGGCACACACGCAATATCCACTAAAGGTGAATGTCTGGCTTGGTATGATAGGTACCCAGTTGGTAGGTCCTTTCTTTATTGAAGGAAATTAAAATGCAATATCATACCAACGTTTGCTGGAAAATGAAATTACACTAACACTTCAAAACATGTTTGGAGAACATTTTCAGAATATCTGGTTTCAACAGGACGGAGCGCTCTCACACTACGGCATCGACGTAAGGGCCTATTTAAACACTCTTTTTCGGCAACGGTGGATCGGAAGGCGGGGAACTGTAGAATGGCCAGCGCGTTTACCAGATCTGTCTCCATTAGACTACTTTGTTTGGGGTTACCTTAAGGACAACGTCTACAAAACAAAGCCTCAAAATGTAAATGAACTGAGACAAAGAATACTTCAAGAATGTCAGGCGATTGCTCAAGTTGCCCTGCAAAATTCTCTTAATAGTTTTTATGTGCGTCTTTCCAACTGTCAAATAACTGGAGGTGAACAGTTCGAGCATTTACTCTGAAAACATTTGGTAAGTAAACATCTGTTTTCCAATTAAACATTTGAACAGCCGCCATTTAGTACCGGATCAACCTTTTTGAATGCGGTTTGCGGCATTAAACTCTGCTAGTTAAGCCCTTTAAAATGATGTGACCTATGCTCCTATTTAAGATTTCCTTCTGACTCCTTACGGGACGTCCCCATGATATGACAGAAAATTGATAGTTCCTTAAAAAAGTAGATTTTTAGGTGTGGTGTTGATGTACCAAATCTTATTGATTTATCTGTTGTCGTTTAGAAAATATTAAGCCCGTGCGGGACTTTATGTACACCCACTTTAAATGGCCGCCATTTTGTAACGCGTGATCCTTTTGAGGCGCTGTTTCCGGCATTGAACTCTGCTAGCTAAGCCCTTTAAACTGATGTGCATATTGACCTATGCTCCTATTTAAGATTTCCTTCCGACTCCTTGCGGGACGTCCCCATGATATGACAGAAAATTGATAGTTCCTTAAAAAAGTAGATTTTTAGGTGTGGTGTTGATGTACCAAATCTTATTGATTTATCTGTTGTCGTTTAGAAAATATTAAGCCCGTGCGGGACTTTATATACACCCCGTATAATTTAATTCCATACCTGTGTCTCTTTTTGGGATTGCATGTTCTAAAACTAAGTCTTCCTGTAAACGGGATGGTAGTATCGTCAATACATACTTTATCGGGGGCAGTAATTATAATATGAAATACATCATTCATTACCTTTACAAGAGGTGATATACAGTTTCTCACCAGATGGAAAGTCCTCATTATTTGAAAAATGAATTAGCTTAAAAAGTATTTGAAACCGTGTTCTGGTAATACCACTTCTAGAAAGCAGGTCGTTTTTGTAAAGGGGGGGGGTTGGAATTCCAATAATTTCAACAAACCGGCTTCTTATCAAACCCCATCCATAGACATATACCTAGAATTTTTTAATTTCGTCAACAATGTTTTCTTTGACATTCACTAGAAATGAATGCTCTTTTAGAGATTCGTGTAAAATTCCTAGTATAATCTGTTGCTCATCGTGGCGATTAGTTTCGTTTACTATTGTGTTCTATATTATGTCATCAAAATATGTACTCATTTTTACCAATATTTTTCTCAATAAAATCTGTATGCAAACCAGGAGTAAATACTCTCGCAAAGTCTTTCCTCACGTCACATGTTCAATTAAAGCATCGTTAGATTTTGGACGTGATGTGCCTAATGGAGATCTAATATTTTGATTATACACCGCACTAACTCAATTTGTATGTAAGAAAGATTAATTAGCTTTGGGATGAGAGTGTTCGTGAAAGTATTTCTTACCTAAAATAGTTATGATCTAATGATCAAAACCTAAATCTAATAGTCCAGTTTTCAGTGCTCATATCACTTAATAATAGATAGTTCACGGGTTGGTATGTCAAAAATTATGGTCCATTTGATCGTCATCCACATTGATAATCACTTACCTACAGTATATCCTAATGAAAATACTTTTTCGAACTGTTCACAATTTCTCTGATAAGGTTTACATGCAGTGACAAGGTTTCAACTACTGCAGGGAATAAGTGTCACTTTTGTTTACATTATAACTAGTATTAATAATTACTAGTTTTCTAAAACCCAATGATATTTCTATATTCTGTGGATCATATATAAAGAAAATGATAGCAAGTCATAGTTTTATTTCAATCTCCGTGTATGTCTAATCCTTCTAAATTTAGTATTATATGTGTAGAAAAAGTGTATAGTCTGAGAGAAAAGAGAATCCACCAGCCGATCTGCGGCCAACCACTCGGGTGGGTTGGAGTTTTAGTCTGTTTACTACAATTTTCAAAAACATCAGCGGGTAGGAGACTGACCGACGTAACAATGTTATTTTAAAAGGAAAATACTTTGCAATAAGAAAACAACAGCTGTTTAAACGAATTTAGCAGCTATTTTAATATTAAACTAAACCAACTTTGTCTATGTTAACCTTCTTATACTTTAGTTGACATAAGGATTTGAAAAATACTATATTTCAAAATATTTCTCTTTATTTGGAAAAAAAACTATAAATAAATTACTAAATTTGTTTTTCCTGAATTGGAGGGACCATATAATATAATACTTGTGATATTACCAGACAAGTGTTATTAAGTCGACACTTAGGATTGTTTTCATAATATTTATAATTGAGGGCACCAATTTAATTTTTTTTCTAATTTTCATCTGACAACCGTTTTGAAGGGCTCGTTTTGGTAAAATTCAAAATTTAGGGCGGGAATTTTATTTATTTTCTCCTTTATATTTTATAAAAATCTTGAAGGGATGTTTTTGTAAAAACAAAAATCTAAATCATCAATAATTTATACTCAGTAGGGAAACCATTTTATTTATTTACTCCTTTTTAAGTGTTCATAATTCTGAAGGATTGATTTTGTAAAAATCAATATTTAGGGCAAAAATTTTATTTCTTTTCGACTTTTTATTAGTAAACAATTTTGGAGATTTGTTTTGAGGAACTCAAAAAACACAATTTTGGAACTGTTTAATAATATTTTATTAGCTTTACATGATAAGTATGCTCCTTTTAAAACCATCTGTGTACTCATCCTCCCTCCTCTTGGCTCACTAAGGAAATTGGTTTACTTATGACAAATAGGGATGTTGTTAAACGAAGATATAATTTATCGAAACTATCAAAAGATTTTGAAAATTTTAGTAGAATATGCACCCTACCCTTTTAGAACCAGCAATAGTCCAAATGACACGGGGTGTTCAGTGCGTAGACTTAATATCCATTCTCTCGCTGTTCAGTAGTCTAATGGTGTAATTTTGCCTCTTAGCGATTTGAACTCTTTCTTTGTTCTGGTGATTGCAGTTGTTACTACAATTCAGTTTCGAAATATTACTCTTCTCTTCCAGACAATCCTTTTCACCCTTTCTATTTCCAACATATGTTTGATTCTGATATTTTAAAAGCAGTGAGAAGAATTACCTCACAAGCCCCAAAGAAATTGATCAAATCTCTACTCTAATTAAGAAGTTAATGTGTACTCATATAATTATTACAATAATAGGTGATATCTTTAATTTCCTCCTACAAAATGGTGTTTTTCCACAATTATGGCGATCAGCATTGGTGAACCCTTGGCCAAAAAATTAGCACTTTCGGCTACCTTTGCCTGTCGTCCTATTAGTTTACTTTGCATGCTTTCAAAGATATTGGAATGTGTTTTATATAACCAAGTAATAATTTTCTTAAAATATAATAATAATTTTTAGACGGGTTTTAGACAAAGCCACTCTGCTATGAATTTTAGATGACATAGAGTATAATATGGACAGACGAGAGGTTATACTTTTGACTAGTGTAAAGCATTTAATTGTACTGTTCATGAAATTATACCTAAACTCAAAAGGTAAAATTTTACATCTTCGTTAAAATGGTTTAAAACATTCATTTGCGGCCACAATCAGTATTGTATTGGGCTGATTAAAACATGTTTTAATTGGTTAGAAATAAAAATGATGGTAACAGGGATCCCGCAAAGTTCAGCTCTTGGACCACTGCTGTTTTCTTTGTTACATTTATGACATTTCTTCTATTCATAGTCACTGCAGCTATTATCTATATGCTGACGATCTTCAAATTTATAGATTCTGTAAAATATCAAATATGGATGAGTACGTAAATCTTGCAAATGAGGATATTGCTGCTCTAACAGTTTGGTCGACAAGACATGGTTTTCGAATTATTGAAGGGAAAACGTATGCAAATTTAATTGGATATCCGCATTTTCTTAAAAATATTGGTTTAAATTCTTTAACATTTTCTACCTTACAGTTCGTAAAATATCTTGGTATTACTCGTATATTCAATAACAGGCTTTCTTAGTCAAACCATATTAACTCTGTCAGCAACAAGATAATGTCTTCACTGAGACAGTTTAAATGTTATAAGATGCTAACACTAAGGTGAGAGTTTTGCTTGTTCAGTAGCTGCTATTGCCTTTAATTGATTATGGATGTGCACTTTACAGTGACTTGAATGCTCAGAATGCTTGCATTCTTTTTTATTTTCAATAGGTTGTGACCAGCATGCTATCCTATTTTATAATCAACATAAATGGCTCTAATTTGAGTCTCTCAGATGTCAGACAAAGTTGAATCTATTATTTTATATTTTAAAATGTCATCTAGGTTTCTATTTTGAAAATCCTTCCATTTTATGTTCAATGTACATGGTCTGGTCTTCTTCAGCAATCCTTAAGACTTCCTCTTCAGCCATCTACAATAAATCCTTTAGTTTATTGCTGTAGATTGTAGAAATCAATGCCCTTAACAATTAGGCAGAGTCGGAGTTTATCAATATTTATACAGGTTATGACAAATCATTGGTACAACTATGTGTGTGTAAAGCATGCTACTCTGTTTTTCATATCATGTTTGTAATTGGTTTAATATGTATACATGTATTTGTCGTTAGTTTTAGTTTTGATTTATCTTTTAATTTGTTTGTGATTGATAAATGTGTGTTTCTTTTCTTATGATTGTATTGCTTACTTTTGGTTCAATAATTATTAATGAAAGTTCAAGTTTTTTGTTATCATCCTATTAATCCTCAAACTTATTACATATTTTAAACTCATAAGCTAAGTGCGAAACAAGATTTGTTGAGCGTCATGACAGTCTCCTAACATTTGTTGAACTGTTTAAATGTGTCATTGTAAGTTTGGAGGAGATCACAGAAAACGCATCAACAATTTCCCCCACAGTCTCAACATTATTGGCAGCCCTGGAAAAAAGTGATTTCCTCATTAGTCTTTTTGTCTACAACAAATTATTTAGTATCACCTTACCTCTCTCAATTTCTTTGCAAGAAAAAAGTCTGGATTTGGCATCAGCACTAAACCATACTAAAAATGTGTTAACAACATTGGAGCAACTGAGTAATGCAGAAAAGGCATTCAAAGAAATATTCAATTCTGCTTCTCAGCTATCTACAGACGTCTTCGAAAGTCAGCTGAAAGCTCCGAGGATTACATCGAGACAAACTCATAGAGCAAACCTAAATACTTCATCTTTAGAACAGTATTTCAGAGTGGCAATATTCATTCCTTGCATTGATTCACTTATTCTTAATTTGACCTCCAGATTTATTTCGAATGAAGACATCATGCCAAGTTTTCAAGTACTTCTTCCCGGATTCGCTTCTCCAGAAAACGTCAATGCTATGGAAAAATTGTCTCCATATTTCGATGACAAGGCATCATTAGAATCCGTAAAATCAGAGTATATTTTGTGGTGCAACAAGCTTTCTTCAATTCTAGTTGAGACTGAAGTCTTAAAAGTGTTGGAGTCATGCGATAAAACCTATTACCGCACTATAAATTATCTCCTAACGGTGCTAGCCATGCTGCCTGTTACAACTTGTAGTGTAGAACGGTCGTTCTCTACAATGAAAAGAGTTAAAAGTGTGACCCGAAATTTGATGAGAGATGATAGACTGAGCGCGCTAGCCATACTCTCTATCCATTGGGACTTAGCTCCTCAACCAGATAAAGTCATTGATGTTATGGCAAGAAAGAAAATAAGAAGATTGCTGCTGTAAACTGATAGTTAACAAGTGAATGATAAGTGTGAACTAACTTTTGTATTAAACATTTTAATTGACATTTCTAATATTAAAAAAGTGTTTTTACTGTCTGGTCTCAAAAATAATTTGATGTATCTATAATTTTCATATTTGTGAAATTAGATTTATGATTTGTTAATTGTACTTATGTAAAATAAATGAATAAAATAAAATGTCTGGTAATTCATGTGAAAAATACTTTATTCTACCTAGCCACTATATATAACATATTCTAGCTTCTATATATAAAATATATAACATTAGCTATATATATAAAATATAATCACTAATTTAGCCCCCTCCGAAGTAAAATCTTGGCTACGTGCCTGGATGATAGAGCTAGGATTGTTACTCGAGGTTGTATTATAGTTTAATCAGATATTTAGCATAATTTATGTATTATGAAAACTAATACATGACATTTCGAGAGATGAATCACACCCTATCATGTGACAGACCCAGAACATATGGAAAAAAAATAGTGAACATTATAGGCATAGGAGATAAATAAAAAATAGCCAAACATAATACACAGGATAAAATGTATGTAAAATAAAAATAACTTAACCATTATATAAAAAAAACTATTGGACAATCCCAATCAATCTAGAAATTAAGCCATTATGACATATATAATAAAAAACTGAATTAAAAATTCCTCTATTTTAAACAAAGCTGAAATTTTTGGATAAATCTCTACAAAGAGTGATTACAAGGTTATGTGCTAAACTTTTGAAAAACAGGACAAAAGGTCTATCACCCTAATAAACCATTAGGTAAATATGCTATTAACATATAACTCCTGTTGTATCAGTTTGCAAATACACAAATGGTAGCAAATGTTCGATTAAATTACTTGTTTATTTGTAACATTTTATCCTTAGCATGGTTACAAGTTTGCTCCATCTTTTTAATTAATATAAAAAATAAAACCTGTCAACGAGCTTTTTATAAGAAAGAGAGGATATTTGCTGTAAAAAAATATCCAATAGTACAATGAACTTGTTGTTTATTTGGATCGGGAATATCACTCTTTCCTTAACTTCTTATTAGCGTCTATACTTTAATTTTGCTATTTAACTAGCTAATTGTTCGTTTGACTTTGAACGAAGAGTATTATACAGCAAAGACCTTCATATGAAAGTCAGTAAAATGAAGTGTTATTTATCTTCAGAAAATAGTAAACCAAAATATCAGAAAAAAGAAATTAGCACAAATTATTATATAAATCATATTTTACAATCTAAAATTTAACTTTTGCTGCAAATATTATTTTCAAACCAGGTTTTTTTTCTGGGGGGGGGGGGGGGTTACAGTTAATGAGTATTTTAATAGTTGTAATAAATTTGTGGTGAACAACAATAACATTCTAGATCTGCATCATCAGCATACTAGAGCGCCTCAAGCCAGTCTAAAGGCTCTGATAACTAAAGCTTGTGTAATACATTTTAGAAATACAGTAAATTTTGCAGATGTAAATTAGTCGAGAGTTAAAGCAGTTATTTAAATTTGTTTATATATTGTAGTTTCATCACAGAAATGGTTAAAGTGGTTTCAAACCTGTTTGTTTTTGTCTACAGGATTTGTGTTGTTTGCAAATTTTATGAAAAATGTATGAGTGAAACCTAGAGCAGTTTACAAAAAAATTATTCAAAGTAAAAATCCACCACTTTATTCCCTGAACATGTTAATATATAAACACCTCTAAATGTGGCAAGAATGTTTTAATTTAAGCTAATAAAAAATACAGCAACAAGAAACAAAATATTTACACCCCTACATACTACATACAGAATAATAATCTTATTTCTGAAAGTTTCCTTTCTGGGTTATTAAATAAAACATACATTTTACTTTGTGAAATGTAAAAATATTATTTAAATTTACACTCTGAGAATATTCCTGCAATATGAACAGAGTACAAAATTACTAATCTCAGTTCCAGTGTTTTCCATCTCGGTTAGTTATCACTAAGTTATAGTTAAGTGATTGTAAGGTATAACAATTATTTAAATAATTATTAAATAATTCAGAAAATATTAATGAATTATATTACTACAAAGTACAGAATTACTGATCTCAGTTCCAGTATTTTTTATTTATTTATTTATTATTTTTTTTGTCTCAGTAAATTAACAAATAGTATAACAAGTGATTTTGAAGAATAAATATTATGTAGATTTACATTCTGAGAATATTACTGAATTATTTTATACACAGAGTACATAATAACTGATCTCAATTTCAGTGTTTTCCATCGGTATCAGTTAGGAGAGAGTATTTATATTTGTAAACTATAAAATTAAATTCTAAGAATATTATTGAATTATTTTACACTCATAGTATATAATTATTGACTTCAGTTCCAGTGTTTTCTAAATCTGTATCAGTTAGGAAAGAGCATCTATGTTTTTGTTGACTATAAATATTATGTAAATTTACATTCTGAGAATAATAGTTTTATAATTATACAAAGAATACCTTAATTCCAATGTTTTCTGCCTGGGAGAGATAAAAAAAAAGTATATTAAGTGTTTGTATACTGTAAATGTTACAGTAG
The DNA here is from genome assembly GCA_963513935.1 of Aphrophora alni. Classification (NCBI taxonomy): domain Eukaryota; kingdom Metazoa; phylum Arthropoda; class Insecta; order Hemiptera; family Aphrophoridae; genus Aphrophora; species Aphrophora alni. The sequence continues at coordinate 16,180,082 of OY740765.1, read as the reverse complement.
AAACTATCTTTATGACCCAATTCATGAATGTACAGTGGTTAGGAGTGACACAATATGGAGAAGATAATGTGGAGGGAGAGGTAGCTAATGATTGACAAGAAATAAAACTATTTTCTTTGTTACAATATAAAAGTTTTGGATTAGAATAGTATTATGAATAGTGTTAACAACTTCCAGAAAATATAAATTTCTATTCACAAATTAAAGGAAAACAATAATGTTCATATATATATATCTAAATCCAAATCTGTTGAGGGAAAACTAAAAAAGTGTAAGATTTTTGGAAAAGGAGGAATTGACTATAACATATATAAAACAAAATATAACCGGAAGTGTGTAAGAATTAGTAAAATTTCACTAAGCATATTTAAAACGACTATATTTGCAGGAAATATTTACTCAAATACCTTATAACAAATATATGCTAAATAGGAATAATATGAATCAACTAAATACAATCAATGGGAAAGATTCTTATATGATACTTTGAGAAAGTACGTTTTATATTTGTTTGAACAAAAAACATAAAAAACTTAGGACAGTATTATGCTCCAGCCAGGAACTCTGCTTATCATGATAAATAAAATAAGCTTTTCATAGTTTCCTTCTTTACAAGAACCCTTAGGGGCTCATTTTAGTAAGTATAGGCTTGGCAGTCCTGAAGGACCTAGCTGGATTTACATCTTTTTTCATTTAGTTCTAGATTAAATCCTTATCTTTCATCTTTCCAATCCTGTCTCTCTTGACCAACTCTTGTTTTTTTCCAACCTTGATGTTATGAGTATTTGAGTATTTTATCTTCTTTTCTTCTATTATTTTAATAAGGCGATCATGACCAAGAGGTTTTTCACTGCCTTAACAAAGAGAAAATAAAACAATACAAGATAAACAAAGCAAAGGGTCTGTAGAGGGAAGAGTGAGTGGAGATAGTTGATAAACATTCAATTTCGACAATGAATTTCCAATTATTTGTTTGTCTATATTTTTTAATGCCTTCATTACAAACTGCTTCGATGGTCTGAAACGAGTAAATGAAACAAACTTAGGCCAATGTCTGATTGATGTGTGTGTACTATACAGTCGGATATTTAAAATTGCTCAGATTAACAACGGGTTCATGTTTTGTAGGAACACTTGGGACAGTTAGCAAATAAATTATTAAAGCAGGTAAATGTTCGATAGAATCTAAATTTTAGGAATGGTAAATTTGGTAAACTTTCATTGGACAATAAATGAAATAAAGTTATATTTTTATGGTTTCTTCTCAGGACTATTCAAAGTGAATGATAATGGTAGGAGGAAAATGATATAGCCGGTAACAATAGATTGACATTCTATTTTATTTACATATACAGTCTGAGATTTTATCTGTATTACAACTACAAACACAGTGTATAATAACTGATTTCAGTTTGTGTTTACTGTCTGTGTCAGTTAATATTTACATTCCGGGTGTATTTATTTATCATATTATACACACAGTACAGAATAAGTGATCTCAGTTGCTATGTTTTCTGTCTGAGTCAAGTAACACTTAGTTTCTACCAGAATTTCTGTATTATGTTACATACAAACTACAAAATAACTAATCTCAGTTTCAGCATTATCTCTTTGGGTCAAGTAATATTTATTTACACTCCGGCAGAATATCTCCATTATATTCCATACACAGTACAGAATTCCTAATCTCGGTTTTGGTGTTTTCAGTCTAGGTCAGATAGCAGTACATTCTGGGAATATATTTATATTATATTATACAATAAGAAGAGAGTAACTAAACCCAACTGTGTTTGTGTTTTATGGTTGGGTCAGTTAACATTTATATTCTAATTCTGGGATAATGTTTATGTATTTTCCGTATGGGTTAGTTTATATTTTGAGAGTACTTCTGTATTAAATTATACAATCAGTACAGACTAACTAATCTCAGTTTTGGTGTTTTCAGTCTGGGTCAATTAACATTTATATTTTAGCAGTATTTTTCTATTATATTATACACCTAGTACAGAATAACTCATCTCCGTTTCTGTGTTTTCTTTTTGGGTCAAATAACAATTATACTATGGGATTATTAATGAATTATATTATAAACACAGTACAGAATAACTAATTACAATTTCGTGTTTCTGTCTGAGTCAAGTAACGCTTACATCTCATCAGCATTTCTGTATATTATTATACTATTAGTACAGACTAACTAATCTCAGGTTCGGTATTTTCTATCTGGATCAAGGAACATTTAAATTCTGGGAGTATTTCTGTATCATATTATTATATACACAGTAAAGAATAATTAGCCACTTAGGTGTCTAGGTTAAGTAACATTTACTTACTGCAATATATCAGTATTAAATTATACAATAAGAACACAATAATTAATCTCAGTTTTGGTATTCAGTTCTGTCTGGGTCAATTAACATTTACATTTTGCCAGTTATTATATTATACATCTAGTATAGAATAATTCATCTTTCTTCAATTACTTAAATATTATAAAACACACAGTACAGAATTACTAATCTCAGTTTCGGTGTTTCTGTCTAGGGCAAGTAACATTGCCAGGAGGCAGCATTTCTGTATTTTATTACACAATCAGCACAGACTAACTGATCTCAGTTTTGGTGTTTTCTGTCTGTATCAAATGACATTTACATTCTGAGAGTATTGCTGTATTACATTATATACACAGTATAAGCTAAATAATCTCAATGTCGGTATTTTCTGCTGGTGTCAGTTAATATTTACATTCCGTGAGTATTTTTGTATTATTTTACACACACACAGTACATAATAATTCACCTCAATTTCAGCATTTTCTGTCTGGGTGATGTAACATTAACATTTACATTTTGAGAGTATTTCTGAATTATATTATACAACCCAAAAAGTCTCTTCACTTTTACCATTTTCTGTCTGGGTTAGTTAATATTTACAATCCACGAGTTTTTTTGTATTATCATGTATACAGTACAGAACAACTCACCTCAGTTTCAATATTTTCTCTCTGTTCCAGTTAACATTTTGGGAGTATTTCTGTACTATTACACATACTGTACTATTTCTAGTACTGTTATTTTTAGTATACTATTTCTGTACTGTTATACATACAGAACAACTCACTCCAGTATCTTTTCCGGAGATAAAAAATATTGTACTTTGTGTTGTTAAGGTACCATAAAAATAACAAAATAACATTCCGAGAATATTCCTGTATTATTTTACAGAGGACAGAAACAATTATGTTTAAGTGTCAGATATTAATTATGTTAATTATGTCAATTATGTTTATTTATGAAGTGGTCAGATATTAATAAGTTCTGTGAAAAGTAGTGGTTTAAAAAAAGAATATCTTCTTCATAATACTAAATATCAACATAAGCATATCGTACAAGAATGATCAGAGTTGTGCGTACAATTTTTTTGTTAGCATAAGGAAGGATACATTTTGGATTTTGATAATTACAAAATTATTATTGAAATTTCTATTCTAACACTACTTATCACAATAAGTACAGTAAAACTTTGATTATCCAACATCCTTTTAACAGTCTGTTTCAGTTAATCGCTAGAAAGTTAAACCTATCAGATGACCGAAAAATGTCACATACTTTTTCCAACTCTTCATGTGGACTATCATTTGCATGCCATTAGTTCTGTTTATTAGTTTAGCTTCTAAATAATTATTTTATGTTTATTTTAATATACAAAAGGGAGTCGCATAGCTCAGTTGCAGAATACGGCGCTTATCTCACCGCCATTCAGACTATTGAACCATCATTGGTCACACAGGTATATGCCGTTGATATTTCCGTGTGCTGCCTACTTCTCATTTTAATTTGTCTAATGGGCATAAAGTAAAAACGTTATGCAGAAAAACAAAAATAAACAAACAAAAATGTACAAACTCGTAGTCACCACAAATCAAGTATAACAAACAAGAGCTACTGCAATATAGTTGAAATTAATGATGCGGTTTAAATGGATATTTGACATCATTTGTGTATGTATATAAAAACATATAATACCTAACATTTCGAGATTATAAATAAACTCCTCAACCATAAAGTGATGAATTTGAGAAAAGTGAAAACAACATCATAACCTAGGGGTATAAATTATTCATACTATGATTTGTTTCTCGTGTTAAAGATGAATTTAAATGCACATACTATTCAAGAGTTTACAAAAATTATACCTGTACTGTTGCCTAATTGATTTTAATATTTAATTTGGTAATGTACAGTGTAATTAAGAACACATTTTAAGGTTTATTAGATTTATCTTTAAATTAGTACTATGGTGTTATATACTGCAAATCAAACTTTTGTTTCATTATGCACTCTTATTATAACAGAAAAATGCTAGAAGAAGATTAAATTGCTCTAATTGAGGAGGTGTGTTTTTGGCATGGCTACGTTCATTTTCCTATCTGTTAAGTCTCGATTTTGAGTCCTAATGTATAATCCAAATTTTACTGTAAAATAATAATAACTGTTTTAGTACCACTAATTTTTGTTTGTGTCAGTTGGGATGGACTATATTATGTTTTAGGTTACATATTATTATTGATATTTTCATCATGAGTACACAATTTCAATCTACAAATATCAATAATTCATTATCAAATAATTTTTCTTTTATTTAACAGTTGTAGTTACTTACACTACTTACAGTTTTGTTCAATTACCAGGGTGTCCAGCCAATTGGAATTTAAAAATTTCTGTATATTTCCTGATTTTACCCAGCACATCTTGAAAATTTCCCTTATGTATATGCCTATAAACCGGGTAGGAGAGGTGCTAAAACACCTACGCAAGATTTCGATTACAACTTAAAATACATATTACTACAGAATTCAAAATATTATAGCATTTATAAATTAATGTTATTTGATTACATTATTGTACTACAGTAGAACCCCTCAAACTCGACCCCCTCAAACTCGACATTCCGTCAAACTCGACAGGGCCAGTGACAAGGAGCATGGGATTTCCAAGGTCATTCACTGCATTGTTTTACGCCATGTGCGCCTGCCAGATGCCCGGAGGTTGAGGCTTGTTACTTTTGTTTATACAGCTGTGAGGGATGCTCCTTTGTCTAGCCACTTTCTAATCCTACTGTATAGTAGAAGCCAAAGTTAAAGATAAAGGGTCCAGGTAGACCAGGACAGCCCTAAACATTTGTTGTCAAAACATTCATATTGTTGTGAACCCAAGCGCCTAACCACCCGGATGCTACCGGTCATTAGCACCGATTCCATTAAAGTAAGCGGCAAGTCTTTTGTCATAACAATTCAACGGAGCGTCGTAGAACTATGATTCAAGTTTTGTAATAAAGGTCTTAACCATGTGAGAAAAATGATCCGACTCTTAATTATATGCGATCAGCAGTTCAATTTATAGCATTTGTATTGGACTGTGTTTGGTATGGACATTCTTTTTCTTCGGCGACTTCGAGATGAAGCTGCCAGACGTCCAGTCGAAAATGAAAAACAAAGATCAATCAAACGTTTTTTCAAACAATGCTAACTTTGCTCTAATGTATTTTTTTTTTTTATATATAAAATTGTTTTAATCTTTAAAAATATTTAATGGACTGTCTGTTTTTTACTGTAGACTTTACTGTAAATTTTATTACAGCATATTAGGATAGGTCTTTTTAGTTTACTAAACCTATTGTACAAGGCCAACACTTTTTAAATCTAATTTGACCGATCGATAAATTTAATTTTAATGTGTGATTGAACACACAATTTTTTTGTTGTCAGGCAGGGACTTTTTTGCAATAAACGTTTAATCATTGATAATCAATAAATGTACAGTTATTTAAAATAATTTTGAGTATTTGTTGCAAACCTAACCATTAATACCAAAGTTCCCTAAAACTCGACAACCCCCAAACTCGACAACCTTAAAGTCCACATTGTGTCGAGTTTGAGGGGTTCTACTGTAGTATGATTTATGCTACAATATCGTATCAACGTGTGATACAGACAATGCAGTACATACGGGATACAAAATTACTCCCAATTTTAATAATATGTTACAGTTCAAAAAATATATACTCATTACACAGATAGAGAACAAATAGTGAGTTAGATCATATTAATTCTAGTTACTATACTGTAGATTACTTTCAGTATAATGTCACCTACTTACGACAGTGGCGGCTCGTGATAAGGTTGCAAGGTTGCACAACCCCCATCCCATATAATATCTAAACAATAAAAATATTTTTTAAATCTAAACATTAAAAAAAAAACATTAATAAGATTTCAAGTTTTATCTACATCCTTTTAAACGAAAAAATTGGCAGTTATAGGGACTGCCGATAGAAGTGAAAACTTAGAACTTTTAGTATTCAAATTTGAGATTTCATAATGTTTAAATTAAAATTATCAACATCAATCTGGTTTTCATATCTATTGACACTGCGAGCAACAATTATATGCATGTTTATAGGGTTTTTCATTATTCAAATATAATACGGGCTGTACAAGATCATGACAAAATATAAATACAATTTAATTGAAATAACAATTAAAATACAATCATATTATTTATGGATAGTATTTGTATTTACATAAATTTCAATGTACTTGATTTTTAACATTATTTTCATTGTTTGCATCATTGTCATCATTAATTTCAACAATACTTAGACTTTTTGTACTTTCAATTATGTCATTGTGTTCTAAAAAAGATACAATAGGCTTATGGTAACTAAAGTAAAAAAATGAAAATGTTTGATTGAAATTTATCTAAGTATCGCGTAAAAACCGCATCAATCATTGTTTTAATTAATTACTTCAATTAAACACTTCAACAATTCAAATAATAATCAAACAAAAACACAAGATATACACAGTTATAATGTTGCACAATACGTCAACTGTATAGCTACAGATATACTGCTATTAAGCATGTCGGTGACGTGAACACACGCGAGATTTCACCCATCCAAAAAGCGTCTAACACGCACAGCACACGGCCGCTGCACATTTCCCCCTACCAAAAAGTGCCCAACGCGGCAAAAGATGTTTTCACTTCAAAAAGAGATAAAAAGTACAGCATAGAGCTGGTGATAACTAAGAAAAAATTGTGTGATGTGACGTCATCGCTTAGGTTGCAGAACTCGAGTGCACCAAGCTTGCCCGTCCCTCTAATGGTAAAATAACATGAAACACTTTGAATCTTGAAAACTTATCTTGTTGCCTAGCAACGGCCAATAAGTTTGCAACCTGACAGCAGACATGCGCACTGCATAGTTTACACTTGACTATGGAATGGACTACAGCAGCGCTCCTTTGTTCATCTGGTTATTAACTCGAATCGTCTGTTTGTATTTGTTTTCGAGGTGACGTGTGTTTTTGGAGTGGTTCGATCACTTTCAACTTCTATTGTTTATACGATAACAAAAATATCAGGGACATTTTGACTTTAGTATTAGATATTTGTTTTAAATGGTGTTGGAATAATTCTCACCTTGTTTGTTCCATAATAAATAAAACTCGGTAATCTTATTTGTTCATATATAAAGTTATCTGCGTTTTTTGAGTGGTTCGTTTATTGTACCAAGTACTGTTAGTTTTAAGATTAAGATGTGGTTAAACTATTAGTTAATGACAGTTTTGTTAGGACAATGTATTCTGTTGAAAATTTATTACAAAGACCTTTTAGTTTGCTGTCAATTGTACAAAAATGTGAAATTAAATAAATGGGTAGGCCTACACCTGACCTTCCTGGTTTTACCCAAATTTTCAAAACTGGAAAAAGGTCTTTTACAGGAAATTTAATTCGGATTTATACAAAAAGTGCAGTTGGTTGTGTGGCTGTAAATTAAAATTGGCATTATTCTGTTTATTGTTTGTTGGAGAAGACACATGGGTTAAGATAAGATTTAAAGATCTAAATCATATTGCCGATAGAATAAAAAAACACGAAGCATCAGTTAACCATATAAAAAATAGCTTACAATTAGCCTTTTTCGGGAAAACAACTATTAAATAGTGCATATAGGATGAACATTGCAGCACATAATGAATGGGTGAAACAAAATAGATATGTATTAAGTATTATTATAAATTATGTTTGATTTTGTGGTGCATTTGAATTGGCATTAAGTGGTCATGATGAGAGAAATGAATCAAGTAATCCTGGTGTGTTTAAAGGATTGATTAATTTCAGTGATGACTTAGATGCAGTTCTAAAGAGAAATCTAGACAGTGCTACAGTGTTCAACGCGACATCTAAAATCATCCAAAATGAACTTTTGTAAATTATGTTAGAGGTCTGGCATAAACACTTGCAACCATCAAGTTTTCAAGCACCAGCCACCACTGACTTACGACATTCAGTAGTATTAATAGATCCGGAAAAATTGTTTCAGATACAAGAAACAAAAAAATTGTTTTTCATTTTCATTGTTATATATTACACTCACTATTCTCAGAGTTGACAATAAGTTGGTAGTGTTTATGTACTTCATTATAAATTCAAATTTATTGAAATCAAAATAATGAATATCACCCCATTAGTCATTTATCAAGTTTTGCGAGGCGGAGGACATTATTTGGGGGCGGAGGATTTTATTATTTTTACTAATAACCGTATAATAATAAGATTATTTTTTTAAAGCTGAGTCTTCCTTGAAAGGAGAAAATAACGATAAAAAGTTGTACACACCTAAATATTATTGGAAGTCAAAGTTGTATTTTCTAGGTCAAATGTCAAGGAGTCAAATTTTTAGAACATAAAATAAATCTACAATTTATGTTCTTATATTTTTCTACAATAAAAATTTAATTACTTTTTATTAGAATTTTACAAATATTCCTTTAAGCAAAAAATACGAATCTAATTAAAAATTACCAAAAAAATCATTTTTGAACTGCATATAGAATGTTACATATATTGTTTTGTTTTTTGTACTACCTAAATTGATTTATATTATAAAGAATCAAAATTTAAATATTTGTCTGAAAATATATTTTTGCAATTATAATGACTAATTGCTTGGAAACTGCGAGGGTATTTTTTTGCGGTTGTTGCGAAACAGATTGAAATAAGAAAAAGCTAGGAGTATATTTATTTTAAAATTTTTTCCACATGAATAATTAACCATGTTTACAGAAGTCGATTGATAAATCTGAAAATACTTTGCCAATCAAAAATTATCATAATTGTTTTAGATAATTAAATTACCTACAATTTAATTTTTTTATATGGAACAATAATGGAGCCACAGCACTTTGAAGGTTAAAAAAATCACAAAGTTTTTTCACCCCGGAACTCAGGAAAACCGTGGTTTTGAAAATTATATATTCATAATTATATTGATAACATGAATTTTTGAAATAGATAGTTCGAGTTGGTCTATATCTTACACAAATATTTTTAACTGTTGTGTTTTAAGAAAAACTGTGCTTAATTTTGTATATCCTGTATTTAATTTTTATTTATTGTACAATTTTGCATAAATAACACGTGTTAATGTTTTCAATGTTTAACAAAAGATGCACCATTATTTACCCTGAATATTGTACATACTTTCAATAACTTGTGGTATTTTACTTCGTAATTGTAATCTCAATAGAAGTGTAAAAATATTAAATGAATAAAATCATTTTTTGTCAATAAGCTATTTCCCCCAACCCCTGCCTTTTCATACCTGTGTGAAAGATAAGATTATTTTAAAAACAAGCAATTTACCTCCAAAAAAATAATAAATAACAAATAGGAGAGTAATTCAAGAACTAATTATATAGTTCAATTATTTAGTTTGCATTAATAATCATAATTTTACTGTTACTAGAGTTTTGTTCCCCCCCCCCCACTTCCATAGAAAGTGTTTTACTACTATCGAACAATATACATCTACAATTTCAGCCCGTTAAAAAAATTTTAAATTAATTATTTAAAAAATATGACTGGATTTAACGTCAATTTTTTTGTAGTGTCTTACTGGACCTTAAAATCAAAATCAGCATTAAAGAAATCCTTTTAAATTTATTATGCAACACAGAATGCCTAAAATTTTTGTGTAATGAACAGTTCAAATTATATTACATAATTTTTGATAATTTAAAGATATTTAATATATAGTAGCATTCGTCATGAATTTTTTTTTATGGTGTTTGTAGCAATAAGTTGTAGGTGTGCTATTGGTTTTTAGCAAAAAGTGAAGGTAATACAAAGAGCCCAATGTTTTGACATACGGATTTATGAATGAAAAATAAATTTCTTTCATTCGAAAATTATGTTCATTAATTACGAATTGAATTTGTTGTTATATGTTAACTACGACACAATCCAAGACTGTCACCTTTTCCTATTGCGGACAAAAATAAAAAACAAACAAGCACAAGTTGAACATGGGAAGATGTCAATCCGGTGCTATAAGACCGGAATACCACATTGTTAATAATCGGTACTTAACAAAATTAATAATGACATAATCAGAATATTAAAACTGAGACAGTTGATAGCAAGACGCTCGTCTTCATAGTTTAAAGATTTAGTTCTTAGTGTTCTGATAGTTTAAGATTATATAATAGTAACACGATTCATTTTAGGGATTTCATAATATAAAGTGGCAAAATTATCAGGATACATTTTCAAATTAATATTACATCAAATAATTTGAAATAAGAAATGATTATAAAAGTGGAGTAAAATTAAATTGTTTTTTCAACAACAGCTGAAAAATTCCAATATGATTCTCATTTTTTTCATGTACATATTAAATTTCTGTACAATTCCCAGTTTTCCAAGAATTCCTGGCTGCTGGACACCCTGATTACATTCATTATGTATCAGAAATGATTGACTTTGGGAAAAGCCATTATAACAGTCTAGTCTTGACATAATAATAAATATGACAAGAAATATGCTCAGAATATATCTTAAAAATATTGAAATTTGCCTTTAAACTAGTTAAATATTTTGCTACAAACTAATAGAAAACTATTTTCTTCAACCAATTATTAATAATTTTAAGTAAAGTCAGGATTAACGAAATAAAAAATTACTAAGAAAACAAATTAAATCTACTTCCTGACGATTTAAGTTATTCATGACACATTTAACCTATACTTAGGGTGAAATGTACTCAATGTGTCTATTGTTAAGTTAATTTAAATCTAAATCACTGGACGAAAACAAATTCTATTTGTGAAGTCTAATATACATTGCTTAAAACTGATGCTATATTATAATCTAGGCTTTATGAAGAAATGTAATAACATATTTACAAAAATTACATCCTACATATTGTTATTTTTTATCATCATCCCTCCCTCCTCACACGTATAGAATATATTCACTAATAATGTCTCTGATTAGAGTATGATTGGTAACATCAGACCCGTGCACCATAACAGAGTAGGCCTATTATCCAGTCATCATAAAAGCATACTTTGTCTGCGGGTTTTGCCTCCTATCAAACCATTCTTTGGGAAGCTGGATGATCTGTAACCAGGATCTTTGCTTAACTGAATCCCTGGTATTGAGAATATAGAAGCCACTGAAAAAAAAAAAGAAAAAAAATTATTTATGTAGAATTGATATTATTGTGATGAAGCGAAATTTCAAGGACAGATTGGTAACTTTTGAATAAATTTTATTATCACCTACTACAATTATTAATAAGTTACCTTTTACTTGTGGTAATGTTGGAAGCCAGTTAATTAGCCTACATGGGTGTGAGGATATAGTTATGGAGCCAGAACTTTGACCTGGAGGGGGCTTAAACACTTGTGGAATAACCCCAGGAAAATTGTAAATTTAGTACAAATCCCGTAAACATTTTGAAACCATTTATTGAGTATAAAGATTTAATTAAAGAATTTATTGCTTAGAAAATAATAATAAAATAGTAATATTTTTAATAATTTCAGTGGGGATAGTATAACATTATATAAAATAGTGTGAAACAATTATTTAAAATGTATCCTACAAATTTAACTGAATTATGTAATATTTCAAAAATCAAAATTTGTTTAATGGTTGTACATTTTAATTTGTTTAACCCTCCATCTGGCAGATGTTAATTTGTTTTTTAAATTCTTCGTTTGTTTAAAAATTAATAAAATATATTGTTTTTATACAAAACCTTACATAATTATATTGAGTAAAATTTCCAGATATTCTTAGCCCTGTCACCTTATTATTCCTAGTTAGATTTAAAAAAACTACTTATGTACATACTCTAGAGTTCCGAAATGTGCCAACTTTGAATAGTAAGGTTACAAGGTTAGGAACGACTGAAAATTGTACTTAACAGTATGAATTATTTATCAAGCTGAAAAACTTTTCCAATTTAATGTTTTTAGTAAATGACTTGTCTATTAATGCAAAGAAAACTAAGATTGTTAATGATTAATTTAAAACTTAAAATCAAAAATTAAAGATATTGATTTAATCTATGATAACTATGTTTTTAGAGATAACGAATAAGTTCATTTCCTTGTTTTTACTTTTGATATCTATTTAAAATGGAATTCTCATTTTGATCTTCTGTCTAAAAAACTAAATTCCAAATGTTTTACAGTTTTAAATTAAAATAACTTAGAAATTCAATTGTCTATCATTATAACTTTCATTATTATTTTTTTTAATATGGTATTCTACTTTGGAGGAAAACATTTGTAGCAGCAAAAATCTTCAAAATAACAAATATTATTAGAATTATTGCACTCATAAAACTTTTCAAAATTAGAACTTTTCCCTCTAAATTTATGAAATGAGGTGCCACCTCTGGAAAATTTTGGATGCTTTTATCAAACAACCACAGCTATTATACAAACTGTATAATACATATTAAAGCCTTTAACCCTTCAACGCGGTAAGCCGTTCCGAGCGCTAGACCCTCTGGTGCGGTAGTTAAAATCGTCGACTAACATTTCCTTCTCTTGTGGATTGTCTCGCGGGACATTATACGTATTTACATTTACTGTAACTTCCTCATTATCTAAGATTATTGCGGTATCATTAGCCACATTGCATATATTTACAACTTCATCACCACTATCATGATTACCTTCAATATTTGGATCACAATGGAACTCCATTTGAGCGTAATCCAAAAAAACTCGCGAATATTATCATTTTGCGGTTCCCACATTATCACTAAAACACAATATACACTAGAACTAATCACACGATCTACTGTCAAACTGTTAAAAATATTACACTTATAAATAAATGAGGTTATAATAACCTATAACACACGAGAGCCCTCCACGAACCCGCTACAGCTGTTTGTATATAGCCACGTGTTGTTTACTTTTCTGAAGGTCACGGTGGTCTAGAAATAAAAATCAATAACTCAACAGATGGCATTTCTCTTGGCAATGTTCTGTTTCTCTTGGGTATACGCTCAGTTCATAAAAGTTCTTTATTTAGACGCTAGAATCCAGCACGTACCGCAGCGACATTTAGCGTCTTTAGACGGGCGGCCGCGCCAGAAGGTGAAAGTTTGGCCGCGTCTATAGACGGTTCACCGCGTTGAAGGGTTAATACAATGACTTACCATTACAAGATATTACCAAAATATATGGCCCCAAAAATGTATAACAAGTAACCAGGTGATCAGAGATCTACTGACAATTTTATGGCTATTGAATAAAACATTTAACTCATTAATAGAATATTTTACATCATAATGAATGATGTTGGAACATGTATATAGCCAATAATTGTTACGAATTTATATATGCAGGTGTTGTGTTAATTTTTTACTATTGGTTTGATTTTGTAATTTTAATGTGTATTAATGTTTGACATATCTTTTGCTGATCACCTCAAATTAGGAATGTGTATAACAAGGCGTTGTGAGACAAAATAAACACTGCTGTAAATTTATTGAGAATTCTATCATCTGAACTTTTAGAGGACTCTCAAATATTTCTGGATTTGTGACGGTACAAACTGAAAATAAATATAAAAAGTATGGCACATCCATAAGCTGTACTCCAAAAGTTTTCATTTGATACCTATTCAAAATTAAAATTTCTTAAAAATCTATAAATATGCATTTATATTTCAAATAAATCTATTGTTCAAATATTTTGTATTTTTCCTGTATAAGTGTCATAAAACAATTTGATTACCAAATGGCAAGTCTCTATATAATAACATCCATAGATGAAAACCCAAAACATAAAAAGTTCAACTTCTAATACTGAGATTAATATATAGATGAAAAAAAAAATTGTCTTATAAGTTTTATGGAATAAATATTTAAATTTGTTAACTAATTTTACAAACTTAGATATTATTCCTAACTTACCATCTCTTAGCTTGTGAACACTTGGTCCTAACGATCTAAAATACGGATGTTTCATTGCATCTGCTGCAGAAATTCGTTTCTTTGCTTCATACTGAAAAAAAATTTAAAGAGGAAAAAATTCAAATTTGTTACTCTGTCTGTTTAAAACAGTGTGTCATTAATAAAGTTGATATACAAAGCAGTTCAAAAACTGCTCAAAATGTACTGTAATAAGTAGACATTTTATGAATTAACTCCTCAAATATATCAGAAGGTGATAAATTTTACAATATCGATTCTCAGCCATAATATATTTATATATTCTCTTTTTATGATGACAAAAACTGTGACACATATATAAACATTTACTAAAAACAATATGGTCAACATTAATTTTTTTTCCTATCCCCTTTAATTACCTATCAAAGGATACTTGAGATTTCGATCTTTATTTTGTATGTCGATACTAATTAAAAATATTGTTCTTGAAAAGTGGCAATGCTTTTAAAATAATTTATAATATGTAAATAATTGTTTGAACTCAGTAAGTTTATTCACATTATATTTATCTCCAATTTTGAAATTGGAGAGAAGTCCTTGGTATTACCTAGTAGTGCACAAATAGAAAAACACAATAAAATACTAAAGTTTTGATCTATTTCGTAAACACTGGTCACTTTCTCAATCTGTAGAGAGAATAAAAAGAATAAATTGTTGTAGTCTGGTTGCAGAGGTTGGATCTAGTAATATACAAATAGAAAAACACAATAAAACATTAAAGTTCTGATTACAAAATAACTTTTTTTTTGTAATTGTTCCATTTTTAGAGTTTTCCGAAAAAAATGATGTAATTTATAGCATTTTATTTTCATGGATTTTTATTTTATAAATTTCTTAAAAATTTCCTTGGAACATCCTCCAAAAACCCTAACGATTACAATTCATCAGCCTTTTCATTAGCCTAACACACCTCCACCTAGTTGAGAGTTTTATCAAGGTCTGGGTAACATTCCTATAAGAATAAAGATGGAATTTGTGTGAACTCGCACCTTTAATGGCAGCCCGACTGTTTGATCTATTATATGCTTCTTCACATATCTTCTTGCCAGACATAGACATTACCTATCGGTTGAGGTGGCCCAAAAGCACAGTGACTTGCTGAGCATGTCATATTGTTCTATACTCACTAGATAGTGTTGGAATGTTTTCAGGCTATCTTTTACTAACTACTGCTCTACAAGGGGGAATATTAACACTTATTTTATTAGTTACAGTAACAATACAACAATGTTTACTCTTGTGTTGTGTAATGTATAAACATAACGTTTCCGTGAATATATTATTCTGGCATCTAGAAACAACTGTTATACATCTTTCTTTGATATTTGTTGCTTTTGAAAAAAAAGAAAAAAAAGAAAGAAAGGGGGAAGAGAAAAAAAAAGAAAAAAAAAAAAGAGAAAAAAAACCACTTGTGGTTGGTACTAGATTAAAATTCAGGGACATACCTGAGGATTGTGGTTTGGGGTTTTTCCTTGTTCAAGAATTGGTCTATAGAGACCATATAGGAAAGTTGAAAGAGAGGGGTTTAATCTAAGACTACTGCCACACATGTTCTCCTTATTAAGTAAGTCTCCAAGGAAGGATTTCAAAACAGAAAACAAACAGTATACAGATTGGTACATAACATTTTGACAACAGTGTGGAAGGATAATAAAGATGTAATTATCCTTCACTAATTGAGATTTATCTTTTGAATCAGAATCAGAAGAAAGAAAATTGGTGTCGAAGATAAGGTAAAAATTATTAAAGAAATTACACATTATAACAGTGGAATGTTTGTAGTACAGTATGGACCATATGCAATCTAGTTCCCTGTTAATGCACCAAACGATAAAGGTTTACAAATAAATTTGTTTTTATTTCTTGGATTAGATAATTTTCAACACCTTTAATCTCAAAAACTGAGGCCCTAAAAAGCAAAAATACACTACACGGTCGTTACTACACTTTTTTTGTAAATCAATCTTTCAAGAAAAAGTTACTCGAATCAGTCCAGCTCTGTATAAATTACTTCGAAGATCAGCAGAGTTTGGTTGGCATTCTGGATGATGGTGTTGCATTTTTCTGTTACTCACTCCCCTATCTATTTATTCTAACAAATATAGTCAATGGGTTAATACAGTTTACTACAGCTACTTTATGCCCAACTTTTCATAAATACTCTCCCCTCTCTTACCTAATCTTAGTCTATGATTGTTAAACACACCTTACGACAGTACTTAGTTTACCAACATTACAATGTGTATCTGTACTTAGCTAAAGAAATCTTTTTATAATGCTGTAACAAGAGAAACCTGGACCAGGTGTGTAGTATAAGTGTTTATGTAGATGATTTACACCAACAGTCACTAAACCATCGAATGCGAGCTACTCGTAGAGATATTTTTGGTGGCTTAAACTATGAAGATAATAAAAACAAATACAGGAAAGTACTGACAGATGAACATTTGGACAACTGCATTTAAATGACAGTGACTTTAAATTCATTTAACTTTGAAAAATTGTTGTCGAAAGAAAGTACCATTCTTCTCATTTAAGAAGTTTTCTTTTTCAACATTGTGTGTTCATTTTATAATATTTTAGTAACATTGAAGTGTATTATACATTATTTTTTTTGTCATATAGATTTTTATTTATATTTAAAAGTAAAATGACAAAATGTTTTAAAACTTTTTATGTAGTTTATGACTCTTGTATTATCTTAAAAAAAAAATCATTTAAGTAAAATGATGCCATTTTAAATATTTCATTTTATACATAAAACAAATTATTATGAGCGTTGGTCCAGTATCTTTTATGGAACATATAGTATTTAATTCTCATTTTAATAGTAGATTTAATATTTTAACAATTCATCAGTATACTTTTTTCTATATATATATTTGATTACTTTTATTACTTTGTATTTATTATATTACTTTAATATCTGTAATAATTATAATCACAAATACTGAAGATAAAGGACTAAATCACCCCATTTTGAATAAATAGTAAAAATAATTTTATTAGAATTAAGGATAAAATAAAGCTTAAAGTTTCAAAATATTTTAATAATATAAATGAGCTACAATTGTTTCGCCTTGCGGCATCATCGCAAAGTATAGTTTGTATGTATAAATAGTTGTCAATACCTGTTAATTATCAGTTGCCCGATGATGCCGCAAGGCGAAACAATTGTAGCTCATTTATATTATTAAAATATTTGAAACTTTAAGCTTTTGCTTTATTTTATCCTTGAATATGGAGTTTCAACAAGAAATAGCTGCTGTTACATTAAAATTTATTAGAATTAGATTATTCTGTGTTTACTTTTGATTTTCTCTGGAAACAAAAGTAGTTGCTCAAATACTTAGTTTGGCAAATCACTGCTTTAGGATAAAAAAAAAAAGTTATAACATTCTATTGACAATAATACACTATGTATTTAAATTGCATATGAAATAAATATAGCACATAAAAATATTTGTAGACGAAAGAGAAAAAGCAAACAAAGATTTCCTTTTAAAGAAATCTTTTATATTTATTCTAAAATAAGTAAATAATACCTTTTTAAATTTCAAATACCTTTATAAGATTTCATTTTAAGAAAAATATATTTTAATAACGCTTTTAAAATTAAAATACATTAAAACATGTAATTGAAACAAACCATAAATGTATACTTACGCAGAGGAATTTCCCGAGCAAGTCAATGGCATCGGTATCTAGACGGGGAGCTCGGGAATTAAGAGGCTCTGGGCTATACATAGGGAATGTAAATGGCAAAGGCAAATTGGGCCAAGCATCTGGTAGAGGAGACCCTAGACCTTTGAAAATCAGTCTGAGTTCTTCTTCTACAGTTGAGCCAGGGAAAAGAGGGCGTCCACAAGCCATCTCAAAAAATATACACCCAACTCCCCTGAAATGAATCATATCATGAAAATAAAATTTCATACATACTTATCACAAACACTGTTTGTATAATAGGATTTCTAATGATCTTACCACATATCAATTGGTGTAGAGTATTCTGTTGATCCAAGCAAGACATCTGGTGGACGGTACCAAAGTGTAACAACCTCATTTGAGAATGTTTTAGTTGGAACAGATTTTGCTCTGGCTAATCCAAAATCTGCTAACTGAAATAAAAACGGAAGTAAAAGCTACCATTTGTGAACATCATTAAGAATATACATATTATATATAATAGCAAGAGCGAAAAATCTGGCATCACCTAGATGACAAATTGTTATGATTTAAAACCTGCTAATTTGGTTAAAGCACATTTTGATAGGGTTATCCTTGTCGTAAGCCATTTTGAAAACACCTACTTGAATTGAACATCAATTATTAACATATGTAATATTAAGGTGATTTTAATTTTAAACTATGGTCTAGTTATAAATTTAATGTCTGTTTTATATATTTTGAAAAATGGTACTTTGACAATTCAAATGAGTTCATAGTTTTTATTGTGGTATTTAATTTATTATTAATTATGTTATACAAGAACTTACCTTCAATTCTCCTTTATCATTGATAAGAAGGTTTTGAGGTTTCAGATCTCTATGAAGGATTCGTCTGCGATGACAATATGCTAATCCTCGTAAGAGTTGAAACAAGAATAACTGGTGAAAAGAAACATAATTTATTCACTGTAAATTCCAATTTTAATTTAACACAATAATATTACTTTCCTTACACTATCCATGAATCTATACTTTGAAAATGCAGTCCTCAATTAGATCTATAATTATATTTCATGTGTCCGATCAACTTTAGCGCAACAGTTGCTCTGAAATGCTGCTTTTACTCCAATCACTTTTTTTTTTACTGAAATATTTGATTTTGTTGAAAATATTAAAAAAAGTGTAAGAATAAAATATGGATTTATATTTTAAAAATCTAGCTTTCCACTGTAACTGGTACTAATTGTAAGAATATATTCATAAATTCACTTTAAATTGAAAATAAATGTAAACTATGATGTGTTTTATATAGTTTTATTCAGAATGATGTACATAACATGTTTAAAAGAGAAAAAAATTTTTTTTTGATGTTTACTTTGGAATAACAGCTTCCACAGATATTATAGAGATTAAATTTCATTACATAAAAGGAGTCCACAATTTTACACCAAGTAAGAAAATATATAATTTTCAAAAGTTTTTTTTACAATTAAACTAAAATAGAAATTCCAAAAGAAATAATCACAGTAACAGAAATCAGCTACACCAAAACAATGACTGCTTTTACCAACCCACAAAACAAATTTTGTATATCATATTCAAACTTGATTATTAGGTATCGAGCATCACCAAAATTAATGAAATCAGATAAAAATTGAGAGAATAGTAACAAAATGAAGAAAGACCTACTTGACCATCTAACAATAGATGATTCGCAGTTCTAGGAATTATGGGAAATTTTATTATAAAATTGACTTGTCATACTGAATTTCATGGAAGTGTATTTCATTTTTTAAATGTGTGTACATTGTTTTTTAAAACAATCTTTTAAAATTGTTTTCTATTAATATTATCTGGAAGATTTGTACTACGAGAGCTGTTTGATAAAACACTGACTCTGATAATAGATGGCGTTGAAATCACAAGCTTCATTTTATCTTTGATGTTTGGCAAATTATTTACGTATACACACAAAGATTCATGATGATCTGTCTAGTAGAATTTTTTTGACAGTGTTCAAAAGCAGGTAAGTTTGTTTCTTTGCTGCAATGGACAAAAGTGAATTTTGTATGCCTAACCTTTTACTTTTCAGTTGTAAAAGTCATTAAAAATCTGAGGAAAAGCTAAAAAAGTATTATAAAGACTTTGCTCTTCTACAAGAAATAGTTTATGAATTCAGTAGTGGTTCACTGAATTTCATTATGGTAGTACAAGCATGAATCATACTGAGCAACCAGGATGTCCAATGAGGTCAAAACTGAAGAGATGGCCAATAAAATTCATAATATTGTGTTGACTGCCGAGTCAAGATAAGCAAAAAAACTAAGATGGTAAACATTTCAGATAACTTTGTTTTTAATATCCTGCATAAACATTTGGGGGTGAAAAAGCTATAGGGAAGATAGATGTCACATTTCCTCATACTTGACCAAATCGAAATCTTATAACAATTTCCAAACAGTATCTGAACATAATAAAGCACAACCTAAACGAGTTTTTGAGGCGTTGACGAAACATGAATCTATTATTACACTCCAGAAATGAAAGAGCAGCCAAAACAGTAGATTTCTCCTAGTGAATATGTTTCAAAGAAGGCAAAAATGGTTCCACCGGCTTGAGATGCCACGGCTACAATTTTCTGGAATTCGCATGGCATAATTTTCATCGACAATCTGGAAAAGTGAAAAACTATCACAGTTTAGTATTTATTAGATCAAGTTTATATGATGAACTGGTGAAGAAGTGAACACTGCTTGGAGAAATGCTACTTCTTTCTTTCTTTTTGCAAAAGACGAAGAAATGGCTTGGTGGAAAAATATTTACATCGAACTAGAAGGTCATCTCTGAAACAAATTTCTATTTTGCAGAGTTTAGAGATATTTTTCATTACTGTTAAGACCGATGGTTCTTGGTGGAATTCCATGTTTAAAGATAATAAAACACAATTTTTTATTTTGTACTATTAGGCTAGACTAATAAAAAGTGGATAGTACAAAATAAAAAATTGTGTTTTATTATCTTTAGAGATGTATTTAGAGAAAACCAAACAATTGGATAACCCTTGGACAAACTTTATGTAGCTAACAAAAGACTATTTCGGATACATATGTATGTGAAATGATATTTATTACTTGGAAAGAAGGGAGTTTCTTCTTTATTATTCATTTGAACAATGTAAATATTGTGTATGATAAAAAGGTCTTAGGTATATATATAAATGACCAAAAAGTCCCTTTAACTCCTCTTAACATTTGAATTTAAAAAAAAAAAAAAAAAAAAAAAATTGTGAACTAGAACTAATTTTTGTATGTAAATTAAATTCCCTATCCCCCTCCCCCAACCCCCAAGTGGTAGTGATTGAAGACAATGGAAAGTGAGATCATATGTAACACATAACTAAAGGTTTTCTATAAGAAAAAAACAGCCAAAATTAGAAATCTATAAATGCCCCCATGTCAAAATTTTGAAATTACCGCCGATTGTGGCAGCAGGATCGGAATTTAATATGAAATTGTTGTGGTGCGTAAGAAATTTCAAATGGATGCTATGATAAATAATCCCGCCAACTTTGTAGTTTGTGCTGTGATACCTTTTTATTAGTAAAAAGATTAGTGTTACTGAAATTCAGAGACAAGTTGCAACGGTGTTTGTTTAGGGATGGATGAACAAATTTTCATAATGAAGAGTGTAGTGGTTGCCTGACAGTAATGGCAGATGATTAAATGAAACAAGTTAACTAAAAAAAAAAAATATTGAAAATCAGCTACTTAAAGAGTTTCAGAGTAGTCTTTTCATTTTTCTAATTTATGACACTGTGACAGTGAAACTTCATTACAAAAACTGTGGCAGATGGGTTATGAAAATGTTAACTAACACAAATAAAAATGTTAACTGACACAGATAAAAACAAACATGTTTGTTCGAATTTTGTAAAGGAAGGAGACTATTCGAACACACTGTTACTGGATGTAAAACCTGAGTGTCGTACACAAATTTCAAGTAAAACAGCAGACAATCCAATGGCAACACTAATCTTCTCTGAAAGATATTAAGACAAATATGTTCTGCCTCAAATATAATGGGACTCGATAAATGTTATCTGGGATAAGAAAGGCAGCTAATTGATTAATTTTATGGGATGTAGAATTTTATTAATACAAATGTGTACTGTGAAAACTTAGACGAGTCATACAAAACAAAAGATGTGGCTTGTTATCCATGTTTTTGCATGATAATGTTCAATCTCATGCCAGATTCAAAATGTTCAATTGTTACAAAAATTTACCTGGGGAATTTTCACACCCAAGCAGGGAAATATAGCCCTGATCTTGCACCAAGTGATTAGGCTACCACTTATTCCTGAATTTAAAGAAATGGTTTCGACTGCAGCACTTTGAAAATGAGGATGAACCTGTCACTAAATAAGGAAGCTGTTGAAACGATATAAAAAAATGTGAAACCCAACTATGTGTGCATCAATATGTTGAAAAATAAAGGTGTGTATATTTTTGTTGGTTATATTATATGATAATTATATTTGAATGTGTTCTTTTTAATTCAAAACAGACTTTACTAAAAAATTGCACATAATATAACAACATACTGAAATTGTCTTGCACTCTACAAGTTGATTTTAAATAGTCCACTTGGCAGACAAAATATTTTTCTTCATGGCCAAAATGAATTTGGTTAAAAGAGGAGCAATAACTGATTCCCTCATCAGACTGGATTGCTTGTATTTTTATCTATCGAGATCTGAAAAGAATCAGTTTGATAAAACCAAACCACATTTACAACTCTTAAGGTCTGAGATATACACATTATACTTATATGTCATTCAATAACACTCTAGATGTTTTAGAAGACATAACCTCTGTCATTAGAAGAGTGTTTTTTACATTAATAAGCTTTCAGATAAGGTAGAAAAAGAAAAGTTTTTTTTTTTAAAACAGCCTTAGATATGAACTGCTGAATCATTTTAAGCACTATTTTAATGAGCAAACTCTTTTCACAGGTACAATACACACCAGCAAATTTTTATTCATTTAAATTTTATCGTTAATGACATTTGTTTTATATATTTTAAAATTAATTTAATGAGGGATGACTGCTTAGTATTTATGCATTTATTTTAACTTGAATTTTCTATTCCTTATGATATTTATTATTGTGCATGTATTTTAATTATTGTAGTGTTTTTGTTATTTATTTATTTAGCAGTATTATCGTAAATTTGATTTTATTGAGGATTTAAAAAGAAATACATTAACTATTAGATTTACGTTGACTAGTCCTATACGATACAACTGTACAGAGCAATACTCTGTGAATTGCCTACTATTGACTAATTTCCTCATTAAATTATAGAATTTCCGTGGGGAAATTCAATAATTAATGTAAAACTAATATTCATGCTAGAAAAAGAGTTTTGAGACTTGTAGCTGGCCTGAGCAAAATGGAATCTTCCAAAAGGCATTTAAAGAGCCATCAACATTGACCTTTCCATGTATGTATGTATTTAAAGTCATTATGTACTACAAATTCAAAAGCTTACTGTCAAAGAACAAATACATGGATATAACACCAGAAAAGCGAATAATCACCAACGTAGGCTAAAAGAAAGAAAAAACTTCCAAGTCAAACTGGTGTTATCATTATGAATAAAAGCTCCCTAAAAAGTTAAAACAAATTCAGGTAAAAAGACCTTTAAAAACCATCTGAAATAATTATTAATTTGTTTTTTATTAGTTGGAGGATTTCTCAGCCACAACTGGGCAAATAGCAATTATTAATGTAAGGAATTATATTGTTGATAGAGTAATACTTATACTGTGTGTATTGTTAAGGTATCTTATCACAAAATATAATCAAGTATTTTTAAGACTGGAAATGTTAATATTATCAGGATTGTTATATGATGTTGTTTGGTAATATTATAAAAGTGGCTGTAAATTGTTGTGTGGAAATCTTATATATTATTTAAATTTAAAAAAAATAAAATTATATTTTTTGTCACGTCTCACACACACACACACAACTTATAATGTAAAAATATGTTTACAAAAAAACAATAGTAAAGGGAAAAAAATTAACGAATTAATGAACATCTTTACTAATGTAAGTGCCTAAAGGTGCAGTTTCAGCATCTATTTTCAGACAGGTAACATATTGCAATTAATGATAACATCCTGTTTACTGACATTTCTAAATGAAAGATTTCAATAATATTTGTTAGGATGTTAGAAGGGTTGGCTATACAATGAGATAGATCCCATGACTAGTAGTGATCTTAAAATTTAAAAAAATATTTTTCAGATCCTGTTTAAATTAATATTATTGACCTTCAAAGTTTTTTACAAATACAATCAGGACTATCAGAACCAATTATCCTTGTTTTAACACTCACCTTTACATTATTCATACTTAGAATATTGCCACAATCATCCATATATTGCTTCAAGTCCTTATCCAGATATTCAAATACCAGAGTCAATGATTTTTCGGTATGCACAATGTCATGCAAAGTAACTGAAGAAAAACAAAACAAATAAACAACCATGTAACTTTTTATTATTTTTTTTGTGGGGTTTCAAGGTGAAAAAACATTGCAGTCATCATCACCTTCACAAAATTGAACATAAGATGTTCCACATAAAAAAAATTACAAAAAACAATAACATAAAATTTGAACAGCATAAACAAAACCAAAACTAGTTAACAATCGTAAATAAAGAACAACATAACATATTACAAGGCTGTAAAGAGACCCTGCAATAAGTTAACAATGGTACACTATGATAAATACAATTAACAACATTAAAAATATTATAGGGCTGTAAAAGTGCCATCAAGGATAAAATTTAAATAGACAACACAGACAAATATTCAAATAGACAAATATAATATTACAGAGAAATAATATTTTTTTAGGCTCTGCAATTGACAACAAATTTTCAGGTGACACGAAAAGGACAACATCCGATTGAGAATCTTAGTATTATCACTAAACATCGCCTGAATATATTGGGCAGTACAAATGTCCTACGTACACCTGTCAGAACAATACATTTTATTAGGATGTGCTTAATTCTTAGTACACTGATAAAATGGTCTTTGCGGCAGATTCCAGTGTTCAATCAGAAATAAATGAGTGATTATGGAATGACCGATACGAACACTGGTAACAACACTTCCTATCGACAACTGGTATTAATAGTTGAAATCCATTGTTGGGCGGTATCTTTGATTTTGCTAAGTTTATTGGACAAAATTATTGCCCATTCTTCCATCCACTGACCATGTAATAAATGTTTAATTATCATTGCAAAGTATGATGCCATAATAAGCTGCGTCACTGGGATCTGACGAAGTTTTCTCTGCTGCTTCGTCAGATTTTGTGTTTCCCGTAATTCTGCAATGCCCATGTACTCAGAAAAAATGACATTCCGACGTTCCATAGCTGAAGTTTGTGCATAGGACACAGAATATCCTCGAGCTACAGTATTATTAGAAATTTCTTCTAAACAAAAAGTACAGGCAGAACGTAGTGTAAATAGTATCAACAAAATCAATGTTAGACTTTTATGAAGATATCTATTTTGAAGTCCCAAATACCATAAAAATAACACATTGAACTGTGATGTACTACAACTAACAAGTGGACTGATTTGATCAAACTTGTATTGTGGTAATAAAATATACCCTGAATAATAACACTAATTGAAAATGTGTGATAATTTAGCTGAATAAAAACAAAAACAAAATATTTTCTGATCAAACACCGTTTTAAAGCCTAAAGGTGTTAACAGAACAAATAATATGCTGAAAAAATGCTGGTTCAGGGGTTATCAAAACAAAATGTTTATATGAATCAAGAACGTTGTCTTGAAGGTTCTTACAAAAATTGGATCAATAAAATTATTTGATGAAATGTGAATTTATTTGACCTGTTGCATTGACTAGTAAAAGAGCCTTAAGCTCCCAATTTTCCACTGAATTTCCTTTCATATTCAATGGTGTGTCATCTGCAAACTGAATTAGGCTATCCACATAATATATTGACGATGACAAATCATTGATGTAAATTAAAAACAACACCGGACTGAGAACTGATCCCTAAGCGACATCATATCTCAGTAGGGTCTGATTAGACAGCCTTCCTACAACATTAACACGCTGTGTTTTATTAATAAGTCCACAATAGTGGTATTCCTCCAATGCCAAGCCTTTCATATTTGTATATAAATTGAAATCAACACAATCAAAAGCTGTGGAAAGGTTGAGAAAAATACTCATTACTTTTTTTCCTTTCAAGACCCTCCATAAAAAATCCATTAACTCAACTATAGCATCTATTGTCGATTTACCTTTTTGAAAGCTATACTGGCCACAACAAAGGATATTAGATTTTTTAAAAATTCAAGTAGTTGCTTTAAGAAAAGTTTTTTGAAAATTTTACTGAATAATGGCAGTAAAGAAATAGGTCTGTAATTGCTAATATCGTCTTTACCGCCCATTTTAAACAATGGGAGGACCTTTGCAGATTTTAGCCTGGATGGGAATTTACCTTCAGAAAAAGAAAAATTAATTAAGACCTGAAGAGGTCTGATCAACTCCTCAGAACACTGTTTGATGATTCAAGGTGAAACTTCATCAACATCAGAAATTCTTTTTTTTCCATTCTCCTAATCACCTCGGTGACATCCTCGACACACACAGGCGAGAGAAACATAGATGATCTCCCACTTTTCCCATAGCCTGACACAGAGTTGTAAACACTTTGCTGGGTAACACTGACTGAAGAAATCATTTTTTAAAATGGCTATGCATAATGGCTCAGTATACTACACACCATCAATATTTAACTTAATATTACTACTAATGTGATTTTTATATTTCGAAAAGTATTTATAAATTCCCATGAAGTTATGCTAATATTGTTAGAATTGGTAATTTTTTTAGACAATTCGTAAGATTTTGCTACAATTATCATGTTTGTAAACCTTTTTGTATTTTATATATAACTGTTTAAAATTATGGTTATTTGAAGTCTTGTAAATTTCATAATATGACTTTAGTTTATCTCTAGAAATGAAAATACCTTTGGTTATCCATTTTGAATTTTTGTTCTGTTTATTTCCTATTTTAAATTGTTTCAAAGGGAAGTAAAAAACAAAAAAATTCAAAGAAGTATTTTTGTCCAGGCTATTGCAAGAATTGAGACACTCCCAGTTTCATTTTTTAATAGGTATTTTAAAAGATCTACATTCTCTTGGCAACAATCACTAATCTTTCTGAAATTTCTATAAATATAGAAATTCTATATTTCTATAGAATTCTAAAAATTCTATAATTTTTAATAGGAATGGGTGAGAAATCAAAAATATCAATCGCCTGTGCATAATGGTCCGAGATTCCAGACTGGATAATTTTTTCCGATAAATTGTCTGAAGATATATTAGATATAACATTGTCAATTGCTGTTGCAGAAGACCCCATCACCCTGGTGGGAGAGTTGATGCACCACCCAAGACATCCCTCATTCCATCTGTACATTTGGATTTTGTGAGAACATTTATATTTATGTCACCACATATAACAAATTTAGACCTTCTTAAAGCTAATAACTGTATAAGTAAGTGCTTAAAAAACAAGTTTATATCCCCACTTGGAACCTGATATATCCCTATTATGGTCAATCATCACACAAACCACAACATTTAATACAATTTTTTAATGGGTGTGGAAGTGGTTAAACTGACATCTTTACAAGCAAATATTGCTACACCTCCACCTTTGAAATGCGACCTGGAAAATGAATTTACTAAAATATACTTGATTATATACATATAAAGCTATTAATATTACTTTTATTGAAACCATGCTCAGTGACCACAAAAATGTCTGGCATAGTTTCAGAACAAACAAGTTTAATTCCAAATTTTTGTTGGTGGCAAATTGTGCATTCTGGTGAATAATATTGAACCTGGACTTTACCCTTTGGCAACTCTTAGATGTGATGCCCCACCTAAACCCCTGTTTAGGAACCTTAATCTTAATAATATTGTCATTTAAATTTAAGGAACTGTTACTCTCACAGCACATCCTGTTTCTCATAAAAAACCTGTGCCTACCAAGTTTACTTCCGTCACTTTTTCATTCACTAACACTCTTGAAGTGCTCCTGCCAGTCAGTAGCCATCTTTCCAACAAAGTCATCTTAAGTATACAACGTTGAATGCTGCACATTAGCTTTCAATTTGGCTATCAACCACTTCTCCAACAATGTAGGTTTTCTTACAAGTTTCCCCAATGCCTTGCTTGAATTTAAAATCAATTCTGTGACCCTATTTGTGACTACATTTTTCCCTTTTAAATTTATATGATCACTTATATTTTTGAAATGGTTAATAGAGAGTCTTTCATTCAAATCATGAATAGAGATTCTGCTTGGATTTTTAATATTGTCTTCATTCATTTTAGAATGTAAACAGTTATTAGCAGAGTTCACTAGATATTTTATCAATAAAGTATTTTCGGAAGCAGGTATAGTATTTATAATAATATTAGTTTTGTGCGAAATTGGGATGATTTCACCGGCTGCTTCTTTAATGGTATTACAGAAGTTCTTGCCTGGAGAGATGTCATTGGAAACACCAAATATTATGAGGTGGTATTGCTGCATTCAATTTGCAACAAACTGTATAGCCGATTCTGCTATCTTTTTTATGGGAGCACCTGGATGTATAATTTCGGTTACCTCATACTCATCCCCCAAGTGTTCTGATAGCATTTTTGAGATGTTTCTACCATGACTATCACCCTGAATGATATTTTCCCCCCTTTAATTGACCTCTGTAGTCTTTAAGGATTTGCTTAAGTTTTTATTTGTTTTATGTAGGCCTAAGCCACTTTTAGGAAGTTGTAGTGGTGGAAATGATTCAAGATCGGCAAGTGGCAAAAACCTATTTTGAACATCTAACTTATCCCTACTTGCACTATTTTTTATGGTATTTACTGTGCATCTTTTGTTTGGGCAAACCCACCTCTAATTTGGGGTTTTTTTAAGATCTCTCAAAAATAATTCTTTTTTTTCATACTCTTCAAGAACTTTAAGTTTTAGATAATTGTTTTGTTGTATAACTGAGTTCAACTCTGCACTCTTTTTTACCATTAGATCGCTTACTTTATCAAGTTCACAACGTAACAATTTTACTTGATCCAGTAGGGCACTATCCACTTCTGGATCATCAAACCCTTGAAAACCAGAAGAATTTATACTATCGGTACTGCACATTGTAAAATCAAACAATGAAATGATAAGAAATTTAATCATTATAAACAAAAGGTGATAAATAAATAGAACTTGCAATGTTTATGCAAGATTATAATAATATTATCCACTAAGTAAACAAATTTCTTATCTGGTTAGTCAATAATGATTGTTAAACCAAAAATAGACATGAGTCAAATACAGGTTTTATCTGATTTGCCTAAATCAACAATGCACAACAGTTTATTGCATGCATAAATTAATTTAAAACAGTGATCTTTGAGTATAATAATAATAATTATTAATTTTTTAATCCAATTATCACATTCTTCCAACTAAACCATTTGTTTAGGAACAAACCCCTGTCAAACAATCCACTTTTTTCCCAGCAAAACTTCACTTTTCTAGGAGCACTATATTCACATCCATCCACTTTCACCTTGTCAACTCTAATCTGCATACGTAGCATTGTCTTTGAACCTTCCGCTTCCTTGCTTAAGCTTGGGAAATGATGTTCTAGTTGCCTTTCGTATACACGACGTCACGCCCGCACATTCTAGCAGGATAGGTATCAACTATTAGTAGTGAAACACTTTTACAGTACGGAGCTACATGGTAGCAGTGAAAAAACCAACTGTTCGCATGTAATCTGAATCTGTTGCCATGGCAACCCAGACACGTCACATGACGTAATTACTCCTTTGAGCAAAATCCTACCACCACATCATGTGACATGATTACTCCTTCAAGGGTTAATAGTTGTTAATTGTATAACTTAGAGT
The DNA here is from genome assembly GCA_963513935.1 of Aphrophora alni. Taxonomy (NCBI): domain Eukaryota; kingdom Metazoa; phylum Arthropoda; class Insecta; order Hemiptera; family Aphrophoridae; genus Aphrophora; species Aphrophora alni. The sequence continues at coordinate 16,150,033 of OY740765.1, read as the reverse complement.
TCTTATCTTTCATTCCTGTACTTTCATACTCTGAAATTTCCAATGAGATTTAACTAAACAGTGTTCTCAATGATTTTAGCAAAACATGATTTTGTCAATTATCTGATTTATTATACACAACCACTTTTTATTCTTATTCTTAATCTAAAAAAAATATATATAACTTAACCTACAATTACAACATTTTTTACTTCAAGTGTTCATAGCAATTGTTAGAAAAAATCTTTGTGCTTTGTCAATTATTTTTGAATGTTTAACCTAAAATATGTTCAGTACTTACAACTATTTCATCACACACAAAACTGTTCACTTCTGACATAAATTTGTTATTTTAACATTTCAACTCACATTGTACTTAACTTGAAATGTTTTACTAATTCACTTGCACTTTATTTAGATATATCGCCTCATTTTGATGACGATTACCAAAACACGTTTGATTGCTTCAGGCATTTGTAGAAGAGCCTTTACAAAGGACTTGCGCCTCTCTCTCTCTCTCGATAAAATTCTTAGAATTTATCGCATGTTCTATGAAATTGACCAATCAAAGGACATTTTTCTAAATATGTCCTTATTTGGCTTGTCACGCCATACAGAGCTTCTGTATGAACAGCCAGTTTCCTTGTTTTAACATTATTATTCAAAATTATAGTTTTCATATTTTAACAAAATCACTTTTTATTTAAAAGTTCACTTTTATATTTTCAATAAACTCTCACCTTACTTTCCTTAACTAACATTTTATTTTTAATTACAATTTATTTATTATTATTATTGACTACAGACCATTATTTACTAGTAATAATTATCCATTACCAATTATTTATTGGTTGGAGATGTCCCATGCTTACAAGGAAATGAAGAAAAGGAGATTTTTGTGTCGCTGAGCATGAATATGAAGTCAAAATAGAAAATATATGAAAACTGACCCAATAGGGACCCAAACTGGTTCAATTCGTACTTCAATATGCATAGTTTTTTTACGCAAGTAGCAGCTCTAGTTTCAACAATTCTAAAGATATCGACTTAAAGCTCAATATATGAAGTACACGATCCCAGTTTGACACAAGCACGGTAGTTGCTCTGAGTCAAGGAGGAGATGATAGCATTTGGACAGAGCTGTTTGTTGTTTAGAATGGTGAATCTGACTGAAAATCTCACCGCTTGTGAGATTAGATCTGTAATTCGTTTTCTGAATGCGAAGAACACTAATCCAGCCGACATTCATCGACAGATTTTCCAGGTTTATGGAGAAAATGTGTTGAGTGATTTAATGGCAAGGAGATGGGTCCGACAGTTCAATGAAGGGCGTGATCAAGAATGCAATGATGAACGCAATGGGTGTTCATCTTTGGTTAGTGATAAATTGGATAGTAATGAATTGATTTGTGTAGTACGAGAAAAGATTAAGGAAAACCGTAAGTTTAATTTCTGGTCTTTCTATGGAATTTCCACAAATTTCAAGATCACTTATTCAATAATTGTTTCTGTAAAACTGCTTTTTCTAAAACTTTGTGTTCTTTGGGTGCCAAAAACTCTTACAGAGGAACACAAAAACAGAACAGTGTACTTGACTTATTGACACATTATGACAAAGACGGAGTCAGATACTGACCAGGGATAACATCTGGGTCACTTATGAAACCCCTCAATCAAAATGACAATCGATGGAAAAGAGGCACACTTCGTCACTAGCAAAGACTAAGTCAACCAAATCCTGACAACCCAAAAATCATGTGCACAGTATTTTGGGACTGATAAGGCATCCTACTGGTGGAGTTTTTACTGCGAGGAAACAATCAATGCAAATGTTTACTGAGAGACACTTAGGAAACTGCATCGTGCAATATAGAATAAGAGCTGTGGAATGCTCAAATATGGTATTATTTTGATTCATGACATGTTCAACCTCATGCTGTGAATGAATGTGACCAACAACTCTTACAGGACTTTGGGTAGAACCAGTTTGACCACCGTCCTTGCCCCTAGCGACTTCCATCTCTTTGACCATGGTGGTCAAAACTTCAACAACGATGATGAGCTTAAAGAACACCACATGGTTGCCAACACAAGTGGCAACATTTTATGAAGAATGCATACACAAACTAGTGCTGTGCTATGACAAGTACCTACAAAATGGTGAAAGATACATAGAAAAATAGTTTAAGGTTTGTACATTTTTTAAAAATAAAGTTTTTCTGTATCTGTACTAGTTTTGTTTTAATTAATAAACAGAACTTACTTTCTGGATGTACGTCGTACATGTTAATTAATATGTTTTTTACATATATAATATTAATCAGGATAGAGCTAGTTAGTTTGGGAATGATTGCTTTGTTGGAAAAAACTACCAACCAGATGACAAATACCCATTAATAGTCATTTCCAGGCTGAAGAGAGGGGGGGGGATAAGTAATCACAATAACATTTCTAGGCTGTACTTTGTCTGACTATTAAGTAAGTGAGATAAAAGCTGTTATAAGATTTCTGAAGCTAGTGAATTCCTGAAACCAATACAATCATACACAAAATCTATACATGGTTAAAGGCACCATAAACCAGTTTGAAGGTTATTCATCTCGTAGATAAAAGCTGGACAGAGTTTGATTGTAATTGATTATTGACAAACTAGGTATTTTAAAGATTATTCTTGAAATACACAAAAACACATTTTAAACCATCACATTAACAGTTATATAAGGAAACAAAAAATACCTATTAACTCCAAAGCGAATTATAAAATGATTCAAACCAAAGAATGATAGGGCTACTTTAAAAATATTAATTATATTACTATTTAATTTTGGGTGAAGAATCCTTCACGAATTTGTTGGTTTGAAACTTGAATTATAAATGGTTTTTGATTATTTTTTAAAAAATATACACCATTATTTAGCTGGTGTACAATTTCTACTTTATCATTCAACAACAACAGAACTAGTTTACGTTATGTAGCCCTACCAAACCTGATAAATATTCTTTGTACAAAATAGAAGATCAGTTGATACTGAGGAGAAATGTACTGTCAGAAATGGTAGGAGGAAACTTGTAAAGGGGAGTGAAGATCGTATCATTAAAGAAATGGTGCCAAAGAACTATGCACTATAATGCAAGTAGAAGACCAAGTTCGTTACTTTGTTTGACGACTTGCATCACTTTATTGTCTATTTCAACGAAATATTTTCTTTCACAAAATTGATCCGAATATTTGGATCTATGACAACAACAATTTATCAATAAAAAAAATTGGTACCTATTTTAACGGATTATTATTGTCATTTTACTATATTTAATTTGATGTATATACTTAATAAAAACAAATCTCAATGTTTACATTTGTAGTAGTAGAAATAGAATTTGTAGTACTTCCCTACACATCTTCTACTCATAAACCAGATTCTTCTCTGCTCAAACAACTGTTTTTTTAATTTTTTATAGATATTACACACAAAAAAAAAATAAGAAACATACAAATAGTAGGTAAAACAAAACCAAAATAATAATAACATTGACACTCAGACACTTGCACACAATATGTAATAATACTATATAATAAAAGTAAAAAAGTACAAAATATTTTAATAATAAAATAAATATGCATCCTTAATTAATCAATAAATACCTTAATAAAAGGAAGACAAAAAAGAACCCAATTAACTAATCTATTACCGTTTGAGCAATATTAGGTACCCTGTAGGAAAGAAAAACCTGTTTCAGGGTTACCGTCATAAGAATACACGAATGAGCAGGTACAAAATCAAATGATTACATAATAAAACACCATTAATTTAGATAGTTTATGTTACATGAATTAAAAACATTTCTACAACACAACCTATGTATAATCTAAAATTGAAAGAATTATTAAAATTGTTTCAAAATTATAGGTGGCTTGAACACCATTGTGGGCCGTGACTCAGGAGAATATAGCTATAAATAGTGCAATAATCGACCCAAAGCTTCCAATTAATGTCATGTACAAATATTGCCTATGAAGATTTTCCACTTTTCACAGAAAAATAAAACTACTATCTATTTTGTACATTGGTTTAGAAAGTTAAAGAGGAAAATGTCTTAGTAAATGAATGCCTCTAGAAAATCCCTTTTTGTTTGATTGATATATTAATTAGCCTGACTTGCAAACGGGCAAGCCGCAGAAAGTTGTTCTATGAAAATCTTGTGGGATGGAGTCAAACATTAAACATGAGGTTATACTATTGCCTCAGTATATAGGAAATGACTTTAGACCATACATTAAATTAAAAATTAGTTTGATTCAAAAGATACAATAATTCAATTGTATAAATGGACAACTAATAAGAATATAACATATATTTTTAAAACTTTAATTGGCTGCCTCTTTAGTGTACTTACTAAGATATAATATACAAGTTATACTGTATTTACCTATATTAGCATGTTTTAGTTCTTTTAAAAGTGACACCTCTCTAATAGCAGTGCATGGTGCTCCTTCTTCATGTTCCAATCTTATTTCTTTCAAAGCAACAAGGTTATCAGTTAATCGAGATTTGCCCTTGAATACTGTAGCATAAGTTCCCTGAAATATTGATAGTTAATTTTATATAAATTTTTATTTAAATATGAAGAGTTAAACTTATGTAGTTACATAAAATAGAATGGACTCTTTGAGAAAGTAGACTTAAAGGTCAATAAAAATGTCCAAGTTGAGTGATATCTCAATTTGAAGATTTAATTAAAAATAACAAATGGTGAAATTTCTTCATATTAGGTTTTTAAGCAAAATAGTGGCTATAAATATGATCAGTAACACATTAGATTAAAATTTATGGACTTTATTTTGGTTAGTGTTTCAAGAATATTCAAGTCACTTTGTACGGTGTTACTAAATGTATATTAATTGTGTCTATTACCTCTCCAATTCAGTCTGCCATTACAAATGAATCGTCATCTGTCCATGATATATCCATTAGGAAACCACATTTTTGACTCAAAAGTTTGTTAAAATTCGACTAGATGATCAAAAATTATTTTCAGTAAGGCTTTGTAGTAAACAACTGCAAAATGGGTTTAACTTCAACCTTTTAAAATGTTATAAACACTATTACAAGAATATGCGTCGATTGAGAAAGAACCAAGATACTTGGATATTTAACAAAGAGACAAACAATATCTTATGGTGACTGTGTCAGGAGGATTCAAAAGCACATAGAGTTTAAGGGGATGCCTAAGAGAATCAAATCATATGTTATTCATTGGGAGTGCAATAAGGCCTTATGGCTGTCGTGCTAGAAGGATAGATTACCAATTGAAGAAAAGTACTAGATATATTCAGAATAAGTGCCAATGAGCTATTAAGGAAAAACAAAAAATATAATTCCAAACCATTTTTATTGCTCTTTTATGTACACAACTTGCATTAATTTTCAACATAGTTTATGCCATTTTATTGAGATTATTTTTAATAGCCAAATAATTTCTCAGGACTTCAAGTTCTTAGTTATGGAAACAATTGTAGTGTAAAAAGGCATAAGTGTAATGTATTAGTTGTGGCGGATAACCATAGAAGAGGATGTGCTGTTTGTTGCATTCAAGAAACAGATCACAGCTTGCATTTCACATGTGGCGAAAATTTTGATTTTCTTAAACATTTTAAATGCACACTATACAGTAGTACATAAATGCTGTTCAAATGTCTGAAAATAGCGCCAGTGCTTTGCACACAACTAATCAACTAACTCGGCATGGATTCTCAACATCATGACTGCCAGAGACAGTATTTCAAAAAAGAACTTACTTTGCAGATATTCTTTGTAGAAGGAATAAACAAACTTCCACAGCTCTGTGTGAGGCTAGCCATGCCTTCAACCTTATTAAAAAGTTTTTCTCTTTTAATGATGATCAATATTGTGTACATTATACTAACATTAAATTGTTTATTTAATTTACAAATTGCTTGACACACAGGTTAGTTAAATAAATCAACGTGACATACATACATAAATACATATACTAAAAATAGATTATTGAATTCAGTAACTAATCTATATAAAAGATGGATTTGATGCAACCTTATAACTAGAAAATGTTTGTGGTGACTGGTATAAAATCTTAACACAATCCATGTGATATCTGCTGGAGCTCAATAACATGCAGTTTACATCCAATATTATTTTCAACAGCATCAAAGATAGTGAATTCTTTGATAATAAAAAACACTTTATATTTAAAAGATGTTTTTTGTTGTAATGATATTTCTAAAATTACTTTCCATATCACTTTCTTTGAAAGAGAAATTGTTGTTCTTCACATTCTTTTGATATTTTTAATGATTATTCATACAAATTTATTATAAAACGTAGTAGGTTTTTATTGGTGTTTATGTTCTTTTTGAGTTTCATTTCTTTATTTACTTCTTAGTTTTATACAAATTATGTTATTTTACCAATTTCAATTACACAACTACTCATGCTCATGCAATGACTATTGGAGAATTATTTTCCAAATTTTGTATTTAAGTGAAAACCTTATATGTTTATTTTATTGTATATTACATAATTTAAGTATTTTAATTAGATTAATACAAATTTGTTTAGGTTTTCACTGACTCACCTGTCCTAATTTGTCCAACTTTGTATATGTTTCCATGCGACCAAAACCTATCTCCGAGAGGGATTGTCTTCGAGAAGCTCTGCTCAGAGGTCCTTCCACTGTTGGACTTGATCCTTGCTTTACAATGAAGGATTCTGGCAAATGAAGATTAGATGGCAAAGACATGCGCTTATTAATATCCTGCTGAAAAAATAAGATTATATCTTCACATTTAAATATATTTTTAAGAAAACATTTAATATTAACACTCCATTAGTAACAGGATATTATGATTTCTATTGCCATTGGTGTTGGTTGGCTACTCTGCACACAACTCATAACTTGTGTAGCTTTAACACTCTCAGTAACAGTTCATTTTGATGGGTCTTATGGGCCTAACATTACCAATAGTGCAACTATGTGTTTATTTTTGACACTGTCTTTAAATCTTATAGTTTTATTGTACAGTAATTAGCTAAACATTTTCCAAGTGACATGACATGAACAAATTCATGGTCTAAATAGGAATTAATTTCAAATTAAATTAGGTAAAGCATACCAGGAATAGACTGATTTTAAATTTTCAAAAAAAGTTTGTTGCATAACATTCCTGCTTACGTATTCAAGCCATCAACCAAATACAGTAGAACCCCTCTTAACCGGTCTAGTCGGGACTGACAACCAGGCCGGTTGCCCGTTTGGCCGGTTAATCCGAGGTTCTCGTGAAAAATCGGTTTTCGTTCAAAGAAAGCTTATTTAATCAGGTAGCGCTAAGAATTATACAATTAAGATGTTATTGCAACTCATTTTATTGTACATAAATGTATCGTATATATTATAGATCAAACATGGAAAAATTAAACACTACAAAGCTTTTTTACAGATTCCCCTCTGTCAAGTCTTTTGACACATTTAACTGCGTCTCAAACGAAACCAACACACGCTTCCGTTTTCGTAACTCACTCATTTTTATTTACTGTATATACTGTACGTAGATCATAACCAGTCAAAGACAAGAAGAAAACTGAAAAGAAATGTTATATTTTCCATAATGTATACTAAAATGATCCGTGGAAAAAAGCGGCCCATCAAACGTTTTTGTGGGTGTATGTCTGCTATACCGACGGGTGCCAATGCCGCGGACAATGGGATACCGCTATCGACAAAGTTGTTTGACTCACCGCCGCTTTGGTGCCGCGGTGTTTTTACGCCGCCGACAATGGGATACCGCTATCGACAAAGTCATTTGATATCGCTGTCGCTTTGGTGTTTCAATTACAATTTATTTTCAGAAACTCTCATCCAACCAGTACACTACGATATAGGCCGGTTAATCCGAGGACCGGTTAATCCGAGGCCGGTTAACAGGGGTTCTACTGTATAGACAATTTTAACTTTGGTATAAATGGGGACTCTTCTACTAACTTCCTATGACTAAAAATTGATGAAAATCTGAACTGGAAGGGTCACATTGAAGTAACTTCAAAGAAACTTAGTAAGGCCTGTTTTATTCTAAGGATTTATGCTCCTTGTTAGTGGTGGTCATCAACACCAGTTAAAGTTGAGCATGATTAACTGTTGAAAAAAACTGCTAACGTTAACCTGCCAGACAGAACAGAAGACCAAGTGTCTTTGTTTAGTGTGCACATGTAAAATAGTAAAATAGTAGGCTACAGCAGAAACATATGTTGATTAATAAACGTTGACGTTTATCTCATAACAAAATTTGAAGATCGTGGGATGGTATTAGACAGACTATGATCCAAAAATTATAGTCTTGTTTGAAGTGAATTATCAAATCATCTAAAGCGTTTGTACATAGCTTATCTACATCAGTCAGGAAAATATCTGCAGCAAATAAAATTCTAAAGAGTTCAGTTCATTATATTGTGAGATCATGCATTTGGTTCATAATTTAATTGAATATTACTTTGACAGGGCAAACAAATGTGTGAGGTAATGGTTGCTAATACTTAAAAGTACTTTGCTCTTAGGTAGCAACACTCTCTGGACATGTGAATAGACACAACTAAACTTGTGATTGAAAGTCAATCTAAACAACTAGGAATTTATCAAAACTAATGAACACAAAAAATCACTTTACTTATTTGTGTAATACAAATAAAAGACAAGATTTTAATCATCCTCAGCTGCTACATGAATAAAAAAACCCTACTAACAGTGGACTGTGAATGTGTTTCAGTCCCAAACAAACTGTAGTTGAATCAGGAATCTGTATTTGGTGAGTAATCCTTTGGTGTAATGAGTAATGTACTTTATTATGCAACTGTTACTGATCATTATTTAGAAATGTTACACAATTGTGTCATTCCAGCATTATAATTAGTACATGGTGAAATTTTTCTAAAAAAAAAACCCACACACAGTAAAAAAGACATTAAACAGACAGTAAAAGTCACAAAAAACTTACACAAATTTATGGATACATGTACAATGACTAAAATTCATATTTTTGGGTGGGTATCATCACACGGTTTGCTAATATGAATAGCTTAGTTACTGTATGTGTATCCATACATTTGTGAAAGTGTTTTGTGACTTTTAATTACATTAATGTCAGGGACTCAGTCCCGATGAAGATCATGAATATTACCGTATAGAGAACCAAAGCTAAAACATTAATTTTGTTGACATTTGTTACAAAATTCGTAACTTCTTTTATATATATAAGATGACTTTTTTGCCAGTTTGTTTGTAAATAAAAGTAATATTTAGAATATAAACAAAAAAGAATATTAGAAATAAATTAGTAACTTCTTTTATATTAAGAAGTTTTTTTTTTTGCCAGTTTGTTTGTAAATAAATGTAATATTAAAATCCGATACCTTAAAAGTTTATGTTTTTCAAATACTTAACAAAATTATCAAACTATTATTTATAGGTGTGTTTGGTACACTGTATCACAGGAGAAGAGAGTATAATCAGACATGATATAACATGTTAATAGTTTTGACTAACGTTAAACTGATGAATCGTAGGTAGTGTTAAGCGTTATTACTTAACCTAAGTTGTTCGATAATTTCATGCGCCAGGAGCAGAGCAGAGATGGGTTTATTCTACATCAGCTATACTTATATTAAACACAACATCTCTTTTTTTTTGTTTTTAATTTATAAGTCAAGAATCACTGATCCGATTTTCATTCCGGTTTCTTTCCTGGTTAAGTATGATATCTGGTGTCAGGGTCTAGTTTTTGTTTAATTCAAATTAATTCATCAGTTCTGAAATTATAACGATATTTGTCTGCATGAGTAATACGAAAAGCAAAATTTTCTACTAAATTTACACATTTACTTAAAATGTTCAGTGATAACACATATTTTTTCAGTGGTTAATGATGATAGATGAATATGGTTTTGATGATATATGTTTTCAATACTAATGAAACTGGCAACTTTTCAGAAACCGGTGCAGTAGTTTCCGAGTTATAACCTTTTTTGTTGCTAAAAAGTAGGAATTTCAGATTTTCAACACATTTTACTAATTTTCTTCAAATTTTCACCAACTACATATATTTTTTAGTCATAAAATAGTTATATGATTTAAAATTTTCTTCAAATTTTCACCAACTACATATATTTTTCAGTCATAAAATAGTTATATGATTTAAACACTAATGAGAACTGAAAACTATTTTACAATTGGTGCAGTAAATAGTTTTTAAGGTTTAACAATTTTTTTAGTAGCTATTAAAATAAAATATATATTTTCCCATACATCTTTTAAATATACATTTTAACAATGAGAAAGTTGGAACAAAACTAAAGCATCATTTAAAATGATTAAAATTGGTTGTATTTTCTAAGTTATAGGTGGATTTAGATAAACACCATCGTGAGACGATTCCCTTATGTTATTATAGCGCATTTATATTCTCGAGGTTATGTGTTTGTGTGTTTCTTATTTGTTATAATTCAGTAACAAAGATAATACAACTAATTTTGTGTTTCATATTTTTGGTTTTTAAAACACATTTTGTATGTAGTGTTTGACATTGTGATTTATCACGAAGCAGCTATAACATGTTTTGTAAAGACCCGATGTGTATGATAGTAAAGACAAGAAAAACTGTTAGTTTACCAGATGATACTCTCTTGTGGAAAGTGTCAACAGTTATAGTGAGTTCAACTGTGTGTTCATATTAAACTAGAATAGCCAAAGGAAAATGAAAGGATTACTAATGTTTTTTGGATCTAATGTGTGGTTCCATAATACTGGTAAGTCGGCTCATATTTTTACAGAACAAAAAATATCATTTCTTACATTATTCTATGTCAGATAAAGAGATTTTCACCTCTGTCCTTTGAGATACTTTCTTACAAAGTGTGTTGGTGGTCTATTTTTATTTTAAATTAGCCTATTAAATTTTATGTGATGAAAGTAAATTGTTATGGTTTTATTTTTAAAAAAAGGATTGATTTAAAAAAAACAAGAAGAACAAAATATCGCTACATTAAAAATAGGAAAAATTTATTAAAACTAAAGTTGTCTTACTACAAATTAACACAGTAGTGTCTTACTAAAAAAAAATAAATAAAAAAAATAAAAAGTGAAAAAGGGGGTACAGAAAACACATATAACTACACTCACTCCGACACACATGTGAAACATGGTAATCTTGTAGGGCATAGCATGTATTAATGATTCCATTATAAGAACCAATTTACATAAAAAACAAACAGCAGAAAAACAATCTAAATATTGTGAAAAGTGGTTGTGTTCAAATTTATTTTTTATTATTACTTTTTTTCAAAATTTATTCTAAAGTTATTATTCAATTTTCACTATAAAATCAAAACTACTTTTAGAGAATTCGCCCTAATTTTGTGTAGGCTACAATACCACTTTGAAAGAATGAAAAATATAAAGATCTCAAAATATCTAAAAGTTACAGTTTCCTTAAAATTATAAAATTCTTAAAATTTCTTTAATTTAGTCATTAATTTTAATAAATATTTTTCCATTTTATCTCTGTCGATAATAATACCTAAATACTTTCAAACCTAACTTCCTTTAATAAACTGCACACGCCTTAATACACATTTCACACATACAACTTATGCAAGAGTATTTTATCTTTGATATTAAATCATATTTTTTCTTCAAAGGAAATTTAATGTAATAATTTTTTTTCTACATTTAAAATCATGTTATTTTTTAATAAACCAATATTTGATCTTGTATGTCATTTTATATGGCCAAAAACACATTGGAAGAATCTTTCATATAACAAATAACAGCGTCATCTGTAAAAGAAGCCAATCTACCTATAAAATTTGCATTAAAAAGGTTGTTAAACATAAATGATCATTAAAATTGAACAAAAAACAGACCCTTGAGCTATTACTAATTTTATTTCTAGAATTTTACTTAAAACTTTCCTCAATTTAACACACTTTTTTCTCCCTAAAAGATCAAATGAAACAAATTTAACACAAGATATCTAATACCATAATTAAAAAGTCTCCATTAAAATATTGATTTCTACGCTGTCAAAAGTTATTATATCAAGAAATAGTCCAATTATTTTCTTACCACCATTTATACTTCTCATAAAATTAGACAGCGCGTGTTCAGTACTCAAACGTTATTTAATTCATATTGATTTAAAATAAAAAATGAAATATTATATAAATAACTTAACAATTCTTTTTCATAATTTTTTTAAACCTTTCATAAATGCAGCAAAAAGAGGTCTAAATTACTGCAATTGTTTTTACAGCCATTTATGTATGTAAGGATAACAACAGCTTCCTTAAACTAGCAGGAAATATACCCTAACTGAAACTAAAATTAAATATGAATAATAATGTGTCTAAAAGTTTATTCTTGATGATTTACTATTTTTTAAAGAAACTATAGAACTTACATTGACTCTTAACATTGGCTCTAAAAACATAGATGACACCTCCCACCTGACTTTAAAAGATGACTCATATGCTGTGTTTGCATAACATTCTTATTTACATTAACACACTCAGAAGACAAAAAACTTGTAATTGACATAATGTAAGTGCTAAATTCATTAGCCAACCGGTCAGGGTCATCTTCGATTTTTTCATTAATAAGAAATCTGAAATTACTTTTATTACTCTTTTGCCCAGTTATAGAATTTAAAATAGGCCAAATTGGAATCCTTCTTACAATTTTAAATAGGTAATATCTTAAATCTATAGTAAACAGTTTTAAATCTTTTTAAATAGTTTAAACATAAGGTTTATTTTAGTTATATAAAAAAATTCTGTTAATTTAACTAGATTTTTACTTTCCCACATATACATAGTGTACGAAAACTTATGTAATGACCAAACAACAGATATTAAGTTTCTAGGGATTAATTCGTTTTGAGGTTAAAAAAAGTTTGTTTTTTTTTTAATTGATGTCGGTTTGTTATCTGTCTGTCTGTTTATGTGCAATGCTAGTAGCACAAACGCATGGACCAATTTTAATTTCATATGTTGGCATGTTGGCCATATCTCGAGACATTTTTTAATTTGTTTGGTAACTAAAAATTTGGAGGTAACTGCCATAAGAAAAAACCATAAAATAACTATTTCTCAAAATCATCTCAAACGATTTTGATAAATTTTTTCTAAAATGCAGCCCCTAAAGATCAACATAACGTATTAGTTGCAATCTTTTAAAAATTGTCGATTCATGAGTTATTGATAAAAAAATTTTTTTAAATAGTCATAGAGATGTTATAAAAGATGATTTGTTTTTATTTAATCAAATAGACTTATGCTGAGGACGAGTTTATTTCACAAATAAAGCAGAGGCCCTTATTATTATTTTTTTAATTTTTTTTTTTTTTTTTTTTTATTAATGGTGTCCATGTTTCATTTTCACTTTTTGATTGAAAACTTACCAAAATGTCATTTTTGGTGATTATTGGTTTTGTTTCATTTTTATTTGGATTTGGAGTTGAGTGGGAAATTTTGTGCAATGTTTATTTATTATTGTCAAATAGATATTTTTACAATTTTACTCAGTAACCTTTGTTACAAAATAAGTCATTATCGTTCTTACAAAACATTCATAATATAAATATTAAAATAAATTATTCAAATTCAATATAGCTTATATGAAAAAAAGTAACTCTGTGCTAAAAACCTGTTCATTAAATAAATTAATATATAGCATTATACAGGGTTATCATAAAAGAATGGTGGGGTTTCATTAATTCATACGGAGACAGTACAGAAATTTTGTCATGTTGTATTGGTATCTCTGATATCCTATAACCCAAAAGTTTGTTTAACAACTGTTGTAACCTCAAAATTAGTTCTTGCATTGTTGTGGTAGTGTGTTTCGTGTTTTATGGAGTGTTCTGTGTGGAGTGTGTTATGTTCTCTAATAGAGAAAAAGCAAAGTGTGTTTTGTTGTTGGCTGAATTGAAGTCTGTAATTTCAGTGCAATTTCCATTTCGACGAGAATGCAGAAAAGATCCACCATATGAAAATAATATACGACATAGGTTCAAACAATTCGAAGAAACTGGACCAGCTCAAAAACAGAAATCATTTGGCAGGCCAAGTGTATCAGACGAAAAAGTTAAACTTATTAGACCATCTGCAATCAGAAGTCCTTAGAAGTCAATACCTCGACGAAGCCTAGATTTAGGTATTCCAAAAACAAACAACCATAAGTTTTACACAAAAGACTGAAATTACATGCATAAAATCCAGCTATTGCAGGAATTGAAACCTGATGATGGTGCAAAACGTTTTAATTTCACTGTAAAAAAAAAATGTTGAACAAGATTGATGAAAACCAATCATTTTTAGATGATATAATTTTTTTAGACGAAGCTACTTCCATATCAATGGGTCTGTTAACAGACACAATTCACGCATTACGTGGGGGGATCTGAAAACCCACATACAATTTTTGAGTAAATACATGACACGCCTAAAGTTAATGTTTGGTGTGGTGTGATGAAAAATTGTCTGATAGGGCCTTTCTTCTTTGCTTTCAGCAAATTAATGGAATTGTGTATCTCGATATGTTAATCAATTATTGTTTTTCTCAGCTGGATGAACTCGAAAACATTCAACAACTTCATTTCCAACAAGATGGCATACCCCACACTTTAGTGCATTTCTCACAGACACTTTGAATGAAAAATTTGGACATCGATGGATAGGTCGGCAAGGATCTATACGTTGGCCTCCAAGTCAAGACATGACACCTTGCGATTTCTTCTTGTGGGGATACATCAAAAACATTGTTTATGGAGAAAAAAACCGTGACCTAAATCACTTAAGAAACAGGATTAATGAAGCAATGACAACTGTTAACAAAGACATGTTAATGTTTGGGCAGAACTTGATTATCGATTGAGCATTTCCTGAGCAACTAATGACACACATATAGAAATTTATTAGTTATGTAAAAAAACTGTTTCAGAAGACGATTTAGATAAATAAATAACATCAGCTGTAAGTAATTCTGTTTTCAATTAAATCATGTTCAAAACCCCACCATTCTTTAATGATAACCCTGTATTTTGTGTATTTATTAATGGGTTTTTGGTTTCATCAACCATTTTGTGTAGTTTCAAAATATGTAACCTTCTGTGCCTTAACCCTCCATCTGGTAACTGTCCACGTACGTGGACAATGAATGGCGGATAGTTCAATTAAAAAATGTATTTTGAAATTCAACAATTCGCCCACTTAGAATCGTCCTATCGCAATAAATAAAATACCGTTGAAAAGCTAATGTTCCGTAGATGCATAATCATGCAAAAAAAAAAAATAATAACACAAAACATTATAAATAATATTTTAAAAATTGTTAAAGTTTGCATATTTTTATGCGTAAAATCAAAGATTTGAACTGTGCGGTTTTTAGTAAAAGCGACGCCATTTTTTCCCATACGATCACAAATCTATTTTTCTGTCAAACAGGTCGACCAAAACACTGTTCTATAGATCTCATCTTTCTCTTTCTATCCGTAGTTTACAAATTGTTCTGTGTGTCATAGATCGTGAGATATTACTGTCTAACCAAAGAAGTACCAAACGGAAGGAATTTCACTTGGCATTCGGTGCATTTTACTAAATAAGATAATCGATTATTCAATCAATATTTTGCAGGTAACAATAACCATCCACACTAACAATAAAGAGATTAAAATGTCAGTCATTTATTGTCCACCTAGGCACTGTCCAAAGAAGGAAGACTATTTAAATCTTTTCAAGAACTTATGAGATTACTTTATTATTGGTGGTGATTTTAATGCCAAACATGATCTGGGGTTCCCAACTGGTGACTTCAAAAGGAAGCGAACTTTACCAAGGAAAAAGAGATATTAAGTGCAGTTTCATGTCCACGGGGTCACCGACATACTGGTCAACTGATCCAGTCAAAGTCCCAGATCTGATCAACTTCTTTGTGGTTAAAGGTATTAACAGTGAATATGTGAATGTGAAGAGTAATGAAGACCTTTTTTCCGATCACTCACCAGTGATTCTCACTTTGGGAGAAACAATAATAATTTAGAAGCAGGTTTTACCTACTCTGACCAATAAAAGGATGAGTTGGGACATGTTCAGAGGTAAACTGGAACAGTTTGTGGATTTTTAGGTTCAAGTTGATACAAGGGCACAAATTGATAGTGAGGTTGAACAATTTATTTCTGATATACAGCAAGCAGCTGAGGAGAGTACACCTTATAGCAGTGGGAATAAAAATAAGTTACCCCACGGAAGTGAGAGTTGATAATGGCAAAAAAGGAAAGGCCGTAGAAAATGACAACAAACCAGATATTCTGATGTTAAATCAAAGTAATGAGCTGAAGAAACTCATTCAATCAATAAAGAACGAATCTATAAATCGGTTTCTAAGCAAGTTAACAGCAGGAAAGCATACTGAATACTCACTCTGGAAAGCTGCTAAAAGGATAATAAGACCTAAAATTTAGAATCCACCGTTTAAGATATTTGGTGGTCATGGGTCACGTGATTCAAAACAAAAGGCAGATCTTTTTGCTGAACTCTTGAAAAATGTCTTTCATCTAATGTCACAAAAAACAAGAGAGAGAATATAATAAAAATTCACAAAATCTATGAAAACAAAATTCCCCTTGTCACTATGAAGGAATTAATAAATATAATTACTTGTAATCTTCGGGGTAAAAAAAGTGCCAGGGTGTGATTTAATAACAATAAATATAATAAAAGAACTTTATAAGAATGATAGCGTTGAATAAATTATTTATAAACTCATAAATTCTTGCTTCAAACTGATGCATTTTCCCAAACACTGGAAAATTTCTGAAGTAATTGTTACACCAAAACCAGGAAAATCGCCTTATGTAGTTACTTTGTAACAACCCATTTCTTTAAAAGAAATATTTTTTCAACCTTTTTTTTTTTAAATTTTTTTAAAATTATTATTTATGTATTATTATTATTATTATTTTCATATTGTTGAAAATAGTGGGAAAACTAATTCTGAAGAGGTTAATGAAATTCGTACAAGACGGAAAACTAATTTCACCACAGCAATTTGGGATTAGAGAAAAACACTCGACAATCGATCATGTTAATTGTATTACATGAACATAATTGAGAAAACACTTGAGGAAAAGAAAGCCTGTGGTGCAGTCTTCCTTGATGTTGTGCAGGCTTTTGATAAAGTTTGGCATGAGGGATTGCAATTTAAACTTACGTAACCTTCCTTAGGAGTATTTTGTAATACTCAATTCGTATATTTCAGATAGATACTTTTGTGTTAGACATGGCTAGTACTTTTCTGATTGATAAGGAATTGTGGTAACCACAAATAAACATAATTTGTGGTTAGAGGTTGACTTCTCTGTGAGTAATCTTATAGTTTTACTTTAATGAGATATTAAACTACATAAGACATTGGGATGGATGTTTTGCTGTTGTAAACATAATTTCTTAGTTTGACTTCAATGTAAAATTAAACTATATGGGACAATGGGAAGAATGTCTTATGTTTGTAAGAAAGCTCCCAGTTTAACCTTAATGAGTATTTAAACTATATCCAACATTAGATGGGATGTTTTGGGTATTTAAGAAAGCTCCTAGTTTGACTTTAATGTGGAATCAAAATATATAAAAAATAAGGGTAGAGGTTACACACATCTAAAAAATTTCTTAGTTTGACTTTAACGTGCAAATAAATTATATCAGACATTAGGATGGAGGTTATGTGTCTGGAAGAAAGCTCCTAGCTTGACTACAAAGTGCAATTAAACTATATAGCATTTATAGGGAGGATGTTTTGTGACTGTGAGAAAGCACCTAGTTTTTTTACATTAATGTGCAAATAAATAAAATAAGACTTTAGGATGGAGGTTTTGTGCCTGCAAGAACGCTCCTAGTTTGACTTTAATATGTAATTAAACAATTTAGACATATCAGGGAAGAGGTTTGTGTCTGTAAGAAAGGTACCAGCTTGATTCTGCTGTAAGGGAACTCCTAGTTTGATTTTTATAAATAATTAAACTACCTAAGACATTTGGGGGGATGATTGTGTTAGTAAGAATGCTCCTAGATTGAATTTAAAGTGCAAATAAATAACGTAAGACATTAGGGTGGATGTGTCTTGTCTGAAAAAAGCTTCTAGTTTGACTTGTCTATGAGGAAACACCTAGTTTGACTTTAATAAAGAATTAACTACCTAAAGGGTGGATGATCTGTGTAAGCATGGGACATCTCCAAACAATAAATAATTGGTAATGGGTAATAATTAATAGTAAATAATGGTCTGAGTCAATAATAATAAATAAATTTAATTATAAATAAAATGTAAGATTAAGGAAAGTAAGATGACAGTTTATTGAAAATATAAAAGTAAACTTTTAAATAAAAAAGTGATTTTGTTAAAATGTGAAAACTATAATGTTGAAACAAAGAAACAGGCTGTTATGTCATATAGAAGCTTTGTATGGCGTGACAAGCCATATAAGGACATATTAAGAAAAACGTCTTTTGATTGGTCAAGTTTATAGAACATGCGATAAATTCTAGGAATGTTATTGAGTGAATAGTGAACAGTTTTGTGTGTGATACCTGGCCAACCCTGTTGTGGATATATATTTATATCGCAAAGTAAGCAAATTATTAACTTTAATAAACGTACGAAAGGTTTAGCCCGGTCGATATATATATATATATAGCCATCTGGACAAACCTGTCGTGACATAAATACAAATACGCGATTTATAAATGTACGAGATTTAGTGTAATCATTGTATAATGAATGCACATGCGTCAAACCATACGCTAATAACATTGCCATTATGTTTTAACCTATAAATATGTCGGACTTGGTAGTTTTTAGATTGTGATTTTTCAGTGAAATAAAGTGACCTCTGTTAGGAAAACATAATTTATTCTTAAGAAGTAAGGTGTGTAGTAGACGATAAAAAAATTAAATCCTGAATTAGGAGCCACCTTTAAATAAACACTTACCTTAATAACTCATAAAAGCTGGCTGGGATTTAGTATCGGTTCGGTGAGATTATCGGAAATGGGTTATTATTTTGGCGGTATGTCCGGCAATGGCCTTTTGACTAAAGCTGGAAAATCATATGAAGTCCTCGGAAACATTCACGTCAAATGTGGTGAGGTTTGCCTATGGTTAACAGCACGTCATGAAATTGATGACACTTAGGTAAGCAATGCCTCAAATTGGTAACAGAGTGTAAATTTACGATCCGCCTGATTATGAATTGTTTAAATGAATTGTTTAAGGATAAGGTTACCCAAATTTGCCACAAGGGTTCATGGTTTCTAGTTAGGTCCAAGATCCTGTCCTTACCAGACTGTTACAATTCGGCAGATACTTCCCGTGTCCAACCCAGTCAGCATTTCCAAAAATTAAATTTTTCTCTTTTTAAAAAACCCCATTCAATTTTTTTGTAATCAGATTTAGACTCAGAGTTTTATTTATTTCTCTGGGAAGCTTTGAGGTTTCAACTTTATGCAATGGTTTGTATGTTATGTTTGTAAATTGTGAGAATTACAGGTGAGTGTCATATGTTGGTTTTATAACATTTTTGTTAACCTAGTTTAATGTTTAGCCTAAGTTATAGGGTAGGTTTAATTTATTTAGGTTTTCTCTCCAATAGTAATTCTGACCATAGGTTTTATATAATATTAGGTTCAGTTTAATATTGCCTCCTTTTCTTATGTATTACTGTTTAAATTTATCAATTTTTTTATATTCGTTGTGGTTCGTAGGCTTTTAACCTAACTTGTTTCAGAAGCAGAATTTTGGTTTCACCCATCCCTATCCATCATTTGGTTTTGATATTTTGCTGATTTACTTATTATTGATTTGGTGTAGGAACACAAAATAATAATTATAGAAAAAATTATTTAAAAAAAAAAAGAAAAAATCTTACTCGTAACCCTGGTTAACACTATTAGTGATCAATATGTCATAAATTATATTAAAATTAGTGATTGCACCTCACCTAGAACATTTGGATAGGACATTTTTTGGAGATAGCCATGTTAATCGTTTTAAAAATTATCTCATCATACAACATTGTGTACCTAAGCTCTCGGATGGCAATTTCATTTTACACGGGTTGCCCAGAGCTAATATCTTGCAATTAAAGGACTATATTAAGAATAATAGACACTTTATTTTTATAATCATTGGGACAAATGATATCTTACAGGGCAAATCTTTTGACCAAATTAGGGTTAGTTATCTGTCGCTGTTACTTTTCCGTCGCCTTAACCCTAATGGGCAATTAATTATTTTTTTCTTTGCTCTAATCAAATATAAGTCTCACATCGTAAACTCGCTCCCATTGATGTCCAAACTTTTCATTCAAAGCGTCTGTGACGAATGCACTAAAGTGCAGAGGCGCGCCATCTTTTTGGAAATGAAAATGTTGAATGTTTTCGAGTTCATCCAGCTGAAAAAACAATAATTGACTAACATATCGAGATACACAATTCCATTAATTGTCTTTTCAGCAAAGAAGAAAGGCCCTATCAGACAATTTTTCATCACACCACACCAAACATTAACTTTAGGCGAGTCAAATATTTTCTCAAAAATTGTATGTGAGTTTTCAGATCCCCGTATGCGTGAATTGTGCCTGTTAACAGACCCATTGACATGGAATGTAGCTTCGTCTGAAAAAAATTATATCATCTAAAAATGATTGGTTTTCATCAATCTTGTTCAACATTTCAACAGTGAAATTAAAACGTTTTGCACCATCATCAGGTTTCAATTCCCTCAATAGCTGGATTTTATATGCGAGTAATTTTAGTCTTTTGTGTAAAACTTTGTGGATTGTTGTTTTTGGAATACCTAACTCTAGGCTTTGTCGAGGTATTGACTTCTTATGACTTCTGATTGCAGACTGTCTAATAAGTTCTACTTTTTCATCTGATACACTTGGCCTGCCAGATGATTTCTGCTTTTGAACTGATCCAGTTTCTTCGAATTGTTTGAAACAACGCTGTATGTTATTTCTATGTGATGGATCTTTTCTGTATTCACATCGAAATGGACATTGCACTGAAATTACAGACTTCAATTCAACCAACAACAAAACACACTTTGCTTTTTCTTTATCAGAGAACATAATAACACACTGCACACAGAACACTCCAGAAAACACAAAACACACTAACACAACAATGCAAGAACTAATTTTGAGGTTACAACAGCTATTAAACAAAGTTTTAGGTTATAGGCTATCAGCAATACCAATACACCACCACAAAATTTCTCTACTGTCTTCGTATGAATTAATTAAACCCCACCATTCTTTTATGATAACCCTGTATATAAGACAAGAGAGTACTTAGTTTTTTGTTCATTACATAGCTCCATACCTGACCTAGATTAAATTTGCAATTAATATACATAAAACAAGAGAGTATTCTGTATTGTGTTTAATTGAGAGCTGCAAACCTGACCTTGATTAAATTTGCAATTAAAATATATAAGACAAGAGTAGTTTGTTTTGTGTTTAACAGCTAGCACCAAACTCAACATTGATTAAAATGTGCAATATATGATTAAGCTATTCTATTATGAAACAATTAAGCCTAATGAAAAATACCTCACTGAGTCGCCTATTCTTAAGTCTAAACTTGACTGGTGATATAACATCATCAGAGACGTCTTCAGATTCACCATCAGAACCAATTCGTGTATTCTCAGGAACAACACCTGCACACAGATACAAATTTGAATAGTAAGGGTTATATTAACAGTGATGAAAAGTAAAACTAATTCTTATATGTCACTATTTTTGATTTATAAGCCTGTGCCTTCAAGAATTTAGTTTCAGTTGTTCATAAAGTATAAAGTTACTTTTACTAAAAGTCCTGCTTGATACATGGCTACAAATGTTTTTTAAATTTTTTAATCTTTTTTAAATCATTGCAATGAATTTTACAATAATATTTCTAGTACTTTTTTGATCTGTTTTAATAAGTTGTTTTCCTATTAGACTAATGACTACAGAAAATAATACAACCAAGGTAAAGTGGGGTAACACAGAGAATACAAATATCAAGTAGAACAAATAAAAATACATAGTAAATATAAGTGAAATAAGAACAACAATTTTACAAAATATTATCAATATTATGTTTTAAGTGAAACCTAAAAGAGTCTAAACATAATTAATCATTATTATACATTTTTGATTTTTTTTGTTAAAATTAACACACATATGATGGCAAATGTCCGAAAAATGTATAATAATAATATTGAACTTCCATCATTAACAAATAACTTCAAACAGAGAATAATTAATCACATGCTACTTGGGACGTTATTAACACTGAACTAGATACAGCAAATAAAATAGAGACTCCCACTACAGCATTATGTATAGAAAATTTTTAGTAAACAATACAAAAGAAACATCAGCAGAATTTAATAAGTTTTTTGTTAATGTGGGTAAAAACTTTTGAGAAAAAATGCACTCTAGAGAAGGTGTGTAAAAGGAGCTTTAAATTCAAAATCTGATTAAGTAAAATAACTTTATAATAAATTGTACTATTTTTCTTTCAAAGAAGTTACTGAAACCTATGTTAGAAAAATAATATCAAATTATAAAAATTTAAAATTGGAAGGTTGGTATGAAGTCTTAATTTCGATTTTAAAGTCAGCACAACAATTAATTAACCAACCAATTTGTCAAATCATTTTAAGGAAAACGTTTTTCACATAAAATATAATATTCAATAATAAAACCATTATATAAAAAAAGATCAAAGCAGATATAGGAAATTACTGTTTACTCTCTTTATTATACAATATTTCAAAGTTATTTGTAAAAGCTGCTTGTCAATTGACAAACCAATTTGGTCTTGGCAAGCCTTATGAACGATATTTTGAAAGCTCTGGACAGATCACAGACTTCAGCTGGAGATTTCTGTGACCTGTCGAAATATTTTCATTCTGTCAAAAACTTAATATTAAATTTTAAATGGCAATTTTGGGCATGATGGGAGATAATTTTAATTTGTTTGTTCTATTTGAGAGAGAAATCAAGACTAGATGAGGTGTTTGAATTGACTTGAGGATCTATTAATAATAGTGTTCCTCATGGATCATATGCTGGGTCCAACATTATTCTTACTTTACATAAATGATTTAGTAGACAGAGTACAAACTGGTTTTTTTGCAGATGATACAACGGTTCTGATTAAGGCATAAAATAAGGAAGGATTAAAATATACAGTTCGTATAAATAATTTATAAATATGGCTTTCCGTAAATCGTTTAAAAATTAACATCAACAAACAATGATTATGTATTTTAAAACAACATCATCTTTTAAACTCTTTTAAAAACTCAATTTTTATGTGTACAGTTTAAGAATGATGTATCAATAAGAAAACTAGATTTTAGGAGTAAAAATGTATCATTATTTAAATTGGAAATCACATATAAAAATATTAATTATTGCTTCCACATAAAAATATTATTTTAAATATTATAGATATGACAATTAAGATCCAAGACCTATTAGAGTTATTTTCACTTACAAATTAAATACAGTGTTATACTTTAAAAAAAAAAAAATGTAGCCAAATATATTTTTACAAATTCAAAAAAAAATTATTATAATCATGGCAAAGTAAATAAACCGAAATTTATTTGTGTACAATTTTATTAATAATTTTACAACTTCAATCTTGCCATCTCTTTATTTGCTGGAACTCCTGTTTTATACATTCTGACAAATATTTAAAATTACAAAAACAGAGATACAATGTTATAAACAATCCACAGGTTTACTCTGTTGGCAAAGAGCCCTTTATACAAGGGCGTACCCAGGATCAAAACTAGGGGGGGGGGGACAAGCCATGGTCATTCAAGAATTGTATTAAATTCCAGCAACAAAATGTATAATAAAGATTTATTTTATTGCTTCCAGGGGAGGCAGCTGCCCCCCCTGCCCCTCGCTGGGTACACCCATGCCTTTATATCAGAGTATTACTTACAATAGGTTAAGTGCCACATTTAAAACATTAGAACTGTTCAAGCTGAAAAAATATAATTAAACAAAATTGTTGTTGCTGGAGAGATATTAGCAATTGTTGTTGTCATATTATGATATTAGTAAATTCCTTCTGGACAAAGAACATTTATAAGTTGTGTTTCTCTTTGCCTTCTATTTTTAATTATTATTTATGATTGTATTGTATGTATTTTATTTTTGTCTAGTTATGCTTTTCTACTTACACGTATATTTATTTTATACAATTCTTTTCACAAAATGCTAATCTGTAAAACTGTACTCTCTTAAACAAATATTGATTAATGTTTTATGATTTATTTTTCTGTTGGCATAATTTATTTCATTTATTAGTGTCAACAACATTACATTTTTATCATTATATTTGGTTTTGTACACTGAGCTTAAACAGGTGTAATGTAGAAAATAATAATTTTTTTGTTCAAGAGGTTTTAGGTAAAATGCAAATTTAAGAGTGGTATTCACATTTCGAACACGAGAATGTCAGTTGAAGACCAATCGAGATCTGCCGACCTTCAAGAAGCAGGAAACGACGAACATTCATTAATAATATATCTGAATTGACAGGTTTGTAATGGAGTTCATGTCAGCTAATGATAACAATATTTTTAAATGAAACAAGATTCCACAAAATTAGTGCTTCGTTTGCTGACAGAAAATTTTAAAAATAGAGTGAATGTTTAGGACTATTTGAAGGAATAAGATTCACAATGACTCAGAGTTTCTTTCTAAAGTTGTGACCACAGACGACTCTTGATGCTACAGTTACGATTTGGAAACAAAACAACCATCAAGCCGATGAAAACTGGTGAATTCAGCAAGACCTATAAAAACCTGACAAGTCTGATCCATTATAAAAAACATTAATAAACTGTGTGGAAACTTAGGGAGTGCCAAAGAAAAAGGACGAATGTGTGTTGGAGCTCATGCAGAAAAATGGAGAAGCAATAGATTTTCCAGTAACTGAGACGATAGTGGATAATTGTCATTGCTTGGGTAGGAGAGAACATGGACATACGGATACTATAATCACGTTTGTCCGCACACTCGATAAAGAAATTTTTTTGAAGAAGTACTAAACTAAGCAAGATCTCACCAGAATACATCAATGAGTCGTTATCACCTGCAAGGAGGAGACTACATTCTATGGCTAGAGAGGCGAAAAGGTTGAAACATTACAAATTTGTGTAGACAAAGGGAGATAGGATTTTCATGAGAAAAATAAATAAAGCACATATGTATTAATACCAAACAGATCCAATGACAAAGTATTATAAATTATTATTTTGGTTTTTGAACTATAGTAAAAACCTAATACTACTCTTGTTTTATATTTTATGCTAAACAGGCAAATTATAAAACTCTTATACTTATATTTTATATTCGTTCTACTATTTTAATTTCATTTATGTAGGGATAGACTCATTTCACCTCTCTCGTCCTTTTAAACTATTATTAGTATTAATCCTTTATATTAACTATTAGTATTATTTTTTATGTTTTGCACATTCATGTTTGTTGCTGGGTTAGTCTTAAAATTTGTTGTATTGTTTTCCGCCCTTTTAATTGTTTTCTTATCTGTTGCTTTTTATTTTTTGTTTAAATTAGAACACTTAAATTTTAAATGATTTAGAAATAGTTATTGTTATGTAACAGTTATAAATTAGTTAATTTAAAATAGTTATAAATAGTGTAGAATTTTGTAATAAGGAATTAGTGATCATACATCAGAATATAAGAAGCGTGAGGCAAAATTTGACAACTTTTTTGATTAATCTATCAGCATGTGAAAGAATGCCAGATTTAATTGTATTGACAGGAGTATGGATAAAGAGAAATGAAATAGATTTATTCAATATCAATGGATTTAGTATTACTTAAAATTGTAATGAGAGTTATAGGAGCTGGCTGAAATTCACTGTCAGTGAAAAATTAAAATTTAATTGTAGTGGCCGAATTTTTTACTTGTGATACAATGTATTACAATTAAATGTTTGAATTGAGAGTTTGTACTTTTGACTTTGTATAGGCTACATAGATTCACTGAATGAGAGTTTATCACTGAAATCAACAGATATTTTGAGGAAACTAATAATAATGAAAATATTATTATTGGAGATATGAATATAAATTTATTCGAAAAGTAAATAATTGTGGACGAATACAAAACACTATTCCACAATAGAATAGATTCCAAAAGATTCTTTTGGGTTGGAATCTTTTGTTAAAGTGATAAGAAGACCAGTAAGTTCAGCAAAAATAGAACAAATTATTTCATATTTGGAGAACAAAGAGCTCCAAGAATTGACGGAATAATGTTTCATTGGCTTTGAAAAGTGTTTCCTGACAGATCACAAGAGTATTTACTTATTTATTTTCAGTCTGGTACTTTTCCTGACAGACTAAAAACGACTATAGTAAAATCTATCCATAACAAAGGAGAAAACAAATGCCTGGTACAGTAATTATAGACCAACATCCTTGATATTGTTTTTAAAATCTTGAAAAAAATGTATGAAAGCTAGGCTTCTGTCACACAAAAATTGGAAGTGAACATCAGTATGGATTTTTGAATGGTAGCAACACAGAGAAAAATTCTTCTCTTCTTACATTTTATGAATGAAGTCATGGAGGAACAGATAAAGGGAAATATGCGAGTAGTTTATTTTTAGATATAAATAAAATTTATGATTGTGCTGATATTATAGTGTTCTTTTGGAAATATTATCAATTTCTGGAATTAGGGGTATTGCTTATATAATAATTGGTTCTCCAGTTATTTAAGGATAGGGAACAATAAGTGTATATTTGGATCTGTCTTGGAAATAAGGTAAAAATAAAACATGGGGTCCCCCCAGGCATATATTATTTACTCAGTGCTATATAGTTTATGTACGGTACATAGCTTATGTAAGGGAAGGCAACATTTATGCATTTGCCGATGACACTGTGTTGTAAAAACTACAATGCAAGCTGATTTGAATGCTTTGAGGTGGTGGTTTTCGAAACACTATATGACTCTGAATACAAACAAAACTTGAAAGGGGGGAATTGAAATTTGAAATTCCTATGTTATATATGATGTGATAAAGTATGGAACCTGTAATAGGGTACATTTTCGGTTATGTAAACTTGGTCTGACTAGAAAAGTAGTTTGTCTCAAGGCAGTGAATAGGGAATGTATTCTGTTATAGAATATAATAATAATAGATAGAGTTAAATAAAGAATACAAATAAATAAAGAAGGTAATTAGTACTAAAATGGTTAGAGAGATTTGTAAAAAATATATTAATAAAAAAAAAGTATATAATATTAGATATAAGAGAAATATGACAACAGTGTAGATGTGCATACAACTTTAAGAATTGTGACCCCAATGTGTTGTGATAGGATGTTATAGAGACAAGACGTTGCGTTCGAGGAGATAGGATGTTTTACAGACAATAAGTTATTTTTGAATAGAAGAGAAATAGACAATAAGTGATTTTCTCGGAAATGAGACATAAAAATTGAATAAGTTACTTTTTAGAGAGAGGGGATGTTTCCAATAAGATACTTTTTAATAGATGTGATTTGAATTCAAAAGATGACATGCGGTTTGAACAAAGAAATAGTTTGAACCCAATGAAAATTTTAACTATATTGCAGAATTTAACTTCAGTGTTAGCATGCTTGGTATGACATGCTCAAATTATGTTTCATAAAAACCTAAACATAAAAATAACTGGAACATACAGTTTATTAACAAATTTTGGATAGGGTGTTTGCAGAGATATCACGTGGTTTCAGATAAAAGAAAAATTTATTTTCAAAA
This sequence comes from Aphrophora alni, assembly GCA_963513935.1. Taxonomy (NCBI): domain Eukaryota; kingdom Metazoa; phylum Arthropoda; class Insecta; order Hemiptera; family Aphrophoridae; genus Aphrophora; species Aphrophora alni. The sequence continues at coordinate 16,122,115 of OY740765.1, read as the reverse complement.
ATAATGATTATAAACGTTAATAAAAAACATTCATGAGTTAATTTTATTAGATTTGATGTTTAGAGAACAAGTAATTAGTAAAAAGATATTTGTTAATATAAAAATATTGTAAATTTTAAGTATATTGCATTTTTATATATGAAAGATTTTTATTTTGAATTAGGTTGCAACCACAAAACTATATATAAATTAGGTATGGATGAATTATAATTTTATGTTATAAAAGATGTGATGATTTATGGTTTTTCAGGAAATATTTTAACTTGTATACAATCTATATTTTTTTAAATAATTAAATGTACATTTCAGATAAATATTACAAAATGGCGCCCAACTTCATTTAAATATTACAATTAGCACAACAATTAAATTATAAAACATTATAAACCACCTTACCCATTTTTTGGTGTTTAATGTAATTTTTCAAAATGAAGGGACGGGCCATGGAGGATGCCGTAAAAATATCTTATGGAAGCCTGTGTTGAGTGGCACATCATTTTACAGCCCATTTTTTTCTGAGTAAGGGGCCACAAGTTTCATCTAAAAATGACTACTCTATCAAAAATTGTGACCGGTCCAAGTTTCAATACATTGGTATCTGCTATGGTATCATCTGTTAAAACTAAATTAAGTAAACACATTACTGATGTTTAGCCCAAATGTTTATGGAAAAATAAGTGTTTAACGGATGTACTTAATAATGGATAATAATACTTCAAATTGTACACGTTTGTTGATAAAATGGCTTCCATGGTCTTTAAAAAGAAAATGACAAGTCAAATGTTCATGAAAAGTAGCCACTTTCTTTTAACAAAAGAATGGACACTTGTTTTGGAATGTTGGGTTTTCCAAGCTCGTTAGAAGACAGCTTTTATTGTCTACATTCTTCTTCATGGTGGGTGAGTTCCTTAGCTGTGTATGGCAAGCATAGATTCTTTTTTTCTCTCTCTCACTCGCTCAGGGTAGTCTGCTTTTGTATTATTTAGGCTATGAATAAAAAAACTAAATAGTTTCATGTCTTTTTAAAACACTGTTTTTGAATGTATAGCTTCTATTTTTTGCTATGAATGTTTTAAATTAATTTTATTATTGTATTATGTTGTAAGATGTGTTATTTTATGTTTGTTTACTTTGCTGTATTTTAATGTTATTAAATATTTACTTTATTAATGTTGTTGACTAATCCATACAAATGTAATTTTATCTTCAGTGGAAAGATAAATTAAATGTTAATCAATGTACTACTTACTACAATTTAGTTTTTTAAATATTATAATTGTAGATAGTTGTACCACTGATACATTTTCCCCCCTTAACAATAACTAAATGAAGTATGAACATATTTTTTTATAAATAAGCTCTTACTAAAAATAAATATGTTAATATTTAGAGTAATTTATTAACCCTTTCAATTTTTTAATACCATATAAGTGCACATTGAAGAATAAATTTGAATTACGTTTCAAATGCAACTAGCAACCACTATGTCTAAAACTAATGTTTTTATTATGATAATTTTTACCTACATAAAATTTAATAAACAATTATGAGGCCAAGTAACTGACAATAACAAAGTGAGTGGAGACCATATACGAATAATTATAAAAATATTCAGATCTGTTTCATCTATTGAATAATGCTAATAGAATCATTATTTAAAAATGATAAACTACAAGGCCTATTAGATTTGAGTCACATACATGAGTGCAGCCTACACTTAAATAACAAGTGACGTACGAGGTATGTCATAGCAAGTCATAGCGATTATGTCATAGCGAGGTATGTCATAGTGAGTTACCAACATAAATGCAGCAAGAGGAAGCCAAATTTAATAAAAATATGTGTACCATTAAAATAGCCCAGGTCATTTACGAAAATATGTGACAAAATTAATAGTATAACAAAATCAACTCCAACATGTTCTAGGAATAAAATATGACTAATTGTCATAAAATTTAACATTTTTTATCAATCCAGTTTTTTTAAAAAAAAAACAAAAACCTCAAAAATCGCTAAAAATTTAGTTTCTTGCATTTTGCAGAAATCTACCTGTAAAATCGTGTACTACTATGGACAATGTTGTAGAGAATTGAAAAACCTACAAAATGAGCTATATTAAGTTCAATTCCACTAATTTGTAGCTTAGATAATTTAAACAAGAGACAAAAAAAAAGAAGTTTTTTTAAATTGTATTTATAAAACTTATAAACTGAAAAACATCTTTTTATACCTAACCTTGTTCTAAAGATGGACACTATAACTTCTGTAGTTTTTACAAAATAACAAACAATATTCCTATTTTTATAAAGGGTAAACAATATTACCTCAACGGATGGTCCTATCATCATTCAGAAATCAGCGTTGGAAAGTAGAAGAGTTGCCCTAAAAACATTTTATTGTAATTTTTCAACATTTTTAGTTTAAAGGCCTCAAAAAAGCCTTAGGTTAAGTTTAGGTAAGGTAAAAAGGGTATGAAAAGATTTAAGTTTTCAGTAACAAATACAATTAAACATTGAAAAATAAAAGTTTTTTGTTGTTTGTTTAAATTATCTAAGCAACAAATTAGTGGAATTAAACTTAATATAGCTTATTTTATAGGGTTTTTCAATTCTCTACAACATTGTCCATAGTAACAAACACGGTTTTAGAGGTAGATTTCGGGCAAAATGCAAAAAACTAACTAAATTTTTAGTGATTTTTTGGGGTTTATGTTGTTAAAAAAATACATTGATAAAGAATGTTGAATTTTATGCCAATTAGTTATATTTTACCTCTAAAACAAGTTGGTGTTGGTTTTGTTCTACTATTTTTTGTTGTTGTTGTTGTTGTCTAAAAGGCCTATTTTTTCTATAAATGACTTGGGCTAAAAGTATTTGACGGAAATTGTGTTACCTGGCCTGACATTTTGATTGTATTCATTAATATACATGTATGTATCTTCAAACAAAACTTCACTCGCTATGCTTATTTTGTTGACTTCGCTCTATCTTACCTCCTAGTACTTTATTTTTGCAGATTGGACCATAATTGGTGATTATGTACTATATAGGACCACAATATAAATAAAACAATTTTCAAGAATTAATAAGATTAAACTTTACGTTGAAATAAAAATTTAAAAATCACTTTTTCACAATGAAAATTTGAAATAGAAACTACAAAAGATGGAGACAATTATGTTATGAAAGTCATTGGTATCTGGGGAATTACTTTTACTGAAGTGTTTTACAAATGCAATAAACATATTGTACAATTTACAAAGTTCGTACCGTATAGATTATCGATCAGGCTAATTATTGTGCATGCATAATACACGTTAATTGAAGAGTTTTAGTTTTACATGAAATAAGAATATTGTGGTGGTTTTAATTTGTAAGGAATATTTGTTAATATGAATTAAAGATAGAGATTTAACACACCTAAATTGATCGAGAGCCTTATAACAAAATAGCAGAATAAATTTATAAAAATTTGTTTGGGTGCTTCACTTTATAACCATTAGATTAAATAAGACGGAGGAGTATACACAGAAAAATGCAACACCAACAACCAAGACCAAACTTATATGGTTCACTAGTTTTAACTACGGAAAGATAATCACACACTCTGCCAACTGAGCTATGATGTTCTCTAATTCATAAATAACAATATTAACGTTCAATATATCAACTTATAAGCAATTAACCTGTAAAGAATACATGGACAAACCAGAAAAACAAAATTACATTAACAAATAGACTAAATTCTTTTTTGAAAGTCTATTAGGAGATTTAAGGATGAGAAAGAACATTTAAATTAGTTAGTACATAGTTATGAATAGGATTTTCACAATTATTTCTTTTGTCGGAAGCTGATAAGTACAGAATGCTGCATTATTGATAAGTTTGAGTGAACGCCGGTCAATAGACAACATCCATGAGACATAGGGTATGTGACAAATCAGATGTATTGGAAATCAAGAACCAATTTTAAATCAACCAATTTTGATGTTCTTGGGACAGCGAAATATCAATTTGAGAAAAAAGTGGTCAGTAAAGAAAGGAAATGAGAAGTGACGTGTTGTGATCTGGAAGTAAATAGATGGGATAAATGAGTTGTGATGCAAAGTGAATGTGGACACTAGATTTAGGATTGATAAACATTAGACAAATTTAAGTTGTTCTAATTTTAGGTGTCCTAAAGACATATATATATATTAAAAAGGTGGTAGGCTATTCAGTTTTAAATTTGTTTTTTAAAACTGTAAACGCAAATGCATATAAAAATAGGTTATGTGATATGTACTTAAATTTAAAATAATTCTATAGATTGTACATCGGTCAAATACAAATATGATTTAGAAATAAAGAAATTTTTTTCATATAATGAGATTCTTGATTTCTCAGTTAGATAGCCTTAAGCTGTAAACCCAGTAGATAAACACAGGTTTTGTCTAATGTTTTAAAAAAGATATAATTATACCATGTAGGCTGCTGTTAAATCTGTTAGGATATAAATATTTAGAGGATAATAGAAAAGAACATTTAAATTAGTTAGTTCATAGTTAGAAATAGACTTTTTGTAATTATTTTTGTCGGAAGCTGATAAGTAAAGAATGCTGCATCATCAAAAAACTCGGGTGAACAGACTAGAGTGAACGCCGCTCAATAGACTTCGTCCATGTGATGTACGTAACAAATTGGAAGCCAAGAACCAATTAAAAACTACCAGCTTGAAACTTCTCGGGCCAGCAAAATATTGATTTAAGGAAAAGTGGTCAGTGAAGAAAGGAAATGAAAAGTAGTGTGTTGAAATACGGAAATGAATAGACAGGATAAATTTTCACTTTCAATGAATTGTTCTTCAGCTAATAATTCACCTGGAATATTATAACCAATATTCTCAATTCTATTTAGGTTTATATTCTCTAATTTATTCCCTTGTTTTTAGGTTTATAATTTTTTTTGTTTTTTGACTCCTAAGACATTTTACATTTAGTGTATTTGATCTATCGTTGGGGTCAAACCTATCCAATTTGGAACATTGATTAAGGACCCTGGTTTGGCCTATCTAAGGATTGGTGGATATCTGAGATCCCCCTTCCAAAAACCTTGGTTTCGGGGTTCCCTCTGATTTTTCCTCTTCTATGGATTCATACAATGTTATGAATGTGATTGCTTCTATGAGATTCTCACTTGGCCTACATAAGACTAGCAAATTTAACAAAAGGACATTTTACCGGAATTGATGGATTCAAATTTTTTACCTTTTTTACAATCTTTCAAATATATTATGGTTTATTCAGCAAACCATCTGGATAAGAATGTTCATTATCTACTTGATTTCATATGTGTTGTTGGACCTCCAAACTCAAAAATTGCTTAAGAAACTTTGTTTCAAATGATTATTAGGTTACATACTGACAGTACAAATTTGTCAAAAATTTGTAAAGTTTTAAATGTTAATTATTGTGTCATATGTGACAAAGTTTATGCGAATTAATATGTTTTAAGGATCTGAAGATGAACTTGAAGTAATGGCTGAAACTAGTTACCCAACATCCAAAACAAAGGAACTGAAAAAATACTGTAAAGTTGCGTAACCTAATAATAATTGAAAACTCAGTTCCGTTGGCTAAAATCTCAAAAAATTAATAAATATGTTGTAAAACTTTCAAACATGGTTTTGACTAGCATGATTACTACCTATTTATCTTTCCCAGTGACTCTCAAATGCCGGTCAGTAATCTGTAACTTCTCCTCATTTGGTATAGATGAATTTGGTTTAACTTCAATTCTTATTTTTTGAGAAATCCTACTGGATTGCTACGGTTATCCCCATGAAATTGTAACCCACTTTCTTGTATCCCCCTCTCATACTGTTAGGATTTAGGATAAGAAAATATTTATTATAAGTTTAGAAAATATTTTATTAACAAATAATAGTCAAATGTTAGCACCAGTTAAATCTTCAATATCAGACGTGTGGTAATTGGGAAATAATTGAAAACTCTTATTGTTCATTCAATTTTAAAAACCTGCCACCTCGGTATTCAAGTTACAGTATGGGGAAAATGATCACTCAGGAATTTATTATGAATTTGACAAACTACTTTTATATTTTTTGACAATATTTACTTCAAGGAAACCTTGTGTGTTCTTTTGAATCTAAATAATATATTATGTTTTCTTTTCTTTTTTTTATACAATTTGAAAATACTAATTTGCTTTCTTTGACTAACTTCTAATAACAATTAAATTTACAATATAAAACCATTCAATTTAATGAACAAATTTATAGACTACTAACACAGTTATACTACTCTTCAAATTATCTGCATTTTAAATTCATTTTTGATTTTAATATAAATTCTCTTTCCTATGATTTATGATCTTTGGTTTATTTGCTTATTTAGTTTGATTTATTATTTATATTTTATTACTTTTTAAGGTATTACTATTTTTGGTACTGTGTCGTTGATACGTCTATAAATTGGTCCTTCCTGGAAAATTGCTCTTATCCTGGTTTTTCCCTGCGAAGATAAGATTCCAAAAATTCAGTCCTTTATGGTTTGGATGATTCAAATTCCAGATGTTCAAATACTCTTTTGGTCCTTTTGTTGTTGAAGTTATTACAAGTACTTTTTCCCCCGACTTGCTTATTATTGCTTAAAACATTGTTATCGATTTCGAGTTACGAATACAGTAGAGTCTCACAAACTCAACCTAATGTGGATTGGAAGAGTGCCAAGTTTCCAAAATGCTGAATTATCCGGAATAAGTGCTTTAAAATGAAAACTATTGTTTGCATAGGTTGCATATATATTTATCGACACTAAACAAAAAACAACATATGTTTAAATCATTAAAAAAAGAAGAGTTTACAGTATATAGCCATAGATATCACAAAACAAGTTCCGTAAAACTGTATTTACAATTGAAATACTTATTCAATACTACGGTTTAATAAAAATAGACGGAAAAAACAAAAAATTATTTTGATTTCACTTTTTGGAAAAAAAAATTGTAATACTCATTTCTACTGGACTCTGTATCGCACTGCTTCATCTCGTAGATGGTGCAGGAATAATATACCCATAGCTGAGCACTATGCTGCTCTAAATATCATAGGGCACTCTCAACAGAATTTGATCCTTCATTATGACTCATTTTAGTTACTTCTCTATTATTGGTTTTCTCTTCATCTTCTGGTTCATCTTCATTGTTTTTTATTTTCCTTTTATCGCTTCAACAATTTCCTCATTTGAAAGAAAGCTCATCTGTGTACCATTTTCCATCCACTGATTATTTCACTATCACACGAAGAACGCAACCAGGAATCTTTTCCTATTTTTAAAATGCATTATATAATATATTGTATATACACAAACTCGACAAAGTACAACAGGATTAGACATTTCCCAACATGAAAAGTTTGGTCTATTGCTATACAAAGGTTGGCTTACATTCCACTACAATGGAATTAGGGTTTTTTTTTAATATTAGTGATATCGCACTTGAAATTTGTAAAAGCTTGGAATACATTGCAATCTGTACTATTTTAAATTCTACAGAAATCAGTTCCATAGATATCTAGATTTAAAAGATCATAATATTATTGATTCTGTATTTACACGTTTTTTTTTTTTTTTTTTTTTTTTAATTTTATACCATATTTATAAATGGTATACATATAAACGCAAGTTTCATTAAAATTCATCTAATCAGCAGAACTTTGGATAATTAGTGCACTTAGTTTAGATCCTATCAAAGTGTAATACTGAGCAATAAACCTCACAAATGCATCTAAACTCTGGCTATTGTATTACTGTTTAAATTTTCTCAAATTCTCAACAACATTTTCTCCAAGGTGGATTACAGCGCTCATTATTCTTTTCATCTTCTTTGAAGAAAGTAGCTTACAATCAATAAACTTCAATTTATTGTTATTCATTTTTAGACTATTTTATCACTATAAGCCCAGTCTATTCCTGGGACACTAATCTATTTCTACCACTATTACTTTCAACAAAATGAAAGTTCTGCATTTTTTCTTCCTTGCTGTATTGACACACTTGTGACATCGTGTTATATTTTGAAATAATTTCAAGAACAATATCAGAAAATGAAATATTTAGATATATTTTATTTTACCAACATAATCAACATGTCGGTTCACAAGTTATAATATTAGGCCTACCTCTCCATGAGCTTCCGATATCATTGTTCCAAATTTATCTGCTATCTTTGGAACTAGTACGTATTTAGACACTGTCCAATTGGATGCAACAATTTTGATTAGTATGTAATTAGACTGAGTTTAGCTAAACATATGAAATACATACTTAAAAACTACCTAATATGATACACACCTCTGGATAGTGGTGGAGCGATCGCTGTGCTAAGGGAAAAAGGGGGAGGATAAACATTAAGGCTGAGGCTAGTGAGAGCTGGTAATGAGACTCTGGCATGAAAGATGGGATTACAAGACTAGGGGGCAGATGGACAGCTGTTCTTATAGGCAATCTAGTGGAATGGATCAACAGAAAAATGGAGAAGTGTCATTGTATATGACACATTACTAGTACACTTCTATAGTAGATGAATTTCTGTCATTAACATTTTTGTATCATATTACAAAAGTGTATTATATTTCTTGGAATGTTAATTTTTTTGCGCTTTTGGTATGTATAATTGTGAAAGTTCATGTATCATTGATAGGTTTTTAATTAAATAGAATTTTTTTTTTTTTTAAACTCAAGGAAATTCCTAAAAATTTATATTTATTACAACAGTGTTCAGTAGCGTTTTAAAATCCACCCCGATTTTTATTTATTAGCCAAAATTTATACCCAAATTATTTTTGTGAATAAATTTCTTGTATATACAAATTTACAAAAGTGTTTTAATTAAACGTACTAGTTGTGATGCAAAAAAAAAATAAAATAAAAATAATAATAAATAAAAAAAAAAAAATGAGACATATCCATTCATTTTATTTTTACAATTCAAAAATTATCTGTAAATGAAGTTTAATTTATAAACTGTATCAACTTTATAAATTGTAATTATATTTCTGTAAATATTGTTACTGTAGATAAGAAAAGCAAAGAAATTAAGATAATAAATAATTAAAAAAATTATAAGAGCGTAAATTTTGAGTAATGTGGAAATGGCTGAAAAATATTTTCAAAATCCTTGAAATGTTAAAACTCTAATGCAGTTAAGTATACATTAAAATTTAGGGGACAAAAAGGAATTCGACTTTTAGTTGTTTTTAAAGGCGAAAAACTTTTCTGTCGTGGCCTTATACAAAAAAAGAAAGAAAAGAACATAAAATAAAGACCCCTAGCCATAGAATATTCTAATAGCATCAGGGTCAGAAAAGAAAAAGAGTTGGTCAAGAGAGATCTGATAGAGAAGATGAATGAGAGAGATCTAACCCAAGACTACATGGAAAAAAAACTGTAGATCCAGCTAAAATCCAAACCTGGTTTCATGCAGTCTTAAGAAGTAAGGCGATGATGACCGTGTTGGTTTTTCGAATTTAAAATAAGAAAAGAGGAAATTCAAGGTTATTAGGGCAAGAGAAAAACTAAAAATATTATTTTGGCATATTTTTCTCGAAATATGTTTTACTGTAAGAATATGCTACATGATAATAAAGGATTATTGAGTAGGAGGTCAGGAGATATTAATGTGGGATCGAGACAGTATTAGGCCTACTTATTAACAAAAATAGAGTGATATAGAGACCTCTACAGCATATGGAAATGTGAGACTGGTTGAATGGATATTGTCAAAACCATAGACTATCAGTAAAACATTTTACAACCTACACAAGGAATATTTGATATCTGGAATAAGTTGGAATTGTTTGCATTTTGTATAACTTTGAAGAATGTGTGTTAAAAATAGTAAATGATTTTACAATATAAATACTATTGTCTATTTGGACAGTCTTTTGTCAGTTTTGTGGATGAATACTACCATGTCATATTACTTTTTTTTTTTTTGTTAGCCTAAATTATGGCATGAAATAGATCTGTACAACACTTAAATCGAGTTCAGTTACAAAAATTTTTTTTTGCAGTTTTGCAACATTATTTTGTTGTTTTTTACTTTCATATATTCATTTATAAAAATGTTTTAGAATTTGGATAAAAAATTTATGAAAAATCAAGGTGCAACGGATCTTTTATTTTTACCACTGACTTTCACACCCAAACCAAATATAACAAGTTTTCGTATTTTCAATTTCAAATTTCATGGCTCAAAATTAATTTTAACAATAGACTTCGTCCATGTGATGTACGTAACAAATTGGAAGCCAAGAACCAATTAAAAACTACCAGCTTGAAACTTCTCGGGCCAGCAAAATATTGATTTAAGGAAAAGTGGTCAGTGAAGAAAGGAAATGAAAAGTAGTGTGTTGAAATACGGAAATGAATAGACAGGATAAATTTTCACTTTCAATGAATTGTTCTTCAGCTAATAATTCACCTGGAATATTATAACCAATATTCTCAATTCTATTTAGGTTTATATTCTCTAATTTATTCCCTTGTTTTTAGGTTTATAATTTTTTTTGTTTTTTGACTCCTAAGACATTTTACATTTAGTGTATTTGATCTATCGTTGGGGTCAAACCTATCCAATTTGGAACATTGATTAAGGACCCTGGTTTGGCCTATCTAAGGATTGGTGGATATCTGAGATCCCCCTTCCAAAAACCTTGGTTTCGGGGTTCCCTCTGATTTTTCCTCTTCTATGGATTCATACAATGTTATGAATGTGATTGCTTCTATGAGATTCTCACTTGGCCTACATAAGACTAGCAAATTTAACAAAAGGACATTTTACCGGAATTGATGGATTCAAATTTTTTACCTTTTTTACAATCTTTCAAATATATTATGGTTTATTCAGCAAACCATCTGGATAAGAATGTTCATTATCTACTTGATTTCATATGTGTTGTTGGACCTCCAAACTCAAAAATTGCTTAAGAAACTTTGTTTCAAATGATTATTAGGTTACATACTGACAGTACAAATTTGTCAAAAATTTGTAAAGTTTTAAATGTTAATTATTGTGTCATATGTGACAAAGTTTATGCGAATTAATATGTTTTAAGGATCTGAAGATGAACTTGAAGTAATGGCTGAAACTAGTTACCCAACATCCAAAACAAAGGAACTGAAAAAATACTGTAAAGTTGCGTAACCTAATAATAATTGAAAACTCAGTTCCGTTGGCTAAAATCTCAAAAAATTAATAAATATGTTGTAAAACTTTCAAACATGGTTTTGACTAGCATGATTACTACCTATTTATCTTTCCCAGTGACTCTCAAATGCCGGTCAGTAATCTGTAACTTCTCCTCATTTGGTATAGATGAATTTGGTTTAACTTCAATTCTTATTTTTTGAGAAATCCTACTGGATTGCTACGGTTATCCCCATGAAATTGTAACCCACTTTCTTGTATCCCCCTCTCATACTGTTAGGATTTAGGATAAGAAAATATTTATTATAAGTTTAGAAAATATTTTATTAACAAATAATAGTCAAATGTTAGCACCAGTTAAATCTTCAATATCAGACGTGTGGTAATTGGGAAATAATTGAAAACTCTTATTGTTCATTCAATTTTAAAAACCTGCCACCTCGGTATTCAAGTTACAGTATGGGGAAAATGATCACTCAGGAATTTATTATGAATTTGACAAACTACTTTTATATTTTTTGACAATATTTACTTCAAGGAAACCTTGTGTGTTCTTTTGAATCTAAATAATATATTATGTTTTCTTTTCTTTTTTTTATACAATTTGAAAATACTAATTTGCTTTCTTTGACTAACTTCTAATAACAATTAAATTTACAATATAAAACCATTCAATTTAATGAACAAATTTATAGACTACTAACACAGTTATACTACTCTTCAAATTATCTGCATTTTAAATTCATTTTTGATTTTAATATAAATTCTCTTTCCTATGATTTATGATCTTTGGTTTATTTGCTTATTTAGTTTGATTTATTATTTATATTTTATTACTTTTTAAGGTATTACTATTTTTGGTACTGTGTCGTTGATACGTCTATAAATTGGTCCTTCCTGGAAAATTGCTCTTATCCTGGTTTTTCCCTGCGAAGATAAGATTCCAAAAATTCAGTCCTTTATGGTTTGGATGATTCAAATTCCAGATGTTCAAATACTCTTTTGGTCCTTTTGTTGTTGAAGTTATTACAAGTACTTTTTCCCCCGACTTGCTTATTATTGCTTAAAACATTGTTATCGATTTCGAGTTACGAATACAGTAGAGTCTCACAAACTCAACCTAATGTGGATTGGAAGAGTGCCAAGTTTCCAAAATGCTGAATTATCCGGAATAAGTGCTTTAAAATGAAAACTATTGTTTGCATAGGTTGCATATATATTTATCGACACTAAACAAAAAACAACATATGTTTAAATCATTAAAAAAAGAAGAGTTTACAGTATATAGCCATAGATATCACAAAACAAGTTCCGTAAAACTGTATTTACAATTGAAATACTTATTCAATACTACGGTTTAATAAAAATAGACGGAAAAAACAAAAAATTATTTTGATTTCACTTTTTGGAAAAAAAAATTGTAATACTCATTTCTACTGGACTCTGTATCGCACTGCTTCATCTCGTAGATGGTGCAGGAATAATATACCCATAGCTGAGCACTATGCTGCTCTAAATATCATAGGGCACTCTCAACAGAATTTGATCCTTCATTATGACTCATTTTAGTTACTTCTCTATTATTGGTTTTCTCTTCATCTTCTGGTTCATCTTCATTGTTTTTTATTTTCCTTTTATCGCTTCAACAATTTCCTCATTTGAAAGAAAGCTCATCTGTGTACCATTTTCCATCCACTGATTATTTCACTATCACACGAAGAACGCAACCAGGAATCTTTTCCTATTTTTAAAATGCATTATATAATATATTGTATATACACAAACTCGACAAAGTACAACAGGATTAGACATTTCCCAACATGAAAAGTTTGGTCTATTGCTATACAAAGGTTGGCTTACATTCCACTACAATGGAATTAGGGTTTTTTTTTAATATTAGTGATATCGCACTTGAAATTTGTAAAAGCTTGGAATACATTGCAATCTGTACTATTTTAAATTCTACAGAAATCAGTTCCATAGATATCTAGATTTAAAAGATCATAATATTATTGATTCTGTATTTACACGTTTTTTTTTTTTTTTTTTTTTTTTAATTTTATACCATATTTATAAATGGTATACATATAAACGCAAGTTTCATTAAAATTCATCTAATCAGCAGAACTTTGGATAATTAGTGCACTTAGTTTAGATCCTATCAAAGTGTAATACTGAGCAATAAACCTCACAAATGCATCTAAACTCTGGCTATTGTATTACTGTTTAAATTTTCTCAAATTCTCAACAACATTTTCTCCAAGGTGGATTACAGCGCTCATTATTCTTTTCATCTTCTTTGAAGAAAGTAGCTTACAATCAATAAACTTCAATTTATTGTTATTCATTTTTAGACTATTTTATCACTATAAGCCCAGTCTATTCCTGGGACACTAATCTATTTCTACCACTATTACTTTCAACAAAATGAAAGTTCTGCATTTTTTCTTCCTTGCTGTATTGACACACTTGTGACATCGTGTTATATTTTGAAATAATTTCAAGAACAATATCAGAAAATGAAATATTTAGATATATTTTATTTTACCAACATAATCAACATGTCGGTTCACAAGTTATAATATTAGGCCTACCTCTCCATGAGCTTCCGATATCATTGTTCCAAATTTATCTGCTATCTTTGGAACTAGTACGTATTTAGACACTGTCCAATTGGATGCAACAATTTTGATTAGTATGTAATTAGACTGAGTTTAGCTAAACATATGAAATACATACTTAAAAACTACCTAATATGATACACACCTCTGGATAGTGGTGGAGCGATCGCTGTGCTAAGGGAAAAAGGGGGAGGATAAACATTAAGGCTGAGGCTAGTGAGAGCTGGTAATGAGACTCTGGCATGAAAGATGGGATTACAAGACTAGGGGGCAGATGGACAGCTGTTCTTATAGGCAATCTAGTGGAATGGATCAACAGAAAAATGGAGAAGTGTCATTGTATATGACACATTACTAGTACACTTCTATAGTAGATGAATTTCTGTCATTAACATTTTTGTATCATATTACAAAAGTGTATTATATTTCTTGGAATGTTAATTTTTTTGCGCTTTTGGTATGTATAATTGTGAAAGTTCATGTATCATTGATAGGTTTTTAATTAAATAGAATTTTTTTTTTTTTTAAACTCAAGGAAATTCCTAAAAATTTATATTTATTACAACAGTGTTCAGTAGCGTTTTAAAATCCACCCCGATTTTTATTTATTAGCCAAAATTTATACCCAAATTATTTTTGTGAATAAATTTCTTGTATATACAAATTTACAAAAGTGTTTTAATTAAACGTACTAGTTGTGATGCAAAAAAAAAATAAAATAAAAATAATAATAAATAAAAAAAAAAAAATGAGACATATCCATTCATTTTATTTTTACAATTCAAAAATTATCTGTAAATGAAGTTTAATTTATAAACTGTATCAACTTTATAAATTGTAATTATATTTCTGTAAATATTGTTACTGTAGATAAGAAAAGCAAAGAAATTAAGATAATAAATAATTAAAAAAATTATAAGAGCGTAAATTTTGAGTAATGTGGAAATGGCTGAAAAATATTTTCAAAATCCTTGAAATGTTAAAACTCTAATGCAGTTAAGTATACATTAAAATTTAGGGGACAAAAAGGAATTCGACTTTTAGTTGTTTTTAAAGGCGAAAAACTTTTCTGTCGTGGCCTTATACAAAAAAAGAAAGAAAAGAACATAAAATAAAGACCCCTAGCCATAGAATATTCTAATAGCATCAGGGTCAGAAAAGAAAAAGAGTTGGTCAAGAGAGATCTGATAGAGAAGATGAATGAGAGAGATCTAACCCAAGACTACATGGAAAAAAAACTGTAGATCCAGCTAAAATCCAAACCTGGTTTCATGCAGTCTTAAGAAGTAAGGCGATGATGACCGTGTTGGTTTTTCGAATTTAAAATAAGAAAAGAGGAAATTCAAGGTTATTAGGGCAAGAGAAAAACTAAAAATATTATTTTGGCATATTTTTCTCGAAATATGTTTTACTGTAAGAATATGCTACATGATAATAAAGGATTATTGAGTAGGAGGTCAGGAGATATTAATGTGGGATCGAGACAGTATTAGGCCTACTTATTAACAAAAATAGAGTGATATAGAGACCTCTACAGCATATGGAAATGTGAGACTGGTTGAATGGATATTGTCAAAACCATAGACTATCAGTAAAACATTTTACAACCTACACAAGGAATATTTGATATCTGGAATAAGTTGGAATTGTTTGCATTTTGTATAACTTTGAAGAATGTGTGTTAAAAATAGTAAATGATTTTACAATATAAATACTATTGTCTATTTGGACAGTCTTTTGTCAGTTTTGTGGATGAATACTACCATGTCATATTACTTTTTTTTTTTTTGTTAGCCTAAATTATGGCATGAAATAGATCTGTACAACACTTAAATCGAGTTCAGTTACAAAAATTTTTTTTTGCAGTTTTGCAACATTATTTTGTTGTTTTTTACTTTCATATATTCATTTATAAAAATGTTTTAGAATTTGGATAAAAAATTTATGAAAAATCAAGGTGCAACGGATCTTTTATTTTTACCACTGACTTTCACACCCAAACCAAATATAACAAGTTTTCGTATTTTCAATTTCAAATTTCATGGCTCAAAATTAATTTTAACAATAAAATATAAAATTTACTTTCACCGAACTGCTTACAGATTGTGAACTTATAAATATTTCACAATAAAGTCAATATCAATTAATATAGGCTCGCCAATATTAACAGTGGAACCTAACTAATTCAAACCTCATTAAGTTTAATTTAAAAAGACAAAAATTCAAACACATCTCACAAAAATTATGTTTACTTAATCAAACGTGTTTCAACGACAAAGTCACCATCTTCAGCGATACATGAGCTACAATAACTAAATATTATTATAAAATTATATTATAAGTTATAGTTTAGTTAGTGTAGCTCAGGTATCGCTGAGGATGGCAACTTTGTCATTGAAACGTGTTTCATTAAGTAAAACTAATTTTTGTAAGATCTTGTGTTCGAATTTTAGTCTATCTAATATTATCTCCACAAGTCAAGTTCAATATTTATTTTAATTATAAGTTTAATTTCTTGATGAATCCAATTTTTTCCATTCCTCTTGAACTCACCTATCTTTCCCATGGTATCTTACCTCTAAATCAAAGGGTTCATGAAAAATAACTTGATAATTCAATTTTCGTCTGTTGGATTATAGAGATAAACTGAACTTATAGGTTATAAAACATCTACAAATTGATGTTGTCTTGATGAATTGAATAGACAACCAGATAGCTCAGTTATTCGAAGCGCTAACCCATACCAAACACACAAAGCGCTAACCCACACCAAACACACAAAGCGCTAATGTATGTTATAACGTTTAACCCAGACCAAGTGTCACACTATTGTCTGGTCCAGTCATTCAGTCCAAGTTTTGAAGTGTTCATTTATGTACCTACTGTACTTTTTAGTGACTGTCATTAGTGTTTCTGGTATGTCTTAGTTAGGGCCTAGTGTTTCTTTATCAAATAAGGTTTTGCACTATGACAAAACGTGTACACAAAACATTATTGTACAAAGACAAACTGAAAGTTATAGAAGCTGTTAACAACCGGGTGACAAAAAGAAATGTGACATTGCAAAACAGTTCAGCATACCATTCAACATAAGATTTTTGAAAAACATTGCATTTACATAGAAAGTCAGCTTCATGAAAGTACAGTATAACAACAACTGTAATCTATCTAACCTAACATAGCCTTAACCTCTATAAATTGAATTCTGTCAAAGTTGCCCTTGATAAGCGGAACTTCATTATTTTTAAATATTCAATAATTCAAACTTTTATCATTCCCCCTGAGATTCAATTAGCAAGGTTCTATTGCTTTCCATAAAATAGAAATATTATGATGATTTTAATTTGTAAACGATATTGTTTTAACATAAGTAAAGATGAAGGACTTTATCTTACCTAATCTGTCCTGTATGTCTAAGTTTGTGGTTTAGTAAAATACCATTTATGGAATCACACACATTTCGGCAGAGGCCTAAGACAAATTAGGTATGCTTATGTTATGTACCTATTATTATTATATATTTCGACTATTATATGAAATGTGACAATACAACAATCAAACCCGTGTGTCTATCTTTGTAGTCTGTACTGCCGAAGATTAGTTGTGTAGCATATGCTAAAATGTTTCGTTCAACTGGTTTCATTATATGATACACTGGTCATAAAGGAGAGGGGTGGGGCTAAAGTCAATTCTTGCACTTTATAATGTGTATACAATTTTTTATAAATAATATATAACTGAAGTAGAAGACAAATAAGGGTTTAAATTGGTTAAAAAGAAATACCTATTAAAAATAAGGTAAATATCGGTTGTAACTTGTCCTCCGATTTTTCTATAAAAAATTATGAACACAAAGTATTTACCTCGTAGTCAAAGGATCAGATCATATTATTAGTCGCAATAAAAGTTTCAAGTAACAAAATGCATTAGTTTAATAGAAAATGAGATTTTAAAAGTACAAGATCGAGCTACGTAGGTTAGAAATGCCAAGATGTTAATACTAATTATTACGTTCATCAAGTCACTGAATGTATGATCACTTGTTGAATCTCACATCGCTCTGGGAAAGGAACCTAAATGACCTTCAGTTTATTTACTAGGTCTGGTTTAGGTCTATTAATATACAGAAACTTTCCGAGACCTAATTCGTATCATTATGAACTATGAATTCATACAGCGTAGTGATATTTAACCTGTCAAAAGATGTGTTCTGTAGATGCATCCAACAACAAGCTATTATCGGAACCTCACACGGTCAGGAATTTGCCATGACAAATAATATTTATATTATATTTATAATAATATTTAATATTATTATTAATTTTAATAATAACATATATTATTTATATTATATGTTTTAATAATAAACATCGAGCGATGACACGACGAACGTAGTCTTTCGTTATCAGAGCTATATTTAACCAAACAACAGCTAGATTCCTTTGTTTTCTATCTAGGCTATGTGCTATATGTAACAGTGAAAAAAGGCATTTTGGGACTTTAAACGTTTATTGCGACAAATAACATGATCTGATCCTTTGTTTACAAGGTAAATACTTTACACGATTTATACTATTGACCGATGGTACTTGGTAGAACTCGATATATAAAGATAAAAGAACTAAAGGTCTGGTAAGGTAACTATATATATTGACCTTACCAGACCATATATAGTTACCTAACCAGACCTATTTGCACAGATGAACATAAACATCGAGCGAAGAGACACTCAATTTGCCATAGGAAATAATGTAGACAGATGACTTACCCTCATAATCCTAGGATTTCGTACTTTTAAATTGCTTATTTTTGACAGAAATAATGCATTTTGATACTTGAAAAAGGTCTTCCCTGCTTAAGGATGATCCAATTCTTTAGTAATAAATTATGTAAAACACAAGTTCATGAAATTTCTATATTAAATCACATCACTGTATCAAGTGGACATTTACCCCATGAAAATTCAACATAAAAATGACAAAAAACTTGTTAAAAAACTAGATCTCTTTTAGGTTAGGGTTGGTTTTTGCTTTAACCATACGTACTGAATATTATTGCACAGTCATAAAACGTAATACCTAGGAGGCATGTCACACGAAACTTCATTCTCGATGGATTGGGGAATATAAATACAGACACAAGCCTACATTAACCTCAGCAAAGTACAATCCATACTTGCATATTTGTTATTTTCTTACATAAATAATGTATTTGGTGCATTAAAAATGGTGTTGGCACAAATACCATAATTACTTTGATGTGAATTTGTATATAATAAGGTACATATTTAATGATTTAGCAAAAATTCAACACGTATGCTACAATGCATATTTACCGTTCACTTTTTAAATAGGTTTGACAGTTAAACTTGAACTTTCAATTCGTATTATAATACGTACATAAGCATAATCTAATTGTCTGTACATTTTATAGTTTTCATATTCAATTTTGTGAAAAAATTAAATATATTTTAATTATTTTTCAAGCAATTTTAAATGAATGATGATTCATTGAAATAAACTTAATTATGGACATATACAATCAACTTTTACTGTAATGTTTACAAAACCTCATTTTCATTAACTTTTACTGCAATGTTTACAAAACCTCATTTTCAAGGTGTTAACTGGATTCTAATGATTTATTTTTGTTTTAAAGTGCAGTTTATAGCCTAGTTAATATTTCTTAAACTTTTTTCTTTAACCTAAGGCAATTTACATTTAACTTCTATAAATCCTGGTAATAAAAGTAAGGAATGCATAAAAATAACAATCTCTAATAAAAGAGTGACTAACAGTATCTATAGGTAGTAAATTTGACAAAAACTCACCCAAAGTTATGCTTTTTGATGCTTTCCTAGTACGAAGACTCAAACTTGCAAACCAAATTCCTATTTTATGGCTGCTACCGGTTGTGAATGAATTAAATGTTGAGCTTTTCGTAAGTGCTTTGATATCCATCTCTATAAGCCTACTACACTATATTTCAAGGCATCATGTTCGAATATTGTTCACAGAATTATATAATTATGTTAGATTGTTGCATTTGAATATTACTAAAACACAACAACGAAGAAAGTCAATAACTACATTTTTTAACATACATATGCAATAGTCTATATAAACTTTTATGCACAAACCAAATTGGTAGAAATTACAGTACGAAGGAGCCCTATAAAAAAGTTATATAAAGTTATATATGCTATAATGTATTTCTTTTTTAGAACTGCTATATAAGCTTGAAGTCCTATACAAAAATAATGATTAAGGTTATAATATAAAAAAAAATGGTTAAATACATCATACCACTCAAATTTCACTCAAGAATACCTATAAAATACTGTTATGAATGAAAATTATTATGAGAACACTATTACCAACTACAAAAACTAAAAATTCACCTAGTGTGATTAGATTATTGATTTTTTAAAGTTTTGTCTTCTTACACTCTTTTTAAAAACAAAGTTTTATCAAAATTGGTAAAAAATTAGGCTATATTTTGTGGCGAAAGTAATACAGCACCATATATTCAATCAACAACTCAGTTTTCCCCTCCTCTTTACAAAGGACTTTTAGCCATATTTATTATTGACAACTTAACAAATACAAACATTAAAATGATGACAATACTATTAAGCCTAAAACAGATACCATCCATTCTGATGTAAACATTTTTTTTCAGTTGTTTTGTGGTTGTTTATCAACCAATTAAAACAGTACCTTACTAGTTACTACAATGGTAATGGTTATTGAGATGCTGAACTTCAAGTCAGTAATGTCTAATAAGAACCTTAAAAGAACTTATAAAATGTAGGCTTTAACAAAATTAGTCTATACTAAGTTTTCTTTATAGAATAAAATATTACACTTGAAAAAGGTATTGTATTTAGAGTATTGTCAAAATAACCCTAGTTTGTTAAATAATAATTGATCGAGCATCACAATTTAAACATAAACTAACTAGGTTACCTTTACCTAACAACACCCTACCTATAGAAAATGTGCCCAGAACATTTCTTAGTCAAATTGGTTTATTTAACTTAGCCTATCTTACATATATGTGTTAAGCTGATATAAACAAGCATATATAACAGTTCTTCAAAATAAATAAATATGACATATTATTATATTATGACATGATTGACGATGTAAGACGTCTGTCTATACCCAGAAATAATTAGCCTTCAATAAGTTGTACAATATTGCAAATTCTGTCATTTTAGTTCACTAACCTATGATGAGAACAATGGTTGTAGTTCACGTAATCCTGAAATAATAAAACCGATTGCAATTTCAGAAAATTAAACACACATTACAGCAAACATAAAAAGTAGACGTTCCACAACTTATTCCATCCCACATCAATAAATTGCACTCTGGCTAAAAACGGGGAAAAAACTAATACACAGTGTCACCTGTCAGTTAGTAACACACCTTCATTGAAAACGTCTGTAACCAGTATGGCCAGCTTTTTACAAATAAATATCGTACAAGAGGTTGAGAATTATCGTATTTCAGAGAAAATATATCGTACAATTACAAAATTTTCTTACTTCAATACAAATATAAGAGAATTTTTGTTTTCAGGTTATTAAAGTAAACTCATTTGATATACAAATAAGTATATTGCCGTAATAATATAAAAAATTAACATTATAATAAAAAGATAATGCTTTTGCATAAAACATTACTTCCACGTTGTCAGTTATTACATATTAGCTAGTACATTATACTAGTTAATCAACCAATAATACAATAACAAAAAACGAAAAAGTACACTTGATTTACTTTTCTTTTTTTTTACTTTTAAGAAGCATGTTGACATATGAAATGCACAGTTAAACACCAATTATATAATTATTTTAAAAATGAATAGTCATTATACAAGTAGCTTTCCTAGTCGTCTTCAAAAATTATCTCTCCTTCATCAGATTCCTTAAAATGTCGAATAGTTGTTGTTGGTTGTACAATGTTAAATTGTTGAAAAACCTGGTTGGCTGCATTAATTAATTGAGGTGTTTTTTTAAATTTTTTTTTACATATATAGAGCTGTGCAGTGGTTATTTTTGATATCATATTTTTGATGGTTTGAATGAAGTACAATTTCCATTTGTTTGTACACCTACTTTTGCTAATAATATTCCATTTACAGTTTCGGTCAACAGTTTGTTACGCGATTTTGTTTTAATGTTATTAATTTGACTGAATATGCGTTTGCAGTCAGCGTTATAGTGGGGTAATGAAAGAGCCTCTAGAGCAAATTTGGTAAGTATCTAAGTAAAAGTCAGCACGTTGTTACTCTGTCGGTTGAAATCTATCAACATTATTGGAGCAAAGCAAAATTATCGTACTTTTGACGTACTATAGTAACATACCATTGTATATCGCACCGACACCTCCACTTATAGTACAAATACAATAATTATCGTACGTCTGGCAACACTGTCTATAATTCAACATAGACAAGTACAGATAGAGAGAGAGAGAGAGACAGAGTATTCCATTGTTATAGAATCCAAGGTGAAGCCATAAATATTGGTCAGTAACCGAGACACTGAGACTGATTACGAAAATTAATCAATTATAGTTCTAAATACGAAAACTAAATACACACAGAAAAAATATCACAAATTTCTTTAATTTATATACCGTTTGAGACTCTCAGACGGAATACACAGACAGTTAAATATTCTACCAATGCATTGCTGATAAAGGAGTGTCTACCACTTCTTTCATAAGATCCCATGCTAAATATAAGCAACAACAACATACTGTATACAATAATATATTTTGTAACAGATAAGTTAAAATGTTACCTAGTCAAACTATAAGGTACATTTACAATTTAGCTGTGGAGTATACCAGAGTTTCTCTCAAGCTTTATCCAGTTACAATGAGTTGATACGTATACTTCTACTTTTTCCGATATTCTAAACCGACCCAGTTTCCTTTTTTCTGAATGTTTAATGACGAAAAACCTTTCGGTCATCGTCGGCGAGTGCTACATCCATGGAAGTCACCGGAAAACCCCAATTCACATTTAACATACAGGGCATATAATACACAGACGCGGTATACTTAGCAAAAAATCTATCATGTAACATCTTATTAGGAAACGTTTTCATGGCAGACAAGGAGCGGTAATAGATTTTTAATCAAAAATAATACGAATTGGACCTAATATATATCACATGCCACACAGCGATACCAATACCAATAACAAGGGAATAAGTGAACAGAATTTACAAACTGTGACAACTACATCGGACCTAATATTAAAACCACACGAAAACTGCTACATTACGCCAAACATACAATAATTATTACCACTTCAAAATAAAATAAAATATAATTTCAAACCAACACGAAAAATAACCGAAAACAAGGAATTAACTTGTGTGCAATGACTACTGACAAACCCATCGTATTGAAAATAGTGAACCCCGCATCATTACCAACAAAAATGTTAACAAAAACCAAACTATAATTCGTTCATCGAGAGTCTAGAATGAAGCACCGCCTTACAATGGCTCGCGTTGGTGTTTGGGGCCAATAAGGAAAAGGGACAGCACGTGTACGGTGGGTGTTACTGGGGATGATTCACAGTAATAGTTCTGTGAACAGCTTTCTCTTCCCTAACCCTATCTTGTACCCGTTAATATAGGTGAGGCGGTCACTACGGTAGGCCGCCTGACACAGCTTGCCCGGGCCATAATTCTCGGATGGCGTGGCGCTTCACTCTAGACTCTCGATGAACGAAATATAGGTACAATGTCAGGTGCCATATACAACACAAACAACGTGCAAAAAAATAAATAGATAAATAAACAAAAAACAAGGAGCACAAAAGTAAATGCAATACGATTCAACGTCAAATCACACAGCAATATTACAATAAACCAACAAGAGACAAAAACACCCATACTGGATTTGGGGGGCACACACAAATAAAACCAAATTTAAGTAAATAAGAATACACCGCAGCTAGAAAATTAATGAAAAAATACCTTCACCTGTTGGCTCAGGGACCAGGCAATTTAAAAGAAGCCAATATGCAGCCATATAAAATTATTATGAAAAACGATACGCCTATCGCGGTACCACCGTACAGGTTAAGTCTAACAGAAAGATAAGAATTAGATCGACAAATATAAGAATTAAAAAAATAAACGTCATAGAGGACTTGCAAAACTCTTTCGCGACTCCAGCATTCCTCGTAAAAAAGTCAAATAATCAATGGAGAATGGTAGTAAACTACATAAAATTAAACGACAATGTAGAACCAGACAAATTTCCGTTACCTTGGGCAGAAATTTTTTTGACACCCTAGGAACTTGAAATTTCTTTTCTTCGATGGACATACAACAGACGTTTTTTCAACAACCCATAGCGAAAGAAGACAGACAACAGGAATCAAAATGAGCCATCACAACCATACGACACATATCCCATTGATGTTGCGGCACAATAACAGATGAATAGTTACACCATAACAACCAACAGAGACGCAGTGAACAACCACCTAAACAACATCCAACAGGTACTATGAGACCACCACATGGATCTGGCGACAATGGTGGACTCCATGCGAGGATACACCAACAACGTCACACCAATTTTAGCAACGGTGAAAAAGACAAAAACAGAACTTCAAAATGATATGTATAACTTAACTAGGCTAAGTAACAATGGTAACAACATATATTAACACAAAAAACACAAATAGCTTACAACACCCTACTCATAATGTTAAACATTATAATGAACAACTGTAAAACACACTCAGCCACACAAATGACAATACCTTCTACAACACTCACGACAGAAAAAAAACTAAGGTTACACCTATGCAAAATCAAAATAAATGACACTCATCATACCCAAAGACAACATAGACATTTACTACCCATCACAACCTTATAATCACTCCATCTGCCGTGATCACTACTATCAAGGTTCCCATACACAAAGTAACATCATCCTGGCAGCTGTTTGAATACACAGCCGTTCTACTACAATAGAAAAACCACAACTGTATTTTGGCATCAGTTACAACTGTAAATTCCACAGACGGAAAATTTACGAGGACTATCACGGTTAAACAGTTAGACGACTGTCAACCACACAAAACGGGGATGTGCTTCCTACCAAGACAAAGAGCAGCCGGATCAATGACCGAAGGATGTCCACATCATAGCCCAAAGATGCACTTTCAACTGCAATTCAAGCAGAATCCATCCGATAGTAACCAAAATCACGGCAAACACCTTCACAATCACCAATCGCGCTAAGAAAACCCACATAAAATGGAATGAAAAGTCCCACAACCTCACCACTAACCTAAATACTCCACGCATGTATGAAACAACACTACCATGCCAATGCTCAATGCATGAAAGTGACACGGTGATAATCGGACAACAATTTCCATGCACCAACAAAAACAAGCCAACCCTGAAATACACCACGTACTACCCATTTCCTGGACAATCCTAACATCACTGGTCCTCAGACCTCTAACAACACAAGAACACCTCAAATTCTCGCAAACAATAATAAACGAAAACTGGACACAACACACACCCACACTATTCTTACACGATCACATAAAAGGTGACAAATCGACCCCATTACCCTACCCAAAACATGGACAGACGTATTGGACTTCACCTCAATGTGTCACATAGCCACATTCATATCTTTTCTTTCCTGCCTAACACTACTGAATTTAATATTAATTAAAATATAATACATCTTTAACAAATTTATAACTCTCTCTCTCTCTCTCACTCTCTCTCTCTCTCTCTCTCTCTCTCTCTCTCTCTCTCTCTCTCTCTCTCTCTCTCTCTCTCTCTCTCTCTCTCTCTCTCTCTCTCTCTCTCTCTCTCTCTCTCTCTCTCTCTCTCTCTCTCTCTCTCTCTCTCTCTCTCTCTCTCTCTCTCTCTCTCTCTCTCTCTCTCTCTCTCTCTCTCTCTCTCTCTGTGTGTGTAACAGTACATTTATTTGTCAACGTAAATTGTTAAAGGATAATTTTGGAAGGCATTCTTGAATCGGGGGAAGGTCAATTTCAAAGCTCCGGTTTACTCAGGTTTGCATTGACTTAGTTAGCAGGGCTTGTAATAAATATATTTACTTAGACATTGGTTGTTCTTGGGTTAAATAATTGTTAGTCAATCAAACGTAACATTAAAAACATTAATAAAGAAGGAAAGTTGTATAGAAGATATAGCTCTTTTTTTTCCTTTTTTTTTGTGAGCAAAACTCCTCAAATAGAGTCTCCCATAAGTAGAACCTAGGGTGTTTACTTATACTTATAACAACACTTATATAATATTATAAATTACCTTGACTTTCTTGTTCAAGTTAGTGACAACCTTAGGCAGTCTAAATGTTAGCAAGGCTCCGAAGAAATTAGGCAATTTCTTCCAAGGCTTTAAAAACTAATATTTTGCTTTCAAGTCTACCCCGAAAAAATATAAATACCGTATAATAATTTTGTTTACACTACAGTTGTGGAAAAATAAAGTTGGAACTCTTCATTAATTTATGATTTTATTAAAGGAATTTTTAAAGACCTAAAGGCTTCTGGTTTGCTAAGAAAAAATGTTGTAAAATGACAGTAGCTACTTTTCTCAATTGGTATTTGGTAAAGTTATAATTTATAAAAATGTTGAACTTTTTTCCTTATCATTACTCGTTTTAGCACATCTATGTCGTCAAATGGTCTTGTTATTTTCCATTTTAAGTTTTTTTTTGGTATTATTTAGTTTATAATCTTTTTTATTTAATGGAGTTTATACAATCTATTATATTTGTGTGTTTTTTAAAATTAATTTGGATACGTACATATTAGTTTAAATCATAATATTATGGTTGTACAGTTATTGTAATAATTAGTTTTAATTTTTAAATAATGTACTCCGATAATGAATAGTTAGTTTTGGTTCAATTTATTTACGATAGTCCTTTTACTATCGCTAGTGGGTATTCTTTACTCCTCTATGACTAAGAACTTTAAATTTTCCCAATATTTAGTAGCTCATGACCTTTTATGTATATTTATCTACGCTCATGACTTACTAGAAGAGTTTGGACTTTGGACAAATTTAGGGATGGATCTCTAAACTCTTGAAGTAGGAAACTTGTTAGTTTTGACAGCTACGACGTGATGACTTGTTCTCCTGCTTGTTTTTTCAGATTTGCTTACTTCTTTCATTTCTTTTGATCAATTTCTGATTCTGAATTATGTGACCTACAAAATTTATCTGATCATAGGCGTGTTTAAATAAATAGTGGTGTGCAAAATGGCAAAAATGGCTCCTGGTGATGTTGATGAGATAGAAGTAGCTGACACTGCATTCAATAACATAAAAGTTGACTGCCGTGGAGATTTAAAGGAGGGATCGATTGTAGAAGGTAAATAAAATGACATAATATATTACTGGAAGATATATTCTGAAGTTTAAATTTCGTGGCTTGTACTTTCACAAAACATGATTTCAGTCAATGTTTTCAGCTCATTTTTATGATATGGTCTAGGTGATTCTTGTCATTTCGTTTGATTAATTTATGTATTAAAATAAGTACAAGAAAAACCTTACACTCTAGGCTCAAATAAACAAATTTTTGTATTGTATTTATCTTATGAATTTCATATCAAATTCATTTTGTTATGCCTCTTTTTTTACAGACATTTAGACTTAATTTAATTTATATTTATTTCATTTCTCTGTAATTCACACCCAACATAAGAGCTGCTTGAGTTCTCCCACAGATGTTTGTATTCTTTTCCTGTGGTTTCCGTTAATAATTATTAATTTTTTGAGTTTAAAACCAGCTAATATTTGTAGTCTAGGACAGGTTATTTTTGGTTGGTTTTAATTTCACATAAAAACTATTAATGAAATAGAGAAAATTATTAGAAAGTTAGAATGGTAATTGTTTGCAAAGAAAGTTACTGCTTTTTTGAGATTTTTTTTTTTAAACATCTACATACCGGTACCTTATTTCTTAATAATAAAATAAGTTTTCAAAGGTACTCATTTTTTCACCGAAAAATCGCTTATTTTCAAAACTACAGAATTCAATGCATTTATACTTCACCGAAGCCAAGCAACATTGAGCGTGGTTAATACTTGGATGGGTTACCGCTTGTGAAATAACTCACAAATTATTTCTTTTTTTAAATTTACACGTTGGTCAGGTAAGGTGGCTAATATATATATAATGTGTTTTGCCTGAGTATTTGAAAAAGAGTGTATTTACAAGTTATATTCATATGGTCCATTTTTATTTACTTTATTATATTCTCAAGTAGTTTAGATTTTATAATATAGGCATAGCCTAACATTGATTGCTCTTTTAGTATATGACCCTGGAATTATTTTTGTTAAATCTGACATATCCTTATGTTTCCTTGATTTTTCAATATATTTATTTTTTAAATTGTAAAGAAAGAGTTATAAATGTGAAAGTAAAAAAAGAGCCATAACCATTTTTTATATTTATAAGTTAACCAAATTGATCTATGTTAATAATATTCAATTTAATATTCAATAATAATGATTTCAAACCCTAACTAGACTAACGAAACAAATAGTAATAACAGAAATGTGCGATGTGCTTTAACAATTGAACAAAAATACTTCCTCAGTAGATAAGAGCAACTATATTGTATCATCAACTGTATTGATCATTTACAGTTTTCCTAACACATCTCTGTTAATGTCATAAAAAGCAGACTTTTATAAACATTACTTATAAGTTGTAAATGGTAAATAATAAGTTAACCTTACCTAACTTGTCCTAGACATCAAATATTCATTTTGTAGGTTGTAGGATCTTATATTGACATCCTATGGTTTTGACAATATTCATCCAGTGCCATGTTAACCGAGTTCCACACTTTGTACAGTTTCTTTTTTCTTATCATAAAACCTTGTATTACAACATATCTCTTAAATTGTAATGTGTTATATCCTAGTTGCCAAATATTCGTCTTGTAGTTTGTAAATATCATAGCCTACTAATATTTTATAGTTTTGACACTGTTATTCAGCTATTTCCACTATACTCTAGTTCCTTGCTTCAGTAAATCAGACCTTCAGTGATATTGTACAAAAGAAATTTTGTGGCGGTTTCAATTAATTTCTTAACAAGATTTTTGTTATGTAGGCCTACTTTTTTTTACTTATAGAGTACAAAGTTTTGCCTTCATCTTACATAACTTAACCTAGTGAAATACTGTTATCGAAGATAAACCAACAGTCTAATACAGAGAAGATACACTTTTGCAATAGATAAATTATGGGAGTATGGAATTTGGGCAATGTGAACTGGCTGAAGGATAGTGTCAAAACCATAGAACGGAGAAGTAAAGATATTATTTTGGTATGTTGTTCTTGTAGTAGGTTTTACTTTTACAACGTAAAGGATATGTGAAAAACGGGAATTTTTGGTGGGAAGGGGGGGGGAGATATTGCCACATTCTGTGACAGGTTAACATGAGGTGGAGTCAGTATTACTCTTCAATAAAAAAGTGTAATGTTGGACAACTCTGTAGTAGATATGTTATGAGAGTGTGGAACTAACTGAATGGTATTGCCAGATCTATGGAATATCAGTATAACACTTATAACCTACATAACGAATATTTTATGTCTAGAACAAATTGTTGGGTTAGTTACTGTCGATTATTTATCATTTACAATTTGTAGCTTGTATTTATTTAAATCTTTTTAAAATTATTTATGACTGCAGAATGTATGTGTTACGAAACTATACATGATTTTACAGTATAGATGTTATTATTTACTGAGGTGGTGTTTTTGTGTTGTTGTTATGGCAGATGAATACTACCGTGTCATACTGCTCTCTTTCGTTGGACTATACATCAGAGACTATGAAATGTCAACTGATCCCACCAATGACTGTAATGTGTGACCATTTTCTGTGGGTTTGCACGCTGTTGTGAATAGCTTAGTTGGACAAGTTTGTTTTTCAAAACAGTTAGTTTCATTTTTTAAAGATTCTAAGTAAAAGAAAATATTGATGTAAATTATTATATATTTTTAATGAGTCATTTATTCTTTGATTCACTCTTAGTTCTTTCTATATGCAAATATATGTCTTATATTATAAATATCTCTAATTTGCCATTTTTAATTCTAATAACTAAAATGTAAATTTATTCGTAATTTACAGTGTTGATATTTTTTTAAATCTATAACATTAAATGTTGGTAAGTTTATTATCTGCCGAGGTCCTTTTCAGATTATTACACAACAAAACTTACAACGCTCGCCATGTCACGTACCTACAGAACTTTTTCGCACGAAGCCTGACTGCTATATCTTCCTGTGTTGTAATTGGGATGGGTGGGACAAGGTTTAGTCTAGCGAAGAAGTTGTATTGCCATATTGCAAAAATTGTAAATTGTGATGAGAGGGATAATACAACTCGATTCTGTACTAGTAGTCATTTGGTGTTTATTATGTGTAGAAACTAAATTTTGTATTTTTCAATAATTATAATTACATTTTCTTTATTGTTGCTTGTTTTGAAAACAATAGGGAGTATATGTTTCGAAAACTCAAAATACAAAAAAAAAAAAAAAAAGTCATGGGACATTGAATCTTCAGGAGTGGAGGGTTTTAAAATCTTTTGGGTTTGATGACCCGAAATAATGATAAAAAGAAGAAAAAAATCAGTCAGCAGTTTCACTACTTCCGACAATGTGTGTATTGACAATGTTGTAGAGAGTAATGATGAAACTAAAAGTAATTTTTTTATTGGTAATGCTAATGCAGCAACTCCTTCCTGATGGCCTGATTGATGATGTAGGGATATTGGAGGTTAAATTTTCCTATTCTGGCAGAGATTTGACTCCAGAAGAAATAATAAGTCATAAGAAAGGGATTGTTATTAGTTTGTTGCAGCAAATGAGTGACATCTCTTTAATTATTAAAAAGAAACATAATTACTACAATACTATCAAGTTCAAGGGCAACTCCATATTGCACAGAGAAACTATTGCCAATTTGTATTGTGGACTTTAAGCTCGGAATGAAGAGAGAGAAAATTTAAAAACGACAAGTTTTGAAAAACAGAAATGGTTGAAAAGTTATAAAAATTCTACACAACTTGTTTTATTGACCCCAGACTCAAGAGAAGCATGTCCATCAGATAACCACATTATATTGTAGAAGAACAGGAGAGAATTAAAAATAAGAGACAAAATATTTTGTATATCATTTACGAAGCCCATTTGGGCATAGCACCAATGATTTAATTTGGTTAAAAAACTGCTATTATTCCAATTTCAAATATATTAGTAAATTATATCCAGAGTCATAAATTACATATTCAAAATCACTGTAATAAAAAAGGTGTAGACCCAAAAACATTGAAATTTTAGAAGCTATTTTGGTTTTTTTTGGGACGGGTATTATTGGAGATGGATATACGAGTATGTAGAATATGTTTATCAATTTAAGACCAACATCGTAAAATTCATATTGCAAATCAGTTTTTACGAAATCGGTTGAAAAAACAAAACAAAAAAATTGTTATCCCATTTTTTTGGTATGTTTAATATTCCAATATTTTGATCACAGAAGTTAAAAATTGCAACAAAATATTATTGGTAAATTTTAAATCAGCGAAACAAAAACATATAGAATATAATGTGATTAAAATGAGTTGTAAAATAAAAATGTTGAAATTGTTGGCCATCTTATGTTTGTGGATCAGTATAAATCCTAAATAAAATAGGTTAGTAAATTAGAAATTAGGGCATTAAAAATAAGTTTTATTAAAAATTGGCTTAGTAAAAATATAGTAATGTTTCTTTGCTATTTTATTTTTGGAGGTCTGGTATACGTAGAATCCGATTAAAAAAAAAAAGAAGTTTTTGTTTTGCAAAATACATGTGAAAGTCCCACGCAATTTGATATTAAATTGCTAATAGGCAAATAAAACTTACGCATAGTAAAGTGAATCTGGCTAAATGGGTAACGAAACGCTACATAAACTCCCTCCCACACTAAGCTGAGAACAGTTTATTTGATAAAATTTACAAAACGAACAAACAAATTATCAAACGCCGGTCATATCTCAAAATGACTGTTCATAGTTTTGAAAAATATGAAAATGAACCCTGATGTCATTCTTAGGAACTAGTTGCTATACAGCTACTACTTTTTCACATGTACGTAGTATATAGTGTTATGTGATGGGTAAAAAAAATCGAAGTCCCCAGTTTTGTTTTCGAATCCCTTTTGAGGTCCCTGAGTCCAAAAATGTAGCTTTTAGAATATTGTCTGTATGTCATAAGTTCTACAGAACAAATTTGTGGACCAAATTTAATCAAATTTGTTATGTAGTCATATTTTGCCATTATCTCAGAATTCTTAATTTATATATATTTTTTTGTTGACAACTTAAACTTAAAGGGCAGCTGCCATAAGAAAACACAAAATTATGATTTTCTCATAATCGTATCATAGATTTTCTTCTAAAAATTTTGCGATTTGTAGCTTCTACGAGATCAAACAAAACGTATCGGTTGCCATTTCTCTAAAAATATAGTTTTGTGAGTTATCATAAAATCAATAATCAGTCATGGATTTACAGATTTTGTTCAGATTTTATTTTAATGTGAAGATTAATAACCCAAATCCGTGTGGTAAACTACAAGTAAAAAAAGAAAAGAAAAAAAGTACATTTCAGGAATAATTGACAAAAGATAAAATTAACCTTGGCCGCCATCATTAAAACCTTGATGTTTACCAAATACGGTTTACGGATGTGTTTATGGCACAAGCGAAGCAAGATTTGATCCTTATTGAATTATATAACTATTTTTTCATAGCCATTGTTCATGGTTCTTATTCATTTTTTTCATTGATGTTAACTGTTTTTACAGTTACTACCTAACTGTAATTTTTGGTGAAGATTTGTTTTGTTGGTTTTTTATTTGGTTTTACGGATGGGAGAAGACAAAGTTTGTCTAATAATTTTTATACCATATTTATTATTATTATTTAATGTCAATAACAATATTTGCACCTTATTATTATTTTACGCTCGTTCATAAATTTAATAATTAGCAATACCGTAAAATGTATGTATCATTATTTAAATATTCCTCTCTCAAAAGCTCCATTTATTTAGATGCATACCTAGCTTTTGTCATGTCACAAATAAAATACATCATAATTAATTCCAAGTATTAACAATTTTTAAAATTGAACACCATTGCTTCAAAATCGGTTATACAAAATATTTTCTATGCGTAAAATTATTCTACAAAATTGGCTACAGTGTCAAAACTGGTTTCATAAAGTGGAAGAAGAACGAAATAGTTATTAAAAAATATAATATTTATAGTGTGTTAATCAATTTTAGATATTCGGATGTATAGGTTACTTGAGGTCAACAAAGTCTATAAGATGCTCCAAGCCCAGAGCTGTCTAGTGTAGATAGGATAGTGTGTAAACTAAGCAAATGTGAGTTGAAGGTCAAAAGCTAGGAATACATAGTGAATTGAAAATATAAACAAACAGCACTTTCAAGAAAGGATGTCAACTTATTAGAGCGACAGAGTTGGTTGATTTATACCCATGTGTGTAGTAGTAGTCTAGCTTAATGTCTACTTAAGAGTTTTCCCACACTTGGAAATGAATTTATTTTGCTCAACGGCCACCGCGCAATGGTGCTAGTAATTCACAAATCTCCCGTGCCCCGATGTTGAGTTGGTGTCAATTCGGTTATTTCATTTCACTCCTGCAGAGCCTTAACATGCAAACCTTATTTTGTTAAAAATCAAAAATATTTTTAGTTTTAAATATTCATCTAACTTAAAGATATGTAAATGTGTATAAAGAAATTTAATAACTATAATAATTGAAAGTTATAGCCAAAAAACAGTACGTTGAAAAACTAAAAATCTATATTGTAATGGGGTAATGTAGTAATATGTAGAAAAAAGTTAATACTGTAATTAAAAGTAATTTTTTGAGTAAAATGGCAGCAAAGATCATTCATGAGATGTTTTTCTCAAATTAAAGAAAAACTAAAAAAGGATTTTAGAAACTATTATTAATTAAAGATAAAGTATTTAAAATAGCAGTTTTTGTAAGCTTAGTCAAAATCAGCTAAACCGTTTTCAAATTAAAAAAATAAAACGGTAAAAATTTTCAAATCAAAAATAAGTAGCCTATATTTGAAAATAAAATATGAAAATTTGATGGTTGAAATAGAATAAGAATATGTAGTTTTGCAATATATGTCATGTAATAGGGGGGGGGGGGGTTTCACTAAAACAAGTTAGATGAGAAACTCAAGACTTTGGATGACGAATAACTCTGCAACAAAGAGGACTACAGCAAAAAAGCAAAGAGATTCTTTCGTTTCTACCCATAAGGAACCAGGAACCAAAGAAAAAAGTGTAAAATTCAGTAAAGATCAGAAATATGGTCAAGAAAATAATACAAAAACATTCAAATCCGAATAACTTGAAATGTTATGGTCGGATAACCACAATTTGAGTTTCAATGGATTCTACAAGGCCTAAGTAAGAGGACAACATTTTTGGAATGATTACTTTTTGGAAAAATTAAGAAAAATTGCAAAAAATAATTCATTTTGGAGGACAGGACAAGAAACATTCACAATGGAAGTCCCCACTACAGAATCATCAATCAAACTGCAATTAAATCAAAAGAAACAGAAAAATAATTAAAAGAAGCATTACTAATAATGTTAGAACAAAAACTTGGTGCATTCAACCAAATTGAGCACATAAATGTCAAAAGAAGTTTTGAGGGAAATTAAAAGGGAAATTGACCAAAATATCTCAACAGAGTTTCCTTCTTAAGAGAAAAATTAAACTTTCTTATATTATTTCTTTCGTTCAAGGAACATCTTGAAGAAGTCTCTCCAGAGAAGAACTGCTGGGTGATAGGTATTATGCAGTCAACTAGTTACAAAGGGTTAAAAGTAATAAGATTAATTCCATATTTAAACTTGATCAAGAAAGGAAGTAACTTCATAAAGATTTTGGGGCAGTTTTTGTTTTAATGAAGAATTGGAAGAAGATTAATGGATAATAATCAAAATAAATTTAAATGTCGAAGAATAAATAAATGAACACTGATTCAATTCTAAAAGAGTACAAATAATAATAATAAATAAACTAAAATTGAACTTCAAGCAGATCCTGAGAATTCGACGTGGGAACATCTCTACAACAGCAATCTTTAGAAACTTCTCAATCGATTTCCACACATCCTCAAAAAGGTTTTATTTATTTGTATTATAAATATAATCCTATGTGTCTGATGTGCATTATCAGGTAGATTAAAATGATGTGTAATATTTATATATATCTATATATACCATGTGTCCATAAAGTCTCACCCCCTCTTATTTTTTTTTTTATTAATGGAAATAGACAGATTTGCTTTGGGGAAAGTTTAGATAACCAAAGGAGGAGTTTTTTGAAGTATCAAAATTTTCAACCTTTACCCCCAAAATGGGGTAGTTTGGGGGTAAGTCAAGAATTTTAAATAGCAACCCCTATTGAGTGATACCTCATTTTAAAGGTCTTTTCAAAATAAGAATAATGGCGTAAACCAGAGGTCTCTAAGTTCATCCTACCCAACATAGCAACCAATCGAATTGTGAATTTTACGTTAATAATTAGACCAGAAATGTTACGAAATGTACAACAAGCTTTTGAGTCCAGAATCTATTTCTGCCAAAAAGTATATGGTAGCCATTTCAAGAACTTTTATGAACTAAAAAACAATGTAAGGCTCTTACCATCATTTTACCAACATAGAGCAGTTTGTAATGTAATAAAAACAACCGGAGTTTGTAGGTTAACATTCACAATTCGATTGGTTGCTATGTTGGGTAAGATGAACTTTAGACCTATGGTTTGCGTCATTTTGAAGAGACCTTTAAAATGAGGTATCATTCAATAGGGGTTGCTATTTAAAATTCTTGACTTACCCCCAAACTACCCCATTTTGGGGGTAAGGGTTGAAAATTTTGATACTTTAAAAACTCCTCCTTTGGTTATCTAAACTTTCCCTAAAGCAAATCTGTCTATTTCCATTAATAAAAAAAATAAGAGGGGGAGACTTTTTGGACACATGGTATATAATATACATATATATTATACATTGTATATATAATATACAATATATATCTACATATATTAATATATCTATATATGTGCTCATATTTTAAATAATTAGTATAGATTTTGCAAACTTCTTTTACAAATGACACTCCCAGACAGAGAGTTCTATTATTTTGTTTTGAATCATGTGATGAACAATGATGGAGATGGGTGTTTTGATACTAAGAAGCAAAAGACTTGCAAAACATGCTGAAAAGTAATTATAATTTTATTTTCCATGCTTTATAGGCATATGGTAGAGTTTTCCAGTACTTATACTGGAATGACAGACTATGACTGAAAATTTCATTTGTTAGGAATGACTGTCTGCAGCAATGATAAAGTTGAAGATTTAAATTCCTTTTTAATAGTTTAAAATTTAGCGTCCATAAAATGTTTAACGTTGACCTAAAACCAAAAGTATTAGGAGGCGATACTGCATCAAGTAATAGTTTTCTTAATGTTTCTTAAGATGTTCGTATGTGTTGGACCCACATGAAGAAACCAGTGGCCGTAGTTGCAAAATGCAATGTTTATTAAATATTAGTTAATGTTGATTTTATTCATTTGAGTAAAGGACAATATAGTATTTTTTAGATGTTGCTATCTTTTTTGGGAAAAATGGTTCAATGAGAAGAAACTCATAGACTACTTTAAAAGGAAGAATTGATTAACCAGAACCCGAATTGGTATGAAGGAGTCTGTATTGGAACACCAAGTACAAATAATGCCTTGGAAACTACGTCTTTTTTAAAAGATGAATATACACTGTAAGAAAGACCATCATTAGCACACTTTTATTATTTCATTAAAGATATGGTATAAAGTTATTGTAAAAGGTATACTGATGGCAATTTACACTTTTCAAAAACAGTAACATACAATACAAAACTCTGGAAAAGCGCTTACTATTGGGCACGGCTGAATAGTTAACTTAAACTGACTTTGGATAATATATAATGAGAACATATTCCGCTTGGTTAGTATTAGATTTCAAGTAGTGAGAACTTGACTCAAACAGTTAATTGGATATGGATGTTAAAGATTTCGATGAATATAATAAAAAGAAATCAAGAAGTTGCATTTCCCTAAAGGAGATAAAGACTTTCAGGAAGGACGCTGCCCTTACCCTTTGTTAAAAAAAAAGTTTTAGATATACATGGGCATCCTCTTCTACTTCTAAAATTTCCACTCCTCGAGGTCATCAACAATGACCTTGAACGAGCGATCAACTTTAAGTGTCTTTCTCATTACATCCGATGTTGCTATTTCCATTTTCAATTTCTGTACTTTTTGTAGAATTTCAGGTGTCCTACCAGGTCTCTCCTCTCGTTTATAATTAACAGTCCCCATCAACCTTAAGGCCATCAACAACACTTCCCTTTTCACAAAGTTATCTAAAGGGGCTATATCGAGTATCACCTCTATGGCTGCTGTGTACAGGCGTGTGTAGCACCATTAATACCAAGCCTCTGCAGTTTTTTAATGGTTCCAGGCTGACCTGTATTCATCGGATATGGATGTTAAAGATTTCGATGAATATAATAAAAAGAAATCAAGAAGTTGCATTTCCCTAAAGGAGATAAAGACTTTCAGGAAGGACGCTGCCCTTACCCTTTGTTAAAAAAAAAGTTTTAGATATACATGGGCATCCTCTTCTACTTCTAAAATTTCCACTCCTCGAGGTCATCAACAATGACCTTGAACGAGCGATCAACTTTAAGTGTCTTTCTCATTACATCCGATGTTGCTATTTCCATTTTCAATTTCTGTACTTTTTGTAGAATTGTCAGGTGTCCTACCAGGTCTCTCCTCTCGTTTATAATTAACAGTCCCCATCAACCTTAAGGCCATCAACAACACTTCCCTTTTCACAAAGTTATCTAAAGGGGCTATATCGAGTATCACCTCTATGGCTGCTGTGTACAGGCGTGTGTAGCACCATTAATACCAAGCCTCTGCAGTTTTTTAATGGTTCCAGGCTGACCTGTATTCTACCATCAAACAAAGTCACCATAGGTGACTATAAGTCTCAGAATGGTGTTATACATATTTTTAGAGCAATGCCCCATTGTTTTTTACTATAGAGCTGAATACAGGTAAATTTTAACATGTAACCTGTGTAAAATAAAGATTTGGGTGAAGGATAAGTATTGTGTACAAGTGTCCCCTCACTTCCCCCAAATAAGTTAGGCTAGCATGTTGTTGTTGAAAAAATAAATAACCAGAAGTGAGAAGCAGTACTTAATGGTGCGACTTTCTGTGACCAAATCTTCTCTGACCGAATATACGTCATAGAAATCTTTCCGTCAGAGAAGTCGCTCAGATTCTTCTCTAATCAAAAATTAATATTTCGCTCAAAGAAGAAAATTTTATTGTTTTGTGGTCAGAAAAGACTCAAAGTGTTCTCTGACTGAAAAGAGGAGGTTTTTGGTCAAAGAAGAATTCGGTCAGAGAAGAAACCTGAACAATACTTTCAGTCAGAGAAAACGATCATTATAAAGTGGTGGTGCTTGGATTTGAAGGGGCATATTATTTATACGAGTGTGTTCAATGCCAGAATCGCATGGTCTCACCTTAGAAAACTTTTATTCAACGGATACACAATTGATAAAACCTAATCTAACCTAAATGTCAAATAAACATTAAATCAATTGTGTTTCCATTAATTTACTGAAAGTTGTCTAAACAGAGAACATGGGATAATGGCAATTAAAAATACGGTTTACATTGAATATCAATTAAATAATATGCACCTTCATTCCCATATGCCGGCTTTACGCAGAGTAGTTCTTTCTGTCAGAGAAGAATTCGGCCACAGAAGATTTGGTTGAAAATACGATTTAAAAAAATGAAACAGCTGTTTTGGTGAGAAAAGAAAGCTATGATGTATTTTCGGTTAGAAAAGAATTCCGTCACAGAAGATTCGGTTGAAGAAGACGATTTCAAAAATCAAACAGCTGTTTTGGTCAGAGAAGACAAACATGCACATGTCTTTCGGTCAGAGAAAAAAAGCGGTGATGAATTTTCAGTCATAGAAGATTCGGTTGAAGAGGACAATTTTTTTTTAAACAGCTGTTTCGGTCAAAGAAGAATATATAACCATTGTTTTCGGCCAGAGAAGATTTTGGTTACAGAAGATTCAATCAGAGAAGATCACACCGTATTTAATAATAAGCATTTAATAACAACATGGAAAATCACATTTGCTTCTCTCTCTCTCAGCGGGACATGGACTGAGGCAGCTTTAATTTTATCTTAACACATCATTGGTAATTGCCAACATTAACAAATTAATTCCAAAACTATCCTCTAAAAATTCCTAGAAAATCAGTTTTCCACTGGTTAAAGGTGTAGAGCATATCAGTTTTTGTCAGCTGTTTTAATTAAATTTGCCATTTTCTTCTTTATTACAACAACTGGCTGAAAACATGTTCCTTTAAGCACAAGTTTCTCCTTAAGGAAAAGAAAAAAATCAAATGAGCTAAATCTGGTTAATATCAAAGAGGTTCGAGTGTAGTATGTTTGCTAGAAAGTGCTGTGTGAGCAGGTGTATTGTCCTGATAAAGAATGAAACTAGTTTTTCACTAGATTTGTTTATAAAGATTTTCAAATTTATACATTTCAAGTTTAAAAAGTAATTGAAATCCAATAAATGTGAAGGCATAATATAAAATATCTTATATGTTAGACTTTAGGTTCATCTATATCTTGATTAACACATCGACTGCTATGAAAAATTAACGATCTGAGCTGAAAAACTGAAAATAATAATAATTTTTTAAACCTACCATTAGTTGTAGTTGTTCCAATTAGTCACACAAGCATCCTAAGTGATTTCCTAATTCATGGACCGGATCCGGGTCATGAGCACCGCAGGCAACACCACATAGTGTTTTATTTATAAAAACGATTTATATGAAGTCTAATTAGTCACAACACACACCAAACCATGTAAAATGTATTTATATTAAGTCTAAATAGTCACAATAATCACAAAACAATATTTACATTATGTACAATCTCTTCATCACACAAAGGTCATTTATTACTTGTTATTTCTGTGAAATTTGTCAAAGCAATCCACAGGGCATAGTCCTGGCTTGCCAGGTCAACCTGCACAAATGAAAGTTGATTGCTTTTTTATACTTTCCCTGTAGCACACTGCACTTTTTTCGTTTTGTGGCTCATTTCAAGTCATGCTCGTCGTTTTTTTTAAGCAATGTAAATTACCTACCAGGAGGAGTACGCATTGGTTGTACAGGTAGAGGTGGTCTTCCAGTAATTGGAGACGGAAATCATAAAGAGTCGATTTTGGTCTATTGATTTGCATGTTGTACAAATGATAAGAGTTGATGACAATCATTTGGATTACATGTACAAAATTTTTTTTTTTTACCAGTGAAGACGTTTTTGCTCACAGGGGTAATACGACACGAATTGGTCATATCGGTCAACACCCTTCATGTGGGCATTGTATTGTACCACAGGCAAAGGTTTTTCTCTCGTCTGTCCTCTCCTGTTGGTTATAGATACCATGGTATTTTCAAATTGTGTTGAAATATAAGAGACTACTCTTTTGTCCTTCCATTTTCCTATGAGAACACCTTCAGCGTACTGGGCGACGGTCTGGCCTTTTTTTAAGATTGTGCTGTTCACTGATTCTGAATTGTGTTTTCTATTTGCACGGAAAGTACCATTGCAGTAGGTATCATTAGCAGGCAATTTAGACGCCAGAGTGAAACTGTTGTAAAAATTATCCATATACAAGAAGTGGCCATTCCGCAACATTCCATGCATAAGGTAAATTACAACTTTAGTTGTGTGTCCTTTTCCAGAGTGGATATTATTAGCTCCTGAATACATTTTGAATTTTATAGTAAGACCTAAGGTTTCGTTGACCGAGTAAAGTTTGATTCCATATTTATGGTGTTTGCCCTTGATATACTGCCTGAATAACTGGCGCCCTCTCCAGAGCACCATTGCTTCGTCGATTGGCAGTTCTCTTGAAGGATAATAAATAGTTACCATTTTATTAATAAAATAATCAACAATTTCCTTCACTTTTTTCAGATCGATTGAGATGTGAATCTTTAGCCGGGACACATTTTGAAAAATGACAACATCTTAAAATTAATAAAAAACTATATCGACTTGTGTATTGTCTGAATACTGAAAGGTTGAAGAGTCTATTGGTTTTCTAATAGCCCTGATGTCTGTGGAGTTGGATTGTACCTGTGTGGAGAAGAAGTCCTAGAAAAACCTTCAATTCTGGAACATCAATATCCTTCCAGCGAGTGATGCGTGATTTCTCTGAAGTAGTAGGCCCGTAAAACAAATCAAGAGCATACACATTTCTTTCTCTGCAAATGAATTTTAAAAATACAACATCCAGCAACAGATTGAACCAATCAGTCGGATTACCCTGACCAGGGATTGGCACTAACAATTTGCTCTCTTTTTTAAAATCAATATTTTTTGGGCCAATTGTAGAATTTGAGGCTAATTGTAGAATTTGACTACGTTGGATTCATTTCAATGTCATCGTCACTTTCTGAACTTTCTGTCTCTGTATCAGCAGCGCTAGAATCATCTTCTTCATCTTCGCTAATATTTTGAATATTATTTCGGTGATTAGCCATCTCAACCAAAAATAATAACTACACACAAGATAGAACAATAAAAAATATTCTATGTACACCATCCTAACCTAATAATCCACAGTACAACAATGAACAAAATACAAACAACAAAAGCTTATATATTTTGATGTTTTAGTGTGGTGATTAGCCTACTCAATCAAATACAATAGTATACACAAGATAAAACAATAAAAAATATACTATATACACAATCAAAATATAATAACCACAGTAAAACACTGCTCACTATAACACTGAGCGCAATAACTCACAACAAAAGCTGCCATAGTTAACAAAATGGTATGAACTGGAAACGAAACATGAAACTAGGTCACTTGAATACTTTACTAAATGCTCATGACAAAGAAACTACCTGCTTCAAAAGCTGAGCTTTTGAAACTGACTAAATATGAAACTAGAGAATGGCAATATGACCCGGAGTCGGGTCCTACACACCCAGTGCTAGACAGCTGGAACCCGGATCCGTGTCCACCGCACTCAACGTGTTAACGCTTTTTACATACAAAAATTGAGAATATAGGTTGTGTTGTACATCAAATTAAAGGTTTGCAAAATTGTAAAAAAAATTGTTTTACAATACCTTTCATTTGATGTACATGGTTATTTGAAAATTTTCAGATTTTGTATTTGAATTTTTTAAATATTTCATTTCGGGATAATTTTTTGAAATATGTGCCGATGTGACACATCCTTTTAAAGATCAGTTAATGTTGATGTCAGATTTGATTTATATATATATATATATATATATATATATATATATATATATATATATTTGTTTGTATAAAAAAGCATAATCAAGATACAGAT
Source organism: Aphrophora alni (assembly GCA_963513935.1). Lineage (NCBI taxonomy): Eukaryota > Metazoa > Arthropoda > Insecta > Hemiptera > Aphrophoridae > Aphrophora > Aphrophora alni. Next base: position 16,079,626 of record OY740765.1, on the reverse strand, counting down.
AGATGAAACTAAAATTCAACATTTCAGATGTTTTTAGGCTTCCATTCCGAAATGGTGAGAGATAAGAGAAAACAAAATTTAATATTAAAATTAACATGCATGACATGTATACATTTGAAAAGCTCTAGAAACAAACTCCAATCTACCAATATATATGCCCTTTCGGTGCCCCAAAATAAAATAAAAAGTTCTCCAAATTATTCATATCTAGAAAGTAGAACTTTATACTAAATGTCTAGCTCAAACTATTTGTCCACAATACATTTTATATGGGAACATATAACATTATATATTTTATATATAACATTTAATATTATATAATAATTACATAATTGTTTGCCTTAAAATGAAAATTTTTAAAATTATACTTGGTATTTCATGATAATCTTATATTATTTAACCTTTCATTAATAATAAATAAACTGGTTAAATTAATTTTATGGTATTTGTAATTAATAAGTAATTAATTTGTAATTAATATTAAAATGCCTACTATGCATTTTAGATATTTACACTGAAAAAATAAATACCCATTTTATTTCACATCACTAATAAATTGTGTATAGATCTATATTTTCGTGTTATCATAATTATCTTAAAACATGTTCCTAAAATTATATCTAATGATGTCATTCGAGGTTGCAGAAGTAAGTCATATTATCATAGTGTTCTGATAAGGAACTAAATTAACTAGGCCTATGTCATCTTAATAAAATAAATCTGTCTTTGGAGAAATAAGTGTTTTATTTCATTTTTGTTATTGAAGACTATGTGTGTTGACTGTGGAGGAATGCACAGCGGACATTAAAATGGATACAGCTAATATAAGAAATAGGAATCAAATTGTGAATGCTTGGAAAGATATTTTAGGCCTAAATAAGAATTTACTGGGTAGGTAGTAGGTAGGTTATAGTGTACTCCATAGGATATTGGAATATTAAAGAGTATTCCACTACATCTTACACTTCCAACATATGTAATACGAGGGCTCTTTATCTTGCAGTTAATTTACATAAATCTAATTTAACCCTAGATTTGGTAAAACATTTTATACTCTGTTGGTAGGATGGCTTTAAACAATTGCCATGATTAATTAAAACAAATTATAATAAAGTGTAAAGATTGAACGCCTTATATAATTGCTTTCAGGAATGTGTTTAGACTAATACTGAATTAACAAAATATTAACTTCACTTTTTTGTTTTAATTTTTCCAGAAAAAGTGCACGAAAAATGTTTAAGAAAAAACATTTTTTGATGATACACTTTACTAGTGATAGAGAACAAATTCTATAATCCATGAAAGTTGGATTTTGTGTGGTAATTTATAAAATAGCCAAGATTTATAATACATTTTCAAAGCGAAATAATCAATGTGATCTAAGTAGTTGCACAACTGAATTGAGGGATATGATATACAGTATTGTAAAAATTAAAAAAATTACTACGTTGAAACTAAAATATAATGCACATCATATCATTACTTTTGTAATGAATTGTAAAAAATGGGTTAATTATAAAAGATTCATTGTGCCTCGATTTTTTTTTTAACTGTAAAACAATATAAGTAAATAAATGTGAAAGTAAAAATAACCACAAAACCATTTTAAATATTTTGTAGCCTACCTTAAATCAACACTGTGTTACTGAACTCAGTAATGTTATCAAATATTTCATGCCATAACAGGTCATTGAAAAAGAGCAGTATAACAGAATAGTATTCATCCGCCATATCGACAACACATAAACACTGCCTCAGTACATAACAGCAACTTCGTTCTAAAATCATTTACAATTCCTAATACATACACTCTACAAAGGTGTAAAAAAGCACACTTTTATAAGTATAATTTATAAATTGTAAATAATAATAATTAGGCCATACCTAACTTGTCCCAGATGTCAAATATTTGTTGTTTATATTATGATATTCCATAATATTATTGAGCCAGTTTCAAACACTCATAATTTGTCTATTGTGAATTTATCTACAGGTCTAGATCACACTATTTTTGTTCAACAATAATACTGTCTCAATCCTACGTCAACCTCTCATAGAAATGGCAACGGCTTCTCTCACCTAAAAACCCTGTACTCACACTTATTACCCATATTGATATCTTAAAACATGTCAATATAATATTTTTAGTTCTTTCCCAACCTAAAAACCCTGAATTCATACACTTACCATAAATTGTAATGTGTTGCTGCATACAATTTTAACATTCTGTAGTTTTGACGATATAATTCAGCTAGTTCAATATTACTTGAATTTCATGATTCAATGGTTTATCCTACTGTAGAAGTGTATCCATTTTCTAATAAACTGTTGATTTATGATTGCAATGGTATCTTATTAGGTTAAATTATACAAGATGTCAGCAAAACTGTACTCCGCAGATAAACAAAATCTTATATTTAAAGTTGAAAGCAACACAATATTTCTTTTGTCCAATATTATTGAAGGTCCTATCTACACTAAAAACAATATGAAGATTTAATAGGTGAGGTCAATTGTATCTTTCATAAATATAAAAAATGGAAATAACAGAGTTTGTAAACATAACAACAGAATATTTTGAAATTTATGAAAATTTTATAGTAGTGTGTAATGTGAAACATTGTAATATTAAAAAAAAAAAAATTCTTATTACTTTATTAATATAAGAGTAATGAATAAAATTGTCGAGAACAAATAATAAAATTGTCACAATAATAAATAGTAACACTATAAAACTTCTCTGTTTGTAAAGTTATTCGATAATGATGGATTTTTCATAGTACTGTATTGGCATCAATTATTCGGAAATTTACCATCATATTTGTTTAGTTGACTATTGTTTTTATCTTGGTATTTATCAAGTTCTTGATCTGGTATTAGTGTATAGTTCTGTTTAATTGTGGTTATCCTGATCACGTTTATAAGTCTGATTTATTTTGGCTGCTCAGGTTTAGCTTTAGCTGTAGATTCCTATCTTAGATTACTAGGTCTAGCTTTAGTTTGCAACAAATACTCTAGCCTACTAGGCTGTGTTGGGATTTTTCGTGTTTTTCTTGTTCTAGGTTTATCACTTTCTAATGAAAGTTGATCCACATTCTCGAAACGTTGCGTACACAAATAACGCAACAAATAATTTATATGTATACACAAATAAATTTTATACACAAATAATGGCAAATGTCCAAATAATTAGTAAAAGACTTATTTCACAAAAACAGCACTGTAAGTTATTAATAAACAGACGGAACACAGCATGATAACCTAAACCTCAATTGTATTCTAGTGAATAGAACAGCTACTGGCATGAATAGCTGATAAAAATTTTGTTAGTATAACCATATGATCACAAGATAAAAAACCTTGCTTATCAAAATTGACTAAATATGTGATATTTGAACAATAATGAGGATAACCAAATGAATTAAAACACAAATTTGCGCAAAAAAAATCACTTTATTTGTAACACAAATCCAAGACGACGTTTCAGTTACTAAATCATCATCCTCAGCTGGTACATGCACACAAACCATACTGACAGTGGACTGTAACACAAATAAAGTGATTTTTTGTGGAAAATTGTGTTTGAATTCATTTGGATATTGAAGTTTCCACAAGTGTAGATCATTACATTGGATGAATAATGAGGAGTTGAAATATCAGTTTGAATAATCGACAACTTTCAGATCTAGGGTTAAAGTGGTAGGCATCTTACTATTTACTCCAGTATATCATAAAACCTAGTCTCAATGAAGGTGAGAACTATTATTTTATTAGTGCTGTAATTCTCTTCTATAATAACTTTTTATGCTTATCTTGTATTTTTTTATTTATAAAATAATTAAAAAAATATCTTAGGCAAAAGATATAGGTAACACATACTTTTATGGTTTGTCCTTATAGAATTATTTTCTTTCACTGTAGCTCCGGGGGGGGGGGGGGGGTGCAAACTTGCTACACATACTTATAAAGGGCTTGGCATCCCTCATGTCCCCCACTCTCACAACATTTCATCTACATTACACAATTAGGCTACCTATACTTTCACTTTCTCTTAGGGTTCTTATTTGTCTATGATTATTGGGACTTTTCATCTTCAATATTCTGCTTTTACTGTTCAATGACGCCCGTTTTGGCTACTAAGCCATTCTCAAGATGAGCAGGATGTGTTCCTATGCCAATTAACACTTAAAGCATACGCATTAAAATAACACTACACACATACATACACACACACACACACACACACACACACACACACACACACACACACACACACAGACATATAATAAATTATCATTACAAAGTAGTTTATTGTACATTTCAGTCACTGGTAACTGAACAGTTAAGCCCCGAGTCATGATATGTACTGTGGAATTATGTTTGCTTACTGACCATTGAAGGGGGTTGTTATCACTTCTATTTTTGTTATTATAGTATCAAATAATCCGTTGGGATCAAAGTTAAAGTTTTTGTTTAATAATATACTGTTGTCTTGTTTAAAATTCCTATATATTTCAAGTTGTTCCAATGCATTCATGAACTTTCCTTTTTTATGATGTACTATTTTTAGAAAATACTACTTAATACTGGAGTATTTATGGTTGGTCTGGATGATGTGATTTAGCGATTTGGATTAAGTTTTTTTGAATGTGCATTTTGTTTGGTTGACAGAATGTGTTCTTTAAACCTTTTTTTTTTAAATTTTATTTTATTTATTTATTTTTTTTAACAACTTACCTGTCTGTCCTATATATTTTTTTTGGACAGTCACTACATGATAGCTCTGTATACTCCTGTGCTTTCGAATTTGTCATTGTGATCTTTCTTTTTATTTTTGTTTATGAAACTCTGTAAACTGTTGGTTGTTTTGTAAGCGACTTTATAGTCTTGTTTGTGGAGCACATTTTTTAATATATGCTCAAAAGGTTTGTAATAATTAAATAGCAAAAAATTGTCCTTCTTTGTTCCAGTTAGATTTTTAGTTTTGTTTATATATACAACAACAAAAAATATATAGGACAGACAAATGGGGTGCTGAAGACATATATTTTGATCCACCTTAAATTTGGAACATGGTATAGTTAAAGTTGCCAGGGCTACTGATTATGGTGGGTGTGGCCAATTATTGACTCTGCGATTCTTTTTCGAAGCTCTGGAGAAAAAAGTATCGATACTTCCAACAAAAACAACAAATTCGGAACAACTGCAAGTTTAAAGAGGCATCATTTGCTTCGTCTGATGAGTCTGTAAAAATTTGTGTAGCAGTAGAGAATAAGAAGGTGGCTTCTCAACCAATTGAGTTGCCAGCTTCTAAATTTTTAGTGATCAGCAATACTGAGGAAGGCATAGATCTATCAAAGATCCTCCTTCCATAGCATACCACCCCTTCCTAATCAACAAACCCATGACTGGCACATGTAGTTTCTATAGTTTGTAGAGAAAACCCACGATCTGTAGTTTCCATCCGGAAATTACAGAACAGACCTCTCAAAGCAGAGACAAGTATCAAAAAGTAAATCTTGTTTAATGAAGATGACTTCATTTTTGATCATGTCAAGGTATCGGTGGACTCCATCGACCCTTACTGCACAAAGGGTCTAGTTACTTGTAGGGATTTGCTCCACTTTACCTTGCAGAAGATAAAGTCTGAATTATGCAAGCAATCTGTGATTGAGGTTATTCGCATAATGCGAACAGAGAATGGCAACAAAGTCCCAACTGCTTTGTTGTAGATAACTTTTGGCACATCTATTATACCAGATCATATATGTATACACACCGAGTACTAACGACTAGATGTTAGACCTTATGTTTGAATCCCATGTTATTTTTAATGTTATGGTTTTGGACTTGGTTTAGTCTGAGTTCTAATTGTAAAAAACAGGAGGCATGCTGTCAATGTGGTTTGAAAGGTCACAATAGTGAAGGGTGCAAGAATAAAACCAAATGTAAAATTATGGTGATGATCATCCTGCATGTTCCTTTAACTGCACTAGATATAAGGAAGAAAAAGCTAAGGCTATTTTGAGTATCATGACGAGAGACAAAATACCTTTTAACGATGCTCCAAAGGTATATAAAGTTTCAAAGCCTGCAGTTGTAGGAAAATATTTTGCTGTTGCAGCCTAAAGTAAAATACATGTGAAAATTGTGATGAATTGTGAAAGATGGTTAAATTACTAACTGAACAGGTTTCTCAATTACTTGCCATTTTCTCTAAAAGTATATCGGGTCACAATGATACTTCTAAGAGAAACTCAACTCCTCTTTCAGGGGTAATTCCATCTACCTCTACCTCTACCATACATTCATAAACTAAGTCTCAAGTGTCTATAACTGTGATAAAGTTCAAGACACCGAAACCATCTGTTAAGTAATTTTTGAAAATACTTTTTGTTATGAATTTACAATATTGTAAGAAATATATTTGTTTGCTGAATGTTTATTTACCGAATTGGATAAACTATGAAACTTACATTTCTTTTCATTTTCACTCATATGTAGTGTGTAAAAAGTACTGGTAGCAGCTCAACTTAGTAATGTGCATCATCAGGGGAAATATTACAGCAAAAGGTGAACACTACTTCTCTGTTAGCCTGTGAGTACAAGTCACTTCATTTGAAAGGGAAACTGCTTGGAATTTTAGGCATAACCTTTTCATATTCGTTTAAAACTTATTTACCTTAATTACATGTTTAGTAATTTTTAAGATGTTTTATTCCTAACTTATACCATTTATTATTTTTATAACAACCACAGATATAAAATGTATAAACAAATAATTACATATGTTCACTTGATCATGTTCAAGAACCTAAAAGATGCTTCTTTTGCACAATTCTTTTACGAATATAGAGATCCATGAAACTTTAAACATGTTGTTAAATGGATGTATATTTTTGGAATTGTTGGGATACATTTTTCAAAGAAATAAAATTATCAATGATTTTACTTAGAACCTCATTAATCATTAATTAATTCTTCAATGATTTGATTTTGTTTACATGTGGAGTTTCAAAATGATTTATCTTCACCTCTTTCTCTCTTTCCCTCACAATATAATTTTATTAAAGAATTCTGACAACCTTCCACTGTATCGGACACCTTGTCTAGCATTTTATTCAAGTCTATCGCACGATCTCCATTTTCAGTTTGGCTATTTATAACATAAATAACTGCACAAGTTCGATATTTTACTACTAACTGTAATAATTAACTCATAATGAAATAAATTGATTTATGACCTGTTAATACAGTTTGTCAGTGATTAAATATTCATGGAAGGTCGTGTACCGGATTCTCAGGATTGGTTTTGGTTCAGGATATACGGTGTTTGTGGATGCGTGAGACAGGCACATTCCTAGTTTGCACTATATGTGTTGTGATGGGGGAAAAATCAACTTTGAGATTTTTGCGAGTATATCTGTATATCTGATATGGGGTTCCATGATTCTATTTTATTTTTTTACAATGTGTTTCTCATCTGTCTGTGTACTGACATATTGCATAAATGCTTCAATACATTTTCAGAAGTTTATATATACAGTAGAACCCCTCAAAATCGACACAATGTGGACTTTAAGGTTGTCGAGTTTGGGGGTTGTCGAGTTTTAGGGAACTTTGGTATTTAATGGTTAGGTTTGGAACAAATACTCAAAATTATTTTAAAAAACTGTACATTTATTGATTATCAATGATTAAACGTTTATTGCAAAAAAGTCCCTGCCTGACAACAAAAAAATAGTGTGTTCAATCACACATTAAAATTAAATTTATCGATCAGTCAAATGAGATTTAAAAAGTGTTGGCCTTGTACAATAGGTTTAGTAAACTAAAAAGACCTATCCTAATATGCTGTAATAAAATTTACAGTAAAGTCTACAGTAAAAAACAGACAGTCCATTAAATATTTTTAAAGATTAAAACAATTTTATATATATATAAAAAAAAAAAACAGAGCAAAGTTAGCATTGTTTGAAAAAACTTTTGATTGATCTTTGTTTTTCATTTTCGACTGGACGTCTGGCAGCTTCATCTCGAAGTCGCCGAAGAAAAAGAATGTCCATACCAAACACAGTCCAATACAAATGCTATAAATTGAACTGCTGATCGCATATAATTAAGAGTCAGATCATTTTTCTCACATGGTTAAGACCTTTATTACAAAACTTGAATCATAGTTCTACGACACTCCGTTGAATTGTTATGACAAAAGACTTGCCGCTTACTTTAATGGAATCGGTGCTAGTGACCGGTAGCATCCGGGTGGTTAGGCGCTTGGGTTCACAACAATATGAATGTTTTGACAACAAATGTTTAGGGCTGTCCTGGTCTACCTGGACCCTTTATCTTTAACTTTGGCCTCTACTATACAGTAGGATTAGAAAGTGGCTAGACAAAGGAGCATCCCTCACAGCTGTATAAACAAAAGTAACAAGCCTCAACCTCCCGGCATCTGGCAGGCGCACATGGCGTAAAACAATGCAGTGAATGACCTTGGAAATCCCATGCTCCTTGTCACTGACCCTGTCGAGTTTGACGGAATGTCGAGTTTGAGGGGTTCTACTGTAGATATATTTTTATCATAATTCTTAACATTATAATTCAGGATTTTGGGGTAGCTGCTATAAGACCAAAATTAAATATTTTCTCAAAAGTGACTTTCAACAAATTTGATAAAATTCTGCTAAGGTGTAGTTTCAAACAAAATGTAGGTTAAGGGCTCGAACAAAACATTGGTCGCCATCTAACCCAAAAATGTTGGTTCTTAAGTTATCGGTCAAAAAGTGAATTTCAACCAATTTCGACCAAATTTTGGTGAAATGTTAAGGGTTTATAACCTAACAAATGTAAAAGAAAAGTAAGATTAAATTAGAAAACACTAAAATGAACACTGACCGCCATGGATTCATTCTAATTCCCCCCCCCCCAAATCAACTGAACGTCCATAATTCATTTTTGATTGATAAACTCCTGACAAATAATTTTTGTTTGTGTAGGCTTTGGTTTTTTCTACAAGTATATGAGAAAGTTGGTGCAATGTTTGTCCACTATTTTTATTTTTTCCCCTAATTTTATCTTTTAAGAAGTGCCTGATTAGATTATTTTGAGATGATAATAACTAATATTTCTTAGTAAGTTTGAAACTATAACTAAAGTATAATAATAACAATATTCTATTAGTTATTAGTTTAAAGTCTTGTATCGTATTTAAGTAGTTAATGAAACCAACATTAATATGAATTGAAATGATTGCAGGTGAGGAAGGAACTAGTAAAGACTTCAGGGAAAAAGCAAGTGTAAGTTGAATTTAAGCTTTAACCGTATGACATCTTAATAATTTAACATATGACGAAAATAAAACAGAAATCACAATACAATACAAATCAGCCTGTCCTGACACCAATAATCTGTGTTAGAGTACTCCTGGAAGTGACAAGATACTCTTCCTTAGAGTAAAAAGTGAACTCTGGAAACTCTAAAGAATCTTTGTTTTTAACATTTTCCAGAAAAGTCTTAAACAACTTTATAACCAAAATAGTATAGACAGCATTCTAAAAATGTCAGTCTGTGAACAGATTATTGACACAATCTTTTACGCATAAGATATTCATAAGATTTCAACCATACTCTCATTGCATTAAAAAAATGAACTACACAGGAAAATAAAATTTTGATGTTTTTTTAAAAAAAGCTTTGCATGACTGATTATAATTTGTATGAAAAATTATTCGTAGAATTATTTTACAGCAGCCAAATTATTTTTAAATGATTCAACTCATAGTGCGATTCCATATCATAGTCGAGAACATACATGACCAGAATAAACGACTTTAAAAACATTCAAACTTGTCACTGATGACTTGTCATTTAGAGAGAAAACATGACTTTTCCATTTAAAATTTGCCAAATTTTGTATGGTGTCCTAAATAGTCTAATATCTTGAAATCGGCAAAAGCTAATTTATATCTATTTAAAAAAATGAAATATGAAGATTTATCACAAATCAAGTAGTTAGGATATTTTTATTGTTTATTTAGGGTAGTTGGTTTTAAAGGTTTAAATTATTTTTTTTGCAAGAATTAAAATGGTATTGGTCTTACCTGATTTAAAATATTACTAAAACACAGTGCTCTTAAAATCATATGATTTTTATTATTGGTTGAATTTTAAATTGTTAACAACTTATAATCACAAATTATGTTTATTTGTACATTACCATAGCAATTATGTATGTAAATAAAAAGTACCAAAAATTATTTGCTGAAATAGAATTTGCTAATATACATTATTTTTAAAACTGGAAATAATTTTCTTCAATTGTTAATTTTCAACTTGTTTACCATTACAAATTTCTATTGCTAAAAATTTAAACTTTGGTTATTTTCAGGCCAAATCATTTAAATGTGTTACAATAAATAATATTTGTTGGTAATAATAAATAATATTTTTACTTTATCAAATAATAATAAATTTTTAACGAACAATTACTTTATTTTCTATTATCTTACAATAACATACAAGTTGTGTAGTAATAAAAATTATAAAATAAGGAAATATTAAAAAGGGTGTCCCTTCCATTTTCCTGTCTTTGCTTCATATTGTACTTTTCCTACTTTTGTTTACCGACTTACACTGGAATGTAATCATTATCGTGGAGTAATTTATTTAATACACAAGTGCAATCATTACTTTTATATAATTTAAAATAAAATTAATGTAATTCAATGCTGTTGTGCAAATTATGACATCAGTTTTTTTCATTAATAAGTATTTTTACCAACTATAGAAGGTTTTCATAGTTTTATCATATAAAACCTTACCTAACTTGTCTTAGATATAAAATATTTATTTGTTGTATAATTAATTGATGTAATTATTTAATATGTAATACTATTTTATTCTATCACTGTAACTTTGTGCATGTAAACCTTATCGAGTGAAATTAAAAGTTTATGTTTTAATAAATTACAGTAGTAAATTATACAACTAATAAATATTTTACATCTTGGACAAGGTAGATAAGATTAAGGCTATATATGATATGTCATTTATAAAAAAAAAATGTTATTTGATAATTTATATTTCATTTTACTTTATGTTGGTAAGCAGAAATAAGGAAAAAGTACTGTTTGAATCAAAGACAGGAAAATGTAAGTGAAACCATTATAAAGCTAAAAAGTTACCCAAAGTTTATAGACCTGTTTGGGGTAATGCTCACAAATTTCAATAATATAAAGAAAGAAAGGAATATAAAGTCTATAATGTATGTATAAATATTCTGTAAATTACTAGAACAACTTTCAATTAATACAAGTAACATAAGAGTAGGTACGCTTTTAATATAATAATATTAATTTGAGTAGCGGTAGTGTGGCATTATGAATGCGAGTATATGTAGAAGAATGTGTGTGTAGGTTTAAAAAAATTATATTTAAATTTTTTAAATAAAATGAGAGATGGTTTTTTTTTATTTATTTTTTTAAAGCGATTAAATTTGTTTTCTTCAAATTATTATTTGTTTAAATAAATAGACAGGATAACAAACAAACATAACACAATTCTCACAAAAAATACTCCTAAGTATCAGACGCGTTTCAATGACAAGGTCGTCCTCTTCAGTGATACACGAGATATACCAATCAAACTATAACTGCCAGTTATACATTTAGTTTGATTGGTATAGCTCGTGTATCACTGAAGAGGACGACCTTGTCGTTAAAACGCGTCTGATACTTAGGCGTATTTTTTGTGAGAATTGTGTTCTGTTTGTTTGTTATCCTGTATAATTTTTCTCATAAGTCAAGCTCAACATTTTATATAAATAAAAAGAGCTTAAAATAGACCTGTTTGAGGTATCGCTCACAAATTTATGTAATTAATTCGAAGTTGTAGGTAAGGAATATGTTATAGGCTATAGTATATATATATATATATATATATATATATATATATATATATATATATATATATTCTGTAAATTACTAGAACGGTTTTTAATTAATGAGAATAACGTGGAGTAGGTCCTTTATAAATTTGAGTAGCGGTAGTGTGGCATTGTGAATGTGAGTGTATATGAAAGAATGTGTGTGTGTAGGTTTTTTAAAAAAAAATGATTTTATTTTTAAAGTAAAGTGAGAGATTCTTTTTTCTTTCTTTTTTTTTGAAGTGAATAAATTTTCTTAAAATTATTATTAGTTTAACACTAAGAGTTTAAAACAGTGTCAATAGTTAATTTAAAAAAGTATTTAGTTTTATTTGTTTAACACTATGTCGACTCCAGCGGCATATTGGCACCTACTTTTTTTAAAAGTGTTTTTGTAACATATTCAAATGTAGGTTGGCACAAAACATTTTTTAACCTTGAACCAGCTCCTGGATTTTTCATTTTATGCATTTAGTTTTAAAGATATTGATTTATGTTTTATTTAGGTGTATACACTCTTTGATGATGTATCAAATAATCTCTTTTTCTTTATTTGTTATCTTAAATATTGTTTTTTTTAGCAGATTCAAATAAATAAATTTATTCAATCAAATAAAAAAGTGATAGGTAACTGATTTTTATCTGCTTCATCAAATACTAAATGGACATCCACATCCTGTAATAACAACCATCACGTTGGCTTTTCATATTATTCAAAGATAACTAAAATAACACTCTATTAATTACTGTCAAACATAATGAATATTATTCATGAACAATATTCCAAACCCTTGCAAACTCATTCACGTGCAGACATACACACACAAATAAGGTCTTTCTTTACCTTATGCACAACAACTTTATTTTATAGATTTACACTTAACCCTCACCACTATCATTATTTCATATGAATCACTAGAGCACTGTGGTGAATATATTATTATTGCACTGAACACTCCCTCAGATCTAATTTTTTTGTACGATTATAGCTGAAATAGAGCTAATACTTGAAATTTTATAAAATAAAAAAAATAATGTATTTTCTTCCTAATTTTAATTTAGTTACTATAGTTACACAATAAAAGTACAATGCGTATAGAACAACGTCAATATAACCATATATTGTAAACTATAAAAAATTAATGTTAAAATATCGAATTGTTTATTGCCGGCCATTGGCCGACATGCAATCGAGGAAAACTAAGATGTCGGCTGACAACCGACATGAGAGTTGTAAGGGTTAATACAAATTTTAAACTTTTTGTTTTGAGCGAGAATTTCCTTAGTAATTGTATTTACTCAAACAAGTTTTAATATTAGTTGAATAGTTTAGGCACTAAGTAAATGTAAAACATCATAAATATCTATAAGTTAGGTTTGGGTATGTAAGCGTTGAATTTGTTTTGTAGAATTCAATCTTTAGATTTACATTATACCTGTGATTACATTATAAATGTACACAAGGCTGTCACTGATATTAATTTATTAAGTGAAGGCATTATTTAAGTATTAATAATAGATGAATTTGAATTAAAATTTTACTCCGGAAGAGCCTCATTGAAATTCCAGTTGTCATTGCATTTTTTCTTTTGTTAATGTATTTTAGACTAGTACAAGTGCAATGATAAAACAACACATTAAAAAATAATAATTCAATTTTATTTTATAGCCTTTAATGTTATAAAGACATTATGTTCTTTAAAGGACAATTCACTAATCTAAAATTAATTCCCCCCCTCTCCTATTAATGATTATTCTTTACTTAATTAGGATAGGATTTTAACATAAACCAACATATTTAGAATCTAACTCACTTGTTTTCTTTGTACTTTATATAGGCAGCAACACTTTCTAATCAAAATGCCTCAAGTTCAGCTTCAGCTTCAGCAATATCGAGGCATAAGTCTGAACGGGAAAAGAAGATTGGCCATCGCAGAGTGGGAACTGGTGGTGAAGTTACTTATAAGAAGGTAGGTCTAAGCTACTAGTTTACATCTTATGACAGCTTTTTTGTTTTTGTTTTGCAAGCCTAATGTCTTAAAATATTGGTACTAATTTAATGGCTTAATTTTTGTTTATGGACAAAGTAGTTGTATTCAAACATACACTAAAAAAAAAGTAATGGAAGAAGTTTAACACAACAAAGTCTTTTGTTATGCCACTCCGGATAGGCCATTTTAAACTTTTTTTTTACAGTACACATTAATAGTCATATACAGTGAAACTTCCCTTAACAGACACTTCTAATAAACGGAGATTTTTGTATTCCCTGACCAGGATCATGCTTTTCTGGCCTTTATAGTGTTTCTAAATAACGGACTTTCCCAAAAAAAAAAGACACGGATATGAAATTGATGGCCAATGGGTCAGTTGAAACTTCCGAATAGCAAACAGCAGAGCAAAAATATCACTCTTTTCTAGGAAATTGTAGATGTCTCAAAACATGCATTGCAATGTCTGTTCAGTAATTACCCGGAAGTTGCCTTCCTGGAAACTAGGTTTGTTTTCTTTGTATCTTTTATACATGAGTCCTTTAAGAATTCAGTTTCAATAAAGTTCCCGTAAAAACAGTATAGTTGTGTATTGTGATATCTCTCAAACTAAAACGTTTAACTTTAATATTTTTATTTTCTCCCTTTTTAAATTTACACTTTCCTAGTTTACATTTGTTTATTCAGTACTGTGTTACAAAATGATTAATTAATAAAGAATATTATTTAATTTACAAATTTGTGTTTTATTGTGTATTTTTGTGAGATTAAAACCATTATGCCTATTGTACTACAAAAACTTTGATAATACTGTAGACAGTAGTGAATAAACACCAATGTTTAATTTATTTCACTTTTATTGGCCGTATATGCATTAAAGTAATGTGCTTTATTATACAGTAGGTCAATGAACGTGTAATGTAGGTTCATCATTTAAATTTTCTTAACGTTATCAGTCGGCCTATATAATACATAACTGCATCTCTCCCGATAGCGGATATTTTATGTGGTCCGAGCAGTGTCTGTTATTTGGAAACTTCGCTTTAATACAAGCTAATAATATTGTTTTATACATTTCTTTATTTTTCTCTTTATAATGGTATATAATATAATACTCATATTATATTCATGTTATACTCATGTGGAAATCGTGCTTTGTGTGCATATCCTTAATAGGTCAGATTCCACCCCCATTGTTAAAACTAAAACCACCTATAACTGAAAAATCTATATAGCTATTTTTTTAATACTTCTTTCAAATTTAAATAACCTTTTAATTGGTTATTGTATTTTTGTTATTGGCCAAATATATGAGATGTCAAAAATATACAGCAGTATATGGACCTTCTCATAATCATTAAAATTATGAAATCTTCAGAACTGCTACATTGATTTAAAAAAGTTTTCAGCTCCAATTATCATTTAAATCATAATCCACTCTCTCTTTCAGTATCGTAATCGGTGTAGCTGAAAATTTTAAGAAAATTCGCGAAATATGTTGAAAAATCTGGATTTGTTATTTTTGAATAGAAATAAGTGGTTATATCTCTGGAACTACTGTGCTGATTTCAAACAAATGTTTAGTACCAATTACCGATCAAATAATGCACAAATTTTGTTATTGACAAAATGTATGTTGTCATTGAACATTTTTTTAAATGTATAAAATGTGTCGACAATTCAAGTCTTCTTATTACCAGTGCAGTCAAATATTGTTATAATTCAGGAACTACGGAATTATTTTGAATTAAACAAAGACTAAAACTGGGTCAGATATTGTACCTATAGAGGAAAAACCAGCATGAAAATTGGATCTGCGGTTCTCAAGTTCAAACAAACTGACAGATATATATATTAGCTTCTTTATTAGCATTTTTATCATATGAGTATTTATAAATATGTTACTTACGTCGTCTCATACACACTGATTATTGTCTCCAACCGGTTTCGCTGCTTCAATTAGTCAGCATCATCAGGGTTTATCTGCTACAGCTTCGTCATTAACATAAAAACACTACACAACACACATGCGTACACTTTATGTCCTGTCAGGTGGCTGGCCAGTCCCGTACTGTATATATATATATATATATATATATATATATATATATATATATATAGAGAGAGAGAGAGAGAGAGAGAGAGAGAGAGAGAAATTATAAAACAAATAATTAAATTTACTTATTCAAGAATTAAGGTTAATTCAATAATTAATAATTAATTAATTATTTGTGCAGCCTATAGGCTGTAATTAAATATAGTAATTTTGTAGCTATTCAATTATTATTTTACTACTTTTTAAGTACAGTAGAGTCCCGCAAACTCAGCGTAATGTGGACCGGAAGTGTGCCGAGTTTGTGAAATACCGGGTTATCGGGAAAAAGGGCAAAAAATAAATTGTAATTGAAACACCAAAGCGGCGGCGATATCAAACGACTTTGTCGATAGCGGTATCCCATTGTCGGCAGTGTAAAAACACCGCGGCACCAAAGCGGCGAGTCAAACGACTTTGTCGATAGCGGTATCCCATTGTCGGCGGCGTAAAAACACCGCGGCATTGGCACTCGTTGGTATAGCAGACATACACCTGCAAAAACGTTTGATGGGCTGATTTTTTTCCACGAATCAATTTAGTATACATTATGGAAAATATAACATTTCTTTTCAGTTTTCTTTAAAGGGTTATGATCTACGCACAGTATATACAGTAAATAAAAATGAGCGAGTTACAAAAACGGAAGCGTATGTTGGTTTCGTTTGAGATGCGGTTAAATGTGTTAAAAAGACTTGACAGAGGGGAATCTGTAAAAAAGCTTTGTGACGAGTTTAACGTGGTAAAAGTACCATCAATGGTTCGTGTGATCAAAGTTAATGAACGCTTTGGGATCTGCCGAAATTTTACGAACATCGCTGTTTTTAGCAATATATTTTTCTCCGTCGGGAGCGCCGAGTAATCCGGACTGCCGGGTTATCGAGTGCCGAGTTTGCGAGACTCTACTGTATAATAGTTGTGTTCACCATTTTTTGTATATTTGATGTTATATATTCAAACTAGATACTCAAGTACTTATATAAAACAGATAAAATATCGAAAAATATTTTGTACACTATTTACACAAGCTATAGTCAATTTTTTATGATAAATTTTCAATCACTTGCCAACATAAAGAAGCAGATTGTTCACAATGCCACCTGCTTCAGATCTCTTCTTCTTTGCCTTATTGCCAGGAAATTTATGGAAATTGGACTGGGAAATGTCTCATTGCTTGAAGTCTAATCAGTGTGTCCAATAAAGGAGTACGTCCGGAAAAAGACCAAGATCGAAGACTAACAGATAGTAGAATTTGTTCTACAATTTAGTTAAAAATCTCTATTATGTTACTTTGTACCTGTCAGTAACTTTTAAATTGCATTTGAATTGTAAATGATCATGTCTATAAAGTAGAAACAAGTTTCTTGTAAACTAAATTTCATACAACACACTATTTTACAATGAAGAATCTTCTGTTTCTACATTTTTACTCTTTTGATGTGTAATCTAAACAAATTATTAAATACTTCCAATTTATTGCAAGTACTTCCTAAATGTCTAGAAGAAATTACGTTTAGACCTGATACATCTCTAAGAGCAATGTTGTTTTGGACAAATAATTGTCTGTGTCTTGGCCCTGTTTATTTTCATTAGGAAATAACCTCTCAAAATTATCAGCATCCATTCCACTCTCTGCTTCAACTATCACTGTCCTCACAAACACTCTCATATACCAATTTATCAATTTCAGAATTCCATAAGTTCTCTGAAACTTACATGCACTGAAAAACAAAAAAATTAAATGAAATCAACAACAGCATTGTAATAATAATACAGTATTGATATAATAACTCAGAAATATAAACAAGAGTGAGCATATTCTAGATACTGGACTACAGAATGCACAATGCTTTCATAACTTATATTCCATACAAAGTATAAATAATTTGACGTTAACAAAACAATTAATTTTATTGTTCATTAAAAAATAATTCTAGTTTAGTTATTCACAGATTTTGTAAATAACACATTATTTTTGTATTTTGCAAGATTCAATCTTCTCAAATCATGGGTTCAATCCAGTTGGGTATTCAACACGCTGTTGGAGGTCTGGCTTCAAAACCAGAAAGAGATCTACTTATGCAAGATTTTATGACTGTAGAAACCACCACATTTGCAGCAGATGGTACCAATCATACACCTGCACATCACTATTCTGAATTCATTTTTAAAACTTATGCTCCTATTGCATTTAGATATTTCAGAGATCTTTTTGGAATTCAACCAGACGATTTTCTTGTAAGTAACAACTTTATTGCTACTTTGTAATTATTATAATATAATGTATTCTTTTATGCTAACCATGAGGTTAGATTTAGTTAATTTAAATTTAAATTTTCATAGTGTTTTAGTATTATTAACATAATTTTCAATAAATTAACTCTTCGGTTTAACTGTGTTAGATTTACTTTTTATTGTCAGTTATGTTTAAATCTTGATTTAAAAAGTTTAGTCAGTGAAAAAAAAAATCCATATATAAATAAACAGTCCAAAAGTCATTATTTCGCTTCAACAAGCAAAGGAAGGTTCTGTTTTATTTGAACCATTTTTTTATGTGTACAAATCTTTATGAAATTTAGAAATAAAGTTTTTGCAGCTAGGTCAAACAATATATATATACACACAAGGTTTTTCATTTTATTTTATTTTATTATTCTGTTTTAAAATAGCTAGCACTCAAAATAGTTACTGCATAGTTCCTACGAGTATAGCGTGCATTACAAAGTATTAAATGTAATGGTGTTGATAAAGCATAACGGTTAAGTGCCCCAAAAAACTCTTGAAATGAAATTTGAACTGTTTTCCAAAACTTTCCCACGGGAAGTTTTTACCTGACCAAAAAATATCAGATTTGAAGCAGCTTTGAAATTAGCACTTGCTTGCAAGCGTACATCATGTTTTGCTGCGGCCAAAACAAAATCTGAAAGAACAGATGGTCCATTCCTATTAATGGTTTGAAAATACAAATCATTATGTCCATTTTTATTAATTAATAAAAAGAAGAGTGGTCTTGACAGTTAAAGCTGATGTATTCACACACATACATAAATTGAGACTGATAAAAAACTGTACATTATGGAAGTAGTAATTATCTGGTACATTGTATAAAATGGGGATGTTTATAATATTTGCTACATTGTTTTAATGGTTCACTGTTTAATTCAAATTTTGTGCTTCTTTAGGAGTCCTTTGTGAAAGTAGAATTGCAGGTATTCATTCACTACGGCGAACAACATCTTCAGGAAATTTGAAACATTGTATATGGTTATATATATATGGAAACAAATTACAACAATTTAGTCTTCTTTTTATATTCTCCACTGATTAAGAAAGTAAACAGTGCTTACGAAATATTTCACAATTTTATTCTTTTATTGTGTGTTTTTCTATTTTTGTACTGCTAGGGTAATACCAAGGACCACTGTCCAAAGTACGCCTGTGACTCCTATCCATACAAAATCTAAACATATATATATATATGTGTGTGTGTGTGTGTGTGTGTGTACTTTCAATGAATTTTTAATACTAACCCATTCAACAATTCGACTTCATCCTGTAGTGACTTCACTACACTGATGTTTCCTGTCCCTGATTAGTTACAGAGCTTATGATGATGGTTTGTCTTTGATCATCTGGTTACTACGTATCCCAACGCCCAACCAAACTCTGAGTGATTATTTTATTTTTGTTTAAATTATATAATATCCAATTATGTTCAGTTTTAAGTTATTATAAACATTTTAAAATTTTTATTACAAATTCAAGTAAAAATAGTTATTGTTAGGTCACCAGGATATTTGCAACTTCCAACACAAAATGTTTTAAGCAATATATATATATATATATTTAAAAATTTGGAATTGTCCAAATATACTTTGTGAGGAGATAAGTACTACTGCCGCTGAAAATCTAGATAACCTAGAACTAGTGCAAACACAATACATTTGCAGTAAAATGGGCTGTTAAAAATAGGTATTGAAAATCTTTTTAATTCTAAAAAACTGTCTTGACAAAAAGTTCACATCATTGTGTCTGCAGGATTCTTTAAGCTGCACATACCCTTTGGGTAGTGCTAAATAATCAACAATATTGGTAAATGCTTCCCCAAAGAAAGGATCACCTTCTGATCTTTAATAAATTGGAGAAACACAAACAAATGAGTAACGACTTACCTGGGCAACCGACTTACTTTTCGGTTGTTGCAATCTAGAATTGATCATGCAAAACATTTCGTATGGAACTATAAAAATTTCATCGATGAACAGGAATTCAATGTTCTTCTACTGATTTCAGACCTTCAAATATCAGTAAGTGGTTCCAAATTTCCTACTATTTTACATCCTTCTCAACTGGTAATTTAATAATGTGTGCAGCATTGTTTTACCAACAAGCCACGCCACTTCAGTGGTCAATTCGCCAATTTTAACTGTTTTCTTACCGTAGGAGCGATTGACAAACAGACAAGAAAGCACATTGTCATCCTGTTCTGAGCTATGTTTAAAGTTTCAAGTCTCTAGTTCATCGGGAAGTTAGTTTAAAATCAATTGCAAAATTTGTACCGAACAGACGAACAAACATATCCTGTATTTTCATATCCTATATGCTCATTTGGGTATGGAAAAGCTATTGACAAGATGCTTGTCATGTTTGCTCATAGATAACCACAAATGAAATCTCTAACGGGAAAACACAGCAACTTCATCGGATTTTTATAATTTCTAGTTTCGTTTTTGGCACTATCTGTTGAATGAATTCGAAAGCTTGCAACATAAATATTTCAACAGTATATTGTTTATTAAAATAGCATGTATTTTACTAGGCTAAATGTTAAATTAAAAAAAAAAGTTATATTTCAGATTAATAAAGCTGTACAAGATTCTTGGTTTGGTTTTAGTTTTATAGATCGAAAATTATAACAGAATAATTTAGAAAGCATAGATAAAAAGAAGAAGAAAAAAATACTGTAAAATAGTATTAATCTAAAGTTGTGAGACAGATATATGGGCTTGTGAAAATTAGACGAATGGATGACAATAGTTTGTGTTTTACTTTATCGTGTAACTCGTTCGCGCGAAATACACAAATTCTACCAATTTATTAAATATAATTGTTGTGTTTTATGTACTTTTGGTCGTATGACAATGCATCTATGGAACATTAGCTTTAAAACAGTATAACAATTATTACTGTACACTGATTTTTACTATGGTAAATGTTGAATTGAAAGTTACATATGTTCAGTGAAGGGACTTGGCATTTTGAGGGTTAAAGAAATTGGATTTCTCCTTGTTGTTTAAAGGAGAAAAACCTCTCTGTTACCATTGCCTTGAAAAAAAAAAAATAATAAGAAGAAAGAAGAATAAAATAGACACCCCTAAATAAATAAGAGAGACCCTTATGGTCAAGAGAGACTTGATAGAAAAGATGTAAGAGAGGGATCTAACCCTAGACTACATGGAGAAGGGTGTAGATCAAACTAAGTTCCCTAAGGGTTGCAACACCTGTACTTCGACAAAGTGTATCGAGAGAAAAAGAGACTATATCCAAAAATAAATTGATTTTTGATAAGAAAAATCCTTTCATTTCAAAGTGACTGACTTATCAAACAACCCTAGTTCATCCTTATTCAGAGTGGAATGACTTGCTATATACATACTAGAAATTATCTATATTCCTAAATTTTCAAAAGCATTTTTATAAGTCTCTAACTAATTTATGATGCATCATACTATGAAATATAGCATACGTATGGTTGAGGAAATGTTGAGAAGAGATATTAATGATGTAACTCACAAACATTGGTTCATTAAAAATGCTAAAATATATGTTTACCGGTTTTTATATGTAAATCTATAAAAGTTATGTAATCATTTGATCAACTACCATAGTAAATTCTAAGGCCTTATTAATTGAATTTTTAAATTAGGAAATAATTACAACTACAATCTGACTCTTTGAAGATAATAAAACAATTACATCATCCATATAACGTTCAAATATTAATTTTAAACCTCGTATTGTTTTCTAATAATAAACATTCAATTTATCTATGAATATTTCAGCTAATAGAGGAGATAAAGTATATCCCATACTGAGTTTGGTCATAAAATGTATAACAAAAAATCTGACATAAACTAATCATAATTAGATATAACGAATTTCATTCAAAACAGAATTTATTTAAATTTCTAGATTCATTTGATCATAAAGTGCATTTTCTATTTTTAACAAGTTTTATTAACTTGCTTTCTTATCTGTCCTTCTGTTCGGCATAAATTTTGATTTTAAACCAACTTCCCGATGAGCTAGAGACTTGAAACTTTAAACAACTCAAAACTGGATAACATGCAATATGAACTTCCTTTCTTGTCTATCTTTCAATCGTTGCTATGGTAAGAAAGCAGTTAAAGTTGATACATTGACCGGTATAACAGTACGACTTGTTGGTGGAACAATGCTGCACACATTATTTAAATTACCAGTTGAGAAGGATGGGAGAAAAAAATTGTGGGAAATTTGGGACCACTCACTGGTAACTATTTGAAGTTCTTGCGAAATCAGTTGAAGGACATTGAATTCCTTTTCATCGATGAGATTTCCATGGTTCCATACAAAATGTTTTGGATGATCGATTCTAGATTGCGACAACTGAAAAAAACAAAAAAAAAAAAAACAAGGAAAATGATCCATTTGGTGGCATCAACATTATGGTTTTTGGAGATTTGTTAATCTCAAAATGTTAAAAATTTCACACACAGACTAAGCAGAAAATAATAATTTCTTTTTTTACCACGTTTTTAAAACGGACTAAATTTCTCATAGCCTCTTACAGATTCCTAACCCTATACAGGTTGTCCTGAAAATTTTTGATTGTGAATTTAATAACTATGAAAATACTTGTGAGATTTAAAACGAAAAACATGGGGCGGATGTAATAGATAAGGAGTAACTGTTGTCGTTGAGAAAAGTCTCAAATTCCTAATGGAGTTCAAGTAGCTTCTAATTCAATAGATGGAGATAATCTTCTATTATCTATTTCATTTGCCCCAATTTTTTTTTGTTTTAAATCTTACAAGTATTTTTATAGCTATTAAAAATTCACGATCACAAATTTACAGGAGAATCTGTATTGGGGTTAGGAATCTGTATGAAGTTACAAATATATACAGGGCTAGGATGAATTATTTTATACTTTTTAATCCATTTTATATATGTTGTTCACATTAAAAATTAGGTATGTTATAAGATATGAAAATGTAATGTCTTATTAAAAAAAAATTATATAATGAAAAGTTAAATGTGAATAGGGGAAAAATTATTTTTAACCAAGACATGTTAAGACAACTTTCTTTTAGAGCATAAATTTATTTACAATTTCCTTCTTATTTTGCATTTCAGTACAATGAAAACTGATAGAGATATTGGCTTTTAAGATGGAATGTTTTCTTTTTCATTAATATCTGTCCAAGATATGAACATTTTCCTCATTAAGAGGCAAAATTTCTTTATCATACATTTATACTATAAAATTAATCTTCAATATTATATGTTTCCAATTTTTACAGTATTTTTCTGTAAGAATTCCCCTCTCTCGTTCACTCTGTAGGCCTATAAATATACAAGATATTTCTCAGGATGTGCAAGAACAAAATTCACAAATGTATGAGTTTTGTTGTTGATCCAATTGGCTGGATACCCTGCAACTATTCAAAAGAGATTTTTTATATTAATTATATTTAAATTTAAAAAAAATTAAATACATTGTTTTAAATGTACATTAGTATTCATGTCATACCTCGTTTAATGTTCCATTAATATCCATACAAGAATTGCATGAAGTAAGCAGTTTTTGGGTTCTTGGATGTGACACATTTCTAGTATGCTTAATGTTTAATAATAAACAGTTTAGATAATTTTTTTATACATTTTATATCTGTGATTGTTATATAAATATTAATTGATGTTAAAATAAAAAGCCTTAAAAAAATACTGTAATTTAAGAAAATGTGTTTTAAACTACAGTAGAACCTCTGTTAACCAGCCTCGGATTAACCGGTCCTCGGATTAACCGGCCTATATCGTAGTGTACTGGTTGGATGAGAGTTTCCGAAAATAAATTGTAATTGAAACACCAAAGCGGCGGCGATATCAAAGGAATTTGTGAATAGCGGTATCCCATTGTCGGCGGCGTAAAAACACCGCGGCGGCAATATCAAACGACTTTGTTGATCGCGGTATCCCATTGTCGGCGACGTAAAAACACCAAAGCGGCGGCGATATCAAACGACTTTGTCGATAGCGGTATCCCATTGTCGGCGCCGTAAAAACACCGCGGCATTGGCACCCGTCGGTATAGCAGACATACACCCACAAAAAGTTTGATGGGCCGCTTTTTTTCCACGAATCATTTTAGTATACATTATGAAAAATATAACATTTCTTTTCAGTTTTCTTCTTGTCTTTGACGGGTATATTACAGTAAATAAAAATGAGTGAGTTACGAAAACAACGGAAGCGTGTTGGTTTCGTTTGAGACGCGGTTAAATGTGTCAAAAGACTTGACAGAGGGGAATCTGTAAACCAGCTTTGTAGTGTTTAATTTTTTCATGTTTGATGTATAATATACATAACATAATATATAAGATACATTTATGTACAATAAAATGAGTTGCAATAACATCTTAATTGCATAATTCTTAGCGCTACCTGATTAAATAAGCTTTCTTTTAATGAAAACCGATTTTTCAGTGGAACCTCTGATTAACCGGCCAAACGGGCAACCGGCCCGGTGGTCAGTCCCGACTAGACCGGTTAAGAGGGGTTCTACTGTAATATGAAAAGGAATGTGTAAAACCCCATTTAAGTCCCATTTTGAATTAAGTGTTTTGTAAACACAAAGTGTAATTGGACAACAGAGGGCTTAGCGTTCACTCTTTTGTTATAATATTTCCATTGAAGAAACAACTTCCTAGATTGATCTATTTGAAGGTATAGTGTCAGGAGAAATATTATGAATCAACTTTTATTAAAAATCTAAATTAGAATATTATAATAAATTCATACCTAATACTCGCAACAGCAATTTTGTTGGTTATCATATTGTTGTATTGGTCAAAGTTGTAACATCAGACTTAAATTTTGAATACCAGGTGATACAATACTTATGGATGGCAAATGACTATTACATACATACATGACCTATTTCTAGCCTATAATAGGTTACTGTTGATCTATTTTCAACTTGGTTGCTAACAATAACCATTAAAATAATTGTTCATACTACAGGAGTCAATCTTTGTAAACAATAAATAATAATTATAACGTGGCTTCAAGAAACTCATCGACAGTGTAAAATGCTTTAGACTTCAACAATTAAATTTAATTTGTTTTTGAAAGTTTTGGCTTCCACCATTTCCTTAAACTTCTTAATAGGTTAGTACAGAAAAATTGAACTTAAAACAAAAAATAATCTGAGGCCGAAACTTGGTAGAGAATGTTTTAAGTACATCTACTTTAAGAATCAAAATAAACTATTCTTCTCACAGGGGTGGGGGATGAAAGAAGCATATTTTATATAATTTAATGTTACAACAGTCGGTACATGATGGAATTCCATGATAATGGATATAATGAGATGATTATTTAATTCCACAAAACAGCTTTAATTGCGACATATATTTCGCCGTTAGGCATTTTCAAGCAACATTTTTATAACTCGAAATCAGTGAAATTAATTGAAAAATACCAGTACTTTTTTGTAGTTTATAAAAACTCTTAATATAGTTTTTACAAATCTCAATACGATAGCCTAAAAATTAACAGTTTTAAGACCATTTGGAGAAATATTATTTTTACTCTCTTTAAAATAAGCTGATACTCGTCCTGGAAACTTGTGTGTGTAAAATTTCAAAAATCAAGAATTGTAACGAGAAAAAACTCAATATCGTCTATCTCGATGTGGCGACGAATTTCCATACATAATTTTTTTTTTCCATTATTCTGTTGTAATTATGTATGTCTTAGCTATTTTTCAATGTATTCTACCATTGGTATTGATTACAATGTCTAAAATTAATTTTATAGTAAGCATAGTGTAACCACAGTCTTCTATAGGAAGAGATGTCTTTTGTGTAATAGAATGAAGTGAGGGAAACAAGCAGGTTGTAAATGAAAGAGCTCGAAGTTTTCCGCATGACTCGACAAAAAAGCGTGCTAGATCTCGAAAATTGGTGAATGATTTGCGGAGAAAAAAAATTCCCGTGCTGAAATTGTCCTTTGACATTTGCAGTAGGTTTGATAGTTAACTCCGGGATAAACTTAATACATCCTGATTTTTTTCCCCTGAATTTTCGGGAATTTTTCAAATTTAATACTTTTCATTTCATGAATACCAAAATTATTTTCCAAATATTAAAATTATTTTGCAATATCAACATTGTTTATACAAAACTGATAATTTAATCTATGTATTTATAACCTTAAACTTGATATGACCATGACCAATTGTTACTAAAATCTCTCTATATAAAAATCAATTGCCGTGCGTTAGTCTCGCAAAATCTCGAAAACGGCTTGACCGATTTGAATGATTTATTTTTTGTTTTGTTCGTCTTAATTGGGGGGGGGGGGGGTGGTTTTGGTAAAAGGTTTTTGCAAAATTCCTTAAGGGCTTCACCCTACATGACTTTAATGTTTTAATGTTAATCTTGTGCAGGTTGATTTGTTTTGTTTTTATCAGATGGCTATTGCTCTTTAGTTATCAGCTGGTATAGCAGAACACATTTGTAAACATATGTTATAAAAACAATAACAAATAGATGTGTATGTGTGTAGTTTAGCAAGACTATTCGACAGATTTAAGTGACCGTGACAACAATTCAGTGTAGTTTTACAGTGTTCATTACAATGCCAAGGAGAGCTGACTTAGGTCTGTAGTTTAGCGAGACTATTCGACAGATTTAAGTGACCGTGACAACAATTCAGTGTAGTTTTACAGTGTTCATTACAATGCCAAGGAGAGCTGACTTAGGTCTGTAGTTTAGCGAGACTATTCGACAGATTTAAGTGACCGTGACAACAATTCTGTGTCGTTTTACAGTGTTCCTTACAATGCCAAGGAGAGCTGACATAGGTCGTCAAAGTCAATTAAATGCTCGGCGAGCTTCTTCACATAAAACCGTACTGATGACCAGCGAGTGACGGATAATGGAAATAGTCGTATTGGCATGTCCGAAGTATGTTCTAGAGCGACTGAAAATGAACGACAAGCAAATAGATTAAGAATGCAACAAGTTCGTGCAAATCAAAGACAACACCAGCGACACGACAAAATATAATAACCAAACAAAACTCAAAATTTACCCGAAAAGGCAAATATATATATCTCAATGTATTGGAGTTGATTAGGATTAATAATCATTTATCAAGATTTACAATCAAATCAATTTTAGGTGGTACGAAGTTCACTGGGTCATCTAGTGATTAATAAAAAAAGTAAAAATTATTTATGTAAATAGTAAAAGTAAATTGTATAAACTGTATGTGTAGGTGGCTGTCAAGCTTAGTCAGCAGGGTGGTTGGCGGCCAGGAATACCTGGAAAAGCGAAATTGTACAGGAATTTATACAGGAAAAAAGCAAGAATTGTACTGGGATTTGGAAGCTGTCCTTGAACAAAACAATTTTATTTTATCTATTTTTTCGCTTTTTCTTTTGTCAAATTATATGAAACAATACTAATTTGCAAGTCAATCTAGGTAATTTTTGTAATTTTATACTATAAAATTCTTATAATAAACTTTGTTACAATATCTAATTGTAAGGTATCAGTGTAAGAAGAAAAGAGTCTTGTTATCAACTGTCTCAGTTAATATTGTTCTCATACAATATATTCGCAGGCACAGCACCGATAACTTCCAATGTGTCCCCCCCTCCCGCCTAGTGAACTGTAGTCCTCCTACATTTATCTTTTGATTGTTTTTTTTGTCTTATTGAATGGTGGAAGGATGACACTTTTGTGATTGTGGATTATGAATTTTGTCATAGCCTACAGATATCATTAACATGAGATGTATCACTACACTGAATACCTGTATTTGAACAGTTTTAGTGTTCTGATCATGTCATTGTTAATATTTGTATGTATCAACAACTACCGATGTGGTTTTCCGGTGTTATAACACCGATTGGTACGGTCCTGTGATTTTTCTTTGTTTTTTGTCTGATTAAAAGAGGGAAATGTAACAGTCTTGGATTCCATCATAGTCATCAGATAACAACAAGAGGTTTATCGCCACACTGAATTGTATTTAGTAAGTCAATTCTTATTTAATGAACATATTTAATTAATTATGTATATTTTTCGACTGATAGACTAGCATATTCGACCTAAAAACATAGAAAACAACTATTCGAATATATGTGGTGTTGTAGCATACAGATAAATTAGTGTAAAAAAAAAGAAGAAAAAAAGCGATACACATAAATAATAATTTTACTTCACCAAGATTTTTCCTGCATAAAAAAATAACACCAATTTAAGAGAAAAGTTAAGTATCTACGATTAAAATAGCCGAGATCTTCCCCTCGTCATTTTTTGCTATTTTTTTCTTGTTTAAAGGCATAAACCTTCTTGATCATCGTTTCCATATAAAGAATATTAAGAAAAGAACATGAAATAGTGTTTATTTTATGTTCCTTTCTTCCTATTTTGTTCTTCATGTTAAAAAAAATCCATTGTATATTCTAACGACATCCATCAGGGTCAGGAATATCTTAAAATAAAAAATATATCTGTAAGAGAAGAAGAGTTTGTCAAGAGAGACCTGATAGGAAAGATGAAAGAAAGTAAAAATCAACAACTTATAACTTTAAACTTTTCTCTTTGTAAATGTTATTTATTGTTACAAACACCATACAAATATTAAAAAAAAAAATCCCATCTTCATTTCTATTGGTTGACAACTTATTTCTTTTTACATTCTATATCTTTTCAAGACGCATGCGACTTTATCAAAAATATTTTTAAAACTTGCAAATTATATAATATAATTAAAATATTTTATTACCATTAAGACATTCTACGTTGCATAAATAATTAAAAAAGATTCCTTTAACATTGTTTTCGATTTTAAGGGTCAGTAGGAAACTACAAAAAACAACAACAATAAAAATCAGCAATAATTCCAACTTAATATTTAAAAAAAACTACTGTTTATTCAAAATTTTACTTAGTTTTAAATTCAGGGGAGAGGGCAAGAATAAGTAAAATAATGACTGTGTTATGTAAACTTGAACATTATGATTAGTTCTTGAATTACTCTCCTATATTGCTTGTTTTGAAGCAAAATGTAAAGGATAAAAACATGTTCCATCATTTCCTTTTGGAAAGAAATTTGAAAAAATACCCAAAAAGTGACCTTATCTTTCTCAGATGTATGACATGTTGTAGGAGAGAGGGGAGGTAGCAAATTGACAGATGACAGCACTGTAACAGCAATTACAAATTATCTCATTCATTTAATGTTTTTACACTTCTCTTTTGAGATGGGAAAGAATATTTAATTACTACGCACAAGAGCAAAATGACCATGAGTTACTTGTTACATTGCAAAGTAAAATAGCACATTGTTATGAAAGTACTTACCGGTACAAAATAAGGGAGAAATTATGGAACATTTTTGTTAAACATATATAACTTTAAAACGTATAACATTCTACTTAAAATTTTTACAATAAATAAGAAAGTTACAACCATTACAAAAATAACCAGTTTTTAAAAAACACTGTGATTTTCCGATTTATCAACGAAAACCAAGATTTTAGACTTATTTTTCCAACCTCTGTAAACGAGGCTAATTTTTAATGAAAAAAATATATAGTCGTAGCTTTTTCCTATCTTGTTTTCAAAAATATTGAATAATATCAAAAATATCAATAAGCAAAATAATATTGTAAATATTCCTATAGATCCTGTAAATATTCTTGTAATTAATCCTAGAAATACATATTTTAACTTACAAGCCAATCCTTAACCTATAAATGATTCGTTGATTTTGCCATACTTGTAACTGGGTGCATAATGATGATATCAAACTTGCAAATGACACATTTGAGTCATCGAATTCAGATTTGATGAATACAATCCTGGTTGTAAAGAGATTGATGTATTTCATGAACACATTTTGATTTTGTTACCCACATAGTGCAAGAGATAACAATAAAGAATGTGCTAAAGGAGAAATATCTGAATTTTCAAGATTGAATCAATGGGTGGAACACAAATGAATAGCTACTTCACTACTAATTCTTAAAAAAAAAAACATGATAAAGCAATATTGATTCACTGATCTCCTAATAGAGACATCTATGTTCTCAAAGATATTTTTGCAGGATTAATATCTCGTTTTAAAACGGATGCTACATTTTGATGACAGTAGAAATGTTACTAGTGGTGAGAAGCTGTATAAAATTTGTAGTTATTGAAATGGTGACGCATAAATTTATTCTAAATTCAAAATCTGGTAATTGATGAATGTCTTAAGCTCTTAAAGGAAAGAGTGTCTTTCAAACAATATATTCCTTCTAAAATGAATTCTTTAGGCATTTAAATGTTTGTCTTATGGGATTGCAAAACTGGAATCATTTTGGACGATATTATGTATACAGGTTACGGTAAAATTGACAATTGTGATGCTGGAGTTACCGCTAAAGTCATATGTACTCTAATGAAACCATATATTGGAAAACATCACAATATATGTATAGATATCTGGTTTACTAGTTCCAATTTGTTTAACTGGCACAATTATTTAAAAAAACAGGAGTTTTTGGCACAGTATGGAGAAATAGAAAAGACCTACCTTGTCTTCCAAAAAATGAAAAAGGACAATGTAGTTGTGGTCAATATCAAACGACTTACTTTAGTAAGATGGTGTGACAAGCATTCCGTAATCATGCTCTTGTTAGGAATAAGTTAATATTAGGTTATATTAGGAAGAACTCATATTCACAAAGCTCAGAATGATCCAACTATTGTGAAACAGTTAAAAAAATGTTGAAATCCTTGTCTTGCAACTGAACTAGGACAACAGAGAGAACTAAAGGTATATAAGCGGTCAGCATGATTTGGAGGGGGTCTTTTATCTTTTTGAGCTTGGAAGATACACGGCTGTGTTGCTAGCCGTGGTGGAAGATGGCCCAGGAAATCTACTCAACAAACAGTAAGCAAGCATTTCTATATATAAAGTCACCAGTTAAAACATTTGTAATGCCATTCATATAAAGAATAACAATAGTTGGAATACTTCTGGGCTTTGAGTAAATAATATTGTTTTGTTTTGTTGTTTAATTGAATTCTTATTTTTGTTGTTGTATTAAAGTTTTGTGTTAAAGTGTTGTATTAAAGTATCAGGGAACTAGACATAAGTTTCATGTCAATGATAAAAGTTAATAAAATACTGAACCACTGATTTGATTATTAATTGAAACTGAGAACCCAGGCATATTTTGAGGGCCGTTCATAACACTCTCTACTTTTCAAAAATAGGTTAATGTAAAAACGAAGACAAACGGATGTGTGTTAAATCCAACATCTGTCATTGATTATAATGCAAATATAGGGGGAGTTGACAGGTCAGATATGATGACTTCTTTCAATGACTCTACCAGAAAAATAGTAATTGGTATACCATGTTATTTTTTCACTTAATAGATGTCAGTATTTTGAATGTGTACTATGCATACAAAATTAAAACAAACAACACGAAGTTTACACATAATGAACTTTTGACTAAACCTATTAAGACAACATCTGGAGATCAACTTCATCCTTAAAAAAAAAAAGTTATGACGGCTGCATTATGTCTTGTTAGTGATGACCTTAATCCACTCGCCTATCGTGGCACCATTTTATGAGGCCCCACCCCACAAGTGACTCACGCAAGAAGAAGCTTCAGTGACTCTGCGTTGTCTGTAAACATACAAAAAGGTTGAAGCCCAGGAGAAGGACACATCTTACGAATTCCCTACTTTCACGGTGTGACTGTGTCGTGAACTTACAAACTTTTGAAAAGTTTTAAATTCAAAGATAAGGACTTGATTTTCAAATGTATATTGTATTTTTATCTGTTTTCGTAAAATATTGTATATCCTTGTTCATTTTGGAAGAATATTAATTTTCTTACTCCTCCAGGGTAATTTTATGAAAAATCTGTCACTTCTCTATCCAGAGTTGTTACAGAGAACGTCATATGACATATACACTCGTCAAGGATTAACCAGTATTACAGGTATTCACAATCCATTTATTAGAATTGTGTAGGCCAATTAGTAAATCCAAGATAGTTTAGCTTAATAGTAATGATCCATTTTATTTTATTTTTGGATTTTAGGGTGAAAAACCATTTTGGTCATTATCGGCTTTGTAATGATCCAGGCACTATTATTTTCTTAACTATATTAAAATTCTCACTCTCTTTCTCATCTAGAGAATACAACTTTTATTCTTGCACTTATCCCTAAACCTGTACTCTCGGTTTTTCGTGGTCTCGAAAATTTGTGTTAACAAAATTCTCGAAATCGTAAAATCATTTTCGCCCACTCCAAACAATGTTAATAGACAAAATTATTTACATAGATGGTTTGAACCATTAATTGTGTTGTGTAGTATTCCTCAAATTAAAGTGTCCGTACTGCAAAACTATTTGTCATATTTTCTTGAAATAACTATTTTATAGTAATTTCATAAATGTAAACATACAGCACCTTACATTTTTTGTTTCAGATATCATTCTGTAGTGCACCTTTACGGGAGTTATCAAACCCTGGTGCAAGTGGTTCTATTTTTTACCTCACAGAAGATGATGAATTTATAATAAAGACTGTCCAACATAAGGAAGGTGAATTTTTACAGAAACTTCTGCCTGGCTATTATATGGTAAGTTACATAAAATGTCATTAATGATAATAACAATGATTTATTAAAACAAAGAAATAATAAAACACAAGATGTTTCTATTAAATAATGAAACTGATTACAATAACTCACCTTTATTTATTTATATCAAAATTCCAATGCTTGTTCCCTTCAATATAGTCCCCATTTGCATTTACAAAAATTTGAACACAACTAATTTTAACATTTCCCCGATGTTTAACTTTGATAAAATAGATTGTTTCCATACTTTATCTGCTGACAATTCAGAGTGAAGTTAGCAGTTATACTGTATATTTTATCCCTGTTTTTATTTTTCTATAGATTAATATTTTATTAATGGGATGCAACATAGCTCAATTAGTTTTGACACATGTTAAGGCTCTTTGAAGTTCAGATTTGGGAATTGTCATATGCTGCACAGATTTGAGCCCAGTTCCTGTTTTGGGTTTTTCCATCATAAAGACACTAAAACAAAAATACAATATTTAATATGATTGAATAAAACTAAAATGTAAAATAATTGCCAATATGTTTATACTAATTTATAGTATAAGCATATATTTATGTAATAAGGAAGTTGTATACATTTAGATTAACAAAGTATATATTTTTAAAGTTTCTGTTTGAATTATTTATATTTTGTACTGTAGACTGCAGGTAAATACTAGTTTTACTTTTTTAAAGTAAATAATAATTTTATTTATTTATTTCCAGAATTTGAATCAGAATCCTCGTACATTATTACCTAAATTTTTTGGACTTTACTGCTATCAGGTGAGAATGAATTGTCAAATGCTATAATATTGAAATATAAATAGCTTATAGTTCTTGCTTTCATACCTCATTATTTTGAACTCTTTGAAATCCATGTTCATAAAATTACGAGCATGTTGTCATTGTGAGAAATGATGATTTTAATATAACGAGTAAGTAAAATTTATGAGGATAGCCTTGTCTATAACTGTATGCGAAGTACACAATTAGTTTCGGCTGTTTTGAAGCTTTTGAAACATGGATTCCGATACTATTGGGGCAAAAAATACCGATACTTGAGTTTAATTTTTCTAACTACTATTGGCTATTCACATAACAAGTAAAACTAATAAAACTACTGAAATGTAATATAAACATAAACATAAAGAAACAGACATCCAAGTAGTTGGATTCCGATAGCATTATTACAACAAAATTTTGGTCTTCAAAACTAATGCTCAAAAGAAACTCCCCCTTTCTATCTATCTGCTTCCACTGCACATACTGATAATTTGTATGATTGGTTAATTTCCTAAACTGCCATTGGATAACAAAAATTGATACTTGAGTTTGCCCCACTCCATTCATTCCCTCCGTCTCCTCACTCATATTGAGATTGTGAGTTTGAGAGAATCTAATTCTCATAATAATTGTGTTTAACGCGTAAATATCAAATCTGTAAGCACCAGTACGCATGACCTATGTTCCATATCAAATATGGAACATAGTGACCATGCATATGAACCATATCAGATTTTAACTCAAATAATTTAACAATAATTATTTTTTTATAGATTATTAAATAATGAACTATTTTTGGAAGTGTCTAAATAATACTAAAGATTGTATATTGCAGGAGAAAAAATAATGTGGGAAATGTTAGGAATAAAAATTACAGTAGTTGGGTTCAAAGCTAAAGTTACAACCATGCCTTCACCACTAAAAACCTTTCTTTTTTTTGGAGATTCCAAAAAAAGGCTCTAGTCCTATAAACTTTGCTGTCAATGCTTTATTTGCTAGCATGTCAGCGTTTCTCATTTCCAGTAATTCTAGCATGTTCTGGCACCCAACAAAGAGTAACAATTTTACGACCACCTAGCTGTGATGGGGTCTTGAACCAATCCCAGACTAGCTTTGACCTGTATTCTTTTGAATCTGTTCTTTTCATGGCCACCTGACTGTTATAGATGCAAATTTCTTTATCCCTATACTCAAGTCTTAAATTTTCTTAGGCACATTCCATTAGAGTTGTTATTTCTGACTGGAACACTGGTGGGATAAACTCCCATTCATAGTGAAATTGTCTTACCAAATTTGCCTCCATAAATACCTGCGCCTGTTCCACCTTTAGTTTTTAAACTGTCTGTAAACCATTCCAATTCTCCTAAAGGGAATATTCTTCTTCCTTTAGACCATTTCTTGCGTTTGCGTTCTGGTATTATTACTACAAATGACTTTGAGAAGGAGTAACATGTTTTCATGTGGTCTGAGATTGTATCTAATACATAATCCCCTGTGACCATAATTGTGATTTTAGTGTCCTAACTTACCATGGGACTGCTTCCATAAACCCTCGTATTGCAGACAATAAGCATTCTTCCTAGCCTCTGTCCTAATGAACAGGTCTATAGGAAGACTGTTAAGGCAACAGTCCAAAGATGGTTCAGGGGTACTACAAACGGCTCCTGTTACTGAAAGACAAGCAAGTCTCTCAATTCCCATCAGTATTACAGTTGATTTTTGGATTTTTACTTTAGGCCACCACACAACTGGCACCATATGTCATGGCATGTCTTACCACAGAGGTGTAAAGCAAAAAAATCAACTTTGGCTTTTAACCCTATGCTCCACTAATCACGCACCTGCATGCCATAAGTGACCATTTAACCCTATCGATAACACGGTTAATATGTGAATCCCAGTTAAGTCTATTATCCAGGACTACCCTTAAATACTTAACCTCGTTTCCATTTTAATTTCAATACCGAAGATAGTTAAGAGGTCCAAGACCCTCCAACTTCCTTTGTCTAGTAAATGAAATGATATCAGTCTTGGCTGGATTCATTTACAATCCAACCTTCTTAAATTTAATTAATTAATTTTTCCGCTTATACGATTTTTTACTTAGCAGGTATTGAAAATACAATAATATTTCAAGTGAAAAATATTATTGTATTTCCAACCTTCTTGCACCATTTTTCAATTGTCCTTAGTACTAATCCCAGCAGTTCTGTGATAGTTGATGTAAACTTGCCAACAACAAGTATCACAACATCATCGGCATAGCCCTGAACATACACACCACTGTTGTTGAGATTACTGATGAGGTCATCAACCACTAAGTTCCACAATAAGTTGGAACAATACTGTATTCTGCTCACCAACTAATGCAGAGCAGAGTCACAGGATTTCTCTGGGGTGTAAGCATGTTGATTAATATGGAAAGGGTTCTCCATTAATACGCCTTCCCACAAAAACCTATTAGTTACCTTCTCCAGTACCTTTAGGAGAAATGAGGACAAGCTTATAGGGCAAAAGGACTTGGGTTCATTGCAACTCGCCTTTCCTGGCTTGGATATAAACACGACCTTGGATACCCTCCATGCTTGTGGAATGTATCCGAGAGTGAGGCTGGCTCTTAATAGCCCACTGAGCACAGGCAATATGCTTTCAATGTAAGCAAACAGGTCTAACACCATCCCCGCCTGGAGATTTGTATGGGTCAAATGTACCAACTGCCCATTTGATTTTACTAAATGTAATTATACAGTTGACCAGTTTTCAACCATTAGTACTTACGTTCGGACAAGTTGATCATCTTTAGGGATTCCGCTCCAGGCCCTGACAAATAATTTATTCTATAATTAAACACCTCCCGAATTCAGGGAAGCTGAGACTCCTTAAAATATAAATCATATATTCGAGGATCAATTCTTTCCTGAATCTTGGTTAGAGGGTACAATAATTCCTCTTCTAAAACCATGTAAAGGTAAAACCAAACCCAGTAGTTACCAACCCATTTCTGTTACTAGTGTGCTTTGCAAGCTGGTAGAGAAAATTTTCAATCGGAGTCTTGTTGGTATCTCAAGAGTAACTATGAGGTTTTTAATAACTATGAGTAACTCTAACTATGATTTTGTTATTTTATATGAACCCGTAATTGCTTTGTAATGAACAATGTAGTTTTCAACGGGGTCGTTCATGTATGGATCAGCTGGTTTCATTAGAGACTGTCATATAAAATATTTTTTCCTTGCATCAGACATTTTTTACATTGTACTATTTTTTTGACCTGGTAAAGGCATATGATATGGCTTGGCGAAGAGGAATTCTGAATACTTTAAAATCATGGGGTATAAATGGCAATATTCTTGCTTTTATAAAAAACTTCCTTAGAAACAGATATTTCAGAGTGGGTTTTGGAGCTGTTGTCAATAGTTTTCATTTAGAGAATTGTGTCCCTCAGGGTAGTGTGCTGAGTGTGACCCTGTTTGTTGTGGTAATGAACAGCATTACCGCTAATAATATTACTATTTTATAATTTGATTTTTGTTTTTATCAACATTTATTCACAATTACATTACAAAACTTTTGTTTATCTTGAATTTTTTTTTTTTTTTAATTGTTTGGTTTTATAGGCTTTTTTGTGGTATTTTCACTTAATTTTTTGCACATTTTTTTTTATTCCTACCATACTTCCTCCAAAACCTTAACATCTAACATTTATTTCATTACACAGATAAATTCTATGCACATTTCTGAGAAAATTATATTTAACAAGTTGTGTTTTCCATATTACTATTTTTTATGAATAAAAAAAAAAAAAACTATAAAAAAAGAGCAAAATAGCCAGACTTTATAGTAGGCAGTTAAAGGATTAGTGAATATATTTTCACAGATAATTCTAAACTGGACAATAAAGTGTTGTGGATATTACTAATCTGGTCG
Organism: Aphrophora alni; assembly: GCA_963513935.1. NCBI lineage: Eukaryota > Metazoa > Arthropoda > Insecta > Hemiptera > Aphrophoridae > Aphrophora > Aphrophora alni. The sequence goes on along the minus strand of OY740765.1, from coordinate 16,041,982 downwards.
GACATATGTCTATTAGTGATGGGCATTAACGCTAACAACGGTCAACGTCAACGCCAGTTAACGTTGAGCGTGATTAACTGTTGGAAAAAACTGCTAACGTTAACCTGCCAGACAGAACAGAAGACCAAGCGTCTTTGTTCAGTGTGCAAATAATAGTGTGAAAATATTTACACTATTACAGTTACTAACTAACACAAGTTATTTATACAGTTACATTCCTTTTGCACAAGCACAAACCTAACCTAAATATTTACACAGTTAGTTGTCAGCTTTTATCAGCTAAAACTAAAGTTATTTACACCACACTATTTTCGTATTATCCAGTCGTCGTTTTATACAGTTTTAGATTTAGTAAAAAACAAACAGTAAAATAGTAGGCTACAGCAGAAACATACATTGATTCGTTGATGAATAAATGTTGACGTTAATTGATTCGCTTTAGTTGCTCAACTAAACTAACAGACGACAGAGAGGCTTACGTGTAGCTGGGTGCGTGCGCATCGTGTGGGCCGCTGGCACTAACAAACAACCACTGATGCGTCACCTGCAAGCACTAAGCAGTTGATCAACGTTAGCAGTTAATGCACTTCTTTGTCAACTGTGTTGAGCATTGGCGGTTAGCTGTTACCTGTTAACGGACACAGCACTAATGTCTATGGATTACTCTCAGTTAATAGTGTGTTTTCTTCCAAATTGTGCTATTTTGAAAGGCCTTGATACCGTTACTGGTTTCCGTTACTATTTTTTCTGTTCCGATTCCAAAAGTGTTTATCCAAGATATGTATTCCTGTAGGCTATCCAAGATATGTATTTTAAGAATCCCTTGGTTGAATATATTCTGTGTTCAATACATAGACTTCAGCTATGGGACGTCAGAGTATCATTTTGCTGCAACCTGGGCATTGTGGAATTACGGGAAATACAAGAGCTGACGAAACACCAATGGAAGCTATAAGTCAGATGCCAGTCACATAGCGTGTTATGGCATCTGACTTTGTATCTACTGTTAAAAACATTTTTCATAGGTAATGGGAAGAAGATTGAAAAAATATAGAATCCATAGGAATAACTTATCTATTCCCTTTCATCATTAAAAACATACAAGTAAATCATTGAAATTGGCTTAAATTAAAACAACTAACTAATAATAATAATAAAACATTGCAAAATAATCTAATAAACAAATTATCTAATAAACACAATCTGTAACTGGGATTTAGTAATTAAATTCCCCAATTCAATCCCACTCGTAATGTCAAGCCTTACAGAGATAACCTGTGGGACTGCACCTAATCCTCACCGTTCAACAATTGATATTTCTCTCCTCAATTCCGACAAGTTAAATCATGTCAGTCTTAATTCTCTCATAATAAAATAACTACATCTTAAACTTGATTTGGATTGCAAAGTAAACAATTGTTATTTTGATTTTTTAGCCACGGTTTATAATTTAGATAAGCAATTCCTCCCAACATTTAAATATCCTTCTAATTACATTTATTTTATTTAATATTATCTTTATCACTTAATTCCAAACGAAGAATTCTATACATCATGTAATGAGTACCTGACATAGCTGATTGTATAGAGCCTCGCTTTAAATTATATCTTATTTCATTGAATAATTTCTGAACAGCTGATTTTTCCACTCCCCCACTAAGCTAGGACCCACAGATAATGATGCAGAGTGGTTTTCTACTAACCAATTTAATTTCCTTTTCCAAATCAAGTTTCTTTTTAATTTCCCATGGTAAGATGCTAAGATGATTTGGAGACTTTTTAAACACTCCTAATATACGTAAATACAATTTTCCTACACAATGTGATTTTTTTCTGTTTTTCTGACACAATATAGACAGGAGTATTTTATGGTAAACTTAGAATTCGTTTTAATAACATTTTGGATGTGGAGAATTTTTGACTATGGGAATGTTGGTCTAAGACCCATTCCTAAATACTTGTAATTATCAACACACTATATTTCCTCATCCTTATACTGCTATTTTTCTTCCCTTCTCCGACCCCCATTTATAAAAACAATTATTTTTTATTTTTCTAGATTGATTTTTAAGTTCCAAATAGCATGTTAATTTTTTCAAGTTAATTATCATATACTGCAATACCTACACTATTACTTAGATATCTGTGTATAACTACAACTTTCTGACTGGTGTCTCCAAACAAACAGTCAGCACCAAAAGTCTTATAAAATAAAAGTCATTCATAAATAATGAACAAAATAATGTGCTCTGCAATCTTATTAATGGAGCAAATAAGTATTTTGTAAGTTTAAGATAACAGTGTTCAAATTAAGATGATGATGATCGAGTGGTTTTTTTACCTTTAAACAACAAGGGGGAAAAATCATGTAAATGTTAAAACCCCCCCTTTTTTAACTTTTCTTGTAAATTCATAAAACGTCGTTCAACTTCTTGTAAATATTGAAACAGGTAAGTGTTATCTTATAAATTAAAGACAACCCATGTTTAAATACTTGTAATTTTGATGAACTCGGTAAGTTTTTTCTCAAAAGTTTAAGGCAAGTTTTGTTGTTAGTGTAAGTCAATTTCTTTCATTTCTCTGTTTTAAAGTTTTGATTAATGATGGATCATGTATATTATTGATATTGTTTATTCACAATAATGTTATAAAATTGTTTTATACATGAGTAATATTAAATGCCAGAAAAAACAATATTAATAACTTGTTTTAACTTCCTGTAGATATCGAAGCAGTTAAGTCTTTCCTTGTAACTTTAAGATGTTGTTGATCAACTTCTTGTATATATTATAGCAGGTTTAAGACAATGTTCACCTTCCTATAATTATTGATACAGGTAAGTTTTTTTTCTGTTAGTTTTAAAACAACTTCTTTTAATTTTTTGTAAATATAGAAGGATACAAGTGTTTACTTATAAGTGTAAACTGGTGAATTTTAACTTCCTCTAAGCATTGAAGCAGTTAATGTAAGTTTATAACAATATTATTTTGTTTTCTATAAATAGTAATTCTTTTGATATAACTGTCGGAACCACATTTGATAATATATCATATTGACTGCAAGTATATTGTTCTAGTGCAATTCCAAAAACATTCGTATGGTTGCAATGAATAACCTTCTTCCATCTTCAATTGTTATCCACCAGAAATATGATTTGAAAGGCTCAACCTATAAAAGAAAGGTAAAAAATTTGTCTTTTCTTTTATATAACATATTTTGTATTTTATGGTTTAAAATTGTTGTATTTATAACCTACAAATATAAATTGTGACATATATATATAGGTGTGATAACTAAGAATGGAAACTCGTCAAAGTAATTTGATCATTTTGATTTTATTTAACAGAATAAGGATTTAGAGATGAAATATATTTTTAAAAAATATTTTGAAAATTAATTTTTTATTTTACTCAAAACTGATATGTGGATGACAATGCTACAAATGTCAATGATAAATATTTGGGTGTTCATAGTACTGTATATGTGTTGGTTATCGGGGTTTTTAAATTTGTTAAAATAATGCTTAATCATAATTATATAAGCTGTAATTCTCCCAAAGTAGAGCATTTATATCTTAAACTATCAAAAATAAAATCATTTCAAAATTAATTTTATATTGAATCCAGTAATAAATAATATAGGCTTTTATTAGTATTAAAACAATATATTTAATTTATAAAATATTTAACACAATTTTATAAAATTCTAAAAAAAAATAAATATAAATAAAAAGGATACCCTATTTGAGAAAACATTCATTCTTGTTCACCTTGAAAATAAAATGTATATTTTTGATAAAATGAAATTTTAAATATGAGAAAGCATGAGTATTTACACACACAAACAGATATATATTTAGATATCATTGTTGCTTAAGATAGATCTTGATAGAAAAACTTATGTTTTTGGTTTGTGTGCTGGATGTCTTGACCTGATCTGATCATAATCAAAAGATTGTTAACAGCTTTTTTTGTGTTCTGAAATAGTCACCGTTTGTATGGTGTGTCCCAGGGCTCAGTTCTTGGTCCACTTTTTTCTGGTATTCATTATTGGTCTGCCTTAGTCATTTTATGTTTCAGTCTGGTTTAGAGCAAATGGTTTTCTGCTCACCGAAATTAAAACTCAAATTTAATCTTTAGTCTTAGGAATATAGAACCAGATGATTTGGGCATTGCAACTTGCTTTACTTTGTTTTTTGCGAAATCTTTAATTCTAATTGTTTATTAATTATTTAAATTTGATATTTATTGTTTCTAAACAAGGTTCTGACCCACTTCTGTACTTCGCAAGCCGGCGATTCATGCAACGTGAATGGAAGGGTGCACTCCAATTAAAGTTTACTCAGACATTTTAGGCTTTGAAAATCTTTTTAATAATTATTATCAAACTTGTTAAAAGTTTCATACAGTTATTACTTCCGAGAGTTTCTTCTTAGTCTAAACAGTGACATAAACTTATACTAAATTACAAAAAGTTTCTGTACAACAATTTTGTTATTTTATTGAAATTGATTTAAAAAACGTCTATGACCAAATTTCTCCTCCCTGTCCAAATTCTTTAAAAAAATATAACAACTCTTTACATGATGTACAATACACTACACTCACTTCAACATATTCAATCTTCTTCTTTCTAACACATTTTTATAAAAATACTTCTCACTGTTCTACCCACGCCACATCTTGTGCCGCTGGCATCCTTTCGACTTTTTGCAACGAATCCAAGAAAACTGAATCGTTACCTCGACTCCCACCAGTTTCATCGTATAGACCAATGAGAGTCGGCCTTTTTCATTTATGACGTCACGGCAATTAATATACTTGTACGAATATATTATAATATGACTCATTCATTGTAAACCCAAAATATATCAATTTTGGAATCTTGACAGAAATAAATTTTTCTGTATTAGACTTTCCCCTGTATACAATTTTAAATTTACCTAAATCTAAACTGAGGAACGATACTCTTAGAACACTCATAGTTGTACATATGTCGATCAAGCATTTTATAGTCTCAGCAAAACTCTTTAAACACATGTACAATAGATATGTAGGTACATTATTAAATAAGATTGAACACTTGGTGTACATTTACCCAATTATGATAATTAAAATGTTATATAAATATATACGAGGTATGATAAAAAAATATGGTGAGTGAATTTTTATAGCAGCAAATGTTGATGCTACATCCATTTGAAGTAATAAGTTCGATAATCCATCCTTTGAAATAGTCAGTGTCAAGTTTCAACAAGTTGTAACTTGTCAGTTCGCTTCCAGAGTTTGAAGAGTGAGGTCATCTTTACAGTGTCTATCATTTTGCATTGAATTGAAGGATCGTCTTGAACCAGATCCAGACTTCATGGCCAATATTATAACTGGAAATGAAAGTTGGGTGTATGGATATGATCCTGAGACGATATTTCCGAGTTCCTGGTGGAAAACGTGTGGCTCTCCTTGCCCTAATAAGGCACGTCAGTCAAAGTCTAACGTTAAGGTCATGCTCATTGTGTTTTTTGATGATGAGGGCGATCAGAGTTCGTTCCAAGGGGATTAACTGTAAACTCTGAATATTACTAGGGTGTACTACAACTTTTGCGAAATGATATACAGAGAAAGAGACCTGGAAAATGGGCCAATGGCTTCCTCCTTCATCACGACAATGCGCAGTGCCACCTCGCTTCCGATACGTGAGTTTTTCCAAAAATATTGTTCCTGTCTGTCCATATCCGCCTTACTTTCCGGATTCAGTACCATGCGACTTCTGGCTATTCCAAGAAATAAAAATGTTGATAATAGGGAAACGTTTTGACACCATTCCCGACATTGAGATATTCACGATGGAGCAACTGATGACCCTTCCGAAAGAAGCCATCCAGAAAAGGTACCAGTCATGAAATCAATGTTGGGATAAGTGCATTGCTAGCCAATGAGAATACTTTGAAGGAGATTAATTCAAATTTGATGTAAGCTTATTATTTTGTTCGTAATAAAAAATATATTCAGCATATTTTTTTATCACACCTTGTATATATAAATATGATTGGTTGACAAAGAATCCTTTAATAGTATGATAATTTTTTAATTTTCCATAACAATGATATTGTTTTTTATATTACATATTATAACATAATTTTATATTATGCATTTGTTGTTAATTTTATTGTGGTGTAGTGTTTTTCACTTGTAGTTTTTTATATTTGTTATTGAAATTGTAATTAGCATGTAGCTTCTAGGTGATTCAGAAAGATTTGTGATAAATTGATAGACAAATGTGAGCTCATAGCCAGGCCATCATTTTGAATGAAATATTTGATATTAAAGTAGTACATTCGGACTTAAAACATTTTTGAGAAGTAATCTATGGCTTTTGGAAAACATTTGGAGTTCCGTTTTAGGTTGTGATGTTAAATTTCTATTGTTTGTTTAAATTAAAACATTTATTTATTTCCAAATTGTTTTTAAAATAATAAAATTTAAATTTGTTAAAAATAAAATTTGAAATTTATGTTTTTAAGCGTATTTTGGATCCATTTTAAGAGGCACAATTTTGTGATTTAGTGTTTTAATGTTGATTTTGTTAATGTTTTAGGCATCTAAATCAGAGCGTCAGAAAAAATCACCTACTTATAAAGATTTAGATTTCATGGAACATCACGCCGAAGGTATTTTTCTAGAAGCAGATACATATACAGCTTTGGTTAAAACAATCCAAAGAGATTGTAGGGTAAGGCATTAAAATATTTTATATTATTTTTTAAGTAACCGAATTAAAAAAAAAAAAATCCTTAACAAAGACTTTTTTTGTTTCCAAGTTCAATAAGTATTTAATTAAAATAACAAATATTGTTCAGCTGGTTAAAACCTGTATTTTATTGTCATTACACTGGGAGGTGTGCCTCATGGTTGTTTTCCCGCATGAACCATTGTTCTAATTTCCTTTTTAAGTTTTGAAAAATTATTGAATCATTGAAGTGTAAGTCTTGTTAAAAATCAACGTTCTTTTTTGTGGAAATTTGTGTTTTAATGGATTAATTTTTCATAACTGTTGCCCATTTCAAGTGAATTGTTTTGCTGTTTCTTTTTCTACTGGGTTTAAACAGTTTAAAACTTGTTTTAATCAGCAGATATTGTATTAAGCATTTTTTTTTTTAAACATGTCATCCTGTTTATGTAATACACTCATTGTGTGTGTTTGAAGAAAAGGTTTGTGGGGAGTAATAGATCACAAGTTGAACTTACATTATTCCTTCAAATATACTGAAAGTCCTCTAACTGATAGAAAACTCTTGTACCTTTACTTATATAAAAGGAACATCTCACTCTGTTAGTAAGCTTATAATTCAAGAACCGCTGATCAGATTTTAATGTAGTTTTCTTTCTTAGTAGGTTCAATATCTGGTTAAATTTTAGACTCTGTTTGATTCAAATTTATAACAATATATGTCTGCATGGGTCATAAACAAATCAAGATTGTTGATATATTTTACGCATTTAAAACAAAAATTTCAACAACAACATATATTTAATCAGTGACAAAGATGGTATATGATTTAAAATTTTTAATTGGAATTAAAAACCTTTTTTAAAGCAGTACATTAGTTCTATAGTTTTAACAATTTCTTTGTTAGCTAATTCTTTTAGATTTGTAAATCTATATTCTTGTGTATATTTTTGACTTTTCAACACATTTTATCAATCACAAAATTAAAACGTTATTTACAATTGAAGGAATAGTTAAGATAGTTTTGGAGTTTCAAATTTATAGGTGATTTTAGTTTGAAAGTCACCATATTTTAATTTAAGGGACTTGCATCAATTCTTAAAGGTAGTTGGCATTGATCTGTGGAACCCATGTCACATGGGCATGAGTTCTAGCAGCACTCTACTTGCTAGCGTCTAATGGTAAAACTGAAAATTTTGTTTAAAAAAGTCTATAGACAATAAGACTTTTTTATTTTCTCATCTTGTCTTCCTTGCTATACCTATTGTAATGTGTAAAGTGTAAAAGAATTTTTTTATGTTACTAGATTTAATTTTTTTAATTTTAATGTTATAGCAGATATTTCTTGTTAACTCCATATTCAAGGATAAAATAAAGCAATAAAGCTAAAATTTACTAGATTTAATTCACTGAAATGTTCTGTACTTTATCTATTTTGCCACAAAAATCTTAAAATCCAACATTGATTCTATAACAAGGTATCTTAAGGATTACATGTTACATATTGTGTCCATTTGGGCAGACTAGGAGGTAAATTATGGATATGTACTCAAAGCCTGACTTCCACCTAGGCAGAGCTGCGGGTAAAGTTTGTTTACTAATAAATTGGGTTTGAAATAATCCAGTCCAAGAATAAAAATGTTAATGTATTTTTAATTGTTATTCATTGCTTGTTTATATGTTCAGGTACTTGAGAGCTTCAAAATTATGGATTACAGTTTACTTGTGGGCATTCATAATTTGGATTTGGCTACTAGGGAAAAAGCTGTAAGTGTACTCTAAAATAATTGAGCATGATTAACATATTTTACAGAATTTAATATTTTGTTAAAAACTACTTCAGAGTAAAGACAAAAGCCCTATTTAACTGGGGGTTTTTTTAAATATGTTTGATAAGTATAGTCTTGTAAATGATATTTCTTTTAACATTTTGGTTTCAGTAAAAAAATAAGAAGAAAAATAGCTAAAACCAGAATATTAGTTAACAGTTCTGAAATAATTCTCCAAACTGTAATAGAATAAAATAACATTTTTTGTCTTTGCACTTTTTCTGTAATCCTGCTGGTTTTCAAGTAAGAACTTTAAAGTTAGACAAGACATATTTTTTGTCTTTAGATTATGCTACCTTTAAGAAAGTTTAGGTTCCAATTTAAAAAAAGAAAGTTGACCTTCGAATGATTTTGAAAATATCATCTTAAAGTTAAATTGAATTGCATCATTTTCTTTCCACCTCGACATCATATAACTATTGTTCGAAACATTTTTTCATTAAATATTTTGTTTTTGAGATATTTTTGATAGAAGTTCCCTGTGTCCATCTTCTGGCGACAAGACATTAACTGATTAGCCAGTTAGTTCGTCTCCTGATTAGCGAACTTCTCACTAACAGTGATCAAGTTTTTTTTTTTTTTTTTTTTTTTTTTTTTTTTTTTTTTTTTTTTTTTTTTTTTTTTTTTTTTTTTTTTTTTTTTTTTTTTTTTTTTTTTTTACAAATAAATCTTTACATGCTACTGGAAGTATTAGGCATTCTGTATTGTCTGGCTTAGACTGAAAGACTTCTTCAATGTGTTAAGCAACCCGAACACACTGGAACCTCCCAAAACTTTTGAAACTTCCAGTTTTTGTATTTATGAACCAGGCTCAGCTCAGAAGTTATTCCCTTTTTAATTTATTAATTTAAACTCTGAGTTGTACGATTCTTTAACATAATGCAACAAATACTATTGTCCTATGATTTGGTGACACATTTTAAATCTAAGTCAAAACATTTATTTTAATCCTTTGGATTTTTTTTATAAGTTATAACTCAACATAATTGACTTGTTAAAGGAAATATACATTTATTAAACAACCTATTCTCTTTAATTTAAACCAATTAATGTAAAAAGCACCATGTAAGTTACTTATCTCTATACTTAATCTAAATCAGCAGATGAATTCGTTAATAAATACAAGATTGAATTTTAATAAAAATACCTATTTTTCAATAGTTCACAAATTTTCTTCAGTACTAGTTGCAATATCTTTATTTAAATTCAATTTATTTTTTATCGTGACTAATTTTCAAAAAAATTCTGTTTCTACCTATAATTTTTTTGTTCTTGCTTGATCAACCCGAAAAATTTGTTGTTAGTAATTTATAATTTTGGGAATTTTAACTGTTATGGGTGTGGAAAAAGAAACTGGTTATCTCAAACCTTGAGCGACATCGCAAATTGTCTCTCAAGATGGTGGCAGCATCCAGGGTTCTCTTTTTTGGACGATTCCTTTTCTGTCTTCTTTCAGCACCTACAGTCTGAAATACTGGTCTAATTGATCCAAGTCATTTCTCGTTGTTCCTGCCTTCTGTGTCTAGTATCATCCTCCTTTCATTGTGACAGGTCGAATCTTTCGCTCACCTTGTTGCTCTGAAAGTCGATCCGGATCTTTTGTAGTTTATGACACTAGTTACTTTTTATTTTATATGATTTTTAGTTACTTTCTGATTTTAAAATTCTACTTAGACATAGTTAATATCAAGAATTATCTTTTTTCAAATCTAATCAAAAGTGTTTTTACTTATGCTTCTCTAAAGTCAAGAGTGATCATATTATGCGTGTCCGAAAACCATAGTCCTCAGAAAGTAGCTCCTGGTCATATATATAATAAATTAGTTCCCTCTGTAGTGTACCACACTAGCTTGGGAATTTCACTACCTCAGGGATCCTATTTTCCATTCTTACGAGGTTGTAATTTTCTCTAATCACTTTTATTTGCTTTAATATGTGTGTTGTTTTAATTTATTCATCTCGTTTTATACTTTAAAATTTTCATATTATTATCTAACTGCAGGACTGTTAATTGGGAGCAGATCCATACCTCGTGCGACGTCATGGTTTGGCGGGAGATCAATTTAAATGCTGTCAATCTAAAATTCTTTTTGTTTTCCAGAATTCTCTATAAAAAAAAGTTGAGGTTTTTTTTTAAAAAAATTACATATTATTGTTGCCATCTTCTTGTTTTGGTGTCGAGTTTGTGGGTCACGTAGTATGCGCTCACATCACCACTGAAAATTTGTGAAATCTTGCACTAAAAAGTCCTTTAATTCTTCATTTATTAATTTGAAACTTGCACAGTTTGTAGCCCCATGTCTATATAAGTCCAATGGCTGCACGTGGTGAATGATTTATCGTGTGAGTTTCACGCCTCTGAATTCATGTTTATTCACACTTCCTTTCTGGGGATTATATAACAACAATTTTTGATTAGGCTGTTACATTTTTATTTAGTTATCTTATTTCTATCTGAAATCTAGTTTTGAAATTTTAATTTATTTACTCATGATTATGTGATATTTATCACCTTCACAAATTTAATTAAAATTTATCTTTTATATATGTTTTCTGATCCTACGTTGCATATTTAATAAGTTCTACTTTGACATTACAAATTTCCTTTTATTTCAATGTTTTACTTGACGTTTCATACTTGCTCCTAATTTTTTAAATATTAAGTTTTTTGATTTTCTTTATTTCACCTTAATTATTCATCCTTTAATTTTAACTGATTTGAGTGCAAAAATTTTGAATTTTTATGAATTTTGTGTTGTTTTAGAACTTACATAACTTTTGATGTGGACCTTCGTATTAATCAGTATGGATGGGAAATTCATGCCCACAACTTGTGTAACAACTTGAATATATCATATCATCCAATTTATACTTTTAAAATTCCCAAAATCACTTCACAATTTGTGGAAATGCTAAGTTTCGGGAGCAGCATAATACAAATTCAAGGTCATGTGACGTCACGTGAGCTAATGCCAGTCAGCCCCTAACAGGATTTTTCACGTTTGTATAACGTCCAACTCCGCTGATTCTGAAAATTAATTTTTTTGAAAAATCAAGACCTTGATTTTTACAATGGATTAAATCCATTGTAGAACATTCTTTATATCTGTTGGTTAAATGTTGGATAATCATTATTGAACCAGAAATAATTTCTTCCAATTTTTCAGGAAAAAAGATCAGCAATGCGACAACAGTCTAGTGAACATGTTCTACCTGAGGACAAAAGTAAAAGCAGTCTTAGTGGGCCAACAACAAGTGTTATTGCTTTGAATCGAACACGTTCTATCAACAGACAACGTCTTGTTGCACATTCAACAGCAATGGAGAGTATTCAAGCTGAAAGTGAACCTATCGATGAAGAAGATGATGTTCCGTAAGTATTTTAACTAATTAGTTGTTATATCCTAACAGTCAGTAGTAAAATATGTTTCCAACCAGAAAATGTTCAAACAATATAAAATTTCCATAACAGGATTTTCCAGTATTATAAAAAGGCATCATAACTAATTTTGGTATATTGAAGTAATAATTTTATTTATTATATTCAATTTTAAGTGTGTAGGAACTATCACATTATTTTAATGTAAATAAAATACTACTACCAATAAAATACTACTGTTATTTTAGCTTCCCATCTTCTTTGTTCCCTCTGAAGCAAAGGGCTGCCAAAACACCCCTTCATTGAATACGGTTTCTTGTCTCAACTTTTAGTTCTCTCCGTGTTTACCTAATCTCTTATATTTCTGTGTCCCGGTGTTATTTTTCCAATTCTGATACAGTGCTGATCTTGTGGTGTCCTTTTCTTCCTTCCAAAAAGTATGGTCTTTCCAGTGTACATTTTCTTTAATGGTTTTGTACATAGGTTCTTGGCCTGTTTTTATCCGAAGTGCTTCATTAGCAATTCTTGATGGCCAAAATATTTTTAGGATTTTAGGCATTTTGTTTATAAATGCTTGTAACTTTTGTTTGACATTTGGTAAGACTTTCCATTAGGACTGAGGCAATACCAGAATTGACCAATTACGCCTGATACTGACATATTTCAGATAATACAGATTCTAATACTAGGAAGAGAGAGGAGATAATACAGAAAAGCATTGTGGAAGGAGTAGAGAGAGGAGAGAAGAAGCTGTGAATAATGCCTATACAGATTCTGTTACTAGGGAGGGAGAGGGAGAATACAGAAAAATATTGTGGAGGGAGTAGAGAAAAGAGGAAGAAGTTGTAAATGATGCTGATATTAGGAGGGAGGGGTATACAAAAAGGAATCGTGGAGAGAGTAGAGAGAGGAGAGAAACAACTGTGAATGGTCCCAATACAGACTCCGATAATAGAAGGTGGGAGGGTGATAATATGGAAAGACAATATGGAGAGTGTAGCAGACTTGCCAGTTTACATATTTATGTTGAAGACTCCATATTTTGAAACCAATCTCTGGCGTTCCATATTTGCAATCTGTTTCTCCGTATTTTAACAGTAAATACTAGTAAGAAAAAAGTAATAATGTTCTTAGTTTGATGTATTTAGATATTTTTTCTTGTAAAATATTTAGGCAATGGTTTTGTTTCTTAAGTAAACTCTTTGTAGGCCTAGTTATTTTACACAAGAAGTTGACATAGATTTAAGGTCAAAGATTTGCTGAAGTCAGTCTCTACTGCACACAAAAGATAAAGGAAACATGCTATACATTCAGTTTCAATTACAAAGTGTTGTGCTTTCTGGTTAATGTTTTGGTGTAATGAAAGTTTAATTATTGTAGGATTATTAATGTGTTATTTAGTGTATTATCATGGCTATTATCATGGAAAATACAATTGTGTTCAAAAAAAAATTTTGTGGAAGAGTTTCCGTCAATTTTAGGGTGAAGAAAAGGCCTTTTACAGTGCTTGTCTGTGTGATTTTACTGTGTCACACATTAGAGTTTGACAGGACATAGTGAAACATATTGATACGGAAAAACACAAGTCTTGTATTAGTTCCATATACAAAATGCAAAACTTAATTTCAGTGTTGGAAAAAAAGAACAATTTTATAAAAGCAGAATTCTACTTTGTGCATTTTCTTTTAGAACATAATATTCCTCTTAGTATAATTCCGATCTCGTGGGTGGACTTTTTTGAAAAATGTTTTTTGTTAGTGAACTTACTAAAATATGCTTGTGCTCAAACAAAACAATTGGTATAGTTGGGGAAATGTCTTTTTTAAATGTTGATACAATTTTAAGTACGAATAAAAAAAAAAGACTTTTTGTACAATGGTAGTAACCAAAACGATGCAAACCTTTACTTCATTGTGGTTACATATTTAGACACTGAGGACTTGCAAATTAAATATGGTCTATTGTTTGTACCTAATCTTAATGGTGATGTTACAGGACTTAGAATTTTTGAACTTCTCTAAATAAATAAAAAATTGAAAATGTGTTGTTGTACAACTGCATTGCATTTAGCGCCGATAATCCTCCAGTAAAGATAGTCACAAAAAGTGGTGTAGCTAGATTAAAAAAAAAATGAAATTGAAAATTTGACTGTAATAGGTTGATCATGCCTTTTAATAAATTTAGCAGTTGTAAAGGGAGCTGTTGTTTCACTAGTAAACACAGAAGATTTTTTATAGATATTTATTACTATCTTCAAAAGAGTTCTAAAAGGAAGGAGAGTTTAGTTTGTTTTCAAAAATGTATTTTTTTTTTAAAGAAGTTGAGGTTAATAAACCAAAACCATCTTCCCATTCAAGCAATTTAGAGTTAAAAATTTCAAATTTTTAACACTTGTGAAATAAAGCTACAGAAAAAAGTAAATTAAAGCCTAAACAAAAACTTTAAAATAAACACAAATCATTAAAAGTGCTTCTTTAAAGTAGTAGGCCTAGTTTAAATTTGTCTCAAGAAGAGAGTTATTTATGTTCCTGTCTTCTAATTTAAACCATTCTGTTTGCTTTCTTTCTGTAATATATTCTGCCCATTTTGAAACACCAAATACCATATTACAGTCTAGAGAACCACAAATTCATGTACTCCATTCAAGACTTATTCAAGAACTTGTTATATAAATTTGTTAAACCTTCTGCCATTATGTCAGCTTCAACTATATTTCAAGTTGAATATCATTCAAAAGAGAAGCAGAAATTCGATGGTGATTTAGTTATAGGAAGTAAAGCTATTGAAGCATTAAAACTGTTTAACAATGCAGAAACAAATATTTTCTATGATTTTGTTAGCAATTTCTTCAATAATGTATGTGACTACAAAAATTTCCAATTAATAATAACATTTTGCTGCGTGCAAGTGTTGCAAGACTTTCATCAATTGCTGATTATCCTTTCAAAGTGTGTTATTTGTATTGATAAATTTCCAATTTTATTGAATAGAGATGATAAACATTTACCGATTGATACACTACAGTCAGAATTCTTCAATTTACAATTGGAACATTTAAACACCATATTAAATCACAAAATAATTACACTCAATGGGGTATAGTTAGTAAAATTAAGAGTGCTAATGGTGTAATTAAGTTTTAAAAATTTCATTAATAATATAGAATATTCTAATTCCATATAGTAATGCTTAATGCCGACCCAATTTAGATTGTATTTAACACGTTAGCTGCCAGCGGCCAATTTTAGGCGTAATGCCAACTTTTACTGTTAATTATTTTTTGATATTTTTACTTTAATTGTGTTTATAATACACTAATACAACAAGATATACTTTAAACTGTTAAAATAAATTGTTAAAAAATTTGTTACCTATCGGGTCGGCCGCGATTTTTTTTCAACGAATATTGATTGACAAAAAAACTTGCCGCACCCGATTGGTCGCACGTTCATACTGGCGTATATTTCGTTTTAGAGGTTGGAGTCAACTCTCAGAGTTAGAATAAGCATCTCTACTCCATTACGACCTTCAGAGAAGAGATTGTGTACGTACTACTAGGGTTGCAAAATGGACAAATTGAGCCAGTAAAACATGTTGGACATCACCACTTGTCTGAAACGGCAGTATTTGTAGGCGAGGGTAAAAACAAAAGGAGAGCCCGGAAGAACTGTAAAGTGTGCTATGCAAGAGCTTCTCGAACTGGAGACCGAAAAACAACTTTGAACCTGAAGAAGATCACTACATTTTGTGAAACGTGTCCTGGGAAACCATTTATTTGCAAAGATTGTTTTAAGAACTTACATAAATAGGCAAGATCCTTGTGAACTCTGGTAGTTTTTCTGTAAGGTTGTATTTTTTCACATTTTGTGCTTTATTTTCTCCGATGTGACTTGAAATTTTCTTTTATATTTAAGATGTGTAGTACTCATGTTTGTATACGCGCATTTTAATGACAAAACACCTGTTACTGCTTTTTGTAGGAAATAATGTAATGTTAACTGTCCATAAATAACTTCATTGCATTTGAAAGTATTTTTTAGCATAGGCTTATAACGTGTTGCCAAATTAAAAAAATATTCTGACAATATACGGCTTTATATTTATTACATTCCTAACAAAAACATTACAATTAGATTCAAGTTTTATTCATATTTCAGTACTTTTTTATAAAAATAATGTAAAACTTAAAAAAAAAAAAATGTGTTGACGAAATTAGCATTCAATAACATTTTTAGTATTGTTTTCTCATATTATAACTCTTTAAAAAGTTCCCAAAAACCACTGATAAACGTCACGGATCGATTTACTTAAGTCCTATAAAATCCCGCAGCCGACCCGATCGGGTCGGCCGATGTTTCTAACAAGACGAGCTGTACCGACCCGATGGGGTCGGCATGGCAGCTAACGTGTTCAGTGATTTTTCCTTAGAAAAAATTCTAACAGCAAAGTCCATGCAGGGGTCGCTATAAGTAAAACTTTACAATAACATAAGCTTAATAATAATTTGACTTTATCTCAAGTATACTATATTTGGTTGGCAGGGTAAGGAATGTAAAAATTGGTTTAAACATTCTATAAACTTTTGTTTCTCCCTGTCATTTGGCCTAATGTTAATAGTACGAGACATTCAAATCTTCGTTATGTCTCACTATCTTAAAATTATTTTCAAATGTGTTTGTTATATTCCATCGCCACAAAACTCGTGTATATTAACAGGCTACAAATCCAGATATAGTAGTGTTTTTAAAAGAGGAGTAATTATTGAATAGTATTAACAAAGTACAATTGTATTTAATTTGATACTTTTTATACATTCAAATATTTATTATCATATTTACTTTATTCATCATAATATAAATACTTTATAATGGTTTGATTGTTTAAGGTGAAACATTGATGTTATACAGTGATTATTAAAAATAGCTATTTTAATTGGTAAACCTATAATCAAATCGTCCTCATCACTTACTCGTCATCATTAATCAAGAGTATATTCAAAATTATATTTTTGTTTTTAGACTTTTATGTATTATACAACTGTACTGTAAAAAAATGTATTTAAATGCTCCGTTTCAGACCTGGTGGGATTCCTGCAAGAAATGCGAGAGGGGAACGACTTCTACTATTTCTGGGAATCATTGATATATTACAAAGTTACAGGCTGAAAAAAAAGTTAGAACACACTTGGAAAGCCATATTGCATGATGGGGTATGTTATTCATATTTTTATATGTATAATTGGATTAAAATATCTGATAACACAACTACTCTACTAGTGGTTCAGTCCTCTGAGGATGATAATCTTGTTGCCAAAATGTAGAGCGGGACTGTAATTAAATAGTACTGTTATTATAATAATTGCTAGTTTAGTTGTAGTTTGAGTTATTTAGTTAATTTTGTTTAATGAAGCCAACACTACCCATAAAACAAAATGAAAATATCTGTGTATGCATTGAACAGTAGGTTATTTGATATATTATTCACAACTGAAATTAGTTGGGAGGATTTTTGAAATTCTTTGTTTTGTATATTTGTGCACATATATGGTCATTTCGTATTTTCCGCTTATTAATGTTATTTATTTTGCCATTTTTTCTTTATTTAATATAAACAAGAGAGTAAGCTTCCCCAATAAGTAAAAATTACTTCTCTTTTATATCGAGAACCATTCGTAGACATCATTTTGGTTTTTTAATGGATATTTATATGCCCTACATAAAATTTGGTAGTAAATTTGTAATCAACTACCTAAAGTCCATATAGTAAATAAGTTTGATCAAAATGTATTGTTAAACAAAAAAATAAATTAAATGATGTCTCCATTTTAACAGTGTGGACTCACAAGAACACTAGATTTCATGTAGTTGGAACTGTGGATACAGTTAATTATTATATAATAAAGAGAATAGAATGCCAGAAAAGGTAAGTGGTATAAATTGTGAGAAAAACAACAGATACAGGCTGAGAGGGAAAGAAATAGTTTGTCATAGGATTAATAAGTAAACAAAGCATTTTTCATTACAGTTTAGTGAATTGTGTGTAGTTTTTTATACAATATATATTACAATGATCATTTTGAATTTCACATGGATTACTGAAAAAAGAACCTTTTCAATGTCAAGTTTTTTTGACCTCGTTTGTTTAATTTACAACGCACAGACAAATTCCCGTCAGATTACACTATTTGAGTTTGCATTAGTTCTCTGTTATGCTAGTCTAGCCTTACCTAGATTTTCCTTCTTACTTACACTTAGGAGAAAAAAACTACAATTGTTTGTCTGTGATATCTCTTTCTTAGGGCTTATTCAGACGAATCTTTTTGTGTTGCCCAAATCTCAGTCACGCCACTTTATTTTTAGAGACTTATCGTGGATAGATAAATTTTAAAAAAGACATTCAATCGTCTATAAAGTGATTTCGGGAGAAAGTGCAAGTGTTTCTGTAAGTGACTGTGAATTTTGGAAACAGAATGTTTTAAAGCAAATCTTACACGATTATGCACCCAAAGACATTTTTAACGCCGACAAGATTGGCTTATTTTATAAATGTTTGCCTAATAAAACATTAACTTCAAAAAAAAATGACCCATGCTTTGGTGGTAAACAAAGCAAACAAAGAATAACTGTGCTATTGGCTGCAAACATGACGGGTAATGAAAGAGTTAAATTACTCGTTATTGGTAAAAGTAAAACTCCCCGGTGTTTTCCAGGCGTGAAATCACTAGAAGTTTATTACACGTTCAACAAAAAAGCGTGGATGACTAGCGCGATATTTACAGAATGGTTTTAATCTATGGTAAAGTGGAGTTTTCATGATAAAAGGTAAGTAAGTTAATTCAATAATACAGTAGTTTAGCCTCCAAAGCATAACACCGGATTGATTTATGAGTTCAAGGCCTTAACCTCCCATAAACGAATACCCCCCAATAACGAATTTTTTATTTGGATATTGAGTTTCATTATACAGAAGTTCCACTGTATATGGAAGTCTCCAAAAAGCACTTATACAGAATTCAGTTTGCTTCAGCCCTGCTATATAGCCCTAATGGCCCTCTTATAAACAGAAGGTAGTCGCATATGTCGTCTCTTATATACTGCTTATCTCCAACTGCGAGTGTGCATTATTAACACAAATATGCAAATAAAAGTTTTAAAATTTCTAAAATTGTCACTAACGAAATCATTCGGAAAGCAAAGTAACCTGTTACCAATGACTCATCAAGTTTTAAAATGGATTTTTACAGTTTCAATTTTCATATAAAATAATGTCAAAAAGTTTCACATTCTTGTGTTTTGGATTGTTTTCTTTACTTTTGATTACTGATAATATAGAATTTGTTTTTAACTTTAAATAAATAAATTTTGTTTTTGTCATGTTTAATTTTAGGTTATTTATACTGAACCTTCTACCATCACCATAGCTAACTCTGCTGAATTAGCCAAGTCTGTACTATTTTTTACCAACTACTACTGTTAAAGTAGTATCGTCATCGTTAATTTATTTTGAAATTAAAATATTTTTAAGGTTTCTGTATTTAAATATTTAAAATTGAGAGTTTATTTCTTTAATAAATTATCAATTAGTTATGTAAATAGGTTATTTGAATTGTTTCAGGATTCAGTTTCAGTTCATAGGCCTGGGTTTTATGCACAACGTTTCCAAGACTTCATGGCCAAAAACGTTTTTAAAAAAATTCCTTCACGTAAGTTTTACTTCTTTGCTTTCATCAGTATTTACATTTTCCTTTTTGTAGAATCTAAAAGTTTTGTAGAATGTATGCGTGCGTTTTAATACCAAGTGGTCGTGCATAGAGGCAATTTCTCTGGTCTTTGTGTAAAAAATAATTTAATTAGTTTTTGTAGACCTGTCAAAATATATAGTTGAAGTTTTAACAATTGTATTTACTTTGGATATCAGCAATTTGTCATAATTTTTTTGCAGAAATATCCATTGTTATCTCTTTTTCAATTTGTAGGGTAGGCAATATAGTATTTTATTTACAATATAACCATCACATTAAGTTTTATCCTTTGGTGAAACAATGAAATAATTTTAAAATGGTTTCTCTAGCTTCAACAGTGTGCAAATATGTGTGTAAATATAATACTAAGCTACAATTTCATTCCATAAACAATTTATCTTTCTCAATACACAGTGTTAATTGATGTCAGATTAAAACTAGTGATTAATACTAATGAATAAAAAGATGGTGAACAATTCTTTATTACCTTCTACGGTTTTCAGTTTTCCACTATTTTCGTCATGTCTATTTGGGACCACATGAAGTGTATTCCTCATATTAACGTTTTACAATATTTAATACTTTTGACTGCCATGTTGGATTTCACAAATTTTTTTGAGTAACCTGATTGTTTGACACATAATTAAACATTGTATTCAACACCTAGTTCTGTTAGATTTTCCATGGATTATGCTGCTCCCCCATATTTAATGAATCAACTAGCATAAAGTAAAGGCGTACAAAAAACACAAATATGATACTGCATAAGACGTTGATGTTCATTTCGATGGTGCAACATGTTTTGCATTATCTACAACTATTTATTTATGTCATTCAAATGTACACCTTTAAATGACTACAAAATCATGTTTCAAAATTCAGATTACTTTTCGAGAATAGCTGGAGTTACTATATATGTATCTAAACACTGATTGTGCCTCTGAACTCAGCATTGTAAAATAATGTATAATCATGTGTCACACGACTATGTTCTTATTTTAAAATTGTTTCGAATCCAAGATGGTAGCAAAACATTTTAAACATCATAAAGCATAGTAGGAAGAATTAGGTTGAAGGTTGAAGTATGAAGAATTAGGAAGAATACTGGCTAATCCACCGGTAGTAATATCTACCGGCTAATTATTAACTATAACTTTTTTTTCTTCTTTTCTTATTGGAATATAGATATGTATAAAATAATTTACTGTTAATCATTAGCCTATTTTATTTTATGGTGAGCTCTAATTGTCAAGCCTGAATGGATTAGAGAAGTATTAATTGTGATTATACTCATCGTAACTAACCATTATGATGGTATTAATATATATTTTCATTCTCAGATATAGTGCTATCTTTATAATCTTTTTCTAACAAATAAATTAGTGGTTGTCAGTAATATCTGTGCTTCGTAATCAGTACTAGGCTAAAAACACAAGGCGGTTTGTGTTGAGTCGACGCAACAAATTTTCAATACTGTTCACAAGTCGAGGCCGCCACCACCTGGTTGACTCGACATGACTTCCCAACATTGCATTTTTCAAAGAGATATTTTTTAATTTCACGAGGATATCTGTAACCCGTTTTTTTAAATTATTTAATACAATTGGAGGTCAATTAGATATAAAAATAGGTCGATGAAAGAAATTTTGTAAAATATATTACTAGGCCAATATGATATTAGTAAAATAATTATTTATAATTAACAAAATTTCAAAATAAAAAATTCAGTGTTTGGCCTATATAATACTGAAACAAAATAGTATATTTATAATGAAAAAAATATGTTTATTGAATTACTCTCTATGTAATTTGTAACTTGTTTCTTTTTATTCATTTGAGCTTTGCTGAACTTGTTTATTGGGTTCAATTTATATGTCTGAACGCAACAATTACGAAACATGTATTGATAGGTCACATTCAAAATAAACACTGCTCAAATGCCATGTGAAAATGGTATGTCTTGTTGACGGCCAGTGCAGGTGCCACTTAATTGTTGTGCTTGATCTGCTATTCACAATCTATTTTTGAATTTGATCAATATTTTGTATTTACTGTTTCTAATTTGTAAATTAGTTAAATTATAAAATCACTTGGCGTTTACGGGGTTTTTTTTTTTTTTTTTTTTTGCTGGAAATAATGGGAGAATTTAAAATATGGTTTGAGTATCCACCGTGATCATTTTTCTAATACTGTATAGGTAGTTTGATTCAAATCTTTATGTAAATAACATTTGTGATTATTATAAAAATTTCTCTCTCTCAAATAATTCAGAGAATCCAATTTCGATATGGCAAATCTTAGGTTAATACTCAATATTATATAGAGATAAATGAAAATTTGATCTTAACTTGTTATAGTTTATCTAGTTTCAATTTTGTATCAGTTTCATAAAAATAAATTTGTTTAACTCAGTAAATTTGATCAGTTTTATTCTCATTTAAATGATGCTACATGTTAGTGATCTTTAACATTTGTATAGATCTATAGTTATAAGATTTTAACATAGGTAATTGAAAACCTTCTAACATATTTCAGATGTTAAATTCGTATATGTTCTTTTTAATATTATATATAAACAAATAAAAGTAGGAAAACTCAGTAGCTAAATAAAGTATTTTATAATTTACTAATAAAGTATTTTATAAAGTATGCATAATTTTAAAATACAGGTAAAAAGGAAATGCACAAGTGTGTACAGGACCGAGAAGAAGACATTGATAAGGGAAGGAGGAAGTAGAGCTGTTTTAATGTTTAATTCCTTCGGCTTTCGTTTTCCAATGAACCTAGACTCGTTTCATCTTCAAGTCCAACATTGTAAAATTATCCTTAACTATAAGTTTTTTTCTTTGTGACATATTTCTGGGAAATGTGGAAGTCAGTGGCCCAAGCTGGATGTTCGAGAGTTATTGCTGAAACGAAAACGAAGCATGATCACTGAAGGCTTCACTTAATACCCAAAATATTTTTATGAAAAGTGCGTATATTTTGTTAATTAATGTTTATATCTGTATGTATATATGGTGTTTGTATGACTGTATGTGAGAAATTGTTGCAGTTTTTGTGTAACATATATTTCATTAAAGTTTTTGTATTCAGTCTTGGCCTTGAGTCCTCATTTTCAATGCAAGACTGGAGTATGAAACCAGAATGATCTCATCTCTAATACTATGTGAAAATTATCTTCTAAAATATATTGACCAATCTGGAGGTATTAATACTATGTCAAAATTATCTTTTAAAATATATTGACCAATCTGGAGGTATTAATACTATGTCAAAATTATCTTTTAAAATACATTGACCAATCTGGATGTATTAATAGAATTATGCCTATCGATCATTTCCTTCATTTAGCTTTATCAGACCAGAGAAATTTGCAAGCATTATTTAGATTCTGTTCATACTTCTAAGCCAGAAATAATTTTATTATTCTTGATAAAAGTATAAAATGTTTTGAAATGCTTTTTGTAAAAACTTTTTATAAATAAGAATAAAAATAGTACTGTAAATAATTAACAGAACCCAATTATTAATTTGTTTTTGGCTTGAGGTT
Organism: Aphrophora alni; assembly: GCA_963513935.1. Taxonomy (NCBI): domain Eukaryota; kingdom Metazoa; phylum Arthropoda; class Insecta; order Hemiptera; family Aphrophoridae; genus Aphrophora; species Aphrophora alni. The sequence goes on along the minus strand of OY740765.1, from coordinate 16,018,754 downwards.
TGCTTGTGAAGGATGTTTTGTGTTGTAAAATATTGTGTTTTATTTAATGTGAAATATAGGTGTATTCAATTTGGCCGGTTTATGTAACATGAATGGTTTTATTGTAACTTCTTAAACATTGTTTGTGTTTTATAGTATTGAATTGTTGTCAGTGGTGTATTTAAGTGTCAGCCTCCCCTCCCCTTCCCAACCTTCGTATTACCATTCATTCTCTGATACGGTATATGTTGACAAAATACAAAAATGACATTAACTTGAAATTTATAATAATCATAGTATATAATTGAGTTACTATACAAAGGTCATATAAATAATTAAGGAAACTGCTAGACGTAAGATTCTTTGTATTTTGAAAGTTGGCAAAATTATCAGTAAATCATGGTTAGATCAGTTAATTATTTAGGCCGGTCACACACTGCATATTACATGACATAACATAATAAACTGTATTTTAGGACATTACTTCCATGTATTTATGTAGTAATGTTGAACACTATAAACGAAATGACAGATTCTCATGAGAAGGCAGGAATTGACAGAGCACATGTGTTGTCAGTCAAGACTGAATCTATTTAAGGCACTGTCCAAGTGTAATACATCATACTTTTATTTATCTAGTTATTTTTAAATGGAGCTGGATGCAGGCAAATTAATTGTATTGGTTACATGACCCATTTGTATTATACAATCCTGGGTTAAAATATTATCATGACACTAACATGATTACAAAAATGTGGGAAGAATCGAGACATGAATGCAAACAGCAAAAATTTACCACAAGCGTATGTCATTTTCATCAACCAACACCATTTTACAGACTAAAATATGGCAGTGATCAGATAGAGGAAAGATGTTGAGGTGCCTCATGACATTGTGTGATGCATCACAATGACATAAACAAACTCTGTTGCATTGTGTGCAGTGGGCAACCATTGTTATAGAATGTGCAATTTTTCTTTACACAGATATTTTTCAATGTCTGAAACAATCTTTTACTACTGATGTTTTTAACATTTGTGAACAATATAATCTCTTTTTATTTTCTAATATTTTTTAATCATTTCATGATATCTTCATTTTTTTAGTAAGCCTGTGTAAAAACTCTGATCAAATCAAGTATTTTTAGAATTTTGGAATCATTTGCTCCATTTCAAGAAAATCCTTCGATCGGTTGTCAAATTAAAATTTACAAACTCACTAGAATTACTTGTTTTATAAGTTGATTTTATAAATGAAAAATGAAAGTAGAATATTATTTGTAAAATATTTTTTTTTTTAATTTTTTTATTTTTATATAAATACCATTTTACTATCTAGTAGTTTTATTTTTGGATTGCATTGGAAATATCAAATCATAATTCGAATTTGAATATTAGATATTGTTGAAAAATATCAACATTCCTAAATAATCTGATAATTGTTTAAAGAATGAATAGTTTAAACAATGCAAAGTATTCAACATAGTTTTGTGATCGGTATTAAGTTCAAATTTATCCTATTTAGTTTCATGAATATTTGTAAGTAGTTACGACCATATACGAGTATATTTTTAAATACCTGTGACCGTCTCCACTTCTTTTGACCAGCTGGAAGCTCCGGCTGGCTGGAGACCGCGTACACTTTAGCCGAATCTTGTCAGGATGGGCCAAGGAGTCGGGTTAGGACGCTAATGAACGCACGCAACGCAAGTGAAATTAAATGTTATATTTTATTTACTGCCGAATTAAAAGATTACAGAATTATTATAATTTATAAAAAGACATAACGGCAAGATAAAGCCTTAATAGTGGCCGAAAAGCATACAGTTTAATTTAGCTAGCACGTGGCCGAAAATGGACTGACCTCGTCCCGTCGCGGTCTTCCTTCTCGCGGCTCTAGGAACAGACTCCTGCTCGGCTCGCTGGTTCAAGCCTTCCACTCCTCGTCTCTCCCCCCCCTTCTACGTCATATTGCACTGCTCAACAAAATCGCAAGTGCCAATTCATATTTTATTATTTAAAATCCCTTTCCATTACATCCTAATTTATGCTTATTATAGTTTTGGTTTGGTGGGCTCCTTGGCTGGGCCACATTACCCCCCTCCATACAATTCGAGCCGTACCACTCGGCTCGTTGTAAAGTGGTGGCTAATGTGACACTCCACTCATAAGCAAAATAAATTTTAAAAATCGCCAAAAGAATATACCACAAAATTTCTTTAAATTTTGAAAGGAGAAAGAGAAAATACGAACGTGAGGTCAATTCATTGCTGCCAAATGCCTTCAAAGTCCCCCTGTGCTTTAATAAAAATTTTGAAATCAGTTAGCAATCTGCAAATAGGTGAAGACAATACAGCCTCCTAGCGATTATTACCCTTCTTATTATAAAAAGTGATTCATTTAAAACGAAATGTATAATGAGTACAAATTCACGAACAATATCTTACATTTCGCTAATTATAAATTATATTCAGTTAATTTAAATAGACATTTCTGAAACAAGATTACATTTAGAAGATACAAAGAATAGGATTGTGATCTTGAGTTAGATATGTGTGCCTTATTCTAAGGGTTCCAATAGGAAATAATGCCTTTGTTTTATTTATTAAATGAATCTCTAAAAAATAATTTATATAGTTTAATGGTTAGAATGAATTCATCAAATAATTCTTACTGTATGACCATTAAGGTAAAAAAATTAATAAACAATGGTGTTCACAATAGATTTTAAGAAAATGATGTAATGATAAAAACTAAACATGAAGTCAAACTAGACATAATAGGAAGAATTAGGATTAGAAAATATTGTAGGTGATATAGCTTGAAATATATCAATGTTAGAAGGTGGATAGTATTGAACAATGTTTTTGTAGTGAAGTCAGACTTGGATAACATAGGTAGGTCTGGGATTGGCAGGGATAAGATCAGAGGTTGAAAAGATTGAGCATTGTCATTGTAATGAAGTAAAACTTAGGTATAGTAGAAAGATGTAATATCAAAGTTGGAAAGGTTGGACATTGTCATTAAAGTGAAGTCAAACTTAAATACATTATTAGAGGCTGGGTTAAGAGGTATAGGTGGGAGAGGTTGGACATTATCATTGTAGTGAAATCAAACATGGATAAAGTTCAAAGACCTGGGATTGGCTGAGTAAACTTCTGAGATAATAAAGGTAAGTAGTTTAGTGAAGAGTGGTGAAATGCTAAATCATGTTATTTCCAGCAAGACTTCAATTATTATAAATTATAAATTTCTAAATTAGTTTTGTGGTTATTGAGATTTAGAGATAAAAACCTTTTTATTTTGAGTTTGGATGTGTTTAGTCTTGTGAGGAAATGTCATTGTTGGAGACTCGCAACTGAAAATGTCCTTTTGTTAAAAGTCACTTTGCTATCAGAGACTATAACAAAAAGGGTAAAGGGGGGAGCTTGCTAATCTTGGTCACAGAGCAGCAACTGTGTTGTGAACCCAGGCAGATGATTCAGAAAGTGGAAGTGTGAAAACAAATAGAGTGATCCAAGCAGAGACACAAAAGAGCTTAGAGAGCTCTCAGTTTCTCATTCACAGAAAAACCATCTGTTGAATCAAGTCAGATGTTGGGAAAGTAGAGTAGCACCACAAAGGGTTGCTTGAAGAACAATGTGGTGGTTAGACACTGAGCAACATCTGTGTGGTGAGTCCGGACAGATGTTCGGAAAGTAGAGGTGTAAAAGCAAAGCATGGACCAACAACGAACTCACATAGTAGCTTGGAGAACTCTCCAGTGAGCAGACACAGAGTAACTATGTGGAAAGCAGATTATATATTGGGAAAGTAGAGGTATGAAAGCAAAGTGACTAACAACACACATGACAGTTTGGAGAACACTACAGTGATAAAAGCAAAGTATGGACTGGCAGATACATGGTAGCTTGGAGATCACTCTGGTGATCAGACATAGTAACTATGTGATGAGTTAGATTAGATATTGGATGTTGGAAAAGAAGAGGTGTACAAACTAAGTTTGGACTAACTACATACATGGTAGCTTGGAGAGCACTCTGGTGATCAGACATAGTAACTATGTGATGAGTTAGATTAGATATTGGATGTTGGAAAAGAAGAGGTGTAGAAACTAAGTTTGGACTAACTACATACATAGTAGCTTGGAGAGCACTCTGGTGATCAGACATAGTAACTATGTGATGAGTTAGATTAGATATTGGAAGTTGTAAAAGAAGAGGTGTACAAACTAAGTTTGGACTAACTACATTCATGGTAGCTTGGAGAGCACTCTGGTGATCAGATAGTAACTATGCAATTAATAAGGTCAGATATTGGAAAAGTAGAGGTGTGAAAGAAAAATGTGATCCTTACAAATATTAGCAACTTTGAGATGCTTATGATTAGAGTCATGGGGGGAGGAGTACAAGAGAAGGAATATTCTACATTGTGAGTGAAAATGTGTGTTGACGTTTCTCAAAATTAATTTATCTCAGAAATGTTTATAACATAAAACAATGACATAAAAAGTAAAGAAATTAGCAAGAAAAGTCAATAATATTTTTATTTTATTTTTAAATTAACAAAATTGTCTGAAGTGAATAATGAAATGCATTTGTCATTACACTCTCTGATTGGAGAACGTAGAAAGCTTTCAAGTCAGGTTTTAGTGATAACACGCCTTCTTTGGTTCACTAACTGCTTCCTAAATCTTGCGAGTGACGTTGTATATGCTTTCCTAAGTATTGGAAAATCCTGCTTGTTTCTGGTTGCGATATTGAACAGAAAGTATATTCTAGAGATTATTAAAAGTTATTGAAATTTAGTCAGTGATGCAGATCCCGTAGCAATTAATGTTCTCGCATTCAAGTCTTTGTTTTTACAGGTTAAACTCTTGGGATGGGTGATAGGTTGGTGACTGCATTGTGTACCATTTTCAGATAAAACATTACCATGAAAATTTCTCTTCTTGGTTTCAGTAATACTATGTGTCATTTTAATGTTAGCCATACCGGTCAAACACGATTTTTTCCCCTTCTATTCTGTTGGGTTGACTCTGAGGAAACGTTATTCAAATTAGCCTACACTTTTATTTTAATAAAATGTTATTGTTATTTTAGAAATATATACAATGTACAAAAGTACACATATCTATAATAACACAATTACCGAAATAATGATATATGAACATTTACATTTGATTCAATAAATATTTTACCTTAGAGACCTATTAAATTGTTATGATTTAGACAATTATCCAAGTTTTTGGTGTTTATATTTCCTGCATATGTTATGTTTATGTGCTTGTACATGTGAGAAAGTTTGTGCACCCATTTCATTCATTTACAACAAACATCATGTTTGTTTTAACCTAACCTAAATTTGTTTTGTTTTATTTTAAATTTTTACACAGCGTCTCTTATTATATTTGTTGTTCTTGTCACTGTGTTAAATACATGACATAATAACAGGATTTTTCATAATTTTAGAAAGCCATAGAAACATTTCAATTTTACTAAGTAAACAGTATGAGATGACATATATATTTTCCTTCCTCCATAGCAGTCTTTTAAAATAAGAGTTATAAAATGCTTATAGATTAAACCATCTTCATCATCATTTTATATACATTCATTTTAAAATGTAATGTTTAAAACAACTTATACTCTATAGTTTTAACATAACACAAGTTTTAATATTGTTTATCATTAGATGTCAAAATTAAAAGTATTATTATTTAACATTATTAGTTAACATTATTTTAAATTATTGTAACCTTTCATTTTTTTAATCATTTATGACTGAAGATTTAATTGTTATTGAATCAAAATAAAGCACAATTTTTAATGACTCTTTTTATTCTATATTAGGTTAGGTTAGGTTAGTTGTAAAAGGAAGTTCTAGCATAGCTTATAAATTTTGAATAATTGAATATAGTAAAATGTGATTTGGGATGGATCTCTTGGGCAAAGAAAGGAAACTATGCCTTGGCATATGGCTCAATTTCTATCATCTATAAAATGCAATTAAATTAGCACTTTTAAGTTCTCGCTTTTGAAAAGTTATGATGCAGACTTCAAATTTTTAAATACAATTTGGTATTTTTTTCATGTAGATCACTTAGTTTACAAAAAATATTGACAGACAAATCTGTAAAAGAAATTGATGTGTGTCAAGACTTAATATACCGATTGTCCTCAAAAGACCAAGACTCTTGAATATCTATTTAAGAACACATTACACACATCTATATTTAATGTTATGTGACATTTAATAAATAAACACTGTGTTCTTAAAAAACTTTAAATGTAAAAGTTTTAGGGTCTTTATTGAAAAATTAAACAGTGACCTTGATTTCCACCGAGGTCACAGTGAACACCACATCAAGATTAAATTGAAAATTTCAAATGAAACCCCCTGTTTTTTCTACGTAAAAACATTTAGTTGTAGGGGTCACCGTATTATCCATTTCTGGCATTAAAATAGATATTTTCATTTGAAATTTTCAATTTAATTTTGACATGACATTTATGGTGACCTATTCGTAGAAACCAATGTCACCGCCTTCTGATTTCCGTTTATTTTAGTTAATATACATTGAATATAACAAATATGCAATTTCAATACAGTAGGAGTAGAAATTGTCTAGAATTACAGATTCCCTAAAAAATTCAAATTGGTGACCATATGTTAAGTTTTTTTTTTTTTTTAGATTATGTAGTTTTTCAGTGTGTATTTAGTGTACGTAGTGTAGAGAAAGTTATGTGATGGTTCAAAAAATCAATGTAGAATTTTTTGGAAAATTCAGTTTTGAGATCCTCAGAGACGAAAGAAGTGTTTTTGTGTGTTGTCTGCAACTCAAATAAGTGGACAGATTTTGATCAAATTTTTATAACAATGTTGACCAATAGTTTAAATAAATTACACTATAAATATATTTATTACACTAGTTTATCTACATTTCAATTTATTAAATATTAAAAATGATGATGTCCAGCTTTGGTCCAAATATAAATTATTCTGAAATTTTAATGCAGATTCTGGGGTAATTTTAAACACATTAGTTTACGATATTTTTACATAAATCTTCTAAGGAACCAGGCTAACTTTATTAAATTTTTTTTGTGTCCCCATAAAATGAAGCCTAGCCGTGACAAATCTGTCCATCGTGTTGGCCATTTTACGGGATCTTTCCTTCCAATCCACTAATCTGGAAATAGGGGAGGAGCTTACCAATTACGATTATTTTTAATAATCGGCGATTACCGATTACAGTTATTGATGATTAGTACTTATTAAATCATTTCACAGTGTTAGTTTTGCAGAATGAGGAATAAAGTAAGGATAATAAGTGTAATAGTTTATTGTACAATGTCAAATTAACTCAACTGTATTCAGTTTAAACTATTATTAAACTTTGTGATTATTTTCAATAATTGACAGTTAGTCATTTAATAATTCTCACACATTACTTTTTCGTGTATATGTAGTAAAAGTAATCTATTTATTATTTATATTTTTTGGTATAATGAGTGTTAATTGCTTGCCTTTAGATATGGCATTTTGGTTGACTGCAAAAAACAGAATGGTTTTTATAATCGGTCTAAAATTATTTGATTTTTTTTTCACAATTGGAAATAATTATTGTCAAATGAGAAATATATCGTCTGACTGTTGTATTTTAAAATTTTATTACAGGTTTTATCTTGCAATATTTGATTCATTTTCATTATTTAAAAAAAGAAATCTTATTTGCATTATGAAAAATAACATATCAGTTTATATAAAAATAGTTTTCCTTCGTTCCTAGATATTTTATAATTTAAAGTTAATTATCTACTACTTGAAAATCATAGATTAAATTTGTTTGCTTTATTTAAGCTTTGCGCTTTTTTCGGCAATCAATCATAAGAACTTTAATTATGTCAAGCAGGAAACTTGCACAGGAAATGACAGCCGTTTTCAGAGTCCCTTGTGTAGGCTTAACGTGTTTGTCTTCAAGGAAATGAAACAAACAAAACTATGTGTCAGGTTACATTCCTATGTGATTAAAATTGTATTATATCTTTTGGTTATCCTTTCCTTAAATCACATATAAACTATAAACCCTTTGATTACAATTTAGTAGTCTAAGAAATAAACAAAAAAAAAACAATATTTATCTTGAAGAGGGATGTCTAGCATTAGCAGTTTTAATAAAATACTAATCAGATAATCGTGATTGGATTCCCAAGGTGGTGCACATGCGTGTGAACTAGGCAACTTTTATTCTAAATCGTAATAATTCAAAACCTTACCTAACTAATTTGTCCTGTTTGAATAAATTTTTGGGTGAAAAAAATACAAAAGGATAGGTTATTCATATATAATTATAAAATAAAATTTAAAATGAATTCTGCAGTGTTGCCCTGCTTGGCTGCAAGTTGGCCCAGCCGCAGACTCACCACTCGTGGAATTTTAATTAAAATATCAAATGATATTTCTTGTTATTAGTGAGATTTTTTTAAAGATGAGGTATATTAGCTATAAGAGAACAATAAACTGAAAAAAAATATGAAATTAAATCGAAATAAGACAACGTAACCCACTATCTTTGGGGCTGAAAATGATTGATCCAATAAATTTAAATTATTTGAGAAATTTATTTCACTTTAACATATAACAACTAACAGGTTAATTTTTATTTTATAGAAGGTATTTTAAATTATTAAACATTAATTTAAGTGGAAAAAAGCCGACAAAATAAAACAAAATTTCACTCATAAAAATCTATATTTTGCCAGACACACATCAGGTTTTTTAAATATTACTTTAAGTATATTTAGTTCTCTATATTTGAAATCAATATTATCTATGAAAATTGTTTCCTATAGCTTGAATTGCATTTTTTTTAGTAATGCAAATGTGGCTCACCACTTTTACATTACTATAATTATACGGAGAGATTTTTATAAAGTGAAAGACTTTATTTATTGTTTGTGAATGTTGTATTCTTTTGATCTAAATTCAAGAAGGAAAGGATCAAAAACGTTATCCGGTGATATTTCCTAGTTGGCAGATGTATACCAATTTCTATATACACTACGAGGCGAGAGTAAGGGTTTTTCTCACATTTGTTTTTCTTTTGCACAGCTAACACGGCAAAGTAATTTAAGGTTTTCATAACATAAATGTATTAACATTAAATTATTAGAAACGTTATACTAGTAATACTATTGTTTTGAAGTTACAAACAAAAACCTTTATTGGAAAATATACATGTGTGTACTGATTACTTTTTCATAGTGTGATTAGACCATTAAATGATGAGAAGTATAATACAATTATTTTGTTCTCAACTCTTTTAAAGTTATGTGTAATTCCCGGTGAATATGAATTATTTATTATTTGCAAAATAACTCGATCGAATTGGGTGGTTTTATAAATAAATCTGAGACAAAACAGAAAATTGGTTAAAATTGGCTACAAAATATTTGATCAATAGATTATATAATATTTTGCCGCTAAAACAAAAATAGTAGAAAACAGAATTAAAATTGGTAAAATATTGAAAAGTGGGGAATAAGATGCTTGAATTCGAGTTGGACAATCCTCAATTATTTTTGATTTCGAAATAATAATATTATTAAATCAATTTTAAAGAAGAAAAAATTGTTTCTCCAGTTATTTAGTTAGTTGTTTTTAGAAATCATGATCAAACAACTATCATCAGAATTGTACTATAAAGTCGGTCATAAACTCTACCAAAGTTTTCCTACTATGGAAGACTGTAACTGTAAACTATTAAGACAATGTTTAATAAATTAATATAAACATGAGTTCAAAGTTTACTAAGTTTAACGCTAGTCATTATGTCACATAGACTTGAAGTGATAACACCTTACAGTCTATCTTTTGTTAGATAATACAGACACGTACAAATCCATGAATGTCGCACAATTTTATATTAAGTAATAAATCAATCAATAATTTTACTTTTTGACAATGTTTTTTTATAAATACAGCTTCAAACTTCAAAACTAAAGTCTTGTTTGCGCAGGTTGAGTATCTTAGTAATTACGTATCTGACCTGTTCAGACATGCTGTTTTGATCAAGTGATTTAGTTCAATTAGAGTGGAATTGGTTGAGTAATTTCAGTATAGTACACCATTTAGTAGCTTTCCCCCTCTCTGGAACACTCGTATTCAACTATTTATTCAACCATTCCTTACAAGTGGTTTAGTAGCCTATAGATATTAGTATCAAGTGTGTGTACTGTATTGTTCCTCTCTGGACTTTCATTGTTTGTTTTTAATTAAGTGTATTATGTGTATCAAAATGGTAAGGTGGTTTGGAAGAGACACTAGAATAAAATTTGTTCAAGAAAATATTAAACATAATTGCTTATGGGATAGCGTGATGAATCTTATTAAACCAAACCGATACACCAGGCAGCTTATTTAACAATCATCAGTGCAATGGAAATTGAAGGTTTTGGTTAAAAAGAAATTTCATACAAAAATCAAAATTTCTTAAAGCCATGATGGTTACCAATGCACTATCCATACAGACACTTACTACATTTTAAAATTACTCTACCATTGCTACTGTATTAAATACTTGACATATGCAAACTTACGATTTGCAAAGTTAAGATTTTTATTCCAATTATTAAGGAAAATAGAGGAATAGCTAGGACTTTTTGATCATACTATATATTTATGTGAATTCTTATGTGTTTGACAGAGCTTAGAATAAAGCCTATTATTTTATATTTATACCATAATTGCAACATTTTTATGTTTCAATGGAGTTATACATATGATTTTTAATATATCGTAACATAGCTACGATTTATTAATAATGTAAAATTTATTATTATTATTGTTCATGGTTACTTTTATTTATTTTTGTTTTGTTTATAGGAAATGGCTGGTAAAATGATAATTAATAAAAAACAACATATATTTTACATTTAAAAACTATTAAAACAAAGGTTAACAACACTTATGTCTAGAATATTTTTATAAAACATAAAGAATAATTATCAGAAAGAAAGTATAGTTAAAACTATATACAGTTTTATTATGCTCCCAAACTACGAGGGGCAGTAATATTCAACAAAGTTCTTGTGTCAAAATAAAGAAAAAGGTTCCTGTAAACATATGTCCGAAAAAGCATAGTTTCCTGTCTATTTGCAATATCACAAAATAAACAAAACCTTAAAAATAGGTAAGATATTGAGTTTAAATTTAGTATATGCATTTTTTATGTTACATTTCACAAGTGTACCAAACACAAAGCCTTTATTTTGTATTTTTTTCAAAATGGTGGCTATTTAACATTTTAAATATTGAATATCATGAAAACCATTAACTTTATATAAAATATTCAAGGGAAAAAAAATATCTTCTTTTAACAACAAACAAAAAAATTTGAATGTAGGTCAGAGGTTAATCAAGTTATTGGATTTAATACATGTTCCTGCTTATGAAAAACGTAGGCAGTGTATTAGTATATTGTCAGTTATTTCAAATTTAAACACATCTGACATTTATTCATAAGGTGATTAAAACAGGTAATTGTTTTAAATTAAGTTTAAACCACAACAATAAAGACAATTGAATTCTATTTTAAAAAAAAACTTATATCACCAAATGAAGGCCAAGTAAAAATTAAAGAAATTGTTCAAATTAACGGCCCTAACTTTAAATGCACGCCTCCTCATCAACTACAAGATTCGTTAAGAAATTCCAAGAGTCTGCTGAATCCTATCAACTCCATTTACTATCCTCACTTGTAACTCTTCTAACATATCTACTGGAGAGATGTAAATATTTAGGTAACTCTATAGAAAAAATTGTAAGGTTTGAGATCGCGATGTTGTTGACCATGGCACTGATTCTCCATGGCCGATCCACTTATATGAGTAAATTTGATTCAGGTGGTCATGAACATCCAAATTAAAGTGTGATGGAGCTCTATCGAGTGTATTGCTATGTTGCACATCCTCTAGCAAAGGTGGAAAATCAATGGTCGAAAATTTTAAGTATATTTCACCATTGAGTTTTGGAGGCAGATAAAGACAAATAACAAGGTGTCTACTGGTAACAAAATTAATGAAAGTAGCAGTAGATTATTTTGAATATCTGTAACGAAGTAATAAGATAATAGTATATTTTACTAACAAGTAACTAATCTGTTAGCTTCTGTATATTCCCAAGTAATAGACACGGCATAGTAATCCCGAGTAGTACTTGTAGTCCATCTCTGATCTTGGAATCTGTAATGATAAACTTCGTGCAAAAGATAAAGCATACTGTATTACTCTTGCAGTACCAATAATTTCAGAAAACAGTCGATACTATACCTGAATCAAAATATGAAGCAACTTGTTCCAATTTAAAAAGTGTTGAAAACAAAATGTACCTAATTAATGACATTCTGTAAACTTTCCATCAAAGTTTAGACCTAGAGTCAAATACAATAGGTGAAACATCATCACAATCAAATTCTTTAAATAGTATTTCACAATTTTAAATAAAAGATGAAGTAACTGAATCTGAAAATTTCTGGGCTTTTCACAAAGTCATGACCAATCTTGTGCATTTGAAACAGAAATATTTCCATTGATATTTTCTGATAGATTAGACAAAAATTACAACTTCCTAAAGATAAAATTGCATTAATGATTACATTTTGCTTAGCTCTATTTGTGAATTGTATGCTTCAGCTTAAACAAAATTGATATATTGAGAAATATTTAGGGGGATTTATTATTTATTCAATGATGCACCTGCTAGGCATGCTGATTTTACTCACATTACTGGTTGTTCAACAATATGCAAATTCTAACAAGATGTGTTGAATTTTTGCCATTTATAAATATGTACTATATCGAAAGAAATTTTTGTCAGGTCCATTATTGTTGGCTAAATTGGAATTTAATTGGTATATTGCTTCCGAGTTGGAGTCATTTTACCTGATAAGTCACTCAAAAGAACCACTAATATCACTCTTATCCTGGGTGTCCCACGAAGAGGTCGGTATTTTAAAATTAATGTGCCGGACATATGGAACACTACAAACTTAACACTTACCGTTATATAGATATGTAATCAAAGTATCCTTCAGTTTCATTTTTTTATGGTCAATCAAAACAAAATAATGGTATAACAAAATAATGGTATATTTTCACCAAAATGGTTTTATTTGCATAACCGTTACAAATTTATGAATCATCCAAATTTGATCTTTATTCAAATTGATGTCTATCTATGCACTGATGACAATGAAACAAAACAGAGTCATAAACGCTTTTGAAAAATTGCCGAGGTATCATCTGTAATTCCTCTTCAATCAGCCTCATAATTCATCATCTGTTGTTATAGGGTGAGAAAAAACTTTTTCTTTCAAAAAGTCCCTTAGGAAAAAATTGCAAACAGTCAAGTTTGGGGGATCTTGGAGGCCAGTCCATGAAGTTGCTGGCACAATCCAACAGTTGGAAATTAATTATCTAAAATTGCTTTTGCCACAGTTCTATCCTGTTGGAATAAAATCCTTCGATGTGATTCGATTGGAGGAATTATGTGATCAGTTAATATTGATGTGTATCCGTCTCCAGTCATTGTCTGATGGTATATGTCGTACGATAAAACACCATCCTTGGTGGCGGCAGCCCTTACAGTTATATCCTTTGATTTCAATTCAAGCCCTCTTCATATAAGATATGTGGATTTTGTGAATTATAATAATTACAATTATGTCTGTTTACAGATGTCTGTTCGTTAAAATGTAAGTTCATCTGAGAATACAATTTTTCTCTTTTGGAATAATTACAAATTACAATAACCCTTTTGGTGATCAGGATGAAATTGTGTATAATCCTTCTGCTGATCTCTAGGATCAACAGTGCTTCTTTTATACTGTCTTCTATGCTAAAATAATCTCCATGGATGGTTCTGATGCAGCATGTTAACTTTTCATTGTCTACATATTTAATCACAATACTGCCATGAGTTTACCCTAGTCTCTATTTCTAGTAGTATATGGCTTAAACTGGATAATAAATCGACTATCCAATTGTTCGGGCATACTTTCACTTTATAGCACCTTCAGTACTAATCTTTATAGAATATTTAAAGTTCTAAATACTGTTTTATCTGTAAATCATTTCTATACGAGTTTCTGCAGCATGTCAGCCCAAATTCCTTGCAACATTCTTTTTCCTCTGGTGTCAGAACCCTGAGGACCATTATGGCACAAACTTTTTCCTTTGGTGTCAGAACCCTGAAGACCATTATGGCACAACCTTTTTCCTCTGGTGTCAGAACCCTGAGGACCATTTTGGTAGAAACGTTTTTCATGTAGAGATCTCAACTTGATTTGGTGGTCTTTCGAAAAATCAGGCTAATTATGTTTTACATTTTCTTTGGTTCTTTAGTGCAAGGTCATCCATGGAGTTCATCATTTTCGATTTTCTGACACCTTTCACTGAATATTCTGTACCATTCAAAAACTCATGGACAAAATGTGTAGTTCTCCTTAAGTGTTATTAAGGATTCCATTGGTGTTTAGTTCAATTTTACTAAAAATTTCAAATTGATACGTTGCTTATCTTTTAAACTTAATTCCGGTGCACACAAGAAAAGTATAATTCCGCTAAACGATAATTCACAATTAGCTTGCATGTCCAAGATCTCTGCCAAAGAGCTCACAATCAGTTGTTACTGTTTATTCTAATAGATAGAAACACAGTCTCATTATTTAATAGACACACCTCATATTCCCTGAAAAACGTTTTATTTTGCTTTGACAGACTTTAAAAATAAAAATATATAAATGGTTTAAAAATATAAAATTGATGTGCTTTATATTTATATCCATATGTTAATATTATTAATATAAATATTACGTTGTTTAAAAACACAAATTACGTTGTTTCACATAACACAACGTAAACGGAAAAAACGTTTAAAAGCGTTTAGGACTAATAAATAAAAAGCTCTACATAAATTAGGACTAATCTTTGAACCGCCAAGTACACAAATAAAACTTATTTATTAATAAAACTCTTCCAAAAATGCCAGTTTGTTGTGAGTTATCTGTAAAAACCAAAAAAAATCTGCCCTGGAACTGTTACCAAAAATGTAATTTCTTAAAATTGACTCTTCCGGTTTCATTCAAATTTTAGAGAAATGTGAAGATAATGACCCAAACTATTGTACAAAATCACAATTAAAATAAATCTTCCATGTTTAAATAATTTTAAAAAAACAACTTTGACCAACATCTATTTAAACTCAATTTCATCAAATAGAATTTATCCTTAGAGCATGTTTAGGCTTCTTGAGATATGTAAATATTTGTTTTATAATTTATGTAAATCTTAACATTGTCCATGGTTTATTTTTCATATTATAACCAACAACTATCGAACTGACATTTTTGATGACAAATAGTATTGGTTGGTTAGTATTTTGATTGTGGATGGGTGTGTGAGAAAGTTTGTGCAATGTTTTTCCAATGTTTATGTGAAGCCTGAAATCTTCTATATTAAAAACTAATACTAATAAATATTCCATGTTCAATTTATGGTAACATTAAAAAATATATGTATTTTATTTTAATATTTAAACAAATTTATGATTGGTAAAAAAGTTATTTATACAATTTCATATCGAATAATTAGTTTATACCAAATAAAAAAAAAAATTAAAAAAAAATTGATGTTTTATTACTCATATTCATTATGTACATAATACATTAAAACAAGTTTATTTGGCTTAAATGGTAACTTCTTTATCATAATTAGTTCATTAATATTTTATGCATTTTGAGAAAAGGAAACAATTATTCAGGCTGTTATTGTTGTTATTATTACTAATAGTAGTAGTATTTTATTTCCATGTTTATATTTCTTCTCTCTGTCTGTCCGGCTTGCATCTGTCTAGTGGATCTTCCAGAAATTAAGGGAAACCACAGGAAATTCCGAACGCTAGTAACCAGCTATATAGGTATGAGGCAAATCTCCATAGTGTAGAGAGAATTTGCCTGTCTTGGCATGTTCCTTCTTGTGATGTCTCATTATTTAATTCAAATTATTGTTTGTCATGTAAATGTCTGTGCACTCACAATCTGCTAGCATTATCATATATATTTATTTATTTACAATGATATTATTTATATTGGTAGTAATTGCCATTAACCTGCTATATAATTAACTTTTTTTAGCTTAGCTTTTGAATTCATATTTAAGTGTTTTCAGTTCTTAAACTTTCTAGCTGTAGCATTTCGTTGACTGAAAATCAAGCAACTTTCACTTAGTAGCTGCTTATTTTTACAAACGAGTTATAATGAATTAAAAGAGAAAAAGAAAATGTGCTGCATCATATTAAAAGTTATACATACAAATCTTAAAAGTTAAAATATAGTTTTAAAAATTATTATATAGTTTTAGGTCAAAAAATATATGTTCTTTAAACTGCATTTGAAATTGTTTTATGTTTTTATCATAAATTTGAAGCACTGTTTGATATTCCAACCTTTTAATTTTACTGTTATGATTTCTGAAAAGATGAATACAAAGTAAAGTTTCTTACCTTGTTTCCGTCAATTGACCTCTTTTTTATATTGTGACGCGTTTCGGGACTTTTATCTCATCTTCAGACACAACATAAATACATTACTCAACTGAGGTCGTCAAACACTAACATTTTACACAAAACACACATATCATATTAAAAGTACGTTTAGGTCTACACCTTCTGGCTACCGGATGTCAACTCCGGAATAATACAATTTTATACAATCAGTTACAAGTAATGAACTCAGTTTGTTACTGTGAAATTTATTTTTTAACTTAAGTTATTGATCATGAGACACACAGAGACTACAGAGTGTCTTCCAATGAACTTGAAGTCAACGAACTTGTACTGCAATCTATGAAGTGTGTCAAACCATGTCTATTAAATAAAAAAATTTTTAGCAACTCCTATTATGTATCCTACTAGCAATTCCAGATTATGTATAAAAGTTTGTGGTTGGCATCAAGTTTCTAAAGCTGGGGTCTCCAAACTACAGCCCGTGAGCCAGCTAATGGCTTATTGTTGTTGTTGTGATAAGTTGGATAAAAAAACACAGTGATAATAACTCTGTTTTATTTATTTGCTAGTAAAGCTAAATGACAAGTATATTACGTAGAAAATTTAACTTAAACATAATAACTAACAAATAATTTAAATGAATCCCACTAACATTATAAACATTATAACATATAAAATACTAATGAGATTTATGAAATTGTGATTTTCCACTGACAATAGTTTGTAGTTGTGAACCAATTTTACTTGTACCAATTATTACAAGAGATTTAAGATGCTCATCGGTTAACTTAGATCTGTAAACATTCTTTGTGTACTTCATTTTGGAGAATGTTTTCTTACACAAATAAGTAGTACCAAAAACAGAAAACAGCTCATGAGCAAATTTATGCAAATTGTACCATTGGAAGACTCTTATAAAATTCCAACAAAGATGAGTTTTGATATTTGTTCTTAATTATATCATTGCACTGTAAATCAATAATTTCCATTTGAAATTCCGGGGCTACTGTTTCAACCTCGGTATCAAAAGGATTTTGAAAAATCTTAATTTCATTCGCAATTACATCAAAGTCTGAGAAACGAGTATCAAAATTTATCTTCAAAGCACTCAAAGCTTCCATTCCAATCTCCAATTTCCATTGAAGTCATTTTCTCCAATCTCTTCAATAAACTCGCGGAATTGTCGGTGATTTAGCCCAGGGGATCTGATGAAATCAACAACTGATATGACTGGTTTTAAAACTTCAGACATATCCAAATATTTCCCGCACAAGGACTGTTGATGAATGGTACAATGTAAGACTAATGGGTTTGAACCACCATCTTTTTTCTACAGCCTCTGACACAAGAGCAAGCATTCCTTTATTTTTACCACACATGTTTTTGCCTCCATAAGTAGTAATCGCTTTCAAGTTTTCCATAGAAGGTTCTTTTTATTATTGGGATTTTCAACTCCCTTAAAAATATCTTCCCCAGTAGTCATGCCATAAATACTATCAATATCAAGAAGTTCTTCATACACTTCATAGCTTTTATCTACTCCTCTAATAAAAATTAACACTTGAGAAGTATCTGATACATCTGTTGACTCTTCCAAGGCCAGAGAAAACCACTCAAGATGTCCATTTTTGTCAGACTGTTTAGATGATATATTGTCTGCGATGTCTTCCACCCTCCGAGCCACGGTGTTTGCTGACAAACTGACAGTTTAAAATATTTACATTTTCGGGGCACATTTCTTCGGCTTCTGCAATTACGCATTCTTTGATCATTTCTACATCAGTGAATGGTTTTCCACATTTTGCGATTTCAAGAGCCACACGAAAACTGGTACGAGTTGCAGCCTCTTGTTCAGTATTGAGTTTTGTAAACAAAGATTGCTGCGATTTTAATCCGCGCTTCAAAACTTCAAATTTTCTGTCCGCAAACTTCCTGTATATTTTGAGTAATTTTGAAAATGTTTAGTTTCATAATGATGTTTAATGTTATATTCTTTGAGAACAGCTATGGTTTCATAGCAAATCAAACATAATGTCTTCTTACTGGACTCAATTACGAAATATTGTAAGTTCCATTGATCTTTGAATGTTCTGCATTCACTTTCTATTTTTCCTTTCTTTTCCATACTAGTAAATCATACACAAAAACAACAAGTCAAATCAAAATTAATGTTACAAATATGTCTGTTAAACACACACAAACATTACTTTATTTCATAACAGATAGTTTCGGTTCCTTCGCCTTCCCTAAGCGGACTGACTCGTGGTCGCATTGCTAGCCTTTTTATACTCCAATTACTGCCATCTAGAAGTGAGTGGAATACACGGCTCATACTTGGTGACTAATCTAGAAATTATAGATAATGGCAGGAATATTAAAACAGGTTTGGCCCTTGGAACTTACTGGAGTAATCAGTATTTCCCTAAGGCTGGAAAGTTTGGAGACCCCTGTTCTAAAGCATGCCAGTACAAAATTCTTTGCAACGTTCTTTTTGGTCTGATCTGAGAACTCTAGAAACCATCTTTGCACAAATTTGTTTCATTATGAGATCCGCACATAAAATTTTCCACATAATGTCTTTGTCAATGTTTACAACTTCAACTAACATTCAGACATTGAAACCGCCTCTTCTCGATCAATTTGACTGATTTTTTCTACATTTTCTTTGGTTTTTGAAGTGGAAGGTCATCCAGGGTATTCATCATCTTCCACAGTTTGACATCCTTCACTGAATCTTTTGTTCCACTCAAACACTTGTGCATGAGGCAGTGTTCCCCATAAATCTCATTGAAGATTAGAAAACATTCTGTTGGTGTTTTGTTCAAGTTTTACTAAAAATTTCAAATTGACAGGTTGCTCAATTTTTATATTCAGTATAATTCTGGCACTCAACAGAAAACAACAATACTAAACAGTGACTCTCAATCACCTGAAACCCAAGGTGTTGTTGTCTATCATTCAGGTTTAGATATGCCAAAGGTCAAAAAGCTGACAATCAGTTCTCACTGATTTCACTATTGCCTAAAAACACAGCCTTCCTATTTAATAGACACAACTTAAATAATTAATGAACAGGATAAAATGTAATTAAAAATGATTAGCTCTACTGTCTCAATACATGAATCACTGTAAACAAATTTACAAACATAACCAAACAATAACACCTGTATATATTTTTAAACACCCTTTCACTTACAAAATTAACAAAATAATTACATAAATTGGTATGTTTTTGTTAAATTTTTATGAAAGTTATAATCTCAAAAACTAAAAATCTAGTGGAGAAAATAAAATATATTAAAATAGAACCAAGATATAAATTGAACTCAGTTGTAAATTTACATTGCTATTAACAATATTATTTATATATCCTATAACTATTAAATAATAATATAAATAGTCTAACTGACAACATTTTATATATGTAGCAAAATTCATTTATCATAATGCAGTGAATTAATATAAATTATTAAAATACAATACCTAAATAAATATAGTCACAAATAATATAATTACTTTTTTTAAATATTGTATAAAATTGAATAAAGAAAGATGATCGCTGAATTGACCAACCGCCACCAAATGTCATTCAAAGAGTGTATTCAGATTCACCATGTGTAGCTGAAGAAATCTTCCACCAAGTAAAAGGAATTAGACACCAGAAGTCATTGAAGATTCTTCTTAAATTCTTCTGTTTTTCAATATTTTTTATATTGGGAGTTTGTTAATAAATATAATACCCCCACTTGAAATGGCAATTTTCTAGACTTATCAAGCCAAGGGTCACTTTGATGTCTGGTATTATAGTTATGTATATCATTATTTCATATTGGGTTACTCTAAAAAATTTCATAACACATTGTTTGAAAGATATATATATATATATATATATATATATATATATATATATATATATATATATATATATATATATATAGGGGAGTATAACCATCTCCAATTCCCTGAAAGTGTCTTCATGTTATTTGAATTTTTTTGCCTTTTACATGTCTTACAATAATTTTGTGCATTATAAATAACCTCTACACATTTTGATTTAACAAGTCTCCCCATAAGAAAACTCCATAGATTAAATGTTAGCCTTTAGACAGGATTTTCAAAGTGCTGGGGGCTTTATAATGACTATAAACATCTTAAAATTAAAATACTAATATATAAATTTTGACATATGTGTTTATATGATTGTATCAACTGAATTTACTATCAATAGTAGTCATACCTTTCTGTGCCTCCTCATCTAACATAAGGCATGGTTCAAAATTATTCTGAAATGTATCAGACGACTAGTTGCCTTGCAAAGTTAGTGGCTTATAATATTAGAATCTACAAATGACTCTACAGTAGAACCCCTCTAATCCGCCCTCGGGTGGTCCGTTACTCCGGTTAATCCGACCGTGCTCGAGCTCGCGATATTGTGCCGACTTGTCGATGACTCACGGCCCGTCTGGCGCCATTCTTTCCGGTTTGTTATCTCTTTCCCGCTTCAGTGCTGTATTATCTCTCGTGAAAAATTAAACACTACAAAGCTTTTTTACAGATTCCCCTCTGTCAAGTCTTTTGACACATTTAACCGCGTCTGAAACGAAACCAACACACGCTTCAGTATTCCCGTTTTCGTAACTCGCTCATTTTTATTTACTGTATATACTGTACGTAGATCATAACCAGTCAAAGACAAGAAGAAAACTGAAAAGAAATGTTATATTTTCCATAATGTATACTAAATTGATTCGTGGAAAAAAAGCGGCCCATCAAACAATTTTGCCTTTGTATATCTGCTATACCGACGGGTGCCAATGCCGTCGACAATGGGATACCGCTATTGACAAAGTCGTTTGACTCGCCGCTGCTTTGGTGCCGCGGAGTTTTTACGCCGCCGACAATGGGATACTGCTATCGACAAAGTCGTTTGACTCGCCGCCGCTTTGGTGTTTCAATTACTGTACAATTTATTTTCGGAAACTCTCATCCAACCAGTACACTACGATATAGGCCGGTTAACAAAAGTTCTACTGTACTGTACTTGCAAAGTTTATATATAGACTTTATTATATAGACTTTTAATAGTTTATATTTCACTTATTTCACTTTAAAAAAATCTGTTTATATAATATGTAATAAATATTGACTTTTCTCGGATAATCCGACCTTTTTTGCGTTCCGACCATGCCCCCAGTCCCGAAGGTGACGGATTAGAGGGGTTCTACTGTATTCTTAAATATATAATGGAATTTGCTTAAAAAACAATTGTTGTGTTATTTTATTAATCATTATTTGATGTGACAAATCATAATATGTTAATGAAACGATACAGGTCCAAAATCAGCCCTATGTAGGACGCTATTTTTCATTTGAGCCTGGCCAAAAAAAATCCTCTTATAAGTTCAACATAATGTAACTTCTTTTTGGTACAAAGGATTTAGGCCATGGTAGTTATGAATGATTTCTAATGTCATATTTCCAGTTTATTAAATAACTGTTCATGATCAACAATATCGAAGGCCTTCAAGAAGTCATGAAATAAATTAAGTACTTGTTTTTTTATTATCAATGTCTTCGACCATAAAGTTAATCAGTCATATCAAGTTGTCTGTAGTTGAGCTTCCTTTTTGGAAGGTAAACTGACTCTGGGATGTGATATTTAACTGTTTTATGTAATTTATTAACCTAACTAAAACATTTTTTTCAAACATTTTGCTGAATGTTGTATGTAATGCTGTGATGTAAGAGACAACATCCTTTTTGTGTCCTTTCTTGAATAATGGGAGAATTTTAGATATTTTACATTTACTAGGAAAATCTATTTCAAGAAAGGAAGCTTTGACCATTTCAGCAACCGTCTCAACTAGTTCGTGGAAACATTATTTGATGAGCCGGGAAGAAATCCCATCCATATCAGTGTTTGTTAACTTTTTAATCATGACAGCAACTACCCCACCCATATACAGAGAGTAGTTCATTGATGAAAGCAATTTGCTACTATTTGATGGATTTAAAGATGGACAACCGGTGAAAGATTTTGTAACAGAGTTTATCATTAAAAGCTGTCACTACTCTAAGAGAATCTGATATAGTTTGACCATTTAGGTTGATCTCTATATTTCTAAAGGGTCACTTGGATTTCCGTATAGTGTTAATAAATTTCCAAGATGTTTTTGTCATATTATACAAAGTTTTCAATTGCTCGTTGTGTTGTTACGATTCATCAAGGCTTATTATAATTTAAAAATATTTTTAAAGACACAGTTGTTGAGGTTTTTATCAACTGACTGTAAAAACATAATGCTTGGATACCAATATCCCTGATGTTATCCAAGGTACCTTTTATTTTTGATAACTATTTTTTAAATTTTTATCGGGTTTTCTATTTAGTGTCTGTATTGAATAGTGGTTACCACTCTTTTTTTGCTAAGCGTGAGGAGCCAGGTTCAATTACGGTGGAGTCCAAAGAATTTAAATAGCTTTTTCCACACTAAATCCGTTTAGTCGCAGTGGAACAGGGACCTGTGGCCTCTTGGCCCTTATGATAAATTATAAACAATACAATTATCTAAATAATTCAAAGTTGCATCACAATAATATAGGTAGGTTTATTATGTAATTGTTTTAATTAATTTCAAAATATGATAAAGGATAGTCGAAACTTTAATCAAACTTTGTCACATACAAGCACATACTCAAATAAACAAGGCTATCTGTCTTCTCTTAACTGACCTATTTAGCCAATTCATATATGTGTATATGAAGGAGATTAACTGACTTAAATTCTAGCTTATATATAATTCAGTGTTACTTTTATAGGTATTCATTTTATTTATCATTCAACATTGTTCATACACTATTTTTTGTGTATGTGCAATTTAGAAACCTAATTCAAAACAAAAAATAAAGAGAAAATTCATTATTTATAAACGAGGTAGTAATCTGATCTAGAAAATGTTAACAAAACTATAAAATCAATTAATTTTTTTAAAATTTAACTATAAAGATGCAATATTTTAGATATTAACAGAAAATATTCTAATTTAATAAAATATGTTTTTTATCTTTATATTGACAACAGTATAGG
Organism: Aphrophora alni; assembly: GCA_963513935.1. Lineage (NCBI taxonomy): Eukaryota > Metazoa > Arthropoda > Insecta > Hemiptera > Aphrophoridae > Aphrophora > Aphrophora alni. Next base: position 15,995,123 of record OY740765.1, on the reverse strand, counting down.
TATTATTTATCTTAAGACATTTTAAGAAAATTAATCCTTATATTTATTTAATAAAGAGAGTGTACTTTAAACAATATTTATTATTTTATTAATACAATTTCCATGACTGAGTTTATTGAGAAAGTTTATAGAAATATTTAAAGTCATAATTAGAAAGGACAAGCCTCTTGATATGAGTTGAGGCCATATTCAAAAGGTTTTCAGATTCATTGATTCATCAGAATAAGCTAAGGACAGAAGCGGAGCATGTAAATGCCATAGTCTAAGAATAAGAACTTAAAAGTCCTATAGGGAGAAGTCACGGAAACGAGTTGCAAGTAGATCTCATATTCTAAGATAAATAACTTGGTCCAAGACACCAGGGTCAAGTCACCAACACAAGTGGAGCAAGTAGATGCCACAGTCAAATATTAACAACTTGGTAGGTCCCTCAGGGACAAGTTGTCATCACAAGCGGAGCAAGTAGATGTCATATTCAAAGATTAACTGTTTTGATGATTCACCAGAAGCAAATCACAAACTCAAATCGAGGAAATATGTGCCATATTTAAAGATTAACAGCTTTGATGGTTCACCAGGAGCAATTCATCAACACAAATGAAGCAAGTAGGTGCAATATTGAAAGATTAAAAGTTTTGAAGGTTCACCAGGAGCAAATTACAAACACAAGTTTAGCAAATAGATGCCATATTTAAAAATTAACAGCTTCGATGGTTCGCCAGAAGCCAATAACCAACATAAGCGGAGCAAGAAGGTGCCATATTCCAAAATTACAGTTTCAAAGATCCTCCACCAGGAGCAATCCATTCAAAAAAGTGAAGCAAGTGAATGCTACATTTAAATTCAAAAAAGATTCACCAAGGACAAGCTACAGGCACAAGCAGATTGACCAGATACATAATTGGAGTTCAGTTAATATAGTTCATGTTTCGAAATAGGTTTCGATAGTATTTCTGAATGATGGTAATGATACCATTACCTAAGTTTTATTATTAAGTATTATTAATCTTGCATAATATAAAAGGATAATTTCAAAACAAATTTAATAATCAGTATGTAAATCGTTATTATACTAAGATAAATATTGGTAAATGTGTAACAACCTTTATATCCAGCATTCAAATGCATTCTTCATTGAACATCATAATTGTTTTATAATGTAGGCTATTTTTTTAGGATAAAATGTATAACAATCAAACATCAAACTTGTGTTTTTTATTAATCATATTTTCATTATAATAAATAAAATTATGATTCTGTTTCATATGTATGAACTGAATAATCCTGTTGTAAATGGATTTATGTTATTCCAAACCATTAAAATGACAAAAAATTTATTTTTCCTAAGGTTTATTTTTCCTTAATTTTGTAGTACGAGATATTGTTGTGTTGGCATGGATTGTCTTTAAACCAGCATGTTTTAAAGTTGTAATAGTAGTGTATGCATACTGTTTTATTTTTTAATAAATGTTTAATTTTATGTTTTAAGCATGAGGTATTTAAATGGTTGTCATATCCTTCACATTTAAATATTAAAGATTATTAACTAATATTATCTTCCGAACAATATCTTCGTTCAAAAGGTAAACCATTTAGTTGTAGTAAACTAAATTTAATATATTTTTAAATACTCGACCATTGTTAAATCGCTGAAAAAGAATTTACTGTTATTAATGCGCTTTATAAACAAAAATATGTGAAATCAGGTTACTTACAGGATTGGAACAGGTATTGGATATTATATATAGAAACAGGTACTTAATAATTGGAAATTTGTAAGCGGCTTCTTTCTTTGACTAGGAATATTATTCTTAATGCATGTTATATAAAATGTTCACTTTATAGTTAGGAGTTATGCTCTTGTGTGTTATACAATTATCTCTATGGTTAGAATTTATTAATCCTGGTGTATATTATGTGGACTTATCACTGTTCTTAGGAATTACAGGTCCTAGTATATGTTGTACAGACTTATCTCTAAGTTTAGAAATTATTGCCCCTAGTGTATGTATGTGTTTATAGTTAGGAATTAATGTTCAATGTGTGGTTGTATAGACGTATAATTTTGGTTATATCAACTGTATGTTGATATTTCTGGTTAGGAATTAATGTTCAGTGTCCATGACGTATAGCCATATCGGTCTAGTTAGGAATTGCTGTCCAGTGTTTATGTTATACAGACTTATATTTCTGGTTATGAATTACTACTATTCAGTGTCTATGTTGTAAAGGTTTTTGTTTCTGGTTAGAAATTATTGTTTATTGAAATATGTACCTTATATTTCAAGTTAGTAATTACTGTTCAGTGTCTGTTATGTAGATTAAGGTTTGTGTTTGGAAATTACTTTACAGTGTATATGTTGTATAATCCTTATCTTTCTGGTTAGGAATTTGTGCTCAGTATGTATGTTGTATAGACTTATATTTCTAGTTAGGGATTAATGTTTAATATGTGTTTTGTGTAGACTTTTATTTCTGCTTTAAAATTAATGTTCAGGGTTATATAGATCTATGTTTATAGTTCAGTGTGTATATTGTAGAGAATTATATTTCTAGCCAGGAATTAATGTTCTTTGTTTATGCAGTACAGACTTACATTTCTAGTAAGGCATTACTGTTCAGTGTATGTTCTATAGACTTTATATTTTTGGTTATAAATTATTTTTCATTTTGTATAGATTTATATATTAATTAAGAATTACTCTTTAGTGTGTTCTGTCAATCTCGCTGTGACTAACTAAATGTACGATATCCATTGCAATGTCCTTTATATCGAAATGCATTCAAGTATGACATAAGTAGGCCAGCCAATTTAAAAGGTATCTCTCCACCACTTCTTACTTGAGGAGAGGATGTAAACAAAACTGTAGCATTTTTCACGCTATACAGCCATGGTCCTATATGATTCTCCTTGTGATAAAGGTGGAAACAAATATTTCTTGATTTTTCTCATAGGTCATTTCTCATGTTGTACAGAAAAGAACCCTACCCAGTTTTTCACTGATGTTTTGTATATTTTTTGGAACGAAAACAATTGGTGTACATAATTAAACAACACTTACCCAAAAACTTTATAATACTTTTAAACACTGTTTTTACTTGAATTACACAAATAGAACACAAATTTTTATAATTTTTTAAATAATAAAAACATGTTTTTTTAAAAATATGAGCTTAACAATTATTTTTAAACAATAAAAGTTCAGATTATTGATGTGAACATGATTGACATTTGTTTTTTATATGTTGTTTATTTTCACTTGTATACCTGACTGATGTTGTTTCTTTCTAATGTTGTTAAAACGTTTAAAACTTTCATAAAATGGTTGGACAGTTGATCTGCCAATAAGTGAATAAATGAAATCACTGAATAACGGACTCATGAACACTAGTAAGTTTGAATTTTTTTAGAGTTTCATCTTTAGATGAGTCCTCAGAATCAATGTCTTTTCTTGAATGAATGTGTTCAAGTGTCTCATCGTCATTCATAACTTGGTACAGTATCCAGGGTCACACTTATAGTCTTAAAATCAATCGCACATCATTTATGGTAATTTTCTGTTTCTCCTCTTTTTGAATTTTTTTGCATAAGTCACCTGCTTTACATAGTAATGTTTGTAATTATTTTTCCATTTCGCCACTCCATAAAATTTTTCCATGCATTGCACCAGGGTCTTTTTTTCTGAATTCCATGAATCAATTGCTCATTTTGATGGAATAATTTTTAATATGTATTAAGAGTTTTTCCCTCTCATCTATCTTCAACCGAATCGTCCTCATTTTGTAAGACGGCAAGCACTGTGTTTAAATATTTCCTTTGATTTTGCAAGCCACGATCACTCATTGGGTGGAACACCGATGCCACATTTGTTTGCAAAAACAAACACCTCATATTCCTGTCATCACTTATAAGTTTTTCAGGAAGAGGATGTACGAGGTCATTATAAAAATTTAAAGAGCCTTCACTTTATCAGCAGGAATTTTTAGGACATCTTCTTGAAACTGACGTACACCAAGTACTGAAATTCTTACAGTTCTGATGTACAGTCTTCAAAAATATTTAAATTAAATCACACTTTCTTTGAACTATAATGAAATAGAGAGAGATGCTGAAAAATACCTTTTAAAGCATATGAGAAAGCAGGCATTCCAACAATATGACTTTTTAATCAATGTAACCCATCCACATTCACGTAAAAATGTGCTGACAGTCTGTCCTTACCGATTTTACATGCCAGTACATTTTTTCATGTTTTAGTAGTTGAGTGTTCTGTGGGTGGGATCGCCAAAATATCCCACTTTTGATTTAGCTCCAATGATTGCACTGTTACGAGTTTGTTGAATTTAATTTTAAATGGTTCATTGTTTTTCGTTGGTGCATTAGTAGCTTCACAAATTGTTAGCAGGAATTACTGTTCAATTGTATATATTGTTTACACTCATATTTCTGGTTAGAAATTATTGTTCAGTGTCTATGTTGTGTAGATTTATATTTCTGCTTAGAATTACTTTTCAATTATGTTACTTCGAAGTATAATTTTCCTTTGGAATTACAGTTGAGTGTGTATGGTTTGTTGACTTATATTTCCGCTTAGAAATTGTTCAGTGTGTATATTATATATAATTATATTTGTGGTTATTAATTATTGTTCATTGTGTCTATTGTGTAGACTTTAATTTTTAGTTATGAATTCTTGTTAAGTGTGTATGTGGTATACACTTATAATTATAATTAGGAATTACTGTTCAATCTGTATGTTATACAGACTTTTATTTATAGTTAGTAATTACTGGTCAGTGTGTATGTTGTTCTTCTTACTAATAACTGTTCTGTATGTATGTTGTATACTTATTTTTCAGGTTGGAAATTATTGCTCAATGTGTATGTTATGTAGATTTATATTTGTGTTTAGGAATTACTGTTCAGTGTGTATGTTGTATACACTTATATTTATGGTTAGAAATTCATGATCATAAACATATTGAAGCATTTGGTTGTTGAACCTCCTAGGTTCTACAGCAGTTACCACACAGCCATTTGGTTAAAATAGCTTTCTTCTTCGCCTATTGCATTCAATAAATTCAACTCATTTAAGGCAATCTGTTTCTTTAATTTCATGTTTAAGTTGGTTTTTGTAAGCATGATATCTGAAACATTAATGAAGCAAATTTTAAGCATTTATTTTAATAATGCCAAATTCCAAATTGTATTGACTAAAGAACTTTTTAGGTTTACACAATCATGACAATCTCAAATGCTCCGCATTATTGTTCAATATGTATGTTTGGTTTTAGGATTTCTTGATTTTATTTTCAGTTTCGTTAAATTGATTATACCACGAATAATGGTTGTGTCTGTAGGTGGATCATGTTCGTTAGTTACACTGAAAATGATATTGCTTTTTAACCATTGATTTAAATTCACATAGAGTTTTCTGTTGGACAGTCGCTATTACTAAAGAAACATGCCTGCCTGACGATACAGGAACGACCTGTATGTACCTGACGATCATACCTGAGTACATACCTGAGTATCGTACTGCCTGACGATACTAAACAGTGATGTTGCAATAGCATCTGTGAATGTTTGCAGGGAATTTAAAGTTTTTACAATGACAAATAACAATACTCTTTACATGTTTATAACAGTTTGTCATTGAAATTAAGGAGATTGGTTAATTATTCCTCATGCCATTTACAATTGATGTTCCCAAGATACCTTAACTGGATCTACATTTTTCTTCGTCTAATCTTGGATTATGTTTCTCTCTTTCATCTGTCCCGTAGGATCTCTCTTGACAAATTCCCGTTTTTTTTCAACCCTGATACTATTAGAGTAATTGACAGCTACAGGTCTCAATTATTTCATGCTTTTTTTTTTTTTTTTTTTTTTTTAAGGCGATAACCACAACATTTTCCCCAAATTAAAAACCAATTTTTTTACGATTAAACCAGAAATTAAAAAAAAATAATGTTTTTTATACAATTTAAATTACGACACTTTTCATGATCCTGTTATAGACTTATTTCTGTAGCTAGGAATTACTGCTCCTGGTGTATATATTAAAGATTTATATTTATAGTTGGGAATTAATATTCAATATGAATATTGTATAGACTAATTAATATTTCTGGTTAAGTGTGTATGTTGTATAAACTTATATCTTAGTAATTAATGTTCAGAGGGTATTGTTATTTATAATTATATTTCTGGTTAGAACTTACTGTTCAATGTGTATGTTGTTTAGACCTTTATATAAAGTTAGGAATTAATGTTCAATGTGGATATTGTGTAGAATGATTTTTCTGGTTAGAAATTAATGTTCAGTGTATGCTGTATAAACTTATGTTTATGGTTAGGAGTTAATGTTCATTGTGTATGTTGTATAGGTATATATTTCTGGTTAGACATGAATAATGTGAATGATTTGAATTTGTGGTTTAAAATTACGGTTTGTGTATGTTTTGTAGACCTATAGAAATGACTGCTCCTCATGTTTGTTTTACAGATCTGTCGCTCTTAATGGAATTAATAGAATATCTTTATGAAATATATGTTATTAAACAGTTTAATAGCTCTATAAATTCGGTTCGATTCAATTGATTGCTTTATCTACATTATATACTTTTGTTTCACTTTACGTTCTTTTTTAATACATCATATAACTATGAAGTTGATCTTCAAAATACATCATCTTGCACATTTTTAACTTATTTAAAATATGTTTTAACAACATTCATTTATTATTTTGCAAATGAATTAATTTTTATTATTTTTTATAGCTCTGAAACACTCACCTTCAAAAAGGAAAAGTATATCAAGACCTTTAAGACCACTGGAATCAGAAACAGATGGAATAGGTAAGTTTTTGTTTAGTGAATTCAATTTAGAATGTATTGAAAATAAATCTTTTATATGTGAAAGGTGTGTGAATTACAATTGCAGGTTGAACCCTATGTGTTCCATCTATAATATCAACAATTATGTTACATATGATATAACAGAATAAAAATAATGTTTTGCAAAAAGAGTATGTTCATAATTAAAATGATAAATATACTATACCTCTTATAAATCAGTCCAACTCTGTATTTAAACTCAAATGTATGTTTGAAGAAAAAAAAGTGAATCAAATTTGGTAAGTGAGATTTGCTTAAGTTAATTTTATTTGTCTATTAAAGATTTTACAAAAGATGTTAAAAATGTAAAAGCCACTGCCTTTTTTCACATGAATCGCATATTCACTCACATTTTACACAAAATGTTACTGTTAGTAGCTTCAATGCTTCGTCGTATTTTCCTTCAGTTTATCTAAGGTTCTAAGGCTATTCTCAAATTCGTTTACTTTGAAATATTCCTACAAGTAAAAGTCACACGAAGATAAGTTCGCCAAGTTAGAGGGTCACAAAACCTTTTCTTACTGTGAATTATATATGGTGTGTAGCACAATTCTGTTGGGAAAAGCAATACTGTCGCTTATTTTGAGTCATTCAGAAGACCTTTTCAAAAATTTCAACATAAACTTCTGTATTTACAGTGGTTTCAGAATATAAATATTAACCCAGTAATTCAACCAAAAAACTCAAACTCTACTTTGTTATCGCAAAGCAGAATCTGATGAACGATGTGAATTTTTTGTGGCCCATTAGTGATTACTCCTGTTATTTACATGGTCAGATGGGTAAAATCATATCTCATCACACATGAAATATAGAATCTGGTCGAAATCACCTTCCACAATGTTTTTGTGAAACTGCTCCCAATACTTAAACCTTTATTAGAAGTAATGTGATAAAAACAAAATGTGTGGAAAAGTTTTAAATGTAGAAACCGAAATACAGCATGACAAGGTGTGCGTTTTAAAACATGTCTGTTGTGATTATTTTCTGACACATTTTTTGGGACTAATTTTTAAAATCATTTTCTAAACATTAATCTTGGCAGGTATACTGATGTTTGTGAATTGTTCATGAAAATTTTCACGTGTCTCTTTAAAGAAAATAGTATGAAGAAAATCTGCACCTATCCAAATCCTTCTATTTACAGAATACGGCTTATTTTAACAGACGAAACACAATACTATACTCTACTACACAACCTTCTAATAAGCACTAACTGTGCTTTAAATTATTAAGACCTTCAAGGTCGACTACATTGTGAAGAGGGAGCTGTGAATTATTGTTATAAATGGAGCACTTTTACGTGTGACATACTGTGTTTGTTAAACTTAACTATAAAAAAAATATAAAAATTCAAAATTGCATATGAAAAAGAATTATGCAATTGAAACATACTACAATTAAATGCTACAGATAAACTTGTTTGTAAGTTGAACTATGTAAGCAAATTAATGGAGAAAGATATGATTGTAAGGAAAACTTATTATTCAATAAGTTTAGTAAAAAGGTTTTCAAAAACTGGGGTTTTACCTTTGTCTAATTGTTGTAATTGTTTAAATCTATATTGGAAAGAAGAAGATAGAAATTACTCAATAATTTTTATTAAACTCTTAAAACAATTTAATTTGCCCTATTGTGACAATTTTATTTATTAAGTTTTTAAGTATTGAACAAATCAATTAAAATGTTTTCATTGTAAGAAAGATTCTTTTCTGGAAGTATTCCTTGAGATCAAATTTTCCTTTAAAATGTTTTAAACATAGAAACAAGTCCTGATTAACCTATTGGCTAATCAAGCTGTAGGCTAGGGCATTGACGTAAACTATTCGGAGCTCTAAGTTTTTCAGATTGTGTTTATTATATTAAGTAATAAGTGTGTACTGTTATAAATATACATATATTGTGAAGTAATAAGTATTTGAAGACCATTTGATAAGCCAATGAGTTTGAAATGAAAGGATTTTATTTCTCAACAAAATTTGATTTATTTATAGTCCATAGTCTCTTTTTAGCTAGATACACTAAGTCTTCCAAAATATAAGATTTCTCAGACTTTGCAAAATAGGCATTTCTTTTACGATTACCTCCTCATTTAATGTGAATCTTTTTCCACCACGCCATTTCTTCATGTTTGAAAAAATAAAGAAGTCGCAAGAGCCAAATCTGAGGATGGGAGCAATTTGTAGTGCAACAATTTGGGACATGGCGTTTGCTGACAATGAGCGGGTGCAGTTTCACGGTCATAGAAAATGTTTTGAGAGATGGAGTTTTTGTAACATCAATTAATTGTGAAATTGATCCAGTAAAGTGACAAAATACTGTCCTGTGATTGTTTTTCTCTTTTCCATGTAGTCTATGAAAACTATGGCATGTGAATCCCAGAAAATTGAGGCCATGATCTTTTTTACCGATAAAACCTTTTATTTGCCTTCTTCAGAACTTATTTACCAGGAGAAATCTTATTTTGACTGGTCTTTCATTTCTGAAGTGTAGTAATGAATTCATGTTTTATCAATGATTACAAAACCCTCAAAAACTCATAAGCTTGACATGTCCAAATTGTGCTTCGAAATGATCACATTATTCCGTTTTTTGTTAAATGTGAGCAAACATAGCATTTAAACTTGTCGATAGATTTCTCATTTCCAAATGTTCATGCAGGATATTCAAAAACGCATTCATCTGAGATGTTTACGATCTTACCTATCTCACAAATTTTCAGTTGTGACCTCATTCATATTGTAAATATCATTCGTGTTTGTACGGCCACAATGAAATTCAGTGAACCACTCATATGTCTGAGTAGAGCTCAGTATGTAAAAAAAATTGTTCTTCAGTTTCCTTAATGGTTTTTCCATGCAAAAAATTAGTGCTTTATCAGCACACAAAATTCACTTTTTTTATAATTGAAGCAAAGCAACATAAACTCATCCGCTTTTAAACGCTGTCAGAACTTTTCTATTAGACAGATCTTCTTCAAACTTTGTGTTATTCCTAAATAAGAATGGTAAATTTAAAAGATAAAATGAATCTTGCGATTCGAGTGTCATCTCTTAACAAAATGACTGACTTATCAAACCGCCCTCATATACTGTATGGCACTGAAGTTCTATATATGTATATTTATGGAAAATAATATTTACCTATAATATGATAAATAAATTGTTCATTTTCATACCATGAAAATAAAATTTAGTTTTGTGTCTAATTGATAATCAAGTAAACAGTTGCGAGTGTAGATTTTTGTAACTCACCTAAACACATTCTTGTGAATATTTGTTTGTTTTAATTTCTCATCATATTATCTATATTGTAAGTTAAGGGGCTGCATTATTTGGATACAATTTTTTTTAAATCCTAATCGCTAAAAAAATTATAGTAAATGTAAGAAACACATTTTTTATTCAAGTTTATCGATGGCTTTTATTTGATAACTCTTTCAAAATAAATTAAAATTAAATATTTTTTAGGGGTAAATATATTTTAAGCTTGTGTCACTCAAACACACATGTATGAATGTACAGTCTTCCCATAGGCCTCAGTAACCTTTTGAAACCATTCCGTTGGTGTTTTGTTCTATTTTAATAAAAATTTCAAATTGACACATTGCTTTACTTTTAAACTTAACATTATTTTGGCAGACAACAGAAAATAACTGCACTAAATGATGAATCAATAGGTGAGAGTGTTGACGTTTGTCACGCAGTGTCAGACACGTCCAAGGAACCTGCCCATGATCTTATAATCAATAGCTTTTGTTTCTCACTGCTTTCTCTAAGAGGTATAAACATAGTCTTGTTGTTTAATAGACACACCATTTATATTGGTTTTAAATAATTTTTGTTAGTATAATCTTATAGTAAAGCCGTTAAATACAAAAATGTTTGACAAACTGTTTTGCTCAAATTTTCTCTCTTTTACTATTTTTTTTTTAAATTTATTGAACATATGTTTTTTTTTTTAATGAATTTATTTAGTTTCAAATGGTTTATTTTATAGATGATATTAAAAATCGCCCAGTACATTGATTCTATATTTTGTTTTTGTTTTGTTAATACATATACTAAAATAAAATTTGCTGAATGGGTGTTTCCTGTGCAGTAACCAACTTTGTCAACTTCCACTCAAGCCAACCACTGTAGTGGGCCCTCCCTACGCCAAACCACAGGTTGAAAAAAACAATGGAATAATCCTTGTGTCCTGAGTGAAATTTGAACAAACGATTTCAATTGCTACCTTTAATTAGAGAAGTGATGCCTATAACCACTGAACTTATACGTTATTTAGGTTACTTTTTTCACAATATTTAACTCATAATATTCCTTTTTTAGTATAATCAAACAAAATAATAAAGGTGTTGGTGGAATAAAATATAATTTTTTTAACTTTATTATGTATCATGTGATGAATCAAAAAGCCGATGTCAGAAAAAAAGAAAAGGTTTTTGGAATAATGTCTGTCGTCTGTCCAGTGCTCTACAATCCAGATGTGTATACTGATTTTAGTCAAAATATGTGGGCATATTTTGGCCATATCTCGAGGGAAGGGGGTTCATTATTTGACAACTCATAATTTGGGGTAGCTGCCATTAGAAAAACACAAAAAATTACTGTTTTAATTAAATTTTGCTCATGTGCAACTTTTAATGACCCGACCAAAACATATTGGTCTTTAACTCTCAAAAAATTACGGTTCATAATTTTTGTGAACATATACACACATAAACCCTTAACAATAATTGTAGATAATTTAGAAGAAAAAGAAACAAGATATTTGAAGTTATCTTTAAAGAGTCCACACTATAATCTTTTTATACTGTGTTGCACAGAAAGAGCTGTAGCAGTATACAGTTCCTAGAATTCAGTTGTCGTTACCTTTTGTAGGATGTCGAATTTCAATCTCTGCCTTGTTTATTTTATTTTTCTCTTTTTGTTCATTGCAAAAAGAAAGTTACTTAGCAATAAAAATCCTGTACATATAATCCTGAACCTATTTCTTGGATTTAGCATTATCATTAAGTGGGTTTTAGATTTACTGAAGTTTGGAAAATGGTGTTTCACTGTATATTGTTATATAGCACACAGCTTAAATGGTTTAATTAAGAAATCAGTTGGTAGTTTATAATATTTCTTGTGTATCATATTACTTTAGTAAAATTCTTATATACAATATCTGTGATATGTTCTCATGTAATAAATATATTTGTTTAAAGTAAAACTTAGTTTTGAGAGTTAATTAAAATTAGTATAATAATGAACTATTTTAAATGCTGATTTATGGAAATCATAGCATCAGGAAATGGAAACAGCAAGCCCGGTAAGTTTAATTAAATATAATTTAAATTATAGTCATTTCATCAACATATATCCTTGTTACAAATCTAGAATATATACTATATAAGTGTTAATATACAAAATTTCAGTAAAATTTTAATTTATGTTAAAACTATATAAAAATATATTTTTATTGTGAAATTTGAAATGTTAAACAAAGGAATTAATCTAAATTTATGATTGACTTTCTTTTTATTATTATTTTACTCTTTTAGGTATATTATTGTTTTCTTTTGTTATTTTTTAAATCATACCTTCATTCAATTTACGCTTCTTAAAATGATAAGAAATGCTTAAATGATCCTGGAAATATATTATCACTGTTCTTTTGTTTTCAGAAAATCCTTACTTTAATGTTAAGAACAAAATTTTTTTGTAGTCTTTCAGTGATCTATATTCTAGTGTATCATTAATATTATAAAAACATCACAGTGTGGTATTATGTCAAGAGAAACAGGGACATAGCTGGGAATTCGGTAAATCAAATTAGAATTTCTTTTCAGTTGGTCATATTGAAATAGTTGTTTCCCAGCATTCATAACTTGAATTATCTAAATTATAAATAACTTAGAATTTTATTTTTTTTATTTTTCCACATACAATTTACATAAACACAATCATAAATATAAATGTTTTCTATTAACACGTTAGCTGCCGAGGCCTAATACAATACTTTTGCCTGGAGTGCCACGATTACCAAATTATTTGTCCATTATTATTTTTGCATCTACCTATGTTAAATAATATAAGGCAATAGTATTTACTAATTTTATTTACATTTGTGCATATATAGTTTCAAGACCGATCGGACTGAGGCAATTTTCGTGTAAAAAAAAATCCAAACGGGCTATTTCATTTCTTTATGTTGGCAACGCTCACTATTTTATTTGTCTAATACTTATTTTATAAATACATATTTTCATTTTACAACTGTATTCTGTGTGAATTATTGATTACTAAACCAAAATGTTTTTTGTAAAATTTTTAATCGTGCCGACAAAAAAGTGAAAATATCCACCATCTTTATTATTATATTGAGTAACCAGTAACCATAGTAACGGTTATTAAAGCATACAATGTACTACGTCTAACACACCTCTTTACCCAATCCAGAGAATATCAAAATTGGCCGATAGGTTGCTGCACTATCGAACTGTGAGCCACAAAACAAAACATTACGTCATTGACTTTATCGGTCCGATCGTGCCGAAACGCTGCATGTACATTCACCTTAGTTTCGGTCCGCTTGCACCGATATGGTAGCTACCGATCCACTTGGCAGGATACTGTTGGTTAAGTGTTAGGCGAACTTCAAGAGCGTAATGAGGTGGAGCTCCATCATGAAGGTACCACATGTTTTGGCGAATTTGCTCAGGGACTACCGTAAACAAATTTGGAAGTGTTCTGTAAGAAGTTGTATATTGCACCGTTCAAATTACCTTAAAAAAAATGTGGGACAATGATTGTATTATTAATAACTCCACACCACATGTTTAAACACCAATATCTTTGATTGTCCACTTCTCTAATCCAATGAGGATTTTTAAAGGACCAGTACCTTATGTTGTGCCGATTCATTTCTCCATTGCTACGGAAAGTTGCCTCGTCACACCAGAGAACATTATTTTAAAAAATTAGGGTTTTCCTGAAGCTGTTCCCTTGCTCAAATACAGAAATTCATTCGATGAAGGTAGTCATCTTCTTTAAGCTCCTGATGTAAAGAAATCCGATAAGGATGGAGTTTGTTGTCTTTTAAGATCCTCCAAACCATTGAGCTGGAAACTGCTGATTCAGAACTCAGCCTTCTAACTGAATCGTGAGGACTCATCAGAGCAGATGCCAACACTGCAGGTACATATTCATCGCTAACAGGTCTTGCTATCTGCTTACCTTTGTTGTGGTCTGGCTGAACATGACCAGTCACACGTACACGTTCAGCTAGTGGAACGTCATTCGTGAATAGTGCTGTCGCTCTGGGTATCGTTGTGCATAAGTATCTGCAGCAACCGCATAGTTCCTAAAGCACTCGCCTAACACCATCAGCATATCAAAATCTTCTTCGTTAGAATAAGACATTTTACAAGAACTATTAAACAAAACTTGTAAGGCGACACTCACTCAACTGAGATAGGAACAGACTGACCAAAGAACCACTACTACATGGGAGGGGAATTTCAAACAATACCCAATATCCACAGTAACTTGGACTTTATTCATCCTTATCTCTGTACACTGATAAGGACGTACCTTTAAAATGAGGTATCACACGACCTATGTTTCTATATAAAAATTTTCCAAAAACACCACCCTGCCCCCAAAAGTGCCCTTTTGGGTCATTGAAGAGCATCGAAAATAATTTTCCTGAATTCTTTGGGGTCGAAAAAGGGGGGGGATCTAATTGGAAGGAAATTTTTATCTGGTTTCATTTAGGCGCTACAGATAGTGTCCATGTGGTCTGAAACACCCTGTATATATTACAATGTGTGACTATTAAATAATGAGACTGATACAATAACTCCCCTTTATGTATATGAATCACAATTCTAATGCTTGTCTCTTTCAATATAGTCCTTGTTTACAATTACACAATGATGCAGTCTTGTTTTTGACAGATTATATGCATAAACCAGATCAGTTTCTTTCAACTGTTTTAAGATATCTTCCATTTCTTTCTTTATTTCATCAACTGGCTTAAAACATGTTCCTTTAAACACAGATTTCACTTTAAGAAAGAAAAAAAGTCACATGGTGCCAAAAATCTATCGCATGTGAAGGATGTTCTAGTATAGTAATGTGTTTTGGCCTAAAAACTGGTTCACAGAAAACGGTGTGTGGATCATCCTGATGAAGAATCTTTGTAAAACTTTCTTATAATGATTCTTGTTCACTCACTATTGTGCTGTCTGGGATCTTATTCATCTAATATTACACCTTTGATATAAGACAAAACATAATTAGTATGGCTTTGAATTTATACCTACTATGACAAGCTCTTTTTTTCATTCTTGATGATGACAGTAACAGATTTTAGATCATACTGGAAGATTCAGGTTTTGTCACAAGTTATGATTTTTTTGACAAAAGATAGGATCAGTATAAGTTTCTGCAGATATATATATATATGTTCACACCTCAGCTATCATTCAAATACTGATTTGGTGGTCTCTTCTCCAACCATCTGGTTTTTCTACAATTTCCATATTGTCTTCAACATTCTGACATCCTTCATTGAATCTTTTCTGCCACTCAAAACCCATGTACACGAAACATACAATCTTCCCCTTAATGTTCAATAAACTTTTGAATACAATTCCATTGATGTTTTGTTCAATTTTATTATGAATTTCAAATTTGTATACTTAGCATTAATCCCGCACACAGCAGAAAATGCAGTTGCACTAAGCGATGACTCACAGCCAACTGAACAATGGAAAGTGTTGAAGTTTGTCATGCAAGTTCATAAATGTCTAAGATCTCTGCCAAAGAGCTCACAGTCAGTTTTCATTTCTTTCTCAAGAGAGTAGAACACAGTCTCATTAATTAATGCACACCTCGTATATATATTTGTTTGGTTTTAATGTATTATACCCCAAACAATATTTGTTCTATTCAGTGATTAAGAAAATGAACAGTATATGCAAAATATTTCAGTATCTTTTAAAGAGTTTTTATTTGTATTTTATTATTGCCATAATCCATGGTTAACAATACATAAATATGTATAATATATAAGAGTAGAGCCTTTTTACATCCATATACTCAAAACCAACAAATCAATAGGACTTTTAAAATGATAACCTAAAACATTATGAGTGTACTTGTGTGCAAATCATTTATATACACCACAGTTTTTATGTTCATTTTTGTGTGAAGACTATGATGACCACAGTGCATAGTCATCTGGTATTACTTCAAAGGTCTCAGCTAAGGCTTTTCCTCAATATGTACTATATAATCCTATTTCCTTCTTCATCATTTGATAATATTAAATGTTTACATGTCTCTTCCATTCTGCTCAATCTATCAAAGCTCTTTAGGTACCAATATTACAAAGTTATTGGCTGTACTCTAGCACTATTCTAAGGCATCATAAGTTTTCCTGGATCAGAGTTTCTCTAAACACTTCTTCTGGGTGTGCAGCGACCGGGAATTCCTTGATAAACAGGAATTTTACAGGAGAGGGGGAAGCGAGAATTGTACCGAGATTTTAAAGCTGTCCTTTGAAAAAACAATTATATTTTATACCCTTTTTGTTGATTTTTATGAAAGGATACTAATTTGAAAGTCAATCCTTATAATTTTATGGAAAAAAACCTCATAGAACTATTCACACCAAAACTACTGATGTCTCCTCCTCTCCGACTGATGAACTAGCGCCCTCCTACGACCACCTTAATTGTGATTTCCCTCATCTACCGATGTGATTTTCCAATGTTATTATAACACCAATTGGCGCCCTCCTATGTTTGTTTTGTGTCTGATTAAAAGATGGAAATGTAACAGTTGTGAAGTGGACAGATAGCAACAGAAGATGCATCACTGCACTGAATTAATTGTGTTTAATAAATCGATTCTTTATTAATAAACATAATTTTCAACTGAAAAACTTCCATATTTGACCTAAAAACAGAAAATAACTGTCGGGATGTATATAGTGTTGATGCATACAGATAAAAAAGCTTTAAAAATATAGCTATACACATAGTTTTTTTACACCACTAAGAGTTCCTACATAAATGGAATTCTTCAGTAAAAAATTAATCTAATTTCAAAGAAAAGTAAAGTATCTACAATGAAAATACCCCAGATACTGTAATTTTTTCCATTCATAAAAACTGAAAGTCCATATGGCGAAACTTCACATTTTTGTATCCTCCCCTCCTCACTTTATCATATTGTTTCCTTGTTAAAGGCAAAACATCTCTTGGTCATCATCATTATATAAAATAGGAAGAGAGAAAAAACATGAAATAAACACCTTAAATACTCTAATGGCTTCAGGCTCGGAAAATAACACGAGGTGGTCAAGAGCGACCTGATAGGAAAGATGAAAGAAATTAAAAACCGATAAATGTTATTTATTGCTACAAATACCATACACAATTTTTAAAATCCAATCTTCATTCCTATTGGTCGACAACACATTTTTTTTTAAATTGTGTGTCTAAAAGACAAATGTAACTTTATCAAAAATATTTCAAAACGATCACGAATTATGTAATATAATTGAAATTGTACTCCAAAAAATTTTAAGGCATTCTACATTGCTTAGTTAATTAAAAATATTTCTTTACCATTATTTTCGATTGTAAGGACACGGACAACAAATATACTTCTTGTCTGTGGTATGGGCTAGGTAAGGAACTACATAAACCGGTGTTAAATCCAGCTTTATTTTTAAAATTGTGTTAATTCTAAAATTACTTTTAAATTAAGTTTTTTAATTAAACAATAACTGTAAAATATATCATAGTGAAATTGTAGATGTATATTCTTCTATAGTAGGAGAACATTTCCTATAGTCAGGCGAACGAGGGGGGGGCAGTAATCTATTTATTATCCTAAAATGTAAACTTACTGTTAATCAATAAAATTAGTTCTTGAACTACTCTCCTGTATGGTTATTTATTTATTTGATGGAAATTGCTTTTTTTTATGCAGAAATATAAAGAAAAATGTTACATAATTTCCTTTGAGGAAGGAACGCTCTAAAACAAAGAATACACAGGAAGACACAGAAGTCCGGGGGGTTGAGACTGGAGCAATTTTTTAATTACTACCCCTAAAAGCAAAATTAAAATGGGTTATTTGTTATATTGTAAAGTATAACACTTTACTTAGTGTTACTTCCACTTCGTTATTGAAAGTATTTACAATATAGGGGGGGGGGCAATAATGGAGCATTTTTGTGTGTTAAAATGTGATATCTAGTTAAATTTTACATTAAAAAAAAAAAAAAAAAAAAAATTAAATTAAATGTTAGTCATTACTAAAATTAACCCACAGTTGTTGTTTTTTTTTTTTTTTTAAACACTTCAGTTAAAACTATTTTTGTAAGTGGACCAACTGGAAATATTTAAAAAATTCATCTTATAAATATGATTATAAAATATTTATTTTATAATGTTGATTTATTTGTTAAATTCTACCACATAAAATGAGATGTTACAAGACAAAAAGACAGCATAGTTATTATATTTATTGCTATCATTATATTAAAAACTGTACTAAAGCAAGCTCAATAATTTTTTCATGCTAAAAGTATCGTTATGCCCGCCCTCTCTCTCCCCCTTCTCAACTGTCCTACCCAGCCTTTCAGGTGTATTTATCTAGGGTCGTATCATTGAGTTTTAGTTTTGCATATTTCTCCAACTTGTCCAACATATTGAAGCTTCGTGCAGTACTCTACTTTTTACATTTATTATTGGCTATTTATTTACCTATCTATAATTCCCAAAGCTGAAATTTTCCCGTTGTGTTGCTTCATTTTGCAACACTATACTCTATTCTCATGTATATATTTTTTACTACCTAACTTTAACCTGTTGTAAATAAATTAAAATAATTTTAAAAATCTTTAATTTAGGTCAGTATGGGTGGTAGAAAAAATGTATACTGCTTATGTTTTATTTTTGTTACTTTAAAAATGAGCCATATACAGAAGTATGAAAATATAATGTTCAAAGTGCTGTGGCTCCATTATTTTTCAATGTAAAAAAGGAAATTGTAGGTAATTTAATTATATAAAACAATGATGTCGGCAGTTTATGATTGATAAAGCATTTTTCGATTTATCAATGGAAAGCTTAGATTTTAGACTTTTTTCTAACCTCTGTAAACGCGGTTTATTTTTAATGTGAGGAAAGAATTAATATACTACTAGCTTATTCTTATCTCTATAGTCTCACTCACCGACTCCAAAAAATACCCTCGGAGTTTTCGAGGAATTTGTCATTAAAGTTGCAAACAATACTTAAAATAATATTTTAATTTTGACTAGGTACAATAGGATCAATTTAGGTAGTATATAATAATAAACTATATGAGGAGTATAAGTACATGTATAATATAATTTAAAATGTGTGTGCCATTCAATTAGATTTGTATTTATTGCTTAATTAACGGAAAATCTGTATTTCAATTTTTTTTGTAGAAAATATAAGAAATCAAATTGTACATAAATTTGTGTTCTTAAAATCTTACACCTTAACATTTTTTGATAACGTGTATATTTACAAAACAAGACAATTTAACTTTGAACTCTAGTATTTAGGCTTTTGTGAAATTTAGTTTGGACAAGAGGTTTATTATTATTTTTAAACCTATTTTCTCTATCCTATCTAATGCGACTCGAGGAAAACTCACCTTGAAAAAATCAACCCTATTATATCTTATATGGTTGTTGGTAAAATAATTAATCTGCCAAAAATTAAAATAATTATCGCTATGTAATTTGACTACAATCTTCTCCCAATCTTAGCATTTTCTTATTATTTATATTTGTCAACACTATCATTCCCTAAAATAAGTCTCAAAGATGGAGGAACTCCGAAACTCATAGACAAATATAAATAATAACAAAATTCTAGGATTGGCAGAAGATTATACTTAATTAATTATGTAGATCCTACCAGATATAATTTATAATAATTTCAATAATCACTGAACTTGGTAACGGACTAACAAGATGATAATCATTATTCTAATTGCAATAAATTCAAATTTATAAAGAAGTACATAATACTACTAACTTACTGAATAATTAATATAAAATATATAACAAAAATTAAAAGACTTTTTTTTAATGTCTTTTATATTAAACTTTTTCTTCTTCTATGACGAAGTTGATGTTTAAATCACAGTTCATATCAGGGAGTGTTTGTACTATCCCACCCAAAACTTATTCTGAAAGGTTTGGATCATTTCCATGTTAGTTTTCTTTGTATAGCCCCATAGATCAATTCCATACATCTAAACAGGTCCGAATACATGTTTATAAATAACTTATCCTCCATTGATAACTCTGAGTTTTGCCGAAGTAGCCAGTAAAGTTTTTTATACTTAATAGGTAGTTCTTTTTAACATGTTCCTTCCACTCCAATTTTTAATCCATGGCCATACCCTGATATATTCTGTGTTCGTAAATGATACAACTGATCATTGATTAGTAAAGGAAGAGACGTTACTTTCTCATATATAAAGTCAATGTGAATTTCGTCTTATTAAGCTTAATACACCAACATTTAGTCAATTTACTCACATTTTGTATCACCTTTTGCAGTAGCAATAATTGATATCATCTCCAACTGTAATGAATGCAGTATCATCAGCAAATGTAGCCATCATCGACATCTCATCACAAGGGATATCCCGGGTATACAGTAAGTAGAGTATAGGTCCAAGAAAGCTTCCTTTTGATACTCCTATCTTTATTATTTTCAACTCTGAATAGTCTTGACCAAGCCTAAATGGAAAATATCAATTCCATGTATTATTTAAGTAAATTATAATACTGAGCTGGTAAATCTCTGTGTAATTTAAACTCCAAACCATCATGCCAAACGCTATCAAAGGCCAACATCAAGAAAGATTGCAGAACAAACCTTTTCTTCCTTAAATGCTTTTTCAGTCACATTACTAATACCATGAATCTGTTCTATTATAAAATGCTTACTTCTGAAGTCAAATTGATGAGATTGTATTAATTTCATAATTCTGATAATTGGCATAAGTTTCTTAGTAAGTAGTCTTTCAAAGACTTTACTAATTTTTAACATAATGGGTAACAACGATATTGGCCGATACGATGTTACTTTAAAGAATGATTTCCCTGGCTTTAATATAACAATCTTTCCTGCAATATTTCAATGCATGGGCACATATTTATAAGAGCCAAGTCATCAAGTTCTTTCAATACCTGGCAGCAATAAGATCATAACCGGGAACTTTCTTTACACTGAGATTAGGTCTGATAAAGTTCTTTCAGGGATGTATTTCCTCTTCATCAGTGTTATTGATAAATCTTGTGTTGTCATCAGTTGTACTCTGAGCTAATGGTTTAAAGATTATTTTCAGGTGGTTTGGAAAAATTTCATCTTTCTGCTTGTGATTTCCTGCCCAGTTGCCATTTGACATTTTCAGTGGGGGTTCCTGAATCTTCGGTCTTTTTATGCTTTTAGTCACATTCCAAAGAGCATAATCGGTATTTCTGTCAGCCGTTAGTTTACTGCTTATTGATTCATTTTTTATTTCACGAATATCTTTCTTGTTTGGGTACTGGTCTATTAAATATTTTATCACCTGGGTATCTTGACTGATGCTATTTTCTTGTAGCGTTCCTTTCTGCCAGTATTAATTATTTTACTTCCAGTGGATAGTTTACTTCACACCAAACATTGCCACCCCCTGCTTGTTGAATATCAGCAGTGTATTACTTAACCTCTCTATCAACTTCTTCGATTCTGTCTAATGGAGCCTGCAGATCCACTAACTTATGAGCTTTTTCTCTAAACTTATCCCAATCAGTTTTTTTACTAGTGTAAGCCTTAAAAAAATTTAACCTTAAAAGTTTTTCTTTGAATTATTGTTTCACTTAGCGTTAAGATCACTGGAGAATTATTGAATGATAAATCATTGTTACTTTCTACATGGGTATAATTACAGGACACACTCTTAGTAATAAAGAAGTCAATAACATCAGGAATTTTTGCCGAATCACCGGGCTAATAAGTAGATGAACCAGTTGAAAAGAATTTCGTACCTATAATCTAGTACTCTTCGAAAAGATCTTTCCCTTTTGGATTTATCAACCTTGATCCCCAGCTTTGCATTATAGTCGCCCCCAATAATAAAATTACTTCCAAGAGTCGTGAAAAGTCTAATATTCTCTTCCTTTGTTGATGAGTATCTGGGTGGGCAATAGATCGCTGAAATTTTTAGCTGTTAATTTTTTTGCCTGAATATTAATTGTTGTTACTTGCATCATTAAATCAGGAATTATGGGCTCTTCATGATGTAAAATATTGTTTCTTATAAATTTTGTAGAACCTCCTCTCTTTTTGTCTGAGGGGTGTGGGGTATGAAAGCAATCAAAATCACAAATCTTGATAAATGATTGTTTTGTAAGATGTGTTTCCAAAATAAGACAATTATCTATTTTTTCATGTCACAAAAATATTTCTAATAATATTCTGTGATGTGATGAAGTACTCCATTTGCAATTCAGGTAGCAATGCATAAAGTAATCAAGTATGGATGGATCTTTTCTTCTTTTTTAGCATGGGCTTCTTAATATTTCTTTCTAGCGGATCTATGCTTTCTGTTAATGTCTTGATTAACTTGTATTGCTTGTCCAACCGCTTCAGGATAAGATGAAATGTTTCTTTATCTTCCTCTTTCCTCACAGCTTCGCTATAAGACTTACTGTCTTGTTCTTGTTTGTTTTGTTTTTTCAGTTGGTTTCTTTGCTACACTGTCATTTGGTTTTTATTAACAATTTAAACCCTAATTTGTCCGATTATTGATTAACGTGTTTCGTCTTTCTTGCTGTTCTTTTGCTACAGGACAACCCCTATAGCTCGCTGGGTGATCCTCTCAGCAGTTAATGCAAACCCGTTTAGGTCTTAGATCTCTTTTTAAGGAACAGCTGCACACCTCACACAGCTATATTATCCCTGGCTGTAGCTTTGTGAATGTCCAAAGACCTGACAGCATTTATACTGCAGGATCAGGTTAGTATTTCTCCTCAGTGACTCAATCGTCACACCTATTTCAGTTATTGATTTAATGGAAAAAAAATTTTTCAGTGTCATCTTTGTTATCAAAAGCATGAATAACATTGTCACGCCTATTCCGATTATTGATTTAATGGAAAAAAATAGTTTTAGTGTTATCTTTGTTATCAAAAACATGAATAACTGCAACCTTCTCTTGTTAGTAACACACTCATCATTTTCATTTTCTGTTATTTCTTTTTTAATTATATTTGTTGAGGAAGGAAACCTCTTCCTTTGAGATCCAAAATTATTTCGTTTACATGATGGATGTAAATCTCTCACGACACCTTTATAGGCATCACAGTTTTTGTCTTCATACGAGTGCCATTGTATATTTTCCTCTGCTAGGCAGCTACTTATTAATCTATAACAGTTGCTTTCAGGAGCATTGAACTTCCAGACATTATGTTGTAAGAAGTATACTTACACTCTATATTATTTTTTACGTGCTGAATCACTTTCTTAGCTCACCAGAAACATTTATAGGAGGAGGTATGTGTTACTTTCTGTAAGCCTCTTTATTTCCCACCTTGTTTTCAGCATATGTTTCTTTTGATTTTACATTAACATTATTGCTATGTTGTGGGGAATTATTTGAAATGCTTGTAGCTTCGTTTTTTTAACTGTTTCTTTTTCACTTAAAATCCAGTCAGTTTCTTGATCTAGTTCTTCTTCATCAGTGCATTAAACATCTTGAGTTCTTTTGAGTGTTTAATGAAAATCCTACATCTTTATCTAAGAGGTTATTTTTTTCTAATAACGTTATTTTCTTCCCTGAATCAGTAATATCTTGTTGCAAGCAAATAATAGTCGGCTCCAATGGCCTTGCTTTTAATTCTTTTTACTGTTTCCCATAAAAATTTGGATTCTGCGTTATCTATCGCCCCAGTGTTGTCTTTTTTTATTTCTCAAGGCTGATGTAAGTGATATCTGCACCATTACACTCTTCTTAAATTAACTCTGACTTGCTGATTCCTTGCTTAACTTACCTTAATAACGACTCCCTGTGACCCGCTCTATTGCTACTGGTCACTGACACTAGAGATCCGACCCCCTGCTATCAGCTGTATGACTAATTTGCTTATTTCTACTATATGTTGTTATTCCTTTAAATCCAAAGGTCAAAATAAGTGAATTTAGTCATTAAACGTGATGAGGCATGTTTTTAGACCCATCGTTGTTGTTTTTCTATTTCTATAATCTCATTATAAACTGATTTTATGAGAAAATATGTAATATACTACTTTGTACAACATACAAATTTGAACACAAAAAGTTGGTGACAAGCGTTTTTATACAAGTTGTTGTCAACTTGCTATTGCACTTAAAAGATAAACAAAATAATCACACATGGTAGTCAGTTGCTGTTCATATTTATTCTGAAAGCATATTAAATTTAATAAATAAGTAATGCTTTATCTATCAAAATAGTATAAATAAATATAATCTTACTCTTTTTTATATGTGAAAGAGATTTATTTTCTTTCTTGGGTTATTAATAATAAATAAACTAAATCTTAAATTAAAAAGAAATCTTTTTAAATTGCAAAGCTTCTAGCTGTTAATTATTTTGTACAACTATACTCATATTGTTATAATTAGTATCATTATATAGAATTATTTACTTCAAATTTAGTAACATTCACAATCTCAATTGAACAGTTTCCCTCACAGTTACAAATATGGCATCAATTCAGATTTAAAGCAAAGCTTGAGCATTTTTTTTAATCTTTACATTTATTTACTCTTTATTATACAAATAAAAATATTTGGACAGCATATTCATTACATTTTTAAAATAATTGGATTTAATATGCCATTTTCAACTTTCCACTTGGTTGGTTTTTGTTCAATATTAGTAGCCATGCCACATGCTTCAATTATTTTGTTGAGCTTTGAAGTGTGTTTGGGTGAGCTGACAATTCATGCAAAAATGCCATTAATGATTTTTTTTTTTTTACAAAATTTCATTCCTTAAAAATAGTGTGCTACATATTTATATGTGTGTATATATATATATATATATATATATATATATATATATATATATATATATATATATATTTTAAATCAATATTTAATGAGATACTCCATATGGAAAATAAATACATAAAGTAACCTTTATTCATATTTTTAATAATACTAAATATTTGTTTATCAAAAATTTTTAGTTTCCTCAAGCTGAAATCAGTAGAATTGTATAAAGTAATCACTCAAAAAACTTTACTCCTCTTTTAGTGCACCTTTTTGGGAGAGAACTAATTTTTTATATGATCATACATTCAAAGAATGACTCAATTTTATTATTATTATTATTATTATTATTATTATTGTGATGGATATATCTATAACAACAATATCATTACTTGTATAACGATGAACTAAACTATATTTTACTTCCAATAATTTATAGTGTCATTTCTTATTTAGTTAGAAAATTATAAATTCAAAATAATTACATATATCTAACTTTTATATTTTATTTATTAGTACTATCTACTATCTACTATTTTATTGTAACTTTGCTATAAGATATTTGAATGTTATTTAAAATTGCCAATAACATAATTATTTAAAATATAAAAAGTTATTTTCAATCAAACCCATTTAAATTTAATCTTTATATTAAAAAAAAAAATTTAAAAAAAAAACCTCTTCTGGTATATATCACCTAAATTTCATATAAAGTTATTGCATAATCAATCAGAACCGTTAAAAACATTTTGTGAGGCACTCGCATATATTTTTCCAAATTATTTTCAATATTTTCCCTATATGCAAGCCATGATATTACACTTGTAGGACTACATTTCAGATGTCAATATCAAATGATGTGGCCACAATGAGTGAAAACAAGAAATTCTAATCTCTGGACGTATAATATAATGAGGATAGAATCAGACAAGTGAACATATTCAGTTTTTATTATGAAGAATTTATTTTGTTATTAAGATTTATGTATAAATTTTATATTTGAATGTCGTGAGTAGAGGTTATTTGTTATTTGTTATGATACACCCATTACTTGTTGTGTGAGCTCATTATCCAAGGAGTAGTTTGAATGAAAAATGGTTAGCTGTGAAGAAAATAAAACCCTTTGAGCAGACAAATCAAAGACTCGTTTAATAGCATGATTTTTATGTTTTTACAAAACAAGTTTGATTTAATTGTGATGTCATAAACATACTAAAGTTTTTTTTTTAATGTTTCCAATTACTAATTAGAAGATTAGTGTATTTTAAATTCACATAATGTATTAAAATAATTGTAATGTTTGTCTTCACCAAACATAAATGAGAATTTGAATCGTAACTGTTTTACTTTTAAAATTTCTGAAACACGTGGGTCCAGAATCACAGAAAATGAATGTTATACGTTTTAAATTACGTATTGTGTATTACTAAATATATTAATTTTAGATAAATATGTTTTAGGCATCTACTAACTTTTCTTCTGTCTTCTGTTTTCATGGCCAAACCTTTCTTTTAGGTTCTCCGCCAAGTCCATCTTTGCCTTCTCCTCCTACTACATCTGTAGTGTCCCCTATTCCACTTATTTCCCCTCCTTCATATCCATCAGTACTGAAGGACAGGGGAGGCAGTATTGGTGGGTCTCCTCATACTACTAGTGGGGCCCTACCAAAGATCCCTCCGCCTGTCCCACCACGAGGAGCCCCTCGGAAATCACAGGATGGAACTGGACGAGGTATAAATTGAATTGAATCAGTAGATCTCCCTTAATTATTGTTTTGATTATTTTTTTTCATTTTATAGACAATTGGGTGGAATAATTATAATTAATTATCCTTTCTTTAATCCAAATCGTACCTAAACATTAATAGCAAACTATGTGAACAAAATTGATTTTACTATAGATACGCACAAACCCACACACAGGCTGTGATCATTTAGTTCTAGGCCCCCTTTCTAATAATTGAAATTTAAAAATCCAAACTTTGGGAATCTCAGTTTGGGGGCACACTTTTGGTACAATAACATTTGTTTACCCCCCCCCCCCCACCTCCGTGAGCTGCGAGGGTCAAATCAAATATCTGAAATAGTAAGGGTAGTTGTAATACATTATTTTAAAGTTTTGGAAGAGAGAAAATGAAAAGAAAACATATTTTTGTTCAGAGAATCTAAAATGACTGACAGTCAAAATTTAAAACAGAGCTCTGCAAACCCATTTTCATATAC
The DNA here is from genome assembly GCA_963513935.1 of Aphrophora alni. Classification (NCBI taxonomy): domain Eukaryota; kingdom Metazoa; phylum Arthropoda; class Insecta; order Hemiptera; family Aphrophoridae; genus Aphrophora; species Aphrophora alni. Next base: position 15,967,919 of record OY740765.1, on the reverse strand, counting down.
AATACGCAGTTTATAACAACAAATTATTGTGATTTATTTTTCCTTTTAGACTAATTTACAGTTACAATGTTTTATCATAAACTTTGTTCCTATCTCTTAAAGATTGAAGAAAAAAAAAATTAATACAACTCTGTATATTTATCAAATGCTGTTTAGAATTGTAGTCCAAAAAATTAGCATTGAAAATCAATAGTATGTGGAACTTGATATAAGATCGAAAACTTTCAGGTTTTTAAAAGTCATCTAGACTGACGGAAAAAATACCTCATAATTAATTTTTATAAACTCATATCTTTCAACATCCTGAATAATACATCACTCATAATAAGTTTCAGAGGGCATGGCTTAAACTTAGTATAATCAATTATGCTGCAGATTATCCAGCAGCCATAGTTATACCTGCTTTTAGTTGAAGCTTTTCCATTATCTTATCCAGATATCGACTTCTAATCTCTCTTTAAACACAGATACGCTTATGCACAAACGTTTGTTACTCTTTTTAAAGTAAATAATGTTTTCATGCTCATGCTAAAAATGTAAATTTCGTATAGGAACTAGAGCATAAAATCCAGCTGTACTTTTATATAACTTACTAAGAGGCATTCCTGTGAATTTTTTTTTTCAAATTTTAACTTGCGACTAGAAGAATGGCAGTTTTTTGCTGTTTACTTTTCTCTTATGGAGTTTCAAAAATCAAAATCAACTCATACAAAATTGTATATTATTGATTTAAATGACCATTTGATATCTCATGCAAAATTAAAGTTAAAGTTATAATTAAGTAACTAAATAAAGTTAAAAGTAAACTGATTCAAATTAAATTAATGAAAAAAAAACTTATTAAAGTTCATAATAATTGACTGTAATCGTGTTAAACTTGAATATAATTTATATACTTCATCTCAAAAAAATATTTTAAATGCAGAATCACCATCCTAAGTTCAGAACCCAGAACATACTTATATCCTAGATCTTGTGTATTCAGTAATAATTGAAATAAAGTTAGGCTTCTGGGGGAAAAAAATCTTATAATTTGGAAACAAAGTAAAACTATGAAATTAACCCATTGGCCTAGCCTTTTTCGGAAACTTTGCTTGACCCTAAACTAGCAATTAAAATGGCTGATTTTGTATATTATTAGAAAAATATAAATAACTTTTGATTCGTAATTGTGATTTTAAATCTGTTTTCACCATTTTATTCTAAATTAAATTCTCTCTATAACAAATATAAGTTACACACAATAACGATTTTCTATATTTTTTATTTACGAAACACAGCACAACGTAAGTATTCACTAAAACAGTAAACAAAACAAATGTTTATAACCTAATCAGAACACAGAAGTCATCTGTTTATTTGATACGTTGCTTACAAGTGTTGCCAACATCAAGTAATCTAAATATTCTAAAAGTATAATAACGATATCGTATTATAAACTGAATAAATCTAGCTTATATCACACGCGTCGTAAGGTTTCACTGGGACTGCACGTGAACACAGCTCATAAAAAAGTGCAATTTAATTACATTTTAATCGTAATTTTCATAATAAAATGCAAAGAAACCATTCTCATTGGATGCTGCTGTCATCTAACACATTTATTCGAAACTACGTCAAACCAACGCCTAATAAAGAACGTTGTTTTCCGGGACACGGAGAAGTTCCGTATGTCTATTAGTGGGCCGCTTGGGGACTATACGGAACAGTTCCGTATGTCTAGGCCAATGGGTTAAAGGGGAAAAAAATAAAAAGAAGAAAATTGAGACTATATAAAATGCAAAACATTCTACCTTTGTCACTAAAAGTATATATTTGTCATTTAACAAAAACCGCTGAAATTTAAAGTCTAGTTTTTCAAGAAATTTGAATAGCAACATTATTTGCCTGTTATATGATGTACTATGATGAGGGTTGACAAAAGTCATCATGCTATCAGTAGATATAGACAATAGTCACCCCATGCAAGTGATGGTGTAGACAAATCACCACATGCGAGTGCTGGTGTCTATTATATTTAACACCATTCAACTGTTACAGTAGAACCCCTCAAACTCGACACAATGTGGACTTTAAGGTTGTCGAGTTTGGGGGTTGTCGAGTTTTAGGGAACTTTGGTATTTAATGGTTAGGTTTGCAACAAATACTCAAAATTATATTAAATAACTGTACATTTATTGATTATCAATGATTAAACGTTTATTGCAAAAAAGTCCCTGCCTGACAACAAAAAAATAGTGTGTTCAATCACACATTCAAATTAAATTTATCGATCGGTCAAATGAGATTGAAAAAGTGTTGGCCTTGTACAATAGGTTTAGTAAACTAAAAAGACCTATCCTAATATGCTGTAATAAAATTTACAGTAAAGTCTACAGTAAAAAAACAGACAGTCCATTAAATATTTTTAAAGATTAAAACAATTTTATATAAAAAAAAAAAAAACATTAGAGCAAAGTTAGCATTGTTTGAAAAAACTTTTGATTGATCTTTGTTTTTCATTTTCGACTGGACGTCTGGCAGCTTCATCTCGAAGTCGCCGAAGAAAAAGAATGTCCATACCAAACACAGTCCAATACAAATGCTATAAATTGAACTGCTGATCGCATATAATTAAGAGTCGGATCATTTTTCTCACCTTTATTACAAAACTTGAGTCATAGTTCTACGACGCTCCGTTGAATTGTTATGACAAAAGACTTGCCGCTTACTTTAATGGAATCGGTGCTAATGACCGGTAGCATCCGGGTGGTTAGGCGCTTGGGTTCACAACAATATGAATGTTTTGACAACAAATGTTTAGGGCTGTCCTAGTCTACCTGGACCCTTTATCTTTAACTTTGGCCTCTACTATACAGTAGGATTAGAAAGTGGCTAGACAAAGGAGCATCCCTCACAGCTGTATAAACAAAGGTAACAAGCCTCAACCTCCGGGCATCTGGCAGGCGCACATGGCGTAAAACAGTGCAGTGAATGACCTTGGAAATCCCATGCTCCTTGTCACTGGCCCTGTCGAGTTTGACGGAATGTCGAGTTTGAGGGGGTCGAGTTTGAGGGGTTCTACTGTATTATAGACATACGAGTGCTAGTGTAGACATTAGTCACTTCAGTTAGTGGTGGTATAGTCATGCAATGGGAGTGCCCAATCTTTCATTTCTAATGGTTTTCTTCATATTCTGGTTGTTGTTTCTTTCTCAAAATATCCTGTACCCAATTCTCCGTTGATAAATATGTCTTCTGGCTCCAACTATGGTATGATTTGGATAAATTTCTGGCAGTAGCAATGTATTAATTGGTTACAGAACTCTCTTCATTTCATTGGTTCTCTGTTCATACTTTGTCCTGTAATCATAATAATCATGATATATTTAAATATGTCATTAAATGACAGGCTGGAACAAGTTTTGTAGTTAATATGTATTAATTTCAATTGAACAATCAGTTGTAGACATAATGTAAAAAGCAATATTATTTAAAGTTTACATTTACATAATTAAGTACGTACATAATAAAATGTAGGTTAACATTAAGAAAGCTGGAATTATCTATCAGACTCTTCTCTGAGAGATCATTTTTACAATAGTTGTGTCATCTAAAAGAGGGAAAGCATAACAATTGAAATGTGACGGAACAGAAATAATATAAATGTTGATAATAATCTTTTGTGTATATAGTTGGTTAACCGAAAATTGATTTTATAGATATTGTAATGAATCAGCTTATATTATTTTGTAAAATTGATGGTTATGGTAAATAATGTTTAAACTTTCAAGAAACAGACAATTGATTTGAAAATTAAGATGGTCTTAGTGTATTTGAAATATTTTCTCGGTCAAAATTTTTGACTAAAGATAACATAATATTAAATCATGGTAATAGTTTTCTACATACATTTAGATTTCAATCTTCTACCATTGGACTTCCACTCCAAAAATATTGGTGAAAGTTGAAATGTTTTCATAAATTTACGGCCATTTTCAATAATCTTGCTGTTATTAGGTAAACTTAAAACACTTTCTAGAGCTCATTTGTTGAGTATTGGTGCTTGACCGTGATTAAACAAACATGTTGCCGATCACTTTCAACAATGAGGGAAGAGAGAGCTCGGCTAACTTTATGTACTGACCTAATACAGCTGTTGAAGTCTACAGGCTATTTAACAAAAATAAGATATGTTTTAAAAATACAAATCTGAAATATTATAAAGAATAGCACAGTTATTTACTAATTGCTGAAAAGGAGACAATTCTAACATTAATAGTTTTTAGTCAAAAAAGTAGTAAAGCTGAAATTTTTGCAACAGGGATGTTAAAAAATGATGTGTTTTACTTGATTTCATTTCCTTGAAAGTTAATAATAATAGGTAAAATATAATTATTTACATGCCATAATTGAGAACAAATTGGATGTTAAAACCAATGATGAAATTACTAATTTAAAATAAGGGGGAGGAAAAAACTGCAATTTATAGTGCATTATAATTTTAGAAATCCGATTACAGTATTCCATAGACACTTTCCCTCAATGACTCATATACCCACTACAAGCCCTTAAAGTTTTCCCTCCAAATACCACATCCTACCAAACAACATATAATATATGGTGCTTGATAACCTGTTGTATGTTGCAAAGACAGTAATGGTTACACAGTTATAGATTTAGTTTTAGGTAGCATTTCTGAACCTTGTCTATAGTTTTTTTATGGTTTCTATGCTTTACAGAATGTTTGCTAGGTTGCCAATTTGCAGTGTTGTGTTTAGTATTGTTGCTGAATCATTTCACTATTTATTTTGATTTTTATATTTGTAAATTTTCCCAAATTGAAATATTTATTTCTTTTGACAAATGTTTTATTAATGTCAGATTGTTGATGTCTTTGGGAATAGAATTTCCTAGACATTAATGGAACACTTTTCAGAAGGAATAAAAATATACATTTATGCAAATTTACAAATATGTAAACATAAAATAAATGCCAACCTATTTAAAAAAAAAAAAATTTAAATCTTAACAATTATGAAATGCAGCCCCTTTTAAAATTATCCACTTTTGAAACCAAACTAGAAACTCAGCACACGTTCCACAAAACAAGGAAATCTGTTTGGTAAAATGTACCTACATTTTTTATATATAATTTTGTTCCAAGAAAAGCCAAAAGGCTTGGAACATATATTGATGGAATATAGGCAAATTAATTGCTAAGGATTTCTATTTATTAAAAATCGTTTTCAGTTTCACCTAACTTGAAATATATATAACTTGAAATTTAAAATTTTACTTCTTGATACATGTTTCCATTTAAAACTTTTAAGATCTGAACTTAGTGATGTAAGTTCGAAAACACCCTATAGATAAAAACTTTAAAAAAATATAGTTTTAAAGGATTCTTCATACATGAGTTAGTTTAGAAAGTTTTTGAAAACCCATCAGTGCAGCATGTATTGTGGCTAAACCATTAAAGATAGAATTTTTGTTCAAAAACTTTCTAAACTAACTTATGTATGAAGAATCCTTTAAAACTATTTTTGAAGAGTTTTTATCTATAGAGTGTTTTCTAACTTACATCACTAAGTTCAGAACTTTAAAGTTTTAAATGGAAACAACGTATCAAGAAGTAGATCATTTTAAAGATCTTAATGAGAGAAACATTTTACCATGAAGATCTTTTCCCTACCATTTCCTGTTTCAAAATGGCAGGCTAAAACATCTTAAATGTAGTGTTCTGCGTATTTTTAATCACGATTGAGCATAAAAATACCTTCAAAATAACATGTCACATGGTGGGGTTTCCCATATTACACAAAATACCACACAGCTGCAAAAAATGTTCAAGTTTCAAAAACCTTAAATAGCAACCCTAGTCATGTTGCACATCTCTTGACTAAAGTACTAAAAACCTCTATTTCTCATTTTGTTGTAAACTTGTGATCGAAATTTGTGTTATCTTCGTGTAAGAAACGGTACTTAAAAATTATTTTCATGATAGAGGTGAACAAAGCCAAAACTTGAAAGATCAAAAATTAAAAACATAATTAAAATTAGCTCATCTTATGAAGTGCATTCCATCATTCTCGATGCAAAGTTTGACTCTCGTCGGCATTAACAGTGTGCAGCACTTCATTGCTATTAATGGTCGGCACACATTTCTGATGCGTTCTACCATGTCTAACCTTATGGTTGTTCTAGGTTAGAATTTAATAGGGCACATAGCCAATTAGATTGGTTAGATTTTGTATGGACAGGAGACAGGCTTACCTTGGAAAGTGGTCCTTGGTATTACCTAATAGTACACAAGTAAGAAAACACACACAAAACACACTAAAGTTCTAAAATATTTCGTAAACACTGTTCACTTTCTCGATCAGTAGAGTAAAGAAGAAGACTAAATTGTTTTGATCTAGGATGGATCTGTGCTGAGTGTTGAACCACAGATTATTATTTATTATATTATATTATATTATTTTATTTATTTATTTATTTTTGTAAAGCCTGTTGGGAAAGGGAAAAGAATAAGGATGATTCATCTAAGATTAAGATTAGAGGGTTAATTATATAGCGTAATTAAGGGCTATGAACAACTTAATTTCCAAAGTATTATTATCTTGGTCTGACACAATGAAGATTCTATCATTCCCATACTGAGAGCTTTACCCCTAGATAAAGAATGGCAGATCATTCTAATATGCAGTATAAACAAAACTAATTCCAAAATGAAACCTTGAAGCACTCCTATGGTTAATCCAAAGAATGTCAGACTTACACACTTTTTCCTTAGCATCTCCAAGTTCAACGTAGTGAACTCAGTTTTCCAAATATGTTTTAATTTAAGTCACTGCTTTTCCTGAATATCATATCTTTTCAATTTATTAAATAATAACTCTTGATTCGTACAATCAAAAGCTTTGTTTATTATCCATTTAACAGGTTCATTTAAATATATTATATTAAGACATATTCATTTATATATGATATTACAACTATCGAAATTGTCATATTTTAATACAAACTAAAATGACCTCTGTAACGTTCAATGTGAATTTTTCAAATAATAATAATAATAATAATGCTTTATTTAACTTTATAAAGATATTACATTGATTATTACTTCTATAAAAATAAAAAGTAAATATGCATGTCTAGCTTAGGGTAGATATAACTTATTTGCTTACAATAAATATATTGTAAACATTACTAATAAGCAATGGTCTACAAAGACTGTCTGCCAGTTTGGTTTTTACACTTAAAACATTAAATATTTTTCGTGGGGTGTGTAAAAAGTGTAAGCTGATTTTCTGTGAGTGGTTTTAAAAACTGTTCACTGTAATATAGACATATTTTGCAAGCGTTTATTAAAAACGTCACAAAATATTCATTTATTAATTTAAAAGAAAAAGAATTAATTGAAGATAAATAAATGACCTTTTTAATGAATGAACATGTAAGCCGAAATAATTTATATTTATATTTTAAAACCAACATAAATTTTACCATGGGAAACTTGTTTTTTATAATTTTTATTATGTTTGCTATTAATACTGAAAATTTGGATAAGTACTGAAACATAAATTTAACAACAAATATAACCCAACCTTTTTTATAAATTTTAATTGTAACCTAACTTAGGCAATAAGTGTAATTTGAAATGAAATACTCGCATAAAATCTTTTGAAATACTTTCATGTAATATTCATTATAAATTGCATTATTAATCTTCAAAAATAATAATTTCATTTTACTTATTTAATTACGGTGAAATTAAATTTTTCGCAACTAACAAAATATTGTCAAATGGTTTTTTTTACGCATTGAAATAGTTTGACGATATTTTGTTAGATGGTCCCAAAAATGGGTTAATATGTCATGCCTGTAATAATATAATTAATTATATTATTTATATACATCTTTTTATATATTTATGTCTAAACTAATACCTGCGGATACACTCACTCACCACCTTTTTGTACATTACATTTATAAGTATTAGAGACATTTATCTGTTTAACTTATTCTTAATCTTCTCTTTCTATTAATTAAATTCTTTTATTAATCCCCACCTATATTGCCAAGCCCATTGAACATATTTAGCAAGACACGCTTACTCCCTCCCATTTAAATATTGAATAAAGTCATCACTAGATAAAGTCTGTTCTTTTAAACCATTGCTTTCAAATATGTCTTAATATGGGATAACGTGCTAAAAAATGGAAGACGTCCTCACATACTCTTTGATGTATAATGCACAATTAAAATTGACCCGTTCAGCATTACATTTTAAAACCATTTTAATCTTTAACATATCTGTCAAATAGGATACTTGAATATTTAATGTTAATGATAGTTAAAATGAAGTCGTGAATATCTTGTTTATAACAGTTTTTTAATATTATGTCAATTTAATGGTTGTAAATTAGATTCTTTCTTAATATTTATGTATAAATTTCACTGTTGAGTTTCCACAGGCTATTTTTTTTTTTTTTTAATAGGCTTTCAAAGGCGGATGTTTTAGAAATGAATATTTCGTCTTTACATTTACTGTCCATTGTACAAAAACAAAAATATTTTCATAGCATATATATTGCATCTTATAATTAATTGGGGTTTAATATACCATTTTCAACTTTCCAGCGATTAACAATAACTCGTGTGATAACACGGTCAGTGATTTTTTAAACAATAATTTCATTCTCTAATTATAGTGTTCTACATATTTTTTTTATAAAGTCAATACTTAATGATATGTATATATATATGGCCTAAATAAAAACTACGCTCAGAATTTATAATAATTCAAAATATATTTGTTTCCATTATAGCCTTATCGAATTGCTATGTTTAAATAATGAAGAAAAAACAAGGTAATGTTTAATATCTCTAAACAGAAATGATGGTCGTCAACAAATAGGAATAACAAATTACACCGAATACTCTTCATGAAATAGTTGCAACAATATCATTACTATTAGAAGGATCAACTAAACAGTATTTGACTTCCAACTACATTCTTTAAAATATTGTCATTTGTAATTTTATGTCTAAATTTAATGGTTCATTATTAGATTCGTTCGTAATTTTTATGCAGAAATTATTGTTAAAAATGAGTTTCCAGAGGATTTTTTTTTTTTTTAATCGGCTGTTTTATAAGTGAACATTAGTTACACATGAACTTGCGAATTCCTTTTGCAATATGTACATAACTTGTTTATGTGTATTTGGTACTTTTCATTTTTTTAAGTGATTAGTTCGTTAGAAATATTATTTTTCCGTTTTAGGTTTTGGTTTGATGTAATGAATCGTGGAAACAAATTGTTTTTATATAGATGTGATTTATATGGAACTTTAACCACATTTCATTACAACTCAAAATTTTAACTTACCTGTTTAAAGACCAACATACAAAAACATTTATTTTCTCAAGTGTACCCTCTAAGTACCTTAACAAAATATATTGCCCAGCATCTCGCTTCAAACTTCCAGTTTGGGAGTCATCAGAGGGAAAAAAGTTTTTGTTTTTTTTTTAAATTTATAGTGCTGTTAATAAAAAAAAGATTTCTCAAATTGATTTTGTAATTTCAACCAAATTTTGGTGAAATTTGTAGATCAATAATTGAAAACTATCATCTGTATCACAAATGATAGAAAATTATGATTTGGAAGTAAATAACAAAAACTATAACTAACTTTGACCAACATTATTAGAAATTTGATTCCAATTAATTACAAGGTTTGCTTAAGCAATATAAAAATGTAAATGGAATCTCTTTTTTAATACAAACAATTATGAGATTCAATAAGGTTGAGTTTCCTTTACGAACGAAATGAGTGAAGATTTTATTAAAGAGTGTATCAGAATTCTGTCCTGTTTGGTATTAAAAATAATTGTAAAATACACATAAACAACCGTGTAGTCGATTTTAATCACAAGCAAAGTGATTGGAAGCTTGATTAGATAGTGTGGCAGTGTTCTGTCCATCCATATCTCGAATAGCTAAAAGTGGAAAAAAATAACATTTATTCAACAACATTTAAAAAATAATTTATTGCATTTTCTAAATAATACAGAAACAAGCTCAGAAATTAAACCTACATATAAAAATTAGAATAGCTGGAAAATATGTACAAAATTGCAATTTAATATAAAATTAGTGTTTAAAATTTCAGGAAAATATTAGATACATAAAAAATGTTTGAATAAATGGTAGCAGTTGTTATGGAAGTAAGCCTATGCAACTCTGCATGTGTGCTTCTTTGCATTCTTAACTGATACTAAAGTTTTTGAGGATGCCTGATTATTAGAGTAAATCACAAATTTACTGACCTCTCTTGTCCAAAGATCATTTAGCAGAGTACACTGTAAAGTTACTAAGATATCTTACTGGAAAACTGTTGAATTCACATGGTGTCCAGCGACCGGTAATTCCCGGAAAAGCGGGAATTTAATATGTACAGGAGAAAAGCGGGTGTTGTACAGGATTTTTAAACTGTCCTTGAAAAAACAATTATATTTTATTCAGTTTTTCTTTCGTCAAATTGTATGAAAGAATACTAATTGAAGTATCAATTGTAATAATTTTTATACTATGAAACCTTAATCAAGAAATTCTTGTTACAATTGCTAATCTCGAATAATAAGAAGAAAAATATAGAAGAAAAACGTAGTTACATTGTTCTGATCGGAAATATTTGCAAGCACAGCACCGATGACTTCTGATGTGTGTATATGCCATCCGATGTACGTTAACAGTGCCGTAGCTAGGTTGTGATTTGAACTAAGGATAGAGGTACTATTGTTTAAGTACCGGAAGCTCTCACTCTCTCTCTCTGTCTCTCTCTCTCTCTCCTCTCTCTCTCTCTCTCTCTCTCTCTCTCTCTCTCTCTCTCTCTCTCTCTCTCTCTCTCTCTCTCTCTCTCTCGATGCTGTTTAGTGGTTTCTTTAGAGTCGGCACATTGTAGTGCATTAACTGCTAACGTTGATCAACTGCTTGCAGGCGACACATCAGCGGTTAGCGCCAGTGGCACAACTCGATGCGCAATCACCCAGCTACACGTACTCCTCTCAGTCATCTGTTAGTTTAGTTAAGCAACTAAAGTGAATCAATCAACGTTAACGTTTATTCATCAACGTTTAACCTACTATTTTACTGTTTGTTTTTTACTCAATCTAAAACTATATAAAATGACGACTAGATAATACGGAAATAGTGTGGTGTAAATAACTTTAGTTTTAGCTGATAAAAGCTGTCAACTGTGTAAATATTTAGGTTAGGTTTGTGCTTACATTATTATTCTGGTTAAACTATCCACGATCATATGCTAAATTTTAACTTATTGTTGTAACGGAAATATTAGAATATAGTTTATGGTAGTAAATAGTAATACAAATAACTCCAAAACTTATTCCTCTGTAAATAATCAGTTAATTAATCAGTTATTATAATCAATTATTACAATAATTCCAATGCGTGATAAAATAAAATCAACATTAGCAGTTAATGTTGACTAACTAGTCACACTCAACGTTAACTGGTGTTGACGTTGACCATTGTTAGCGTTAATGCCCACCACTAGTTGGAACATGTATAGGAACCATTGTAATGCTGCTGCTCCTTGTTGGAATGTATGGAGGGTCTGGTTTACATTTTAGAGTCCAAAAGTAATACGCTGAAATTTGAAGAAGCCAAATGGCATAATAATAACTGTGTTGGCGATGTCTTTATATGCTACTGGGATGTGATGGAAGGCTCAATCATTTTCTAGTACAGAATAAGTCTTGGTGTTGTGTAGCTGATTAGTGAAATCGTGAAGTTGAGGTACTCTATATCAGTCTGGTTACATTCTGTCATTCAGCTGGCGATAGTCTGCGAATAGTTCCATCCTTCTTATACACCAAGTGTAAAAGTGGTGGATTAGACCAGGGAGGCTGCTCGGATTGCTGCAGGTGGTCATACTGGTGGTCCTTTAGTCTCTATGTAGTGCATGATGTCGGTTGACATTGCTGTCCTTATTGGAGTTGGGCTAACTAGATTGGGATATTCTCACAGGAGATGTTCGTACCTGGTGCCGCTGAGTATAGCTGCTAACTCTTCCTTTGATTTTGAGATTTGTAGTCTGGTCGATCAACCGCTCCCTAGTCATGTCTACTAGTAGGTTGTGGTAGTTTCATTCAGTAGGAAAAGATGTGGTAGGAGTTTGTGCCTAGGGGATCAGCTGACAGACCACTCAGAGGTTGGAACGTTCATTCTGGAGGGATTAGCCTTCAGAGAATGAATGGGGAAGTCCATGCTGCCGAGATCAGCCTACAGATCACGGAGGTAATGCTCATCCCGAGGGAATCGGCCCTCAGAAAACGAACACGGTGTTTGTGCTGCTGCTGACTCTCTCTCTCTCTCTCTCTCTCTCTCTCTCTCTCTCTCTCTCTCTCTCTCTCTCTCTCTCTCTCTCTCTCTCTCTCTCTCTCTCTCTCTCTCTCTCTCTCTCTCTCTCTCTCTCTCTCTCTCTCTCTCTCTCTGCTATGCGTCATTTAAGGATAAAATAAGCACTAAGCTACAGTTTGAAATGTATTTATTAACTTATTTAGCTACAATTGTTTAGCCTTGCGGCATCTACGGGCTAATGGTAATAGTAAGCCTAAACAAAGTTAACAGTACAGAGAGACAGGTCCGGAAGTAACACATGGAAGGGATGTCTCCCCTTCCTACCTGCTTGGGTTTTCCAGCTATCCCTTCCATGTGTTACTTCCGGACCTGTCTCTCTGTACTGTTAACTTTGTTTAGGCTTACTATTACCATTAGCCCGTAGATGCCGCAAGGCGAAACAATTGTAGCTAAATAAGTTAATAAATACATTTGAAACTGTAGCTTAGTGCTTATTTTATCCTTATTATGGAGTTTCAACAAGTAGTTACTGCTGTTACAGTTAAAATGCATCATTTATTTAGAAGTTAGACATTTTTTTTTTTTTTATTAAAACTGGGCTGTGATAACCTCCATCAGAGGCCTCACCGGCGTCGACCTAAAGGTCTTTTGCCTCCCCAATTTCCTTCCTACACCCATTCAGTAATACCCGTCATCCTTATGAAGGAACACATACTACCGATAGGGTTGTCTAGGATGGTTTCCATCTCTTTCCCCGGAGGGCCTAGCGAGTACAGCCTGGCCTTGCCTAGCGCCTCACACTCTAAAAGAATGTGTTCTGCAGACTCTTCAGCCAGACCACATTTCCTGCATGTATTATCTGCAGCAATTCCTATCCTGTGTAGGTGTTTTCTGAGGTGACAGTGGCTCGTTAAGAGACCAACCACCCACCTCAAGTTATCCCTTCTGAGAGAGATGAGTTGTTCCGCATGTTTCTTGCTTGGTCTAATTAACCTTTTAGCAAGTCTACTAGTGGTTGAATTCGTCCAGGCCCTGTTCATCCCCTCCAGCATCCACGTATCAACCGCTGCCCTGGCATGTCCATAAGAGATTCCGAGCACCGGTTCCGGGCCCACGAAAGGGGATTCAAAGCCTGACCTGGCTAATTCATCTGCTCTCTCATTACCATCAATACCTGAGTGGCCAGGAACCCAGCCAACAGTGACCGTGTTCATCTGACTAAGCTTTATCAATGATGAGATGCAGTCCCATACCTGCTTCGACTTTACCTTAGTCGTGTTAAGTGCCTTAATGGCAACTTGACTATCTGTGAAAATCAGAATGTTCTTACCAATGTATTTCATTCTTTGATTCTCCTTGATGCATTCAGAGATCGCACCTACTTCTGCTTGGAAAACAGTAGCATGCTTACCTAGGCTCAGTACGATGGACCTCTCTGGGTTGAGCCCATTAATGCCACCGCCTGTACCCATCTCTGTTTTCGAGCCATCTGTGAACCAGACTATATCTTGCTCGTTGTATAACCTCCTTCCAGACTCCCATTCTTCGCTAGAGAAGATCTTCGTCTTAAAAGGCTTGTCTAGTGAAACCTTAGGTATCATGTGATCAGAGGGCATGTCTAACACTTCCCTGTTGACCACTTGATTTATCCTGCAATGCCCAATTGCAGGCCACCTCTTTCTCCAGCACCCCGTTTGCTGTAGTCTATATGCACTCATCCTGGCCTGTCCCTGAATATATACCCCTAGGGGAGGGAGATCCAGAAGTGCATTAAAGGTAACAGTTGGTGTAGACCCCATGGCCCCCGTGATAGCCAAACAGGCCACCCTTTGGAGACCATCCATTCTACTTCCAACCCCACCTTGTAGCGTCTTAGTCTCACGATAGAAGGCGGCGCCTTTCTTGGCTGTATTACCAACCCTCAGGATCTTCTGGAGTCTAGCCGTTTCAGAGCACTCTTCCACTCTTTCACAGTACTTTCTCCAGGAATCCCGCTTGGCTTTCCGAATTGCTGAGTTATACTCAGTAAGTTTTTGTGATAGGGTTCCCAGCAACCTAGATGTTTAGAGGCCTTGAACAGAGTTCTAACCTCCCTCTTCATTTTTGCTAGGTCCTTGTTCCACCACCTTACCGTGTTGTGCTTTTTCCTTTGTGTGAGGGGGCAGTTGGCCTGAAAAGCACCCTGCACCGCAGCCTGCAGCTGCACCGATACTTCTTCCAACTCCTCTATCCCCCTCACTTCAGGCACTATATCCTGAACAGCCTGCCCCAAGTCTTCCCTGTACTTTTCCCAGTTCGTCCTTTTACGGTTTCTGAACCAGATGACACTCTTCTGCTTCCACCTCATCTCGAATTGAATGTGCTGGTGATCTGCCAATGATGGCTCCACCGAGACCCTCCAACCCTTGATGAGTTGGGCAGTACGTTCAGTACAGACTGTGATGTCAATGACCTCCCTCCTCACTCTGTTGATGAAGGTCGGTTTGTTACCTACATTAACTATATCTAAATTAGAACTAGACAAATAGTCAAATAGAGACTTACCTCTTACATTGCAGTTGGAGCTGCCCCATGCAAGGTGATGCGCATTGGAATCCACTCCAAGGACTAGGTGTTCACCTTTCCTCTTCGCTTCTCCCACAATGCGTGTAAACTCGTAAGTTGGAGGTGGATTGGCCAAGTCGAACGGGAAGTATGCAGAGCCTATGGTAATTTCTCCACACACCTCCTGGTCCTCCAATCTCACCTTAGCTGCCACCAGATCCCTGGAACAGAACTCATTTAGCAAAAAGACACTTAAATTCTTATTCACTAACATGCATGTTCTATGAGCATCCGATGACATATCGTACATCAGCCTGCCCCCAGAGTCTCCCAGCCCCAGAACCTTACCTTTCACCGCCCATGGCTCCTGGATCAGAACCACATCGATGCCTTCGGCCTTGAATCTGCTGGCTAGGTTAAGGCTGGCCGCCTTTTTATGCTGAAGATTGGCCTGGACCTCCTTCAGCACCTTCGTTGGCTGCACCATCCCTAGTTCTTTTTCCAATGATCTGGAACTGGATCTGCCCAAGCCCGAGCCTAACCCTGAGGTTTCTCCTCTTGAGCATCTCCAAATCCTTCTCATTGAGACCAAGAACCACTGTTCTCCCCTGAGGGCCCGTGGTTCTAGCATTGATGATCCTCCAATCTTTAGTCAAGATCGAGAGATCATGTTGCTGGATCCTGGACAGTACGTCCTCCACCTTCATCTTGTCGAAGGGGGGCGGAAACCTGGTGATAACCTTGGTAATGTTAATCACCTTTTTCGCGTCCACCACCTCCAAGATGTTCCCTTTCCAGGGATTGCATATGGCTACAGCCTGCTCTAGCCACCCCTTGGTTTCTAGATTGCAGCACTGCAGTATCATAGCATCGCTTTCCAGCCTAGGCGACTCATTGAAGCCTGGTAGACATCCATCTGAGAGGGGCCTCATCTGCGCAATGAGAGCAGACGAGAGCTCCAGGATGTCCTCCTCAGTGAGTGACCTTTCCGGAAATTCTTTAGGCACCACCGCAACCCCGAAAGAAGTTAGCCTATCTGCATATGAGATTTCCAACCCCCTCCTGGGTCTCTTTGGTGCCTGGTTGACTCCAGAGCTTGAAGGACTGCTGACATCGGACCTTTGCCTGTTTGGCGTTCCTACATCAGCAGCCGCTCCCCTGCTCATCGGAGTAGCTTTCGGGTGTTCCACCCAAGTGCCCGCAGCCATCTTCTCCTCCTTCCAACGCCTCTTCTTCTCACGATAGAAGGCGGCGCCTTTCTTGGCTGTATTACCAACGTGCATCCGGTTGATCCTGGATGCCGTTTGACTCAGATCTGCATCTGATGTGCTTGCCTCAGAGGGTGGTACAGTGGATCGACTTTCTGCCGTAGCAGACCTGTCGCCACTGTCCCTTGAGGAAGTGGTAGCCTGCTCAACTGGAGCTTCCACCATCTCTTGACCTGCCATGTTTCTGGCCTGACCCATTGGGACTTCCAGTGGCATTTCTTCATCGTCAAGGCACAGACTGAGGACATTCTCAACTGGAGATTCCCTCTCTGCACCTGACCGCCTGTTCACTTCTGGTCTGTTAGAGTTATCCATGAAGTTGTATATTGGGTTTTTGCCCCATCTAGGGTCCTGAGCAACGTTCTCACCATAATCGGTGAGGCATTCGCCAGACAAAGTCCTCCCGCGACTCAGGCTCTCCGTAGCCCAGCCACTGCCCCTCGGCTGTCTATCCAGAGGACCTTCCCAGAACCGACCATGGAAACTGGGTTGTTCCTCCTTCAATAAGCTTACTCACAGCAACTGCACTTGCCCCACTACGCATTCGCATAGTGAGAACCCCTGATCTGGGCTTGCCAGACCCGATCGCGGCTCACCCAAGCCTCCAGAGCGCAAAGTGATGTGTTGGATCCAACCCTCCACAAAGAGCCTTCACCTCAATCACCAGCCACCCCTTCATCAAGGGTCACCGTATCGCCCAAGCAGGGTATACCTGGGCGCCCCACTTTCCCAGCAGGGGGGAGGATCCCCCTATCCAGGCCTATGTATGTCCTGCACTGGTCGCACTTCCCTATCATCTCTGTGTAGGTACTTGCCTGGGACAGAGAGAGATTTAATTACCTCTACCCAGGCTGTGCGGCGTCGGTACATTAGCCTGCACCCTCCTAGTCAAGACTAGAAGAGTGCAGTTTCCAGGTGACACTGCGTGGAAGAGTACCGTCCGACTTCGACACCCTAAGTTAGACATTACAATTATATTTACATTATGCACAACAATTTAGCGTAAAGATACAAGGGAGTAACCCTGTGTCGTGATAGGGCATGAACCATCGAATCATAGGAAACATTATCATAAGCTTCCTCGATTATAAGAAAGACATCGAGGGCATATTCTCTATTTACTCGTCTTTAAAAAAAATCATATCATTATTACTTAAAATCCTATTTCAACCAAATCTGGTGCAGGAGATTGTAGTGATTTGTATTATTCTAAAAAAATATTTTCATACCTTACATTGATTTTACAGGCATACCATATTTGAAAAATCAATCGAATAACTCTTAATACGGCATATTAATCTTATATATACGGTATTAGGGTATTATAACATATTGGTGTTTCAAAAAATGTTTATAACATATTCAGGATGTTCAAATAATTCTGACAATTTGTGTGTGCAAAATAATGAAAGAATTCTCAGGTAGAGGTTGTGCGAGTGCACTACACAGTCTAGTACAAAGAATACTAAATAATTTTAAAAATTGTGAATATTCAGGCGGATCGATCGCCACTAGAGCACTGATCTTTATCATGAGTGATCTAGTTTACAGTGGGAAACAATTAACTCACTTTTTTAATTTGCTGATTGTTTTATAAAGGTGAAGTTCCATTCTTTGTACTAGACTGTGTAGTGCACTCGCACAACCACTACCTGAGAATTCTTTCATTATTTTGCACACACAAATTGTCAGAATTATTTGAACATCCTGAATATGTTATAAACATTTTTTGAAACACCAATATGTTAATAACCTAATACCGTATATATAAGATTAATATGCCTATTAAGAGTTATTCAATTGATTTTTCAAAAATGGTATGCCTGTAAAATCAATGTTAGGTATGAAAATATTTTTTTACACAAATACAAATCGCTGCAATCTCCTGCACCAGATTTGGTTGAAATAGGATTTTAAGTAAAGTATATACATAAAGTTTTTCATTATAACATTGTTTATTTTTTATAATAACATAAAAGTCTTAATAAATATTCAAAAAAGTTCTATAATAGTGAACCTTTGTTTTAACATTGCATTCCCATGGTAACGGATTTCAAAATCTGTGCTTAACAAATAACTCATTTTTGATTTGTTACATTAGGTTGTCATGGTAACGAGTTTATTTCCAATATTCTTAACAAGAACGCAGCTCTAAAATAAAATAACATTATTTATGTAATCTTATTAGAACTGTTGGACATATTTATTTTGTAACTCATTGTTCATAACACTATATAAAACAGAAGATTGCTTTAGGTACTGAAATATTTTAACATAGTGTTTACAGAAGTTTACATAGTGCTTTCGTAAACCTTTTACAGTTTTTTAGTCGAAAACTAAAAAAACAAACAAAAATTACTAATTTTTTTCAAACAGTGATCTGTGTTTGTGTTATATGTAAGTTTTTACAATGTTTAAAACATTTTTAGTGTTTAATTTTTTCATGTTTGATGTATAATATACATAACATAATATATACGATACATTTATGTAGAATAAAATTAGTTGCAATAACATCCTAATTGCATAGTTCTTAGTGCTACCTGATTAAATAAGCTTTCTTTGAACGAAAACCAATTTTTCACGGGAACCTCGGATTAACCGGCCAAATGGGCAACAGGCCCGGGTGTCAGTCCCGACTAGACTGGTTAAGAGGGGTTCTACTGTATTTAAAAACCAATATATCAGGAAAATAAAGTCCTAGAGAAAGTAAGCGGTTTTAACTTGAAGCAGTTGTTTTAATATAACAGATAACAGTTATGTTTCATTAATTAGAGCCTATATATATATATATATATATATATATATATATATATATATATATATATATATATACATTTTATTTTATGTAATAACAGCTATTTTGTCATTTTAATAAAAAAAATTATAAAATAAAAATATGCGATAACTATTGACAGCTTTATTCCATAGACATTCCCCCCCCCCCCAAATATATTTCTTGATAATTTCACTATAAAAACAAAACATAGCAAAAGGAAAACCTGAAATTTTCAATACAGTTTAATTTATTGGCACAATAATATCCATTTTGAATTACAGTCATGAAAACAAATATAATTATACTTCAATTTACGGAAAAGTGAAATTTCCGAGATAACTCAGGTTAATCCTTGTCAACGTTTTATCGAAAAAAAAAAAAAAATTAAAATATAATTATAAAATTTTAAAACTAGCAGTACTGTTAAAGATTTGTTTTAAAGTACCAAAATCAACAATAAAAAAATTTGGCCTTAAAATGACAATTTTCAGCAAAAAAAAAAAAACCCCGTTAAGTGGTTAAACAAATTCTGCAACAAAACATCCTAGTTAAGAAAAGAAGTTTTTAAGTAACCAGTTGGAGCTCTATACAGACTTATTATAATAATCTCAGTATCCTTATTTTTAAGATTAACACATGTAATTTCAAAATCTTTCTCTATGATGAGATTATGCATCATTTTTAAAGTTGTACGAATTAAAGTATCCTTTGCAATAATAGCAACACCATTTCCCTTCAACAAAGATCTATTAAAGCTATTTATTAAATTATAATTTAGTAAATTAAAACAACCTATAGCAGTGGTTCCCAATCTTTTTTGTACTGTGACCCACCATCTTTCTGAAACATGTTTCGTGACCCAGTATATATATATATATATATATATATATATATATATATATATATATATATATATATATATGTACACACTACCACTACAGTGACTAAACAACAATTAATAGTAATATACAAATTATATTTAATATGAAACTTTATTATTATATGTACACATGCTTTGCTGAGTAAGAATATTTTAAATGGTGAAGGGAATATTAGCAAAGAAAAGAAACAATATTTTGTCCAATTAAGAAATTTATTTTGTACAAATTAAATGGTAAACTCAATGGGATTTGTGGTATTGTTTAGTCTTAGTTTTAATGATACTTTCTATGTCTGGATTGAAACTTGTTAATTTTAGACGTAAATTGTTTTCCACACAAAGTTTATTCCTATATTTGTTTTTTTTTTAAACACCAAACTAGAAAATGCACGCTCGCATAAGTATGTAGTTGTGAATCCCGTTAATTCCTTTAAAGCTAAATTTGCAAGCACTCGATACTCTCCCTGTACTTTGATCCAAAATGGAATTAGGCTTGAGTCTTTAAAAACGGTTTTCAAGGAAGAATCACATGATAGTTTCATCAGGGAGTCTTCCTCAGATGCTGACAGTTTCAGCTTTTTAAGGTTGTCCTCTACAAACGGATTTCTTATCCATAACAATTCATCGGGAATTTTTGGAAAGTAACTCCTAAAACAAGAACCAATTTTAAGTAATTCTCTTGCATAAACAAATAACATAAAAATTTCAGTGGGCCTAACGTAAAAAATATCAGTTCATAAAACCCTCAAACTTAAACACTAACCGGTAACCATTATCTTTTTAAATAAAGAAGCGGTAAAACTTAATTGATACTTTTCTTTATTCAGTGAAAAATAATATCATAAAAATAATAAGAGTTATTTTTAATAAGAACTATTTCAAATGTAAGTGGTTATTAGTAAAATCATTTGAGAATAAAACAATTACCTGAAACTAGCGCTTCAAGATGTTCCCTCATGGCAGTTGCAGTTTCCTCGTTAACTTTGATTCCATATGTTTCTAAGAAGTCATTGAGGAGTGGAAATGCACCAAAACAACTGTTTTTCACTTTACTGGACCATCGTTCAAGTTTTTTAATAGTTCCTTCTATTTTATCTTGCACATAGAACTTGTGGACATCCTTACCTTGCAGCAATAAATTGAGGATATTGAGAGCACTGAATATGTCACCCAAATATGAAAGCTGTATTAGCCAGTTTTCATCATTTAACATTTCCAAAAAACTGTTAACGGATTTGCATCACTTTGTTGCTCCAACAAAAACATTCTCAATTCATCTCAAAGCTCAAATAATCTTGATAGCACTTTCCCTCTTGACAGCCAGCGTACTTCACAGTGCAGGAGAAGCGTTTTGTGATCACTGCCCATCTCATCACAGAGAATGGCAAACAGTCTTGAAGATTTAGGTCTTGATTTAATTAAATTAACAATTTTCACTGCATCATTAAGGATTTTCTTTAAGCTTTCAGCCAAACCTTTAACTACAAGAGCCTCTCGGTGCAGGCTACAGTGAGTCCACTGAACTGAAGGAGCAACTGCCCTAACTTTGGCAATCAAACCTGAATAAATGCCAGACATTGCACGGGCACCATCAGTCGTCAGTCCAACACATTTTGACCACTCTATTTCATTTTCTACTAAAAAGCCATCAAGACATTTAAATATTTCTTCCCCCGTTGTTGTCGATGGCAAACCTTTGCAAAAAAGCATTTCTTCTTCTATCCTCCCATCAAATTCAAACCTAACAAAAGCTAAAAAAAATTGCCTGGCCAGCTACATCTGTGCTTTCATCAAGCTGAAGTGAAAAGTACTCACTTTGCTTTAAAACTGTTATCATGGCACAATATCAATATCACAAAATGTGACATTTCATCGATTCTTCTCTTTACCGTTGTGTTTGATAGAGGTATATCACCGATTATTTTTGATTGTTTTTCGCTAAATAAAGAGTCAGATATTATTTTGGCCGCTGGTAAAATAATATCCTCTCCTACGGTGTGAGCTGCCCCCTTTTTTGCTATCAATAAGGCTAGCCGATATGAAGCGATTGTAGTTTGCTTATTTTGTTCACCAGAAATAGTTTTTGTCATCACTGATTTTGACTTAAAAAACTCCCGAATCGATTGGCTTACTTACGTATTCTGCATGTTTTTT
The DNA here is from genome assembly GCA_963513935.1 of Aphrophora alni. Lineage (NCBI taxonomy): Eukaryota > Metazoa > Arthropoda > Insecta > Hemiptera > Aphrophoridae > Aphrophora > Aphrophora alni. Next base: position 15,945,923 of record OY740765.1, on the reverse strand, counting down.
TGCTAAATGTCTTTCCAGTTTTGAGGGTTTCATACTTTCATTAGCTACTACTTCAAAACATGTAACACACTGAGGAAACGGCTCGTCTTCTGTGCCAGAAAACACAAATCCATATTTCAAGTAGTCGGCGTTGTATTTACGAAAGCAATGTTTCGCCTTCTTCTCATTCCTTGCATTGACACTAAGTAATGGCCTACTAGAATTAGAGTTCGGCTCGCTAACTTCACTAACACTGGCACCTTTAGGTGTATTGCATGAATCACTGGTACCGGATGTAAAAGGTTCGTCAAAATTAGCTGAAGTCTGTCTTTTACGGCACGATCCAGTCTTAATCCACTCATCCGTAGTAAAATAAAGAGAAAATAGAAATATAGTATAAAATAAAACAAACCGCCACTATAGAAGCTAAAGAACAAGAAAATAACGCACGACCCCATAGCCACATAAAGATTAAATCAACTGACGGTTACTTATCTGACACTTGTCGCAAGGGGAAGGGGATGCGGTGTTGACATATCGCAATGACGAATGACTCATACGGCTTGTTGTCATATCGTATTGTCCTAAGCACGTTATTAGCCACATTGGTTTCTAGTTTAGAACCGGTTTTGTACTAATATTAACTTATTGTACATTTTAAGGGAAATGTATATAGTAGAATTAATTATAAAACTTTCCTCTGAAAGTTCATATTTCATATTCACGTTCATATTTTTTTGAAGTCGGTAAGATATTTTAAAAGTCGGCCGGCGACCCACCTGAATAGATCGCTCGACCCACTAGTGGGTCGCGAGCCACAGTTTTGGAAACACTGACCTATAGTATTATCATTGAAAGCATCTTCGTCACAATAAATACACTCGCCTCATATTCAGTACAAAACATATTTAACTCATTTATTTTATTCGTAGCAAACTGCGTATTTTGATGGATAATTCGAAAACTTCTCATAATATCATAGGAAACAGAGGCAATCTAATTTTTACAATTTTTTCCCACTATACTACTATGAGAATAAATTACATTTCTTTTTATTATTACCTAATTTTAGTTTATTTACATTGTCTGTTACTTATCCTCTAAAGATAAAAAATCATTGGTTAGTTTTTTCTGCTTAATATTATTATGTATGAGATTAATTATAGCTGAACTAACAATATTTGTGCAGGTTTTATTTAAATGAAGACTACGGGAAGTGAAGTTATTTCATTGTAAAGCCATAAGATCTATTAGATTAACATGTTTATAAGTAGATGCAATGGCGTGAAATTTTACATTATATTTATAAATAGTGTCATTTTTTGTTCCATCATCAAAATGGTAAGGGATAATTGAGAGAATAACTCTGTGACCTCTAAAACTTTAGCCACACATACTAAGTCCTCCCCCCCCCCCTTCGAGGACCTATTATAAAAATCCTCCCAAAATAATCAAAAAATTGATTTTAGTCATTGATTCTTTACTGTTATCAATACCTTGTAAAACATTACACATCTTATCATTAGGTTTAAAATCACGCATAACAGATATTTCACTTCTTGATTTATATTCTATAATATGACTGAAGTCCCTTGCGTGACTGTCTCCAAAAACATTTATTTAATTTCTAGGTTTATTTACTAAGAACTTATGATTTGCGATGTTCAGTACTTCTTTACTACTTGATTTAGAGGTTATGTCTCTTATTTTTACAGACTTCTTTTTATATTTTTTTTTAAATTTTCCATGTTATCTTTATAATAATTATTATAATTATTCTGGTGTTGATCATGGACATTGTGTATAGATAACACAATCCCAATAGGCTTTAGTTTGAAGAAAGTCATTGTATTCATCCAGCAACAAACTGTACAATTCAAATGAAACCAAGAACCACAGTCACCCCTACATAGTATACCTTATTTTGTTGTAGTAATACTTTTAAAACATTTACCACAGGGACATTAATTATTTTTTCCCTTCCCCATTTTGAAAACACAAACAAGTAAACAAATTATTACAACAGTATAATAAGTGCAAACACACAAACAAATTTAAATAAATTGACTTACTATGATTATGGAAGATTGTCAAGATATTATAAATTAACACAATACAAGTTAATCAATCAGTCCTCCAATCTGTTTAAACAGAGCAGGGTTCAGGGTCAATCTGATTACCTATCCAATTGAAAGTAGATAAAGATTTTATATAATAAATGTTATTATTCAGGATCACTTTCAATTTTACACCTTTCACAGTTGTTTGAAAACAAAATTTTGATTTTAAATTTCACCAAATTGCATACTGTAAAAACTCTTCAATTAAGTATAACTTTCATCCAATTTATCCTATTTTTACTACAATTACTACCACTTAATTCAGAAGCCACAAACAAGTTCCAACCACTCAATAGTCAACCTTATCTCAAAATTTTATAATGATTACTTATTACAGATTGCAAACCACAGATTTGAACCTCATGAAGGATTAGTAATGTGTTACATAGCAATGGACAGAATAAGAGAAGCTTGTGTAATTGCATGTACTGCCTTTAAGGAGCTTGGAGATACACCTCGTGTACTCACAGTAAGTACATAATTCTGGTTTTAAAGTTATTTGATAATGATGGATTGTTCATATTATTAATATGATTTAATCTGTGTATACAAAAACTAATACACAACATTTCGAGATTATAAATCAACTCCTGCTATGAAGTGAAGTTCCTGTTATCCTGCAGGGCATGTTGAGCTCACAGGATCCTTTCTCTCTGCCTAGGAGTATTGAGCTTGGAGACTCCTGTTCCTGTTATCCTGTCTGGGTATACTGAGCTTGCAAGATCCTTTCCCTCTACCTGAGCATATTAAGCTGTTATTAGATTTTAAGCTGTTAGGATTAAATTAGATGATTAACTTTTCATTTGTATTCTAAGTCCCTAAGATAGTTGCCAGAGTATAAACAATAGTTACAACAACATGCAGAAAGTTAAGTAGCTGCTAAATTGGAATTAACCAATATGTATATGCAAGAGACAAGAGTATAAAGACTGAGGCATGAATTAGATCAGGAAGAGACGTGACCAAGAGTTGTCAGCAGGAAGTAATTGATGACCTATTGTTGGCATAAGGACAGTTTTCGCAATAGATCATCGGAAGGGCTGGGCAACTGAAGGAAATCAAAAGACATTTGAATAAGTCGACACTACAGTAGAAGCCTTTGAACTTGAGGACTACAGAACTTGGAACGTTTGAGTTTTGGGGATAAAGGGACTAAACAGCTTATGTACTCTGTTCATTTATTAAGTTCATATAGATTCGCCTGTATGGAGAAAATATTAGATTAATTGTGATTTTGACCACAACATCGTTTTTGCTCTGGATTAAGTCCACCATATTAATCGAAATAGTTCAGGCACCGATAATATTAGAAACTGTGTATATTGTGATAGTATTAAACGTATATTAGACTGAACCACTGATCTTATTGTATCCATGGACCTCAATATAAATACCAATTAATGTCTTCCATAATAAATGGTGCGTCGGCTGAGTTTTTAGTTATTACTAGAAATTTATTCCTCTATTAGAAATTATTATTTCAAAATTAAAAATTATTATTCTTAAATTAAAAATCAAAATGATTACAAGATTTTCTTGTTTTTGTTAGTATATTGCTTATTTATATTGTCAGAGATATATTAAAAAATAATGATCTCTGATAGTATAAAGATAATTACACATCTGCAGAACAGTCTCAAGTAACAACTTGCACGTTTAAAGGCAGAACGGTTGTTCAACTTAAGTTTCTCAAGAGAAACAATATTAGCAAGCTACACATAAAACCCGACAATTGGCCTCTGGAATGAACTCAGTATTTCCACTGTAAAACACAAGATTGCAAAAAGCAACGTCCATCAAGAAAAGCCAGTGAATAAATAACCAATGGAATTCAAAGGAACTACTGTACAATGCTTAATTAAAAAATTTAACCGCATGAATAAAAAAAGTGGGAGAGACCCAAGTTTTCTTAAGACAGTTTAAAAACTATCACCATACAAGTTAGACGTAGTAACGATCCAGAGCAGAATGTGAAAATATGTTAATAAGTCCAAGTGTGTTTCAAAAGGCAAGTAAAGCCTTAAAAATCATTATAAAGTTCAAGTGTCAAGTGAGAAATCAATAAAAATAAATTAATAAATAAAAGCGTATTGTGTGTGAAGTGAATCTTTAAGTGCGACGGTTTGATAGCCAAAGAAATCTGTAAGTACAGTAGAGTCCGGCTAATCCAAACTAATTGGGACCGAACGCTGTTCGGATTAAACACCAGCTGTTCGGAACGCTGTTTGTTAATATCCAGACTTCGAAAAAGAATTTAATTTAACTATTGTTGCCAGTAATTTTACAATCGGAGCAATACTCGGCCAAAAAAGAATGGTGCTGATTTACCTATTGCATATGCAAGTCTAAAATTGAATGACGGCGAAGTTAATTATTCGGCTATCGAAAAGGAATTACTTCCAATAGTTTTGGTGACAAAATATGTTTGACCCTATTTATACGCAAGAAAATTAAAATCTTTTCTGACCACAAACCGCTGCAATGGCTATTTTCCGTAAAAGAACACAATTTAAAACTTCTTAGGTGGAGACTTAAATTAAATGATTACGACTATCAAATAGTGTATACTAAATTAGACAGCTCTCAAGAATACAACTGAACATTACTGATAATAATCCAAAAATGACTGACACAACAATTAATAAAGAAGCTTTGATACAATATCAGACTCAGTGGACCAAATTTCCAAATACTTCCCAGAATTATATAAAAACCGATCAATGATCGCCAACCTAGATGAAAGTGAGGAGATTGTTTCGGACACAGAAACAATGGAAGATAGTGACCAAACTTTACATTCGAATTATGAAGAAAACATAATAACAGAAATGCCAATTTTATATGAACCTGTAAATTTTGGGGGAAAACAGATCATATTTCCCTAATAAAGTATGAACTCCGAAAATTTAAATTACTAAAATTATTTTAAAACAGCAAAACAAGATTAATTGTAGAGATATCCAAAAATAATTTTGATAATGATATAGTAAAATTTGTAAAAGAATATTTAGAACCAAAAATATAAAATATAGTCTATACTTTCAAAGTTATTTTTACGAGAAGTTTGCAACTTGTTTATCTAAGTGCTATAAAAGTTCACAACTATGGTTAATTAACTGCACAACTAAATTATTAGATATCGATAATGAGGATGAGATCCAAGAAATAATCAACAATTAATTATCATGCAGGAAAAACTAATCATCATGGCATACAAGAAACAATATGAAAAAATAAAAAGGAAATATTATTGGTCAAGTATAAAAAATTATGTTCGAAAGTTTATAATTAACAGGTTAAGTGCCATGGGGGGCCGATCGGTACGACAGATAGCTCATAGTTAAAGTCGCGTGTCGGCCGATCGGTACGACACTGCCGTCAATTCAAGATTTTATTTTAGATTCTTTTATCAGGAAGTGTTGCAACCTAGCGGAAAACACATCCACTAAGTGAAAAGTAGGAGATTGTAGCTAATAACCGTAGGTATTTCATTTTATTATCTTCAACTAGTGTTGCGTAACAACCAAATAAAATACCTCAACAATATGTTAATTTCGTCGTACCGATCGGTACAGTAGCGAAATTTTCAGTTGATATTATGGATTAATGCATTAAAACAGGTAATATACAGTTAGAATATTCTACAGTTGTTATATTTTTTTTTAAATAAACGTATAAAAGTTAACTATTACGGTAAGCAAAATAATAAATTTTGCATATTTTTGTATAAAACATTGAACAATTACAAAATTAGAAAGCAATTTTTGAAACTGTTTAACAATATTATTTATTTACAATTAACTTTTTTTAAATCATTTATTTATATTATTACTGTGTAAACTGTAAGATGAAAGCATTTTGAAAGCAAAATGAAAGCATTTATAATCTTTTATTGACAAGTATTGGTGTTGCGGTCGTGGTCCTACATTGCTTTTGTAAGCAAGCCAAGCATTTACAATGTAGGTGCCAAATAGTAAATGTATGTACTGCAACTTTATGATACCATCTTAGTCTTTTTCGTACTGCTGAGTTGTACGACGACATTTGATAAGCAACATCGATGCCGAGTTTTTGCTCATTGTACTCTGTTATCGCAAGAGGCTTGAAAATGACATTTTTTCCTCTTCGATCCCGCTTTCCAGTTTGAACCATGTCGACTTGATGTTTACGTGCAATTACTCAACGCGTTTCCCACCACTGAGTCATGTGTTACCAACATCACAGACCTAAATTATCCTAGGAAATCGATCAAAAGTGCAGTCGGCCAATCGGCCGACACGTCAAATTCCAAACAAAATATGGTATTCAAAATGACATGCCGGGCCGATCGGCCGATCATTTTTTTGAATGTTTTGTAAAACAATTTCTCAAAAAATCAGTTCTCCATATAACCATAAGACCATATATATACAGGTTATGTTATTAAAATTGTTTATTTAAGTTGGCACTGTATGATAAAAGTGGCACAACTGGCTTGGCACTTAACGTGTTAACTGTGAAATATGTTTGAAAACAAAATACGAAAGAACCCCTCGAAGATTAGTGATGACATTAAACACCTACATCTTCAAGACCGCTTCAAACAATTAATGTAGATATTGATTTGATGACAAGCTAAAGTTTCTAAGTATAGTTGACAACTTTTCAAGATATGCTCAAGTATATCGTATTGTAGGTGCACAAGCAAGAGAAATAGTTAATAAACTGTTAAAAAACTTTGCTCACTATGGTATACCAGAAGTTATTGTTTCAGACAATGGGACAGAATTTAATAACAAGCTAGTGAAAGAATTGATGGACTACATAAAGTAAAAATTCATTTTATAAGCACACAACACACAGCTTCCAACGGAATGGGAGAAAGATTGCATTCTACATTAATTGAGCATATACGCTATTAAACAATCAACCGGAATTCAAGAACAACTTAATTGAAAATAAAATAAAATATGCAATCAATGCCTACAACAATAGTATACTTTCAGTCACAAAATTCACTCCATTTGAAGTATTGTACGGACACATTGACTCAAATTCACTTTTAGACATTGAGATAAAAAGACAAATTACAACCCACAAAGAAAAAACAAGAAAACTATATGACTCTGTTATGGAAATTAATCAAATAATAAAATAAAATATCCAAACCAAAATGAACATCATCAAGGAACCATTTCCTGAAATTACAACCAATGTTTATATTAAAAACTGTAAAAAAAAAACAAAGTAAACCCAGAAAGGAAAACAGGAAAAATTGAAGCAAGACATCACAATACTAATCAAAAAATCATTTGTCAAAAATTTAAAAAACCAAGAAAAATCATTATAATTCTACAATCTAATCCCCTTGTAAATCCTGTTCCAGATCCCTCCTGTTCCTCAAAAGAGCAGCCTCAGAAACAACTTAAATAAATAAGAGATATTACCCAAAATTTGGTAGTAATCCCAATTGATCTAGGCCAGGCTAAACTAAAGTCTGTCCTAGTATAGGTATAAAGTATCATACTTTTATACATTATTTTAGTTAAGAAGGAATATTTAAGCAAGTAAATAATTTAGGGTTTTGTTATAGAATTGTGTTAAATTGTTTTAATCAGAATTGTGATAATTGTTTAGCAAGTCTAGATGGAAATATTGAATTTGTAACAGACAATGGTAGTAAGATAAGAGATGTTATTAATTACTTTAAGTTTATTAACCATATTAGAGAAACAATCAAAGAAAAATTATAAATAGTTTCTGTAGGAAATAAGCATAAAATGAAAAGAATAAAAGGTATACTTGATGATCTAGGCGCAATAGTGAAATTTATCACTGGAAATTTGGACGCTTATGATGGCCAAAGATATTATAGAAAACTGGTAGAAAATATTAAGAACAATCACTTTAATATAAATAACCAAATTGCATCTCAATATTCTGTTAGTATAGACATTATTGTAGAATTTAACAAAACTATAAATATAATTGAAGAAAACTTTAGCGAATTAAGGAATAAGAAGTTATTTACAAGTAAGAAGTTAAATGATTATCTAGAATTAGAAAAATTTAGAGATGTACTAAATCAATTAAATATTTTATGTAATATGTTGTTAAGTTCAATACAAGATATAGACAACTCACTAACATTCTGTAAACTAGGAACCCTCCACCCACGTATAATTTCCACAAAAGAATGATTTTATGAAATAAAGAAAAGTCACAAATACTTTAATAATCAATTGCTATTAGACCCAAAATTAGAAAATATTTGAGAATTTGAAAATTTGTTAGAAAGTTGTGAAATAGTATATTCTCCTAATTTACCAATTATAGAAGAAGCAGATTTCAATACGTACAAATTCTATTCTGTACCCACAAAAAATGAATCAGGTTATGTAACTATAATCCCCACAGTAAAATATTTGTTAGTATCAAAAAAATAATTAAATAAATTTAGAATTTTAGGCTTGGATAATAAGTGTAGCAAGAAAATCGAATTGAAATTCTAATGCTCATTAGAACAAATATCCCAATTTGAACTCAAATGTTAAACATCTATTGTTCAGCAGGGCACAAGAGACAATTGTAAATACACCGCTTTGGTGGTCATAGACAATCTAATTCAATGGATACCAGAGATAAACCAATATTTAGCAAAATTCCCTCAAAAGGAAACTTTGAAAATAACAAATCAAAAATAAACAATAACTAAGACACTCTTCAAGGTGTGTAATTTTCTACAAAAATAAACAGCTCCATCACTCGTCCAAGACAGAAGCATCATTATTAGGAATAGGTTTTTCCTATACCTAATTTCTACGGGTTCATTATATAATCAAAAACAAGGATCAATAACAAATTCAGTGGTTCAAATTGTTGATGGTGATTTGTTATTTATTGCCCTATAGTTATTACAATTTCTTTAAGTCTTTAAATAATTCTACGTTTATTTTTCTACTTCAGTTTGACATATTATAACCCTTTCTAATATTTAATTATTTAAATACAATGTAAAACATAATCTGTCCTAATCAGACCTTTAAATCTTCAATCCATAGCAATGGCAAATTATTGAATTTAATAACTCTTGTTTTCTAAACACATGAATCTGCTCACCTTCTCAACATAGACCGTGAATATCTATAAACTCCCAGTTAGTCTCCTTTTACAACTACGTTTTCTGGGCCACGTCTTTCTGGTGAACAGCAGCGTTTCCTCATCCTAACCAACGTCTTTGATCCACCAACTGACCTTCTTTCTACGTCACTATCAGTTTATATAGAGCTTCACTATCCATGTCATGTTAATGACCTGCAAGCTAGGCAGTTGCGACACTTCTTGAATTATTTCCCAACGTCTACCACAAGTCTGATATTGAAGATTTAACTGGTGCTAACATTTGACTAATTATTGTTAATAAAATATTTTCTAAACTAATAACAAATATTTTCTTATCCTAAATCCTAACAACACCAACGCCTTTGATAACGTTGTCCCGACATCTAGCCTAATCCTATAACTGAGGATAATCCCTCCCTGGTGCTCTAATGCATATGGTTTTTGTGATGTATACAATTGTACAAGAGTGGAAGTATTGCGTGACATTGTATATTGTGTGACGTCATATGGTTCGATATGTCATACGACAAATCAATAAATGCTATTGGCTGCAATCCAGCACCTTTTTCCCATCAGCCCTTACGGACGCTTTCCCTGGCTACATATTCAAGCCAGTCTTGAACTCACCTTCCTACCTGTAACACGCAGTCGTAGCTATAATCTAATACAATGTGTTTTATTTAATGAACCTGAATTTAGTAATATTGTACCATATATTACAGTGGCGACGAGGATAGCGGTTTATAATGAATTGTAGTAGATTAAACGACATGAAGACGTGTTAGGAAAGTTATTACAAAATGTTTAAGTAAGTTCTCATTAGTGACAAAAGTGTAAAGTTACAGAGGGAAAAGAACGTACAGTGGCAGTACTGTTTTTTCTCTCATGGCTGAGGAACAGAATATTTCAGTGTCCAGTTTAAGCAACATGTCTACCATAATAATTGGGAAACTCGCCGAATTTAATAGTGCGGACGAGACTTGGAGTTCGTACATAGAAAGGTTTGAACTGTTTGTGGAATGCAACAGCTCTACAGCTTTTTGTGGAATTAAAAAGTGTCTACCTTATAATTGGTTGTAGGTGTAAAAACATTTAGCTTATTATGAGACTTGTGCACTCCGAATAAACCCGGAACAAAAACGTACAATGAATTAGTGACAATAATTAGGGAACATTTATACCCTAAACCTTCTTTTATATCCGAAAGATATAAATTCAGTTTAAGAACGCAACACGAACACGAAAGCATTGCCGAATATATTGCTAACTTAAAAAAATTATCAACTTATTGTGAGTTTGGCACGACATTAAACGAACATTTAAGAGACAGATTGGTTAGTGGTTTAAAAAGTGACGCAATCAAACAAAGACTTTTATCCTAAACTACCCTGACATACGAGAGGGCAGTGAAAATTAGTACTTCTATTGAGGGAGCGGAAAAGGATGCGCAAACAATAGCCGGAAGCAGCGACCTTCAACTCAGAATGCAGAGAATGGCAGTTTCATCGAGACAATGGAAACCTGGGAAGCAGGAAGAATTCAAAGTGTCAACCAAAAGTGATGTGTTATTGTTGCGGCCGGCAAGGTCATTTTAGAAATAAGTGTTTTCATAAAAATAGTGTGTGTCACAATTGTGGAATTAAAGGACACCTGGCAAAGGTATGTAGGAAAAAGGTTAACAAATCTCAGAATAAGAATAAATATGTATCTAGAAATAATTATAATTTTCATAAACACAACAAAAGTCATTTCGTTGGAGTGAAAAATACCAAAGAATTAGATAGAGATAGAGTGTCAAATGTAGACGATGATGTGTATGATTTAAATAATCTGTTTAAAGTAGAGGATGAAAATAATACAAAAAGAGTTAAAGTAAAGCCTATTACAGTTGAGGTAATGGTAGGGAGTAAAGTTATTTCTTTTGAAGTAGATACAGGATCTGCAGTAACTGTAGTGAATGAAAACTTTTATTTGAGAAATCTTAGTAATTGTAAACTATATCCAAATGATTTAACATTAAATTCTTATACTAATGAAGAAATAGTCCCAACTGGAAAATTAAAGGTTAATATTAAACATGGTAAATTAAGTAAAATGCTTGATTTGTATGTAATTAAAAGGGGGGCTCATCCTTTAATGGGCAGAGATTGGTTTAAAGACCTTGGAAATAAATTGTTAGGAGTATTGGGTCAGTCAAACCCAAACGAAGTTGTAAATGAAGCTAATTGTGAAGATTTAGTAAATAAATTATGTAAGGAATTTCCAGACGTATTTACTGAAAAATTAGGTACATGTAAAACAGAAATTGTTTCTTTGAAATTGAAAGAGAATTTTAGACCTAAATATTTTAAACCAAGACCCTTACCTTTTTCTATGAGAGGTAAAGTAGAAAATGAGTTAGACAGATTAGTAGAAGATAAAATCTTAATTCCTGTAAAAAGTTCTGAATGGGGAACACCAATAGTTCCAGTTTTAAAGAAAAATGGTAAATTACGCATTTGTGGTGATTTTAAAGTTACTCTAAATCCATCTTTAGAAATAGATCGTTGTCCAGTACCAAGAATAGATGATATTTTTGCTTGTATGAAAAAGGGGAAATTGTTTTCAAAAATAGATTTAAGCCAAACATATATGCAACTAGCGCTTGACAATGAATCACAGAAATTGTGTACAATAAGCACGCATAAAGGTTTATTTGCGTATACAAAAATGCCATATGGTAATAATTCTGCACCAGGAATTTTTCAAAGGGTTATTGAGCAGGCAATTCAAGGCTTACAAGGTGTTGTAGCTTTCCTTGATGATATATTGATAACAGCTGAAAATACTGAACAACATTTCAGTAGGTTACAAGAAGTTTTTAATAGGTTAAACCAAAAAGGGTTTACATTGAAAAAAGATAAATGTAAGTTTTTCTCTGATAAATTAGACTATTTAGGATTTATTATCGACAAGGAAAGTCTGCACACATCCGAAGCGAAAATTAAAACTATGCTAGACGCCCCAACACCTTCTAATGTTACAGAGGTAAAATCATTTCTAGGATTAGTTAATTATTATGGTAAATTTGTGCCAAATATCTTAAGTGTTTTAAATCCTATTTATAATTTACTTAAAAAGGATAAATTGTTTAAATTTGATGAAAAATGTGTAAAAGCTTTTAATACAGTCAAGAAACTGTTAGCTTCTTCTAAAGTATTAGCGCATTATGAACCTGAATTACCTATTAAATTGGCGTATGACGCATCACCAACCGGTTTAGGTTGTGTGTTGTCTATTGTTGGAAAAGACAGTGTTGAGAGGCCGATAGCATATGCTTCGCGAACTTTATCCACGTCAGAGAAAGCATATTCACAAATTGATAAGGAAGCTTTGAGTTTGATTTATGGGGTAAAGAAATTTAATCAATATTTATGGGGACGAGAATTTATTTTATGTACAGATCATAAACCATTATTACGTATTTTTGGGTCCAAAAAGGGATTACCTGCTTTTGCAGCAAGTCGGTTGCAACGATATGCTTTGTTTTTATCTGGCTATAGTTTTAAGATTGAGTATGTACAATCAGCTAAACATGCTAATGCAGATGCATTATCACGTTTATCACTCAAAGTCGAGCATGGTGACAATAAACAAGAGTTAGATTGGTTAGGAACTTATCTATATTATGTTAAAGAAAGTTCATTACCTATTACTTGTGAGGACATTAACCCATTGAGGTAGACTCACGAGCTACACTCGTGGTCGCATTTTTGGACCAAACGCTGATCCACGAGATGGTCTCGTGCTCTATGTTTATTGTATTACTGTCGTCGTAGTTCCGTATAAATCCAATAGATATTGCTTGTATTGCTTCAGCTAGTCTTTTAGAAACAAAATATTAAGTTTTCGTGGTTTGCCAGCCTGATTTCAAAGCAAAACATATGTTGAATGTCATCTGCTAACCTCGAATATTCCTTCATTCGACATTGTTTTGTTTCTGTTTCAAGTGATAATGGAGTGTGAATTATTGCGTGATTCAGAAGTAGATAACTATTTATTTAGTGACTATGAAAGTGATTCCGATATAAGTGATAATGATGAAAGTGTAGAAGACATTATAATACCCCAATTCACATAAAAAATTTAATAACTTACTTGTAAATAACTCAGAAATGAACCTTGAAGGACAGGAAGGCGGTTTTTTGATGTTTTCTTCCGAAAATAGTTCTCGAACGATATTTCTAATCCAGATAATGAAATACCGGTAGGTAAATTTGATAAACCTTTTGTTTTAGAGCCCAGATTAGATGAGGAGTCAAATTTAGTTGATAGCCCTACTGAAAATAACCTCAAAATTGATTTTATGCTCAGGCCTAATGTTGATAAGTTCCGCTACATCTTGAAAATTGTTTTAAGTCTTTTCCCACTTTAGTAAATTACTAAGAATGAAATGTGCATTTTGTAAATAGTGTAATAATGTGAAAAATGTTTAGTGTTTAGTGTAATAAAGTAAATATACTAAATTGTTACCATGGAAATAAAAGATTGTCATTTGGGAAAAACGCTAAAAAAAAGAATCGGTAAGTCACTAACATTATCTGCTATATCTTTTGTTTAAGTAAAGATATGATCCTACTTTTTTTAATTTGTGTAAAAAATATTCTAAACTTAAAATAAAGAGAAAAAAAGTAAAGTGAGATGCCACTAAATATAATTTATAGTCGATTACTTTCAATTTTACAAATTTTTGAAACTAAAAATGTTAAATTAACAACAAATTAAAATAACATGGTAACTGTTTAAAAGAAAGTATTCTATATACATTCAAAGAATACTAATTTAGTAAAAAAACTGTGAAAATTTCATTGATTTATCTTTAACCATTGTGTTTTAATAAGGCTCAAACGAAACGCATGCAATTTCGACAAAATTAATTGCTGCAGCTAGTCCTGCATGGCCCTGAATAACTACTACCTGAATGGGTTAAAAGTGAAACTTAAAAAGATATAGTATTAAGAAATGTGTATAATTATGTAATGTATGGATGGCCGAATCACGTTTCTATAGAATATCCTGAATTAGGTCCATATTTCAAAAGAAAGGAAGAATTAACCATCGAACAGGGAATTATAATGTGGGAGTATAAAGTAATTATTCCAAATAAATTCTGTAAATACATATTAGACGAATTACACACAAGTCATCTAGGGATAGTCAAAATGAAATCGGTAGCGAGATCATATATTTGGTGGCCAAATATAGATGTAGATATAGAAAATCTGGCGGATGGTTGTTCTTCCTGTCTTTTTGAAAGATAAAATTCTACAAAGAATCAATTACATTGTTGGCAGTATGCCAGTAGACCTTGGGAACGATTACATGCAGACTTTATGGGTCCATTTAAAGGGAAAATGCATTTAATTGTTATAGATTCACATACTAAATGGTTAGAAGTTTTTGACGTAAAGTCGATTTCCGCCAGTCAGACAATAGATAAATTAAGGAAATTGTTCAGTAAATTTGGTTTACCGGAAGTAATTCATACGGACAATGGTCCGCCTTTCAATTCATTTGAGTTTGAGCAGTTTGTAAAATGTAATGGTATTAAACATTCTAGTTCTGCACCATATCACCCACAATCTAATGGTTTAGCAGAAATTTCTGTTAAGTATGTCAAAACAAAATTAAAATGTGCATTTAGGGAAGGTATAGATACTAGATTAGCATTGTATAGAATTTTGTTTGATTATAGAAATTCAGTTCATGTTACAATTCAAGAAACGCCTGCTAAGTTAATGTTTAATCGACCCATGAAAACAAGGTTAGATTTAATTAGACCTAATATTGCCAAAACAGTAGAGTTAAAGCAAAAAATAACAAACTCGTTATTTAAGAGGAACGGGAACACGAAAATTGTTTGTAAACCAATCAGTATTAATAATACAATATCGTTCAAATGATAAATGGATACAAGGTATTGTCATTAAGCAAATTAGTCCAGTAATGTATTTAGTAAGGTTAAATTTTGGTATAATATGGAGAAGGCATAGTGACCAATTAATTGGTGTCAATTTGCCTCGTTCTGAAAATAAACAAAAACCAGTGGACAAGTCATTGACTGACTTAGTGACCGATACCATTCAAACAGGGGGAAATAACTCACCTCGGAAGAGCATCCGCTCTCCACCAATTGTTAGGAGACATACCAGTCCCGTTATGATTCAAACACGGAATTCTCCAACATCCGTTGTAAACAATAATACTACTGATGTTGAAAGAAGATATCCAATTAGATTAAGGAAACCAGTTGTGAGACTTGATTATTAAATTAATATATGATGTACAGTATATATTTTGTAAAATGTTTGTGTTCTGGATACAATTGTTTTAAAAAAAGTTGATAATTAAGAAAAAAAAAATTGATTATATTTGTTTAAATTGATAATTTAATTTTGCTAATAAGTTATCATGTGTTAATTTAAGTTACTAGTTTAATTGTCAAATTGTTTCAAGTTTCTAGGTTTAAAAGTTATACGACTATGTGTTTAAGTTTTATTTTAAAAAGATGTGTTTAAGTTGTTTTTTTTTTAATGTGTTTGTTTTATTTTTTTTTAAATTGTGTATTGTATTGTTTAAAAAAATTAAGAGGGAGGAATTGTGATGTATACAATCGTACAAGAGTGGGAGTATCGTGTGACATCGTATGATGTGTGACGTCATATGGTTCGATATGTCATACGACAAATCAATAAATGCTATTGGCTGCAATCCAGCACCTTTTTTCCCGCCAGCCCTTACGGATGCTTTCCCTGGCTACATATTCAAGCCAGTCTTGAACTCATCTTCCTACCTGTAACACGCAGTCGTAGCTCTAATCTAATACAATGTGTTTTATTTAATGAACCCGAATTTAGTAATATTGTTACCATATATTACAGTTTTTCTTATAATGTATATTTTTATTAATAGGTATATTTTTTAAACAATGTTTAAATGGATACCCAAACAATGAATATTTGATGTAGTAGGGATGTTGTCTCCACCACATCTGACCAGGATTTCAGTAGGGATACGAATGTTAGTCTGTCCCCTTCAATACAGTTATGTATGAATATGGTGGGGGTAGAAATACTCCAGTCTTTATTTAGGATGTTAGAGGGGTTTATGAATTTGGGATAGCTTTGTGTAGAAAAGGGTTTTATGATTAGGGAGGTTAGCATCACCCAAGAGGGACGAATGATGTGGTGTAGGATAGGTTCCAACAATTTTTTTTAACGCATGGAAACTGCTTGTGTATCAGGATAGTGTCATCTTTGTGGCAGAAACAGTGGCAGTGTAAGGTTATTTCCACTGTTCCTGGTGTATTTTGTGTTATGGTGATGTTTCTATGAAGATCATCACATCTCATAAGGGTTTGATAGGTAGGATTTGTAATGGTGAATTCGTCACCCATGAACTGTGTTATTTAAGGTCTCTGTTTGCTTGGAACACAGTGGAATGTGCAGTGCTGAGCTGTGTCCTGTAGGTTCCTTCCGGTTACCAGGTGTGCTGCACAGCCCTCAGATATCGTCCTCGATATCCTTTGAAGTGGGATGAAACACATGGCAATTTTCTTCGGCTGACAAGTCGTTAAGCTGTTTGCCAGACATTGTACTTTCTGACTGGCCATCTGTAGCCACTATCGTGTAGTCTAGTGACAATGTATACATGTGGCTCTCCCTTCTCAGAGGAATTGGGACATATTCATAAATGTTCCATGTAGCTGTCTTGCGATGTAAGGGAACCTTAATTGTGAATATCACTGATTGGGGAGTGATTAACATTGTGTTAGAGGTAGATGGTAGTAGAGATGAAGGTCCTCTTTGGAAATGGTTGGAACCATGTTTCTCTCAGATAATTTGGTTTCTACAGTTTGAGTGACATCAATGAGTGATACAAGTCTTTGTTGCTGATGCCTATATGCTACTATAGTCTTATAAATATTTGCAACACTTATGTTACATGACTGTTGAATAATGTTTTGGAAGATTTTCAGTGTCTTATCAAGCACCTTGTGGATTACTGTGGAAATGTTATAGCTATTAGTCGTCAAGTGTTGCTGCCGTGTTCATGAGGTCTGCATGATTACCATGTAGGATATGTTGCACCTTACTGAGCTGGCCTTTTGGAACTCGGTTTCCTGTAGTTGTTGCTCAATTGTGTTCAGAAACCGCCTTGTACTGTGTATTCTCTGTACTGTATTAAAACTGTGTTGTTTTCTCTGCTTGACATACATACTTGCTACTTTGAAAAACTTGTACAAAGATTAATTTTTGTCCAAAGATAACTGTTACTGATCTGTGTTGTTGCTCGAATTCAGCAGACATCATGTGTGATTGTATGTTTTGGTACTCAAACTTTTAACAAAATATGTATTTAGGTTATGTCGTCATGGTTCTGGATTGAAGTTACAGTATATTCTATACATTTTTGTTTGTTTTATATATATTTTCATAATGTTTATTTAGGGAAACTGATCGACAACTATAATTTCAAAATTATATTCTCTTTAAAAAAAAATCAACATCAATTTTAACTCTAACTTAATTTTTTATTATGTTCATTCCTAGGTCACAACATTTATTATTTATTTCATTAAAACTTTAATAATTACAAATATTTCAAAATACACCATAAACTACATCTTTTCGAGAAAAACTATTTTTGACCTAAAACTACTTTATACTCAAACTATAGCATCTTTATCTCAGAATCAACTCTGCGTCACAAAGTTGAAATAACATAATATAGAATGCATAATAGACTAAAGATACACAATAATCTATGATATCTGCTCTCGACCAACTCGTAGGAATTGGAAAACAGTGATGTCGGCTAACAGTCGACATGAAAGTTGTAAGTTTTAAAGCCTAACAAATTAGGATGTAGTGATTAATAAGGTTGTTGATAATTGAAGAAATGGTCCAGTCTTTACATTTTGCAAAGAGGTAAGACCTTTACATGCCTATAAGAAGAATAGGGTAAGTTTGTTAATTGTACAAAATTTCTACTTCCGGTTTTTGACTGATCTTCATGTTTCATGGTCTCAAGAAACCAAAAAATAATTTTCAACATACCGTCCATTCATCATTGTTGTCTGTACATTACCACAATAGCGGCTACAAAAAATGGTAAATGTTCAGTTGTGATACCATTGTGATTTAATATTGAAATTTATTGAAATAGTGTTTTACATACTTTATTATTAAATATGGATAATCCTTTAGCTGGGGAGACTCTTTTCAAGTATCAAAATCAAATATTTTTGTCAAAAATAACCAATTTACAAGTTTGCATTTGATGTTCAGAATACACAATGAGCCTATCCATCTAGGTTTCATAAGTTATACTTAGCTAATAGAATAGCATGTCTTTAGATGTATGCACATTACCTTTCTTGTAACAGGTAAGTATTATTATGCTGTATGATTTCAGAATCATGTGAACTAGGTCTCAGTAGGTCAATATGTATATATATATAGAAAGATAATAAACACATTTTTTAAAATTTTTTTGTAACTTCCACTTAATAAAAAATAAAAAATTTTAAAAATTGTGTTTTATTATCTTTAAACATGGAATTCTACCAAGAACCTTCGGTCTCAACCGTAATGAAAAAAAAAATATATATATATATAGACCTTCCCAGATTTGTAGTTCTTATATACCGTATATATATATATATATATATATAACCAGACCTATTTGCGCGGATGAACATAAACATCGAGAAATGAGACACTCAATTTGCCATAGGAGTTAATGTAGACAGATGCCATTGCATATCTTAAACAGAAATAATGGATTTTGATACTTGAAAAGGGTTTTCTCAGCTAAAGGATGATCCAATTGTTTAATAATGAGGTATGTAAAACATGATTTCATTAAATTTCAATATTAAATCATACTGGGATCTCAACTGGAGATTTACCCAAAAATTAAGATAGGAACATGAAATTTGGAATCGGAGAGTAGAGTGTGCTTATATAAAACTCTATTGAAATTTTTTTAAATAAAATTTAAAATGTCAAAATGCCCGCCATTCTAAACCGTGTTTTGTTTATATATTGTGTATTATTCCACTTATAACATACTAAATTAGATACTGTAAGATATCCTATGATTGGGCTGTGTACCATCAATTTGTTCTAAAACAAATAAAAACACTATTTTCCACAATGAAAACTGTAAATAGTACAAATAGAAGACAACATTTCAATGACCAAGTCACCATCCTCTGTTGCTAGATGCACACAACTTCTGGCATTAAACTGTGACTGGAAAGTTCAAAGCCTTGAATGCTTATAATCAGTTAGAACTTGTAACGTCCTTATTATCCACCTTGCAGTTTTAATTTTAAGAGTTCCAAATGCTTTAATGTTAGCCTTCCATCATGTGCTGCAACCTGGAAGATAAGCTCTGAAAGCGGCCTCACACGACCTGACTCTGGACTTGACCCTTAAGAGATAACCTTCAAGAGCAGAGTCTAGTTTGTACGGTTGAAACGTAAAGTCGTCCGCACGTGACCATTTCTATCTTTTTTTATAGTTACTACAAGTTTTCCAAAATGAGTCAAAATTTCGTGCGAAAAAAAAAAACTATTTTAAATTCTAATACGTGAACGTACATACTTCAATGAAGTGCCTACCTACCGTCTTTCATCACATCCGAACATCGTAAGGGCTTCTTTCGTTCATACCAGGTAACTCAGAGATTTTCATTTTTGAGTAAATTAAGTTCACCATATTAAGAAAATATGTATTTCTATTACATGAATGTAAAATTTAGAAATCTTTTCAATCATAATTAAATTTTAAGTTATCTGTAAAATTCTTTTAAAGCGTAAATTCATATAATCTTGTAAAATCAAAGTAATTAATCTTCATATAAAATCAGTATAAAATCAAATTTATAATCTTCAGCTAATTATAAAATCAAGGCATTAATTAATGAATCATTTAATTTAATTGCAACTAATATTGAATTGCTTGTAAATTGTACCAGTTTAAAATTCAAACAAAAGCAAAAGCTTCTTTTCTATCTTTAATAATGGAAAGTCATTTTGTAATTTATTTGTAAATATATATAGCATTTTGCATTTAAGGAAATTGCCTTTTCTTTTTAAATATAACTTAATTACAGGAAAATATGTTGCTCATAAACCTGTCTAGAAGTGTTCGTGCTTTGTTAATCGGCACATGTATTTTTTGTAGCAAAAGGCTGGTTTAAGCAAGGTGTAACAAGAAACTGAGTTCCAGCAGAGTTTCAAGTTCATGCAAAAAACTGAGGACTTCCTAAGTCATAAAACAAAAAAAAACACCAAAATAATGAACAATTTAGCCTGAGAGTTAACTTAGTGAGAAATAAACTTGAACTGTTTCTGTAGAATAATATTGAATGTTTGATGAGCTAGACATAGTAAAATTTCTTTAAAATGTACAAATCGTAAAAATAAAATGAAATAAACAATGGATGGGATACGCATGCTTTTTTGTTTTTTCGGCTTCACGACCCCAAAGGGGTTAATCTTCAAAATTAAAAAAATAATTGAGGTCAATATATATATTTTTTTAAATACATAATTAGAATAAATAAATTTACCTTGTTAAAATATATAATTAAAACTAATTTACCTTTTCAGTTGGCCAACTTACTTTTACAGGTGTAATTAATTAATTGTCATATATTATGTGTAATTAATAAGTTAAAAGTTGTTAACTTTAATATATGTAATTTTAAAACTAAATTTTGTGACTCTTAATATTTTGATATATTTTTTTAAATTTTAAACTTCACTCAGTAACTAATTGTATGGGGGGGGGGTTGATTCAAATAATGTGTAAAACTTTCTTTTTTGGGGCGTATAATAATATAAAATATATATAAATACTGTCAATTGTTACCTTTCAGATAGTTCTATTTTATTTATTAAATAAGTGAAATCTACTAATCTATGTTACATTTTTTGTGTAAATGGTTAACTTGATTTTTGTCCAGAGTTAAATAAATTGCAGGTCAATTGACATTCAATTCTTCTCATTCAAACATGTTACCAACCTGGTTCCAAAAATTAAACTCTTAAGGATCTCTCCTTCTTAATTCCTAATTATGGTTACAAACTAGGTAAGGATACAAAGAAGTTGTTAGCTTGGAGTACCCATAAAGAAATTTGTTATTTTTGTATAACAAATTAATGCAAAAATCTAAATGCATATTTTTTTAATAATTTAATTTAATGTGTAC
Organism: Aphrophora alni; assembly: GCA_963513935.1. NCBI lineage: Eukaryota > Metazoa > Arthropoda > Insecta > Hemiptera > Aphrophoridae > Aphrophora > Aphrophora alni. Next base: position 15,924,459 of record OY740765.1, on the reverse strand, counting down.
TTTTCAAATATGACGTTTTTTAATGTATTTATCTGGAGATGAAGTAATAGTGACACGAAAAGTACAAATAATTCTAAACTCTTTTGGAATAAATGTATTTAAGACTATTACAGGTTGATAAGGTAAAAGTGTTACTTATTTGTTAACAGTTATTTGCATCTGTTCTGATGAAAGATCCTAAGACAGTGGATAAAGCGAAATTCATACTTGAAAAAGTATTGGTAAAGGATGAAACATACCTTCCTGCTGTATACCTTCTCTGTGAAATTTTAGAAAAGGTACTCATTCACCCTCATATAATAATAATATATGTATAAAATAAGTTCTAGATATAAAAACGCTTATCATGACAATAACTTAAAAATTTGGTGAAATTCATGAGATCAAATTTTACTTTGAAAAAGCAAAATAGTATATTTCATCACTAGGACCATAAGTGAAGGTTTTCGATACAAGCTCAAGTTTAGCGGCCGAGGCTGGAAAATGAGCGATGATCGAAAAGCTTCTTTTGGTCCAAGTGATGAACTATATTTTTTGTTATAATGCAAATAATAGCCTATAAGAAAACAATTTCAAAAAACTAAAATGTTATAACTTATTTGCCTTCAAATCAATGGTAATAGCTGTTTTAACGGTTATTTACAATCGAGAGTGTCGGTTGTTTTTATAGATGCTTTACAATAGTTAATTAATTCATATAAACGAAGTAACAGCAGATGACCTCGACCTCCACTGATGTTTTTCAGTCCTAGGACTAAAAAGAACAGAGTCTCAATGTATACATTGAAAACAGCTGTTTTTGAAGCAGTATGACGAAAAAGCATTTTATTCACTTTTTCACTGAAAAATTAAAATGAAAAGCACCCGATTTACTTATACATAGGTTATGTATGTATCATAATTGGAATTCAGAAGTTCAGTGCACTTCTCAAACGGTACTTTTAAAGCCTATTTTAAATTAAACAAATATTTAATCGTAAAATTACAACATAAAAAAAATATGAAAGAATATAATTTTTAACCATTAAATTTGAACATAAAATTACAAAATTGTGTTAATAACCAGGCTACATTTTAATAAATATAACACTTATTTTTTAGTATAACCACAAATTTAATGAAACTTGCCGACCAAATTTCATAGTTACAGCATTGTCAAGGTATTTTATAAGACTACATTTTAATTTTTAATCATCAACGTAAACATCAAATATCAGGATTAAAATATTCTATATTGCATGCTCATTGAATGTCATATGGGTCATTATAGTTCTTAAAATATGATGATTTTAATAGTATTGATATTGTATGTAAACTTTATTTTATGTAAATAATAGTTGAATTATGTTAATATAATAGATTAACCATAACTATCCTGTCTTTGACGATAAAAGACAAGTTTAGTTAGATAAGCTTATAGGTTTTGATATTAATTACAAACATCGAAATAAAGATGTCTTTATTGTACAATATCTAAAGTCATCAGTGATAAGAAATTCCATAGACTTGACATAACATATATCTTTGTATAACTGTTAATTTTCATTTTTACAGTTAAAAAGAGAACTGCGATCTAAGGTACTATTTTTTCTTTCTAAAATAAAGTTTGTACCAAATGAATTTCTTCAAATTTATCTATATCTTTACCTAAAATAATTCTTAATTTTAAAATAATAGGTGGTAATCTACTTAAGCATTTTCTTTGTTTACAGATTATAATAAGTACTAGCCTAACAAAGTATTTGTTGAGGTCTAGTTTACTTAACAGCCAGCTGGGTAAGGAAACCCATGAGAAAGATAGATTTTTTAAAATATCAATAATACATAACTAATGTTCATAGACTCTTACCTTTGAAATAAATGCAGACAAGGATGAAAGTTTTCAAAGGTTAAAAATACTGAAATGTTACTGATACACTAACAATATACACAACAATCAGTTACTGTACCAATAACTACTAACTTAATTTACAATAAAATTTATTTACAAACTTAGACTAATATGCACACATGCAGCAAAAATCACAATGAATACCATTTAGTTTCACCAAATGAATGAAAACATAATCTCCTACAAAAAACAACTGTATTTGTACAACATAACAAGACAACGTTTCAATGAATAAGTCATCATCCTCAGTCATCCTTTGCAACTGAGGATGATGACTTGGTCATCGAAACGCCGCCTTGTACTTGTATTGCACAAATAAAGTGGTTTTTGTAGAAAATGTGTTTTAATTCATTTGGTGATTGAAGTTTCCACAAGTGTAGCTCATTATAATTATAGCTGGTTGTTTAGTTTACTTCTACTTCACTAAACACAAGTGTTTCTTTTTATTCTTCGCAAAAGGCGGAAAACCGAACATTAATTATTTAGTTTTACATGTTGCGACTCACATTAGACATTGTGACAACAGCTGTTCAGCTAAGCACCAGGACTAACAACACATGCTATACTCTGTGACTGTAGCTGCTACTTATAAACCGAACTCAGGTGGAAGTTAACAGTATTACAAAGCATAATCATTAATTAATTGTGGCACCAAGTATTTTCTTTTCTTATACTAACTTACACTCCTTTAAAATTATATTAATAAGCTACTTTATAATTACAATCAATTATTTTATTGATGTTATATAATTTCTGTTTAATTTTATATATATTTTATTATTATTATTATTATTATAAATATATATTATTTATATACAATGTACACAATGACACCCCTCTATAATGGTACCTGAGATATATTGCCCCTCATTGCAACTGTAAGCATAAAGTTCACATAAATACACACACATAAAAAGATAACTTAATAATCTGATAGGGTACCACAAAATAAATTCTTTTGTTAAACATATACAAAATAAATGGTGTAAAAATATTTCACAAGTGCATAAATAATTAAATGTATTGTTATATTAACAAATTAACAGAACATAATATACTTTTCCACCCTATGGGGGGGGGAAGTATCCATAAGAAAAGCATTGGTTTTACTTTTCAGCCATTACTTTGATTTTCTATTTTCCATTTAACTTTGATAAATCAGTTGTATGTATTAAATTTAATGAGGATGAGTTGTTATAATGGCAACATATAACAAGAAACCATTGTTTACATTCTTAAAATGCAACCTTCAGCCAATTTTGCCACTGTTACAAGTTAATTTGTCAATTAAACAAAATATTTTGATAGTTTGTTACTTTAAAACATTATGGATACTGATAATAACAGTTCATTATCCAACTGCTAATCACTTGCCAGAATAATCAAGAGATATGAAAAACTTACAAATAATTTATGTTTTTGTGTAATATTAAGTGCACTAGTAAAATTTCGGAGAATGTAATGCTACCATATTTTTATCGTCATAAATTTAAAAATTGCAACCCTAACTCTTTATGTAGTATATACTCAATGCTAAAAAGTACTATTCAAATACAATTAAATATAAGCAACTTCAACAAGTTAGTAGAATTTTTAAAACACAAGAATGTAGGGTACCAGTGTATAAAGTCTAAAACGCTGACAAATAAAGATATAAGAAAGTTTGTTAACCCTACAAGCGCCCATTCAAATTCCTAAAAAGGCTGGCCATTTTTTAATACTTTTTTAAAAATTCAAAAAGTTAGTAATATTATCCAAAACTCAACTTGTTATATATCATTTTTCTCAGAAAAGTTTCATAGAATTCGAAAAAAATCATTTGGAAGTAAACATTTGGAGTTAGTATGTCAAGAATCAATAAATGTGGAGTAAAAAAGTGGAAACTCCAAAAATGTGTCTATGACCACCATATACGCAAATTTTTGTAAGATGTTCAAAAGTATTTGAGAAAAAAAATTTTATGAAAAAAGTTAAATGTAGGTGAAAAGTCAGGTTTATTTTGAAAAATTAACAAAAATAGTAATATTATCCAAAACACAACTTGTTATACACCATTTTCTTAGAAACACACATAAAAAAAAGTCATCTGTGTAATGAAAACAATTTTAAAAGTAAAAATTGTGGGGTTGTATGTCAGACATCAAAAATATGTGCAGTAACCAAAGCCAAGTCACAAAAACATTATATATATACAGGGTGTTTCAAAAAGGTACAGAGCTCGTTTTAGTGATGTTTTAAAGGGAAACACATCAAGTTTTGACTTGCGTAGTCCGCTAGTTCCTAATCGCACCGCACAAGCGCTAGCGGCAGTTACGTTAAAGATGGCTACCTTCACTAGACCCGAGTGTGCTAGCTGTGTGTTTTGATTTGAAGAATGGAAGTTGGCCACAACAGTTCAGCGTAATTTTCGTACCAAGTACGCTAAATATCCTCCTAGTAGGCCTACAATTTATGAGTGGCATAGATGTTTTGTAGAAACAGGGTGCTCAGTGAAACATAAGAAATCCTCAGGTCGTCCAAGCACATCTGACAAAGTCGTTGAGCAAGTGAGACAAAGTTTTGTCAACAGCCCTACGAAATCGACCTGGTGTGTATCTCGTGGGGTGCAAGTCCCACATACAACGGTTTGGCATGTGTTGAGAAAACGTTTGTATTTGAAACCGTACCAATATTCGCTTTTACTAGCAATTAAAGACACTGATAAGATTGCCCGTAATAACTTCTGTGTGGATATGTTAAATCGAGTGGATGATGATGAACATTTCTTGGACAACATAATCTTTTCTGACGAGTCAACTTTTCACTTAAGTGGCAAGGTTAACACACATAACTGTAGGATTTGGGGCAGTGTAAATCCACATGAAACATTGTAACATGTTCGTGACAGCCCTAAAGTGAACTTTTTTTGTGCGTTGAGCAAGAGGAAAATGTACGGGCCCATTTTTTTTCCAAGAGAGAACCATCATCGGGATAGTGTACCTTGATATGTTACAACAATTTTTGATACCACAGATCGATGAGGATGACCGAGAACGAAATGTTTACTTCAAACAAGATAGCGCACCACCACACTATCTGACTGATGTCAGGGATTTTCTCAATGACCGCTTTCCAGGTCCAGTTGCATGCCCCCCCCCCCCCGTTCCCCAGACCTGACACCGCTATACTTTTTCTTCTGCGGTTTCATAAAAGATATGGTGTACGTACCTCCTTTGACGGCCACTACCTGAACTTAGAGCAAACATTTATGCTGCCGCTGAGCAAGTTACACCTGAAATGCTAGTGCGAGTCTGGGAAGAAATCGACTACCGATGGGATGTCTGCAGGATAACCAACGGAAGCCACATAGAACATCTTTAGTTTAAGCGAAAAAACTTGAAGTGTTTTCCTTTAAAACAACACCAAAACCAGCTCTGTACCTTGTTTCATTAAATTTATATGAATTTTTAAAGTTATAAAGTCCTTTTTTAAACACCCTGTGTGTGTTTATATATATATATATATATATATATATATATATATATATATATATATATATAATTAAAAATATATTCTAAATTTTGTTCAAGATATACAAAACTTTGTGATGTAATTGTGAGTAAAAGTTAGTAAAAATATATCAATTTCAAAAACGTTTATTAGAAGGAAATAACAAAAAAATAGCTCAATTGGTTTGAAAAATTCACAAAAATAATTTCTTTATTCAAACACAACTTGAAATATAACATTACTTGTAAAAAGTTTCATAAAATTGTTCCATATTGGTCTAAAAAAATAAAAATAAAATAATTGACACAATACTGAGAATGATTGTTTGCATTACTAGGCTAGGCTTATAACAAAAAAATACTGAATATAATAACTTCTCTTAAATAATAATCATTTGAAACAATAACTAACATATTATGAGTTGTATAAACAAAACACAATACGTAAATAATTATAAAAACCACAAAATAAATTCACAAAACTATTTCACAACCGCACTACTGTTACAGAATAAAATGGCTAAGTTGTGGGTAAAATGAAGAAGATTTCCGTCTAGGATACATACCTTTGAAGGTACTGTACGAACAAAATATTTGCTCCACTGATATGTCTAATGTACCAGTAGAAAGTTCTAATCTTCGTCGTTCTAGTGATATATAGATTGTCCAAAAATCGATTTTTACAATGGTATTTATATTACTGCGATATTATGATTTTTAGTAGATGAAATGTTGATTTGTAAAAAACATGATTATACCTTGTCGATTTTGTTTTTTGGCACTACGGAAATGCACAGATGTGACAAAGCTTTGTCAATAGCCACTTCTAGGGTTAAGGAAGCTCTGAGTGAACATCATTAATTGAAAAAAAGTAGTTTTTATAATTGAAATTCTCTGTGCTTGTCGGAAGGACGAGTTATTAAACATGATTGTAAAGGATATTGAAGATAGCCTAAGAATTACTGAACTAAATATTAAATAAAAAGGAGGGGGTGTAAAACTACTAATTTACTAGATTTTATAATTGACACTTTGTAACATTAAAAAATTATACAATAAAGGAACAATAATGTCCATCTATGTGACTTTTTTAATAATAAAGTAGTTACTTACTTTATAATCATATGACGCATTTCGGAACTCGTTCCATCTTCAGAAAATCGCTCTGCTGAGGTTGTTAAAACATTAAAATAAATTATTACACAACACATATACACATACACGCGCACATTAACACAGAAAATATCAACGCGTGTGCACACCATCGAATACGTTTAATACACTGATCCCTAACCTGCAGTACCGCTTATTGTTTGTGTTTCTTATCTATTCCTGTAGCAAAGTCGTACATCAAGTTGGACTTAAAATTCAATTGGTCATTCAACATATGTTCTGGACTTTTTAACTGCGCTTTATATTTTTCATATTCCTCTAGCGCGTCCATTTGTTTGCTCTTCTTGCATATTTATGTGAATTGGATGGAAGTTGCTTTCAAAATTATAATACGAGTGGTTTTCTTCTATAATGTGGCGTCCGTAGTTAGATTTTGCATACGTCACTCTGTTACGTGGAAGATGTTCTTTATATCGGTTTTAAATTGTCTCCCAGTTTGCCCTATATAGAAACACTCGCATTCATCACAATTGTTTCTATATACCCCTGACTTTTGTTCCAATGTTGTTGTTTTTTTGGGCTTAATTATATTCTTAATGTTGTTAGAGGTGCGGAACGACATGGTTACATCTATCTTCCTCAGTGTGTTTGTCAAGATGCTAGGTAGGATAACCCCATATTCCGTGGATCTGAAGGTTTTTTTACTTTGTTTTTTCGGTAGTTTTTCTTTGTTCCTAATGTACGTTTTAAGGATTTCATCAATCATGGAACTCCTGTATCCGTTGGCCACGGCTATGTATTTTATGGTGTTCAATTCAATATTAAAATATTCCTTACTGAGTGGTATTGTTATTAATGTGTATACAAAACTATTGTACGCAGCCATTTTTTGTGCAATTGGATGGTGGGATTCCGCATGAATAGTAGAAACAGTGGTTGTGGGTTTTCTAAAAATCTTGAATTGAAGTACGTCTGCTCTTATTACTGTAAGGTCTAGAAAATTTAGCATTCTCTCCGATTCCAATTCAAGGGTGAACTGGATTTGACTGTTTATGCGATTCATATAGATTTTCAAATTTTCCATCTGTCTAAACGTTCCATTAAATATGATGAAGGTATTATCGACATAACGGGAATAACTTATTATGTTATTATAAAATTTATTACCCTTGGATAAAAAGTATTTATTTTCAAATTCGTTTAGAAAGATGTCAGCCAACAAACCTGAGAGTGACGACCCCATTGCCAGTCCTTCTTTTTGGATATAGAAATTGTTATTAAACGCAAAATAATTCTGGTTCAATAACACTTCCAATAGTGATATCAGTTCATTAATTATGTGGGGTTTTAATATTTTAGCTTCCACAAGACGTTTATTCAATATGGATATTGTTTCTTTAACTGGGATATTCGTGTAAAGATTAACAATATCAAAGGATGACATTTTATATGTGGGTTGTAATTTAATGTCACTGATTTTGTTAGTAAACTCAATGTTGTTTTTTAAGCTATGATTATTTTCTAAATTTACTCTGTTTTTTATGATCTTTGATAAAATTTTGGCTACTTCATATCCAGGAGCAGTAGTGAAATTTATAAGTGGCCTGATAGGAATATCTATTTTATGGATCTTAGGTAGGCCTGTAAACACAGGTGCTTGAGCATTTATAGGCTTAATCCTGTGCCTGATATTGTCACTGAATAAATGGGTGCATACGTTAATAGATTTGTTAATATTTCTTACACACTCTTGGGTAGGATCTTTATTTAATTTTTCGATATTATTGTTACTAATAAAGGTAAAAAACAGTATAAATTTAGACTGTTACAAAATATAAATACAGAATACAAAACCACTCGTATTCTAATTTTGAAAGCAACTTCCATCCAATTCACATAAATATGCAAGAAGAGTAAACAAATGGACGCGCTAGAGGAATATGAAATATATAAAGCGCAGTTAAAAAGTCCAGAACATATGTTGAATGACCAATTGAATTTTAAGTCCAACTTGATGTACGACTTTGCTACAGGAATAGATAAGAAACACAAACAATAAGCGGTACTGCAGGTTAGGGATCAGTGTATTAAACGTATTCGATGGTGTGCACACGCGTTGATATTTTCTGTGTTAATGTGCGCGTGTATGTGTATATGTGTTGTGTAATAATTTATTTTAATGTTTTAACGACCTCAGCAGAGCGATTTTCTGAAGATGGAACGAGTTCCGAAACGCGTCATATGATTATAAAGTAAGTAACTACTTTATTAGCGCCAGGAAGCTTGAAGCTTACCAATTTTGAAAAACAAAAATTTACTTGAAATATAATCACTCTCAGGGTCGTGTTTCTTTTCTAAGTGTACTAATATCAGTGGTTTTCAGTAAATAAGAAATCCATATTTGTTTTCCTGAAACTAAACATTCTTTATTAAACTCAATTTTTTAAACAATTACAAAAATTTATCATCAATTTGTTATATTAAACATTCATATGCAAAATCTTAACTTAGTACATCCTAAAAATTGTTAAATCTTTCTAATGATAATAATTTAAAAATAAAATCAAATTGAATAGATTTTTTGTTTATTTAAATGAATTTATGTAACTAAGAATTTTACTCTTTGAATATAAATCAAGTTTCATTAAATTATATATTTATTAGAAAAAGACTTTATTTTAATATCTTTAGACTTTGAATACAAGACATAGTCATATATTATGACTCGAGTCGTTAAGTCAAAACTTATACTTAACATTAAAGTATTTAAATCATATCAGATACAAACATAATTTTAGAATAAGAGTTTTGATGTGGATACCAATCACGTTTCTTCTATTTTAAAAGCACATTATCTTGAAGACACTTCGCTTCGTTCTCCGGAAATGTCCTGCAGCCTCGTGGAAGTTGATTCTGTCATTTTGTTCCGACGCTGACTTCGCCTTCTCGTTTTACAAAGTTCATTTTCTGTTATTCTAACAACAAAATATCTAATTAGCGTTTTATCTCAAACTGTTCTCTATTGACACATTGCAGTTTTGTCTATATTTCCCGCTTTGATCATCTCACTTTTTATCGGACACGTGGAAGCCATTGTTCTCCCCATATTTATAAAAGTTCACTGTCTTGAGACTTAAAATATGTCCAATCGTCTCAAACTCCCTCTCCCAACTACTAGACATTAATGAAATTGTTCTCAAGTTCAAAAATCACTCAAACATAAACTACATTGTTCTCAAACTATTTCTTCCCACAATTTCTAACACGTCTTACCATCTCAAACATTCCCTTCTAACTCTCTCAAACACATCTACTCACTTCAAAGGTTCCCTTGTAACTGTAAACTAACTCCTCGCATCACAACTAAGCATCCTTTTTTAGATCTACTTATTCAGCAAAACTCTATATGTTCACATTTCTGGTCCCATGGACACTGTCCAAATCATTTGCTTGACGACAAGCATTGTCAATTTTCACAATACAATATCTTACTTTAAAATTTATTATACCTTATAACTAAACATCTTCTGCCTTAAAATTATATTTTGGAAATCTATTTTAATTTTTTATTCCCCCTTGTCTCAAATATTATTTACAGTCATTAATTAGACTTATGTTGTCTTTTCTTTAGACCAATCATAAAATTCCCTATTTATTTTCATGTTTCAAATCTCAAAGCAAATATTTCTTTCTTGTCAAAGCTAAAGTTAAAATTTGAGGATTACAACTTCACTACAGCAGACGCACTAGAAATTGTTTTTAGATTTCCAAAATAAACTTATTTCTTAATAAGTATTTATAGATTGCACACGCAATCTATTGAGTTTTTTATTAACTCTACAGCCGGTTGGTTAATTTTCTTGACAATTCTTCGTTTGTTTAAAAATTAATAAAATATATTATTTGTATACAAAACCTAACATATAAGACATCATTTTTCTCAGAAATAAGGATAGAATTCATCTATGTAATAAAAAAAAATTTTTGAAACGGTTTTGGAGTAAGTATGTTACATGTCAAAAACGAAATTACCATTTTTCAGGAAAAACCTGTACATTCCAAAATCAATAGCTTACTACCTATTTCTAAGATATACACAATTTTTGTGTATTATTTGTGAATATATTTAGGGAAAAAAAATTGTTACATTTTCAAAATTAAAAAAATATTTTACGAAAAAACTGAATTTTCTCTTTATTTTTTCCAAAAAACATTAAAAATAGTAAAATATATTTTATACAGAACTTCTATATATCATTATCTCCAGAAAGGTGCATAGAATGTAGGCGTGTAGTGAAAAAACATGTTAGATATATCAAATTTGGAGTTTTTTGGTCAAATACCAAAAAATCTAAGAGTAACGAAGCAGAAATTTCACAGAAATGGTGATCAAAAACATACTAATACATTTTTTGCAATTTTTTCAACCATACTTGAGATTTCTAATATATTTGTGAATATATTTAGGGGAAAAAAATAATAATATGTTACATTTTCTAAATAAGAATGACGATTTTTCAAAAATTGGTATTCTGACGCTTGAAGGTTAGGGCGACATGTCAACCTTGTAGGCGTAATTAGTAATTTTCTAAAGCTAGGCCTATAACAAAATCTTTAGATTTTACTAAGACAATATACTTTACAAAGAATAACACACATATTCACTTGTGTAATCATATAAAACACTAAATATAAGAAAATATGCATATAGCCTAAACTTACCATTTTTATTTATAGGTTATTCCATATACACACTCGAAATTCACTCAAAAACAAACTTTAGAAATAAAAACACATATATTGTAACTTGTATACACAATTTGTATACACAAACCTTCAAAATAACAAAAATCTAATCCCAAAACCAATATGTGCCACGCCTAATATTATAGTATTTACGTCACACATTTGCTACATTTCGAGATCAAAACAAAGCCTTCTTAGTAAGTTTTTGCCTATGTCAAGTGGTACCAACTTATAGAATGTAATTTCTCCTACAACATACTGTAAAGAAAAATTATTTTAAAAACATAGAGAAATGAATTTCGTCTTTTCGTAAAGCACATCGAATGCCAAATGAATTTCGTGTCGTCAGGTTTGTTCTCTGCTCAAATTGATATATTTCTGTATCTGTTAGACGCAGAATAATTTGTAATCTACGGTTAGAAAGAGAAACATGTGATCTATAGAACAGTGTTTTAGTTGACTTAAATGACAGATAAATGGAGTTGTAATCGTATCAGGAAAAATGGAGCCGCGTTATACGAAAAGGCGCAGAGTTGAAATTTACGATTTTGCGCTACAAAAATACGTGAACTTCACCAATTTTTGGAATATTATTTATAATGTTTTGTGGTAGTTTTTTTTTTTGCATGATATGCATCTACGGAACATTAGCTTTCCAGCGGTATTTTATTTATTGCGATGGGACAATTTTAAGTGGGCGTAACGTTGAATGGCAAAATACGTGATTAAGAGTTGGTGAAATCACTTGGGAGCACGTGGGCGACCTACTGTAGGTCGCCGTGCCGGTTTAAGGGTTTTAAGGAATTAAGTGATTATTTTATACAAAATGAGGAAACTAAATTGCCAAAAAATTTGATAGTGATCGGTGATATATATATATATATATATATATATATATATATATATATATATATTAATATCTTAGAGGAATGTAAAACTTCAAATGATTACAAAACATTAATGAGTAGTTTTGGCCTAGAATCGTTGGTGAATCAGCCTACCCGAATTGTAGAGGATTCAAAAACTTGTATTGATCATGTTTATTCAACTTTAATGTAATAGCAGATATTTCTTGTTGAAACTCCATATTCAAGGATAAAATAAAGCAAAAGCTTTAAGTTTCAAATATTTTAATAATATAAATGAGCTACAGTTGTTTCACCTTGCGGCATCACGTGATGCCGCAAGGCGAAACAATTGTAGCTCATTTATATTTTTATATACATTACAAATGTGCCCAAGTCACGATTAAAATAACTAGAATGCATTTCCGTCTCTGTGACTTATTAATTATGTAGTAATTCTACTTACATTGATGCGTTTCGGAAATATTTTTTTCCAACCTCAGAATATCTCGCTCATTTGAGGTCGTCACAATAAATAAGATTAAAACATACAACACAAAACACACTAGCACACCGAAACGCGTCAATGTAAGTAGAATTACTACATAATTAATAAGTCACAGAGACGGAAATGCATTCTAGTCATTTATATTATTAAAATATTTGAAACTTTAAGTTTTTGCTTTATTTTATCCTTGATCATGTTTATGTTAGAGTTTTTAAAAAGATTAGAATAAATGTGGAGGCACACATAATTGAATCACATGTTTCCGATCATTTCATGTCTTTGTTGATTTTGAGGGGATTTCGTCCGGTAAACAGATAATCTCTTATCACATCAATTACGAGTGTTTTAATAGTGCTCTTGATAGCGTAGATTTGGACCGATGTCTATCAACAACTAAATGCGTCTTTTGCCTATTCTAAATTTATTGGAATATTATTAAACTTAATATCTAAAGCGACATATGTACGTTATAATACTAAGAAATTTACAAATATAAAACCCTGGATAACTGCTGATATTTGTAAGCGCATTAAAAACAGAGATTTAATATATAAAAAACGTCCTAATGATGACAGATTAAGGGAAAATTTTGTAATAAATTACACAATGATATACGTAAAATAAAAAGTAATTATTATCTTGGTCTTCTAGAAGACTGCACGAGGGACTCCAAAATGACATGGAGTATTCTAAAACAAATAACTGGTCAAAGTGAGTCAAAGAATAATAAAATAAGTTTTATGGTGGATGGTAAATTGCAGGATAATGCAGAGTTAGTGGTTGATAAGTTTAACACATACTTTTTGTCTGTTGTAGATGATATATCTTGTGAACTAGATTATAAGAATGATTCATATTATGATTCACCCAATCTTGAAGCTTGTTTTGGTGGCAGGTGTGAGGCTTCTTCCATGTTTTTAGATTCAATTTCAGATAGAGATATTGTTTGCGCGATTAACTGCTTACAAAGTAGAAAATCTCCAGGCATTGATGGTGTTAGCTCTACTATGGTAAAACTAACTTATCATAAATTTATCGATGTCTTCCCATACGTTTTTAGTTTTAGTTTTAGTTCTGGTGTTTTCCCTGACCAACTCAAAGAAGCCGTAGTGATTCCTATTCATAAGAAAGGCCCTACTAATGTATGTAATAATTTTAGACCAATATCCCTTATGTCCACCTTTTCAAAAATACTCGAAAATATAATGAAACAGAAATTAATGAGTTATTTAAACAAAATTAACTTTTTTAGTAGTAACCAATATGGATTCAGAGAAGGTAGGAGTACAGAGGAAGCTCTTTCAAATTTAATGTGTTGTGTAAATGAAGGCATAAATTTTGGTAAATGTGTGAGTGGGCTTGTTCGATATTGCGGTTGATTTAACGACTGTGGTAAAAGCGGATGGTTCAGTAATATAATTTAAATTGGGAAGTAGATTGAATTGAAAAATACATGAAAAGGTTAATTGACATTTTGAAATTTTTAACAACTAATAAAATGGTTTTGATTAATTTGCTGTCATGTTTAGTTAAATCTAATGTCACAGTACCTTGTAGAGGCGGCGTTCCTTTCTTGATAATGTCCTGTCGTTAAGAATGCCCGTGTGCACACGCGAGAACAGCTGCTCTAAACGCACAAAACTAAGTACAATTTTAAATCATAAACACATAACAAAAAACACTTGAGTTCTTCTTATTAACTAAACATGACAATTGTTTCTGAGTCATAAATAACTGAATTGTTGGCCGAAATGCGTATAAAATAAAGAAACTTAAAATGCGGAATTGTATCTGCGGATGAAGAAGTACCGTTAGGCTACCTGTTTGAGGTTGAAACTTGGACTGCTGATATGAGACAAAGGATACCCCAAATCAGCTGGAGATCTCAGACTTCCGGTTGAAACGGTTTCTTTTAAAGATAATATTGGACCGGAAATTTAAACTGTAATATACTGAACATACCCCCGACTATAAACCAACCGGTTTATAGAGATGAAGAAATGAAAGAGCCAGCACTAAAGGGAATAAGCGCTGAAACTGATGAATGATGAAGGAAGATGATCCAGCTTAAGAAAGAAGACATCGAATGAGAATGATGATAGAATTGAAGACAAGGTAGAATTTCAAAAGTTTCTCTAGTGACAAATAAGGGTTTAATTACTGAGAGGTAAGGGGAAAAGTTTCACGGCAGGGCGTGTGAAAACTCCATCCTTGGTTTTTATAGTGGCAACACGTACGACTCCATCTTCTCCTGAAGATGAAGACAGAATGCGTCCAGTAGGCCAAAAAAGAGGTTTGAGATTTGAATCCTGAATGAGCACTAAGTCACCAGGCTGTAGATTTGGTGTACTACGATTCCATTTCAGACGTTGCAATGTATGAAGATAGTCAAGATGCCACCGCTTCCAGATTTGCTGTGAGAAGCGTTGAACACGTTGCCACTGTTTTAGTCTATTTAAAGGAATGTGTTCATAAGATAGTTCTGGCAACGCGGTGATCTGTCGTCCAATGAGGAAATGTGCATGCGTTAATACGTCTAACTCGTTAGGATCTGCTGAAAGAGGAGTTAAAGGTCTTGAATTGAGAATGCCTTCAATTTTCGTAGCTAAAGTAACGAAGTCCATGAGATAAAGTTTTTCGATGCCTATTGTTCTAAGAAGATGTGTTTTGACACTTTTGACGGCACCTTCCCAAAGTCCACCTTCATGTGGAGCAGCTGGAGGCAGGAAATGAAACTTAATTCCATGCAGTTTGGTAAATTTATCTATGGTCTCCTTAGAATGAGGTTCATTCAGCATGGTTAGAATACTTTTCTTAAAGTTGTTTGAAGCTCCGACAAAGTTAGTCCCGCAATCGGAATACAAATTAGAACAAAGTCCACGCCGTGACACGAAACGCGTGAGAACGTCAATGAAAGCTTGAGTAGAAAGATCAGTAACGACTTCAATATGAATTGCTTTAGTAGCAAAACAAACAAAAATGCATAAGTAGACTTTGACATCTTGAGCACGACGCAAAGTATGAATTTTGACAGTGAATGGACCGCAGTAGTCGCATCCAGTATTAATGAGTGGTTGAGAAAAGGTAACTCGTTCGTGTGGTAAGACTCCCATCAAAGGCGGACGAGAAGTTGGTTTAAGTTTGAAACAACGAATACATTTGTGTATCCGTTTTCTAATGGTACTCCTTGCTGAAAGGATCCAAAATTTTTTAGAGATGAGTGATTGTAGCAGTTGTGGTCCTGCATGAAGAAACAAACGATGATAATGGTCAATGATTAAGAATGTAATGTGGTGATTCTTTGGTAAAACGGCAGGATGTTTAGAAGTGTAGCTCAATGAAGAAAACGTAATTCTTCCACCCACTCTCATTATGTCGCTGTGATCAAGAAAAGGTGACAATGAAGCTAAGCGTGAACAACAAGATCTAGGGTTTGTCTTTAAAAGTTGAATTTCCTTTGAAAAATGTGAATTTTGCACAAGTTTGATTAGTTGTATTTCTGCAAATTGAAGTTCTGTAAGAGTTACTGGTCCGGTCACTCTTGATGCAGTGCGGACGTTATGACAAAATCTTAGAAAATATGACAGGACGTATAAAGTTTTTGACCACGAAGAAAATTTGGAAAGTATGTTCCATTCAGTTTGAGACGACGATAAATAAATTGGAAGTGGATTTGAGCGGAGTTCAGGGACAGTGTCCAACACCTGTAAAGGTGATTTTGGCCACTGATGGTGTGAAAGTTTAAGCCAAGAAGGCCCCGAAAACCATATCTGATGGTTAAGAAGTGCGGGAGGAGATAGACCACGGCTGGAACAATCAGCAGGATTGTTGCCAGATGGAACATGTGACCAACAGTCAGTTGGAGTCCAGTCCTGAATTTGACTGACGCGATTAGCTATATAAACCTTAAGTTTATATGGCGGAGTAGTGATCCAAGCTAATGTGACCATGGAGTCACACCAACATTTGATGATGTCAATAGAACACCGAGTAGATAAAAATTGAATGCAATAGTGCATTAACTTGGCGAGCAAATGAGCACCGCAAAGCTCTAATCTAGGAAGTGATATGCGCTTGAGAGGTGCGACCTTAGATTTGGCTAAAAGTAGCTGTGTATTGACAATGTTGTTTGAAGTAGTTGTCCTAATGTAAATGACGGCTGAGTAACCTTTATCCGAGGCATCGCAGAAGCCATGGATCTGGATGCTCGTTGACTGATGAAGGTTGATGCAACGAGAAATAGAAATGTCTTCCAAATTAGGCAATTCTTGAACGAATTTTTTCCAAGCGGAGTTGATGGTCTCTGGAACTGGTGAATCCCAATTAATCCCAAGAGTCCAAAGGTGCTGCATGAGGCACTTAGCAAAGAATGTCGTAGGCGACAGAAAACCACAAGGATCATATATTTGTGCGATTGTGGACAAAATAGATCGTTTTGTAGGTGAATGATCCGAAATTGGTAGCTGAATGGTGAACGAGAACACGTCGTTCGAAGGTGTCCATTTCAAGCCGAGTATATTGAACAACGGTTGATCTGGTGAGCGGAAATGAAGTGGTACTTCCCGATGTTCCTGAGTGATATCAGCGAGAAGTTCGGAGCAGTTAGACGTCCACTTGCGGAGCTGAAACTGTCCTTTTGAAAGAAGTGCGATGAGTTGACGCTGAAGTTCTAGAGCGGAAGGAATGTCCTTACTTCCAGTGATGATATCATCCACGTAAATGTGATTAAGCAAAGCTTCAGCAGCCAACGGATAATTGTGACTTCGTCTTGAACAAGTTGTCGCAGTGTGCGAATAGCCAAATATGGCGAACTTTTCAGGCCATAAGTGACCGTATTAAGTTTGTATGTTGATAAAAGGTCAAATGAATTTTCCCTCCATAATATCAATTGAAAGTTTTGGTCATCAGAATGAACCATGATTTGACGATACATTTGTTGTATGTCAGTAGAAAACACGATATTGTGTATGCGAAATTTTAAAATGACTTCACAAATCTCTGTTTGTAATTTAGGACCTGTGAATTGAATGTCATTTATTGATAAACCAGAAGTAGTTTAGGAACTACCATCAAACACCACTCGAAGTTTCGTAGTGCTACTAGTAGTTTTAACAACTGCATGATGCGGTAAAAAATAATGTGCGGTATCTGGAACCTGAGTAGGTAATAGTGACATGTGGTTAGACTTTAAATAGTCTGACATGAAAGCAGAATATGCAACTTTTAGTTCCGGTTTATTAGCAAACTTATTTTCCAAATATGAAAAACGACGTTTAGCTGTATTAAAGGAATCCCCTAGTGATTGAGGATCTTGTGCGAAAGGAAGTGACACGATGTATCTCCCGGTAGCGTTGCGCGTAACCGTAGAGTTGTAGTGATTTTCACAAGTGAGTTCTTCCTTAGAGGTTTTCGTCGAAACTGGAACCTCTTCAAGTGTCCAAAATTTCTGGAGTAGGTTGTGTAAGCTCATGTCCGATGTGGTGAGCAGAGAAATGTTGTTCAAATGGTATGAAGCTGTAGGAATGGTTCCTATTAGACAATAACCGAAGATGGTTTCAATTGCTGTTGGTAAGCCATCACCTAACTGTATGGTGTGGTTGCGCAATGTGAGACCAAACAAATCGGCTCCAATAATAATCGAAATTGTCGGACTATTATTGAAATTAGGATCAGCGAGAGAAATTTGATTCAACTTACGCTGAAGTTCGGGTAACCTTGCAAAAAACGGTAAATTGGGTTGAATTTGCTCCACAACAATGACTTCATGAGATTCTTTAAAGAGTTGACCGTTGAGGGTGTAAATATTTAATTTACCTGTACCAAGGATAGGTGTTGACATTGCAGAAATACCGGTTAATAGAATAGTAGAAGGAGTTAATTGTAATCCTATCTTATTTGCACATTGTTTTGTGATAATTGTTGATTGGCTTGCAGAATCCAATAAAGCAGTAAAAGTCTGCGGTTTATTTACATGAGTTGCAAGATTAACTAATGCTGTGGATAGTAAAGTTGATCGAAAATTGTTTAAAGAACCGGTATTGGAAAGAATTGATATTGATTCATTAAGAGTCTCATTGTGGACAGGAAGCGGAAATCGTCCCAAATTGTTATCCGAGCTCATATGACGTTTATGTCAGCTAGAATTATTTTCACCAGCTGCATCAACTTTTCGGTTAAAATGAAGTAAAGTATTATGTTTCTTTTGACAAGTTTTACATAATGATTTTGACATACAATTCACTGTGGAATGTTTACCTAAACAATTTTTGTACAATTGTAGTGCTTTAATTTTGTCATATCTTTGATTAGGCGACAATTTATTAAAATCAGGACATGAAAATAATTTATGAGAATCTTTCTTACAAACTAGACACAGATCAGATTTGGAAGTTGAAGTCTGAAACACAAATTTTGTTATTTTCATTGGTGATTTATTTTTGATAGGTGTAGTTGCAATTTCCTTTTTGAGAAAAGGTTTAAGATTAACAAATGGCTCGTTTATTTGATCTAATGTTAAAGCATCTTCTAAATGTGCACACTTAATATTTAAGAAGTTGATTAATTCTTTAATTGTGGGTAACCGACGATCGGTTTTGCGTGAGCTTTCAAAGCATTGACGAGTGACGTCATCAAGTTTCCTTAATAGAATTACAATAAGTGTAACTTCATTTTGAATGTCATAACCTAATACGGTTAAAGCTTGTGAGTTCTCATGAAATGTGTCTACGTAATGACGTATTTCAGGTAACGAATGATGCTTAATGGAAGGCATGTCAATAATTTTTGATATGTGAAAATTAACCAATCTGCGAATATTCTGATATCTCTCGCATAATATATCCCAAGCAATTTTATAATTTTCACGAGTAATACGTAAATTATGAATTAGATTTAAAGGTTCACCAGATAAGCATGAAATTAAATATGAAAATTTCTCAACAAGAGTTAAAGATTGATGTTGATGAATACTATTGTCAAACATATAGTAAAAGGTTGTCCACTCACTCAAACAGCCATTAAAATGTTTTTAATCTAATTTAGGTAAGTTAACAGAAACATTCACTTGTTTACTTTCAGTGGTCTGTGTATTATTTGAACTAATTGGATCTTCCACTGTGGAAAATACACATTTAAGAATAGAATTTATTTCTACAGCTATGTCTGATATTTCATCTTGTAATTTAAAGGCTTCTGTTTCATCAAACCTCTCCAGATCTTCCTCAACAGAGACTTGATCAAATGATTTATCAAATGCATTTAATCTTTTTTGTGCCTCTTCATTTAATGCAGTGAGTTTATTTTTTTGCCCTAAATTTAAAACATCTGTTCCAGGATCACAAATTGTTTGTATAAGTGATAAAATCTTAAGAAGTCTATTCTTTGTACCAGAAGATTGCCTTACAAAAGTTGAAAAACGCATTTTGATATGTAAATATTTACTATGTTCTTAGGGTTTTTTGTTGAAAAAATATTAAAATTGTTTGAATTATAATCGAAATTGATAATAATAGTTGCTTATTATCAATTAACAATGAAATAGAATGATTAAAATATAAAAACAATAAGTAAAACCATTACAACATATTGTATTTTCAAATTGTATGTATTGAGGTTATGTTAATTGTTTTGACAGCTGTCTGCAAGAACTTTAGAAATGTGCTAGGATCGTCTGTAAGAATGTGCGCGTTGCTAATGTTCAGAATACATTCACTAAGAGCGCTGTAAGTGTAATGCGTGAGATGGACGGCGCAGTAGACAGAATGTACTACGAAAAATGCAAATGGCGGAAGTTGCAGAAAATTGACTCTCCCTTTTTAAAATTAAATTACCGTACCTAAATCCAAAGCGGAATTCAATGAATCCGACCTCACGGAGGACCAATAAATGTTCGATATTGCGGTTGATTTAACGACTGTGGTAAAAGCGGATGGTTCAGTAATATAATTTAAATTGGGAAGTAGATTGAATTGAAAAATACATGAAAAGGTTAATTGACATTTTGAAATTTTTAACAACTAATAAAATGGTTTTGATTAATTTGCTGTCATGTTTAGTTAAATGTAATGTCACAGTACCTTGTAGAGGCGGCGTTCCTTTCTTGATAATGTCCTGTCGTTGAGAATGCCCGTGTGCACACGCGAGAACAGCTGCTCTAAACGCACAAAACTAAGTACAATTTTAAATCATAAACACATAACAAAAAACACTTGAGTTCTTTTTATTAACTAAACATGACAATTGTTTCTGAGTTATAAATAACTGAATTGTTGGCCGAAATGCGTATAAAATAAAGAAACTTAAAATGCGGAATTGTATCTGCGGATGAAGAAGTACCGTTAGGCTACCTGTTTGAGGTTGAAACTTGGACTGCTGATATGAGACAAAGGATACCCCAAATCAGCTGGAGATCTCAGACTTCCGGTTGAAACGGTTACTTTTAAAGATAATATTGGACCGGAAATTTAAACTGTAATATACTGAACAGGGCTTTTCTTAGACATTAAAACAGCTTTTGATACTGTTGATCATTCGATATTGATTCAAAAACTTTCAAATTGTGGCATCAGAGGAGTTGTGTTAAGTTAGTTTCAAAGCTATCTTGCTGGAAGGAAACAATGTGTTAGGATAAATGGTGTTATTAGTAAAATGGGTCAAATCAAGTATGGCGTACCCCAAGGGTCTGTTTTGGGCCCTATATTGTTTCTTATATATATATTAATGGCCTTTGTAATGCGCGACTAAATGGCAGCTTAACATCATTTGCGGATGATACTGTTCTATGTTATGCTGAATGTACATGGAGTGATGTTAAACATGCCATGAATAATGACTTAGAGCTATTAGGTGATAGTTTTTGAAAAATCGTATGGTCCTGAGTGTGGAAAAAACTAACTATGTTAATTTTATATTAAAGGGAAGATATGACTTCTCGGAGGATATCCTTGCTCAAATTGTACGTGTGAAGGAATTTTTGCAAAAATACGTGTTCAGTTGTAAAGCAAGTAACTGCATAAAATATTTGGGTGTATTCCTCGACAAAGAATTAAATTGGAAAGTCCATTTGGCTAAGTTAAAATCTAAGTTGGGTAGTATATTAAGAGTGTTTTATTTTCTTAGAAATATGTGTCCTCTGGATGTTAAGTGTATGATTTATTTTTCTTTGGTACAGAGTAGGATAGAGTATGGTTTGCATAGTTGGGGAGGGACTTAAATTTTTAATCTAATACCTATAATTAATATTCAGAAAAAGTTTGTCTGGATGATCCTAAACAAAAGTAGGTTGGAACATTCAAAGCCATTATTCCTTTCTTTACGAATATTACCTTTAAGATACTTGTACATTTACAAAGTACTTAAGTTATTTTTTATAAAAAGTGGAAACCGGCAACTTTCTGATAGGTCTGATGGGAGGAGGGTACGGTTAAGAAGTGCGGGAAATTTTGCAGTGCCAAAACCTTTTAAAACTTACTTTATAAAGACTTTTTGTTTCCTGGGGCCAAAATTATTTAATCTTCTACCTGGCCAAATCAAAAGTGGAAATTCATTTCTTTTTTTTGCGGAAATTGAAAGTTGGCTCTTTTAACAGGAGGAGGTTGAACACTTGTTTAATGTATGTAGGTAATAGTTATTGAATAGTATAGTGACCCTTATGTATTATTGCTCTTACAGATGTTTTAGAATATGTGTCAATTTTATTATGATTTGGATATTTACTTTTTTCTTCTCTCTCTTTATAAGTAAGAACATGTGAAATTGTTAATATTTGTGTAGAATGTACGCCGATATTTTTGGGGAAAAAGTAAAGAAAACTCTTTGTAAATTATAATTATTATTGTTTTAGGAGCTATATCTTTTTCGGTTAATTTTGTCTTACTGCTGTCATATTCTATTTCGAAAAATGTATGAGTGGCTATCCCCAAAGCGGGCTATGCCTTTAGGGGGCCGGGTTTTTTTTTTTCTTTGTTTTTTTTCTCTTCCAGAGAAATGGGGTGGTTTTTTCTCTGAACTATATTATATTTTCTATTTAAGCAAATGTTTTTATACTTTTACTTAAATTTTTAAAAAAAACATTCTTTTTTTAATATGTTTATAGGCGTAATGTTACTCATTTAACCTTTGGAATTGTATATAAAAATCTCTTGTATGTATTTAACTGTATAATATTTAAAAAGAAAAATTTATACGTAACATATAAATAAGTGTAATTTCAAAAATATTTTGTCTGAAAATTATTGTTATTTTTATCGAAGACAATTTATATAGGATATGTCTCAAAAATTGATTTAGTATGGACTAAAATTCGGGTATTTTGAATATGTGGTTGACGAGTAATGGTGGGGGGAGGGGAAAAAAAGAATTCCATTCTTATTGTTAGAATACCAAACTCTAAATCAAACCAAGGTCGGAGCTTCACAGTAGCTAATAGCACACAGAATGTAGATTATTTGTCCTTGTATAAAAAATAAATATATGTATAGAAAATGCTTCGGTCAAGTTATTGGCAAAAAACACTTGGAAAAATACCAAAAGAAATAGCAGATTACTTAAAATTACAGCAACCTAGTTTATAGACTGGCTTCTGGCTGACATCTACCACACTTTTAGTTGATGGAGGTGGTAACATAACTCAACTTAAATGTCATAGTGGTTGGAGAAGTACAAGAGTTGCAGAAGAAGGCTTTATCTACAAGTTCCTTAGAAACAAAATTGACACAGCAAGAAAGATGTGAGACACACTTCATGTGTTGTCAATTAAACAGTAATGATAAACAACTACAACCACAAAGTTTCTCCACAGCTTTCATCAGGAGAAGGAATTATCATTCAAAAATGTGAAACTGCACTATCACCGTAAATAATTATGCCAAATATTAATTTGTATAGGCCTACTTTAAATAATTCAAAAGTTGGATGTTTGTACCCTGGATATTGTGGTTTGTTGGATAAAGTTGTTTATTACAATATGAGTGTAGTAATTTAAAATAAATTGTGGCTGTAGGAAAAATCTTGTATGTATTACAGGTGAAAAGTGTCTTTGTCAACATTTTTATCTCTGGGTGACAAAGTCGTGCTTTTCATCTTTAATCCACAAATAACTATTTCTTTGCATGATGTATATTTTTTACTTTCTCACATATACGTAGTACAAAAAAGGTAGGCTATATGATGGGTCAAAAAATTGATGTAGAGTATTTTCCGGATACAATATCTGTTTTGAGGTAGTTAGAAAAAATGGTTCATCTGGTGTCTGTTTGTAGTATGTGTAGTGGCCATCCTGTATCTGATACCTAATTTTTTGTTCACTCTGTAGGTAGATGAGGTTGCTTTCAAAAAAATTAATGTTTTTTTTAAATATTTCTATCTAAATTAGAACCAGAAACATTAAGTTGTTCTTATTATTTTTGTTTAACACTCAGTATATATATGGTAGTTAAAGTGATACAGAACATGGATTTCATTTTCAGTATTTACCAGTTTAGAGTATTAGGTTAAAATTTAATGATGTATCTCTACTACAAATGCAATATTCTAGTATTAAGTTACCTATATTGTATATGTTGCTTGCAGGAATTGAAAATAGATTCTGCAGTAGCTCTTCTAGAAAAACACATAGAAATAAACCCATCTTCCAGGTTATATCAAATGCTTGGTGACATTCGTGCTAGTCTTGCTGATGATGCAATAGCTTTGGACCATTACCAGTCTGCTTTAACGTAAGAAAAACATGTTTGCTTACCCTTGTTAACCATTTTTAAATATTGTTTTGTATGAGATTATCTTTTATACCAACTTGTTGCATACAATTTTTAAATAATTATTAATCCAATGGTTAGTTACAATGCTGAGATATTATAATTTGTTTAGCTGATCAATTTGTATTATAAGTAATGGATATTATTTTGCACTTTGAAATATTATTATTAATCCAATTCCTGTATAAAATTTTGAATACATACTATTTTATGACATTAACTGTAATAAATTCAGCTGTTGAATTCAATTTTAAATACTTATTACTTCAACTGTTGGACACAATAATTTTTAATTTGTTTAATGGTATTAACTTTTTTCAATATTTATTAATTCAACTGTTGGATACAATTTAAAATATATATATATATATTTTGACCGTGGACAAAAATACATCTGTATAGTTTAGCCAAGATAAAAATATATAACAATTGAGATAAAATATGTAATATAACACACACAGTAGACCTTCTTACAAAGAAACAATAATAATAAATTAAAATACAGTAAAAACTCTCTAATCCGGATTAATGTGGCGCCGGCCGATCATGATATCAAAAAATCCGGATCTCGGGGTGGCTATTTTTATATATTTAAAGTGGTTTTAAACGTGAACAAAACATAGCAAATTTACGTTTTTAGAGCTAAAACGCGTTGCGCTTACGATAAATTGTAGCATTACCACAGTATTCTAAAAATTAACTATGATTTTTCAATTTACTGTAATATATAGCCATTACGTTTTAACTGTACTATTATGTAATTTTCCGTAGTTTGCCGGTACGGTAACCGATAACAAAAGTACCAAAAACAACAAAAGGTAGGTTAATTAACACGTTAGCTGCCAGCGGCCTATTTTCGAATGTTCGGCGTAATGCCAACTTTTACTGTTAATTATTTTTTGATATTTTTACTTTAATTGTGTTTATAATACACTAATACAACAAGATATACTTTAAACTGTTAAAATAAATTGTTTAAAAATTTGTTACCTATCGGGTCGGTCGCGATTTTTTTCACCGAATTTTGATTGACAAAAAAACTTGCCGACCCGATTGGTCGCACGTTCATACTGGCGTATATTTCGTTTTAGATATTGGGGTCAACTCTCAAAGTAAGAATAAGCATCTCTACTCCATTACTACCTTCAGGGAAAAGATTGTGTACGCACTACTAAGGTTGCAAAACGGACAAATCGAGCCAGTAAAACATGTTGGACATCACCACTTGTCTGAAACGGCGGTATTTTAGCAGTGGCGGCGATAGCGGGCCCGCGGTGCGAGAGGGCCCGCGAGCTGGGGAGCCGGGATTTTTCGGGAAATTATACCGGGATCCGGACCCGCGACGGGCCCTGCCACACGCCCCCCCCCTCTATCATAACAATATTTTTATGAGTATTGTCAAGAAATTACTAAAATAAGGTAAAAGTCTTCAGATAAGATTGTGCATCGTGCATCCAAAACGGCAGTAACCATTATATTTTAGAGAGCAGTATTTATTATTTAACGTCTTGATACGAAGTATGTGTATTGTTTACCGTTGGCTGATAAGTAATGCAGCTATCGCTATGTCGCGCATCGCGGTGACTCACCGGCGCCGGCCGGCGAAAAGATAAACTCCGGTCCCGAAGGGGAAGATTAAAATTTTAAAATAGCATCAGGTATCAAAAAGATCATTATATTTTGTGAAACGTGTCCTGGGAAACCATTTCTTTGCAAAGATTGTTTTAAGAACTTACATAAATAGGCAAGATCCTTGTGAACTCTGGTAGTTTTTCTGTAAGAATGTATTTTTTCACATTTTGTGCTTTATTTTCTCCGATGCGACTTAAAATTTTCATTTATTTTTAAGATGTGTAGTACTCATGTTTGTATACGCGCTTTTTAATGACAAAACACCTGTTACTGCTTTTGTAGCAAATAATGTAACGTTAACTGTCCATAAATAACTTCATTTCATTTGAAAGTATAATTTAGCATAGGCATATAACGTGTTGCCAAATTAAAAAAATATTCTGACAAATACGGTTTTATATTTATTACATTCCTAACAAAAAACATTACAAATAGATTCAAGTTTTATTCATATTTCAGCACTAAAAATAATGTAAAACTTTAAAATAAAATGTGCCGACCCGATCGGTCGGCAAAATATCGTTTATTAGCAGATGATATATAACTGAAATAAAAAAAATGTGTTGACGAAATTAACATTCAATAACATTTTTAGTATTGTGTTCTCAAATTATAACTCTTTAAAAAGTTCCCAAAGACTACTGATAAACGTCACGGATCGATTTACTTAAGCCCTATAAAATCCCGCAGCCGACCCGATCGGGTCGGCCGATGTTTCTAACAAGACTAGCTGTGCCGACCCGATCGGGTCGGCGTGGCAGCTAACGTGTTAAATAAATATTACAATAGCTATGTTTAAAATTGTATTTATTTTAAGCTGAATGAGGCTCAGCATAAAGTACACAAACAACAATTAATTAGGTTAACTAAAAATATCAAACGAAAAATGAAGATTAGAAAATAAAACAGTACAATAAATACGTACAGGATTGTACACGTGAAATTTTGATGAACGTACGATAAATGTTAGTTTTCATTACAGTACAGTAATTTGTACTCACGTCAGTTTTTATTTAAAAAAAGATGTAATGGTAGCTTGCTTGGCTCGTTGAAGAACACGCTTCTTAGATGTAATATCTCTTCATCTACGAAAAAGAAGGAGATCGGCCTGTGAGGATTCTTCTTGTTCTTCCACGTAGTCTATCAGCTGTTCAAGTGCTTCAAAAGCTTCGCAATGAGTCATGATTTGTTTTTGTTGTTCATCTTCGACAGGTGCTGGCTCTGTGTTCACCAAGTCAATGATGTCACTGTCAGTAAACTCATCTTCCTTCATCCACTGATTCACACCATCACTGTTTATTTTGTCACAACCGGGAACGTTTCTTAGAATCAGAACCGCACTACTGCCCAGTGCCCAGCTCAAAAACATCGTTCACTACTATTCGGCCCGAAAATATTATTTTTGTATAGAAAATTGTATTATTATTATTTTTTATACGATGGCATACGACGGCCGGATATCGGAGTTTCCGGATATCAGAGATCCGGATTAAAGAGTGTTTACTGTACAGTAATGAAAACAAAATTCTATAAAACCCTCATACACATTTGACCTCATAAATACTAACAAAATTTTAAAATAAATAACAAAACAAAACTGTTTCATTTCATTCCACTTGTTACAGCCCAGGACAAAACTGCATCTGTATGGCCATAGTCACTTCACATTTCAATAAATTATTACAATTAATTAAATACGTACAATATTATAACATACAATAAAGTTAGTGATTACAATAACAATAACACAAAACATTAAAAATACTAATTGAATTTACAAAAATTATCATAAAGGAATGTCAAATTAAAATTAACTACATAAAATATTTATGGATGACAAAAAATGGCTACCGAATTCACTCACGAAAGGATTCGGACTATAAAATTGTCTGGGCTGTTTAAGAATAAAAAAATAAATTTCTTCCCATCTATGTGTGGACTGGAAGTTGATTAATAAATGTTATATCAGCCTGTGAGGGAAGGTTTTACAAACATTTAGTTTGTGAGAATGATACCGTAAATGGTTTTCTCCTCTGGTGTTGTAATAATAAAAATCTTTGTTATAAACTGATTTACATTTGATCCAATTATATTTAAAGATCTCAAAATTATTTAGACTTTTAACAGTTAATATTGCCAAGTTATTGAAAGCATTGCTAAAGGATTCCATTTTTTTAAACCAGCGATAAACTTAACTGCTTTTTTTTCAAACATAAAACTCTTTGTATTCTCAAAGAGTCATCCTACATGATTAATCTACTCCATATTTTAGATATGTGTGGATAATTCCATATGTAGTAGGACATAAGAAATATTTCTCTAACATTTTCTACGGTTCTTTAAAACAAAAATTCTGGACCAAATTTTGATACACACAGCATCTATTATGGTTATTCCATGTTAGATTATTGTTTATCATCAGACCTAAAATCTTGATACCGTACTTTTTATATCTTTAATGACATCATCACCTAACATAATTGTGGTATTAACTGATGTTAATTTTGTTTCAATCTATAACCCATAGCAACAGATTTGTCTGGATTTATCAACAAGTTAATTCCAGGGAAAAAAAATTGTTGTTGAAACCTTTCAGTCATCATCGGCTTATAAAAAAAAGTGAAAGGAACATATAGTAAAAACTCCTATCTTTGGAATACTTTAATTACAATCCTGATGACCCAAAGAGAACAAGAGTTGGCCAAGAAAGACTTGATGAAAGAGGGGATCTAACCCAAAACTACATGAAGAAAGGTGTAGATCCAGCTAGGGTCTTTGGGTCCATCACACCCGCACTAACTATGAAATAGCCACTGAGGGTAGTTTCCTGAAAAGTACTGACTTGTTTCATTCACCTTTAAAAATGCAATTTGCTTTATTAATAATGAGGATTCAGCCTGTACAGTAACTGTTGTGTCATCAGGATATTATACCAAATGGTTCATATTTACACATGTTGATAAATCCTGAATATATAAAATAAATAAAATAGTTCCAAGGACATCTTAGAGGAACCACACATTTTACTAGAACCTGTTTTGACAGCCTCCCTGATAACTGAACTGTTTGAATCCAACCACATATAAAAGATTTTATCCATGAAAATGGTTGGCTTTGACTCCTAATATTTCTAATTAAATAAAGAAGGTTGCAAAATCTACAAAGTCAAAAACCTTGGCTAGGTCAAGAAATATACTCATAACCATTTTTTTCGAGGCTTTTCACGATGAGGTCAATCAAGCTGATCATTGCATCAATTGTGTATTTTCCTTTTTGAAATCCATATTGATGTTTTGGAAGTAAATTAAACTTTTAACTTTCCCCTAAATTTGGTTTTTTTATTGCTTAATGATTATTTATTTCTACAATCACCCTAAACTTTTTTTTAAAAAAATTATATATCCTGTGTCAAAATATAAAAAAATTTATTTTGTTTTATTATTGCTTGTCTTTTCAAGACTATATTAAAATATTTTAAATGATCACAAATGATGTAATATAATTGAAATTGCTTACTACAAATTTTTTTTAATGTGCTCTAAGTTGGATAGGTAATTAAAAAGGAATCCTTTTATCATTGCTCTTCTCAGGAGCTCACTGACCCATTGGTGAGCCCTTTGGTGAGTACAGGTGTAACAATTCCAAGATATATTTTTTTCCAACTTTTCAAATGTGATGTAACCAAAGTATCCATGGTATATAAAGTCTCTATTTCATACATGAAGCAAACATTTTTCTTTTTTAATGCTAAAAATCCTCTCAGTCGTCATCACCTTAAGAAGAAGAAGAAGAAGAAAAGTAGATAAAATAGACACCCTTAGCCTTCGAATACTCTAATAGTATCAGGGTCGGAAAAAACAAGTGAGACCTGATAGGAGAGAATGAAAGATAGCGATCTAACCAAAGACTACACTAAAAAGGTGTAGATCCAGGTAGAGTCCCTCAGGCTTGTAATGCCCATGAGTGAGTCCGTTAGGAGTAAGAAACAAACATTTTGTGGATGGGTCGTTTGGTTCTTTCCTTGGGAGCTTTCAAATTACATTCTTCAATCATGCACAACATCAAAATTAAAAAACTTATACAAATTGAAACTTGAATAAATTTACTCTTTTTTTTTTTTTTTTTTTTCTTTGTTAACCAAAGTGGTTTTACTTAGCGGGCCTCGAAGCTTTATATGTGAAGAAGCATATGAAGATATGTCAGTGACAGCTCTGCCGGATCTTGTGTCTATACGAATATCACATTTCTTTTGATGGTCAGTGTTCGAAATTACATATTTAACAATAACTGTACTATTTGTCATTATAGGGGTGTGAGGTTGGTACCATCGTATGCAGAATTGAAATTTGCAAATTTGTATTTAATTTAGTGTGTTATAATTTGAATAATACACAAAATATTAACAAAAAACTGTTTAAAATGGCCACCAATTTGACATTTTTAATTTGATTTTTCTAAATTTTGTAATAGTGTACATTTCTGAACTTATACAAAGTGGGGGACTCGGCGGGAGAATGGTAGATTTTGAAAGGGAGTGTGTCTTGGAAAAGTAATAGCGTAATATTTTTTGTTTTTCTTTGAACTTGAAAGAGACAAAATTTGAAAATAAAGTGAGTAATAGTAAATGATCAGAGAAATTTATTCTATGTACAGTAGACTCTCATAAATCCGGACTATTGTGGCGGACGGCCGGTCCGGATTCCGAAAAATCTGGATTTCCCAGAGTCGGAGATAAGTCGGCCGCCGGGCCGATACGAGCAGTGATAAGCCGCACATGCCATCGCTACCGGCTCATGCCGATACCCATCGACACTTGTTACACTCTGACACATTAACTTTTGCTACTGTTACTGTAATGTACATAATACAGTACGAGACTGCAATTAAGTAAAACACAGGGTAGGGCATGTCAATTACCTCAGCCGCGCGGAAACTTCCACTGCTCATGCGTGAATCATTACAAAATATGTCATTCATGCAATGCGGAAGATCACGTGAAAATTGAAGGAGCTAAAGTGGCAAATTGTTATTTAAAAAAGTTTACCGTCCGGTCCGGATTTTCGTGATCCGAATTTATGAGAGTCTACTGTATTGATATAATTAGAATTATTTTAAACTTTGTAAGTAAAAAAGAGAAGTATAAATATTTTGTAGACAAAGAACAGAAGCGTGACTCTAACCGCAGAGTGGAGAAATTGGTCAGTTATTTTGAATCTTCAAGGCAAGCGCACGCATCTCTGGTAAATATGTTTGCTCGAATAAAGTGGAAAGACAAAAAAAAAAGTGTTTTATTAAGTAACTATTAGTTGATAAACATATATTGTTATGAACTGCTATGAATTGGTTATTTTTGAGAAGTTATTTTGAACGTTATGACTCTAAAACTTTCAATGTGAATGGTCAGCGTTTATGTAGACGTGTCCTTCGTAACACAAAGACAATATGTATTAAAAGTGTGTTTTACCTATCAAGTGTAAACTATTTTCCTAATGAAACAATACAATAAAGTTTCAATTATGTATAAATGTTAGAGTGGTGTGGTTTAAGTAATAAACTTTGCATATATAGCAAAAGTGATGCAATTTAGAGAAATATTGATGTAAAGACTAAGTTTATTTGTGATTCAATTTAAAAAATAGAACAATTTTAACATTGAAATATACAAATTCATAATATGAACAATTAATATGCTTTTGTAAAACAAGAAGCGTGGACATAAGATGTAACGGTTGGAGCGATTTTGATGAATCATCGTAATGCCGATGCAGAGAACCTAGAAAGTGATTTTAGATGAAAAGTTTCTTTTAAAAATGAAGACGTGTCTTGGTATAGCACATATAAACTTTTATTATGTAAAATAAAAAATGTATTTTTAGTAATTTATAAATTTCCTCAATGTTATAATTTTGAATTTGTTATTTGATGTCTTTTTATAATAAGATGCAATGCCTTGAATCTTAAAGTAATGTTAGTATGCTAAAGTCTTTTTTAAGAGACTAAATGTTTAAAATTTATTTGTTTTTATAAAGAATTTACTTTTATAATATTTCAATAACAATATAGATTCATTTTTTTCTTTTGAAAAGTAATATTAAATTCATTTTATTTTTTATTAACAAGTTGCAACTGAAGATCAAATTCAATAAATCTTAATTTTCTTTCGTTATGATGAGTCTTTAATAAAGTAGACTAATTGAGTAGGATGTATTAACATAATATAATTTACAGGAATTTAATTCTGTATATGTATTCTTATTATATTTATTTGTCTAAATAAATAAGATGTACATTTCAGCATAAAAAGGACTTTCATTCTTTCATCCGATGTTCTGTTGAGTACACTTTTTCAAAAGAACTTACGACTCTAGAGATTTTAGTATTCACTTATAAAGTTTTTATTTTTTATTTTTGTAATTATTAAATTACAAATGGCGCCCAACAAGATTAGAACGTAGCATTTATATAAAGTAAAAACAAAACCCTCATTTTTCATATGATTACAATTTCTATCGGTTTCTATATGAACACACTATACCAAATTTCATGTTCCTATTGTAATTTTTGTATCCGCTATCGTGCTTACATACAGAGGACAACGACAACAAATGGATGGCATGTCGAAAATCACTTTTTTTTTTCCTGAGGCTATCAAATGTGAAATTAGTAAAAAACAAAAATTGAATTTTTGTTTGCTTTCCAAACTTAACCCTTAACGGGTGGCTAGCGCCATTAAACGCTGCACGACCCAATATCTAAACGCGGTTAGCGCCTTTAAATGCAAAAACACAAACACATGCTTAGATGATTCCATAGTTCACGAAACTTCCAATAGAGTGCAGACTGATGTTCATTGAGTATATTTAGACAACAAAAAAAATATAAGCAATACTCTGTGAGGTCTTATCGATCTGTGTTCTGTCACCAAAACAAATTAAATCTACGATCGCAAGTGTTCTCACCGCGGCTTACGCCTATAGACGCAATCTGTTTTACTGAGCTGTTCAGTTATTATTTGAATTGTTCGCTGACTGATATCTGTTCCAAAATTTTACTTCTGTATAAGTTCTTTTTTTTTCTTTTTTTTGTAAATAAATGTACTTTCTTGATATTTTTGTTTGGTTTTTGTATAAAAATAATGGCAAATCCTGATGACCCTGATTTTGATTCTTTTGTAATCGGGATGCTAAATACTTCCTTTTCAAGTGTCATTGTTGTGGATAACCTAGAATTAGAGGAGGCAGAAAATATAGTTCTAAACAATGTTAATGACAATAAAAATGAAGTAACAAGTGATGATGAACTGTATGTTTGTCCTAGGCCTACAACAGTGCCAACAACTAGGCTTAGAGATGATCAATGGTATGATCAAACCCTGATGAGTGTTTCGAAGTGTACCGTACTATAGCTAATTAGTTAGGATCAACCTGAGATTGTTTTTATTGTTATAAAAAGTGCTTGAGAATGAGTTTGTATAATGCTATATAGAAACAACAAAAATAACAAATATTTTATATATTCAGTTTTTGACTAATTGTAAATTCTGCCAAGTTTAGTTTGATTTTTTTTATTTAGTAAAAAAATTTTTTTTCTAATTTAAAATTATAAGTATCTATTTTTAAATAGAATATTGAAAAATAAAAAATAAATAATTAAACTCTAAATGATCGGTAGCCCATATTTTAACTTAGCTCTTTGGGTTTATTAGTCTGGGTAAGTAAAACCAGCTCGGGAGATTTTGTTCTAATTTTCCTCCTTTTACGTTTATAATGACAAGACTAATCATGTCTTATATGTTATTCTCATTTTAAGAGCTCTTTTTTTTCTCTAGTGAACTGATGATCACATTCACATTCAATACTATAAATACCTTGAGTTACATTTTTAAGTTAGCTTTGGACATTATAATTTAAAATTTGCTTCACATTGTTTTAATTTTTAAAGTTGTACAATTATATATTTTCTATCAACTTTTTCCAATAATCTCTTCACGTAATCATCAAAGCTAAGGATTTATTGCATTAACTTCTAACATAGGCCTAGGGTTTTTATGTTTGTTTTAATTTCTCACATAGAATATAAATTAGTGTAGAGTTGGTGGGTCAGAACATTGAAGTAGTTTTTAATAGATAAATCCGACTTGATGAGTTCCCCTGTGTTCAAAAATTTGTTTTACGGAATTATTCCCATCTTTCATCTGTCCATCATTTGCCATATGTGCAGTGATGTATAGCCAAAATGTGCAGTCTGATTTTAATAATTGATGCATATTTTTCAGCATTTCTCTGATATAATTTCGTTTATGATTTTTTTTCAAAATCGGCTCAATGATTTTAATCAAATTTTGCTCAAGTGTAGTCTCTAACATCCTAAACAATACATTTGAGTTACCATCTTTACAAAAATACCGGTTTGTGAGTTATTGATAAGAAAACCAAAAAAAAAGAAGAAAAATGAACCTTAACCTTCATTGTTAACCCATTGCGGGCGGGATAAAACTGTGCCGCGCGGCACCCAGCAGCCGGAGTTATTTTGCCAGCACTGCGCGCATCTTTGTGGTGAAAGACTTTGCGTTCACTTCCTTTTCACATATTGGTATTCTAACAAAGCTATATCTTTTTTTACAAATGTAAACAACTATAATTATTAAAACTAAACTTTAAAACATCATTTTGGTCTGTAGGTTCAACCACTTGTAGCTTGTCGAAAGCTTTGCACAACACTGGATTACGCACGAGCAGACGGGGACAAACACGAACTAATAATAACTCATTCCCATCCATAAACGAAGGATCAGTATCACTATCACTGTCACTACCACTTTCTAATAATAACCTATCAAGTTCCGATAAACGTAAGTTGTCACTCATCTCGCCAACAAAACATAACAGAGCGGCACACTCATTCACAAAACGGCGGCAAACTGACAGTATAAAAAAAGTAGGCATTCGCAAACAATATGTTGGATTTTTCTTGAAACACATTGTTAGGCATCCGCGCACAATCTATTGGAGATAATTAAAAATACAAAACGCACAATCTAGCAGAGTTATCATGAATCACAACTGTCATTTGACAACGCAGAATAATTGAACATGACATAGACGTCTTTCGGAGTTTGGTCTATCGCCCGCAATAGGTTAAAAGCCTGATTTAATCAAATACAATTTCCGCTGAGGCACAAGTAAAGCAAGTTTAGCCACTAATTTTATATATAATTAGTTTTTTAAAGGCACTATTCATTGTTCATTTTTACTTTTTGGTTGAAAATAATTATTGTGTAATTTAAGTCACTTGATAATCAATGTTATACACTGTGTATGATGTCTTTGTGTACAGAAAGCTTTTATAGTTAACAATCGTGTATTATATTATTTTATCTGTTTTAACAATTTAAATGATTTTAAAGACTTTAGAATCTTATTATTAAATTTAATTATTTTATGTTTTTAGTTTGGATCCAAGTAACAGACGAGCTATTGAAGGAATGCAACTTATTCAAAGATCTAATGTAATGAGGAATGGAAGCATTTCTTCTAGTAGTGACTCTTCCCATAACAACAGTACGTCTGATATGGAAGTTGTGTATGCATCGTTTGATGAAAATGAAGATATTTCAAATGACTCTGACCTTGAAGCCAGTTCATAAGTGTCGTTTGATTAGACTTTTTTGCTAGATTGTTTTAAAATATAAATATATATTGAGTTTGGCGTGTAAGATAATATTAGATAGAAAAAAAAACTCGAACACAAGATCTCAAAACAACTATGTTTATTTAATCAAACGAGTTTCAACGACAAAGTCGTCATCCTCAGTGATACATGAGCTACAATAAGTTAATTAGTTTTGGTATTATAGCTCATGTATCACTGAGGATGACTTTGTTGTTGAAATGCGTTTGACTAAATAATCGTTATTTTTGTGAGATCTTGTGTTCGAGTTTTTTTTTTTTTCCTATCGAAATTAATTTAAGTTTTTTTAAATAAGTTAAAAAAGAGTCAATTAAGAAAATATAGGGCACTTAGGCCTATTACATTTTTTTTAAATAAGACATTTCTTAATAATTCCTTATTGCTTATTTAAGAAGGAAACTGTAAGGTAATTTGCACACTTCTCAATCCTGGAATCTCGTACATTGAGATAACAACATTTATGATATAAATGCATAGAGAAAGCTTAGAACTCATTTCAAAGTTCAACAATATTTATAAAATAATTGTATTTTGTATAAAAGGATATTTTTGTTCCGACAAGAATATTGATGGTATGAAACTGTGATTCTGAGACCAGCTCACACGATATCCAAGGTTTCTCTTTATTATTTAAATCTATTGAATATCTAATACATTGTTCAACGAATATTATTTCGTTATTCAACTCATGATAAAAAATTAAAACCTTGCACTTAAGGTCTTATTCAGTTTCTTAGAAAAAGAGATAAACTTGCAAACTAGTAACGAAACATTTTATTCAGATCTTATCACTTACATTAAACCTTAAAGAAATTGATTGAATAATGGAACAGATATAGCAAAATGGAATTATTATTATAGAGACAATGAATTAGTTGAAAATAATCCAAAACATCTATAGCAAATAATAAAGAAATTGATTGGAAGGGGTAATAATAAAGATTGTATTCCGATTAACCAATTTCTGTTAAGTTCCCAATCAATCCTAAGCCATGACATATTTAAACAGGGTAAGAAATGAATTTAACTTCTATTTTTCCAACGTCAAATATTTATTGACCCTCCAACCGGCATTTCATTATTTCCAGGTTGTCGGAAAAAAAATTTTTGCAAAAGCATTCAACAACACATTGTTGCAAAAATCACATTTTTTGCTATTGAACATTTCGTCGACTAACGATCGACATAATGCAATCATTTAGGTACCATTGTGAAGCTAATGATCCGTACTTACATATTCATATACCCAAAAGTCTATAAAATTTAATAAAAGATATGTAATAAATTGTTAAAGTTACTGTATTTTGTCTCTATAGATATACGTGACAACGGTTGTCAAAGCAGAAGGCAAAATTATGTCATATTTTTCTATTTTTCACCAGTCCACATTTCTGTTAAACAACTCCAAAGATATACTATTTTACAGTATTTTTCTTTCTCTTTCCAACAGTGCCTTTCAAATTATCATTGCTCTCATAGTTAGTAAGATGGAGATTTTTTAAAATATCATGACTAAAATTAACCATTTGCGACAACTGCATAAAATTTCTTTATTCTAATAAACGTTTTCTAAATTAATTGATTTTTTTTTTTTTTTTTTTACACATTGTTATTCACAGTTACATTGTATATAAAGAACTTTTGTATATCTTGAAAAAATTACAAAAATGTTGTAGTAATATATATATATATATATATATATATATATATGAATTTTTTGATATTTTGACTCCCTTTACTGCTAGTTTTTCATTACTGATATAATGACTACAAAATTTTTACTTTTAAAATTTTTTTCATTACATAAATGAATTCTATGGACCTTTCTAAGAAAAGTGATATATAACAAATTGGGTTTTAAAAGAAAGGTGTATAATATTTATCTGTGTAATGAAAAAATTTTTAGATGTAAAAAATTTGGAGTTAGTATGTCAGGAATCAAAAATGTTTACAAAAACCGAAGTCAAAATTCTACATGAAAGTCTAATTTACCATACAAATGTTTTTTTAAATTTTTTTCAAGATATAATAAAAAAAGTTTTTGTACTATATTAATTTGTGCATAAATATTGGTAAACACAAAAATCAATTTATAAAATTTTCATTAGACAAAATTAATTTATATCTAAAAAGTGGAAATTTGGTAAAAGATATACTTTTTTTGAAAAATCACCAAAAATAGTAATATTATGCAAAACACAATTTCTTGTATGAAAATTTTGGAGTTAGTATGTCAGTGATATTAAAAATTCTTACAATAACTGAAGTCAAAATTCTTCCACATAAAAACCTAATTACCAAACAATTTTTTTTTCAAGATATAGAAAAGTATTTGTACTATATTTTTGCATAATTGTTGGTAAAAATCAAAATCAATTTATAACATTTTTATTAGACAGAATGGAAATTTGCTAAAAAGTAAGGCCTAATTTGACATAACCTAGACCTTTGTACTAGGTAGGCCTGAAACAAAATCACTGAAAAACATAAAATTTACTCATAAAAATAAACTCTAGAAACAATAATTAATCACTTTACATAACAAAATAAGTTTACAATAACAGAAATAAATCGAGCCTCGCACGGAAGACTATTTACTACCCACAAATATTGTACAAAATCATGGGCGAAACAAGAGAACTTCAAGTTCAGAATGCATATCTAAAATTAGGCCTATGACGTGATGGGTTGTACCAACTGAAAGATCGAAATTTCATCTTTTTAATGGTGTTCAGAAGAGTTACAATATATCAATGTAAATTATCGATATTTCACATTTTGTAACCGCGCCGAAAAGAAAATGAGTCTGGTTTGATTTGGTTACTACTTCTAGAAGAATGTAATATAACTCAAAAACTATTACAGTTAGGATAATTTATAATATGTAGTTCAGAAGAGAAAGAAAAATACTATAAAGATAATATTGTCATCTTGTGGTATTTGGACAAGAATTACCATTAACAAAAATTGGATGATGAATGAGTTCATATTTTCTTATATTGCGAAGAACCATGCAGTGCTGGTTCTCTCGAGGCAAAACATTTCAACTTGATTGAATTCTTTAATTTTTATCTTTCGCTGTATATAATTTCGTTTACATGATTATGAAAGATTGAAACATTTAGCTTTACAATGATATATTACAGATTTCGATACAATAATATTTACTAGACTCAAACTTGAATTGAAAAAATGTGATTTTTGACGTGTAAAAATTCTTGATTTTGTTTAATTTTTATAGATTAAAAACTATGAGAGTTAGAAAGATTTGGAAAGCACAGATCGAAAGATGAAAAATTGTTGTATAGAACAGTGTTACTGTAGATTTGTTTGACTGCAATATGGACCATTGAAAATTAGACAAAGAAAGATGTAAAATTGGATTTCACAACTGCACAGATTTTGCTTTACACATTTACTGGGAAACAGACAAACTTTAGAAATTAATTAAATATTTATAATAACGTTTTATTGTATTTTTTTTTTCGTGATGCATCTATGGTATTTCTAACGGTATTTAATTATTGCAGTAGGATGTTCCTAAGTAGGTGAAATGTTGAATTGCAAAAATCTTTTTTTTGTCGATATACACCACCGTGCGTGATATTTAGACACAAAATACTCGAAATGTGGTTTAAGGGTTAAGCAAAATAACTGAAGTCAAAGTATTTAAACTCATTGGGAAGTTTGTTCATAAAAAAGAACACCAGTTTCAGATAGAAATTTTTCAAAAGCCAACCAAACTGTACTGTCGTCCTCAGAAAATATATTTACCATGGCTATATGTATTTACATTGTATCGAGCCATTGAGCTATAAAATTATAACATAAAATAAATTCTAAAACATACATACAGGGAAGAGTTAGAATACACACTGTTTTGAATGCATCTCCAACATTTTTTTTTTTTTCAATTACTAAAGGTGACAAAATTCTCCAAATAATCTTTATAAAGGTTTTTTTGGTAATATTTATTCCCAAGTCATGAATAAATGGTTTAAAGTAAGTGGTCTTCTTCTGAATTAAAAAAAGACTCATCTAATTAATTATTTTCATTCCAAAAATAAAAATCTGTTGAAAATAATGATGACTATGTATCTACATAGTGTTAATAAAGTACCTTCAAGTTGTGTAAAATTTCTTGGAATTAAAGTTGTTAGTACACTTAGATGGCAAAAACATATTTTAGACTTGATTAATAAATTGAATAAAGCATATTTTATGATTCTGACCATTAAAAGAGTTAGTGACACTAACATTACCATGATAGTGTATTACGCTTATGTATATTCATTACTATATTATTGCATCATGTTTTGGGGAAATTCTGTTAATGCTAACTATGTTTTTGTTGTGCAGAAAATAAATTCTTAGAATTATATTTAATCTAAAGATCTATGAATCGTGTAAACCTGTTTTTAAATTGCATAACATATTACCACTGCCTTATATATATATATATATATATATATATATATATATATATATATATTCCGAGTACACTTTGCTTTATCATATCAAACTTATCTGAGTTTATTTATTCACAACCAGATCACAGTTACCCGAAACTATCCTCTCCATAGAACAACTGCATTTGAGAGTTCTTCTTATTATAATGGTATTACACTATTTATTATACTTCCTGGAAATATAAAAATACTAGCCAGTGCAAAGAAATATAAGTCTTACCTTCTTGATAATTGTTTTTATTCAGTTTAATGAATTTATCCAGGTCACCTAATATCCATATATTCGCTATCTTTCTTTGATGTATAACTATTTGTAAGTGATATGTTTGTATTTAATAGTCGTAACTGAAAACTTCCATAAATAGATTATTATTTCTGAATGTGATTTTTCTGAACTTTTTATGTTATACATTTCATAATGAATATGTTTAGTAATAGGTTTTTAATTTTGTAAACTTGTGTATTGTATGTGTATATAACAA
The DNA here is from genome assembly GCA_963513935.1 of Aphrophora alni. Lineage (NCBI taxonomy): Eukaryota > Metazoa > Arthropoda > Insecta > Hemiptera > Aphrophoridae > Aphrophora > Aphrophora alni. Next base: position 15,883,842 of record OY740765.1, on the reverse strand, counting down.
TAATATGTTGAATTCAAGGGGAAAAAAGAAGTTTATTTTAAAGTGTAAACTATGAATTGTATATGTGTATAAAAAAAATTGTTAAATGTGGAAATTCTAAAAGAAGTATGTTAGTAATGTGTTTGAAATTCCTGTACATGTTGTTTGCACCAAATAAATAGTACAAGATACGTATAAAAATGTTTAAATTTGTTTGTTTTTCTGATATCTTTAATACTTTAGAGATGGTGAGGAGTCAAGTCAGAGACGTGTGCATGGTTTCAATGAAGCCCTAGATAGAGATCTCAGCAGATAAAGGCGCTGAACCTTGGTGGGGCAGAAGTGAAGTTAGGAGTTGGTCTTCTGACTGGGCATGACTATCTCAAAAAGCACTTTCATCGTATGGAGTTGGTGGATGATCTGCACTGCCAAATGTGTCGATAGAATATGTGGAATCATTCTTTCACATACTTTGTGAGTCTGATATCTTACTGACACACCAGTGTTTAGGTGAGAGTTATCGAGACATTTGCTATATACGAAATGAATAGGTCTTTAAGACATTCTATATTTCAATAAGAGGGCAGATTTCATGTGAACTGCTGGCTGCTTTACGGACCACAGATTACCTTCTGGTTAAAGTGCATAGATCATGACTTTATTATGAATCGTGACTCAAACTTTATGTTCATTTGAAAATATTGAGAACCAAATCCCTATGAAAAAAAATTCTTGAGATGGGTGGAAGGTAAGAGGGGCTAAGATTGTTTGGATCACTAGCACCTACTGAACTCTTGTAAGATTAACTAATCAGTAGATTATTAAAACTTGTCAAGATGACTAATTTGCTAGATTAGAACCCAGGGGTGTTTGGATCACTAGCACCTACTGAACTCTTGTAAGATTAACTAATCAGTAGATTATTAAAACTTGTCAAGATGACTAATTTGCTAGATTAGAACCCAGGGGTGTTTGGATCACTAGCACCTACTGAACTCTTGTAAGATTAACTAATCAGTAGATTATTAAAACTTGTCAAGATGACTAATTTGCTAGATTAGAACCCAGGGGTGTTTGGATCACTAGCACCTACTGAACTCTTGTAAGATTAACTAATCAGTAGATTATTAAAACTTGTCAAGGTGACTAATTTGCTAGATTAGAACCCAGGGGTTTAGTTGCACAATAGACTTTATTTTAAGAAGTTCTAGTTTCGGGATCACAATAACCCAACCCCTTTTTTAAAATCTAATGGTGGGTGCACATTTCATGGAAGTGGCTTCAATTACATTCAACTATACTAGTAATCAATAACTGAGTTGTTATCCTCAATTGCAATCAGTAAACATAATATTTTCTTCCCAGTAATGTGAGATTCTTATGGTGCGTTTAAAGGAGCAACAAAAATGCTATATTACCGGCAATAATTCTGAAAACTGTGGCGCAGCAACCTATTGCCGCAACATGGCAGAGCAATGTGTAGCCAGATAAGGCCCATCTACATTTTGGCCATAGTGTTGCCCAAGAATTTGTTGCGTACACGTGGCAATAATGGCTAAAAGTGACGAAGTGCTTGTTAGTGCAGTATACATAGTAATTAACAATTACAAGAAGAAAAAGAGAAGAACGTGGATTCGACCGTTCTTCAATAAACGAGAAACACTTCATAATTTAAGTAAAGAATTAGTTCTCGATAATTATGTATTTAAAAACTTTACAAGAATGTCGAAGAGTAACTTCAAATTTTTACTTAAGAAAATTGGACCAAATATTGAAAACAGGATACAATAATGAGAACAGCTATACCGATCATTACAAGATTAGCAATAACACTTAGATTTTTGGCGACTGGAGACTCCTACAAGTCCTTAATGTACTTATTCAGAGTGTCCGTTTGTTCTATTTCTCACATTGTTACAGAAGTATGCACAGCTTTAATGCAAGGATTGAAAGAAGTAACTAAAGTAAGTGAAAATCTCTTTATTTTGTTGAAATATAAATTATTTTAATGTTAAAAAACCAAGTTGTATACAAATCAGTCATTTTGATTGCTTTGCGGTTAAAAAGTTGAATTCATTATTCTAAAACTCTTGAAAGAAGATTTTCGTAATTGAAGTAGAAGTCGTGTCTGACTTTTGGTCTGTTTGGGTGTTTTGACTTTTAACTCTGCTCTGTTACATACATATACATATATTTTACATATATATACATGTCATATACTTTACCTATTACTTTTTTATCCCCTTTAATCTTTATTTTAACCGCTTTTGGGATTTAACATTTTAGTTTTTGTTATTATTATTTCTCCCCCATTTTAACTTTAATTCTTTTTCTGACTACTTATTATTATTTCCTACCATTGCCTTTTTGTTTTCTATTATTAGGTTTATTTAGTTTATCCCCCCTTCACCTTTAAAATCTCAAAAAACTCTCCAAGAATGACTTTTCAAGTCCTTTTTCCTCTTATTGTTATTATTACTTCTTCATTTTTATTGTTGATTATTATTATGTTCCCTACTGTTTATTTCTCTATTACTTTTGATTTTCAATTTTCCCTTTTTGCAAATTTTAGGTTTTTTAGCCCATCTTATTTCCTTAATAACTTTTTTGTTTTAAGTTTAATTACATTTATTCTTTGCTATTATTAATCGCCTACTTCTACTGTATCATTATTTAGTTTTACATTTAACTTTTTTTTAATAAAATTGGAAACGGTATAATTGTTCCGTCCTGCTCAGACACGTAAACTTTTGGTATGGCCTGGCATGACGTCATCACTTTACCGCATTCCAACTTTATGATGTTTAGAGCGGCAGTTTTAATGATTTGAATTAGTCTTGAGACGACTGACTTTTCCAGACCGTCTCAATATCTCAAATCTTGTATTTTGTGATTTTTTTTTAGATTTATCTCGAGAGTGAGTTCTTATGAATGTTACAATCTATCTTAACTTATTTGATGCAGTTTGTAACTCTGTGTGTGCGTTGGTAATTTAATTTGAAATAATTCTCAATATTTGTTATTACTTTAAGTTTAATTATCTTTTAAACCATTTTTTATTTTTACTATTTACAATACATTATTAGTTGCAACAATCCTTACTTACAAACTAATCCAATGATCCTCTTATACTTATGAGCAGGTTGTTCTTCCAAAATAACTTTAAAAAATCTTTTTCTTCTTTCTTTTTGTCTAAACCTTTTATTTTCTTTAAGATCTTTCTTGACCTTTTTACTAATCATTCGGTTACAATTCTGTTCCCCTTTGCCTTAGTCAGTATTTATTAATTTCTCTTTATATAAAAATAAAACTCAAAATATCCACACACATAAAATTACTCTTAAATTTAACATAAAAAATTTATCACACACAAAAATTATCCCAGGAAAATTAATAAATTATATTCTATTTGAACATCATATCTTGCTCTTAGTGGCAATTCACTTTCTAAACATTTTGATTTATATGTCAAACCATGACTGATGCATTGAATTTCCAGGAAGTGGTGTAGTTCTGCATTGTTGGTGCAGAAATCAGATCCTATCCAAGGGATAGCTGTCCTTGTCATTTAACCAATCTATCTTGGTTAATAGATTCCAAGAATCGTACTATAAGCACGAGTTCTTGCCCAGTCTAGATTTACAATCTCTTACAAAATCTCCTCTCTTCGTAATCGATTGTTCCAAACACAACGATTCTATTAAATCAGGTCTAGTGGATGTCAGACTAGAAATAGAAACTTCTGCTAATATACCTGCAAATACTAGAGCCTATTGTCTCATTCTACACGAATCGCATATTGTGTACAATCTCCTTACGTGCACAGTGAAAAAGGTTGTGGAATAGATACGCACACTGTAGTATATTATCGATACACAGGGATCCGATCATTCGCGGACGAGACACCATGTGCTACACATACCCAGGAGTCGTTCACGCTTTCCTCAGGCTCGTGCTTAAGGAAAGGTTATCCGATTTAGATGAAGTTGTCGACACGCAGGCGGGATCCTAGGTAGTCCTATAACCGTCCAATCTAAAGTGCTCAACGTATGACTCATTCTGTATTTACTACATTTATAGGATTCATATTCACTATAAGATTCCATGGAATATCAGCGCTTTTTACGAACTCTACTGAGAACTGTTAGCTCCTCACAGTTCAAAATAAGGCTGATATTCCCCTAGAAATCTTTGAAATCAAAGATGGGTCGATGGTGGTACACAGTGAGGACACGATACGTACCTTGTGCAAACCTTTTGCAATCATTTTCACAAAAGGCAATCCATCTAGTCGAATTGCCTCAAGAAATTCATTAACTGTATATTACCCCAACATAATAGTAACGTAGTTAGTAAATGTGCACTAAAAAGTGCTAAAAGTTATTACGATTTACTCCTAGCCTGATTTGATATCTCTGAAGCGGCGTAAAAACCCGTAAGGCTGTTTGTGTTACCCAGGTCCCTGGCGAGGAGTTAATTCTCTCGTAAACCTGTGTGACATAGGCTTGAATTAAATTCGTACAAAAATCTAAAAAAAATAAAAATCCAAAAAATTTGGGGGCCACAGTTTTGTAATGGAGTGGTGGTCACAGGAAATAGCGATGGATTTGGGGCTATTTCCACAAGTGGTAAAGCCTTCTGCTTGCCCCGGCTTGTAATGTGGGCACGAGGAACAGCTTCACTGTACCATGTGACGGTTCCAACCCCATGAAAACACAGAGGACAAGTCTATTTTGTTTCTGTCACTAGTCAGAAACGTGTGTGAGAAGATGAGGTGGACCGATTGTATAAATTTAGAAAATGTATACGATCCACGATACGCGAATTACACGGCACGGCTACAGACCTATTCAAATTGGGTATATCCCTTGTCAGCGAGTAAATTGGCCGAAGCAGGATTTTTTTTACATTGGTGTTTATGACCGTACTCATTGTTTTACCTGTGGCTTGGGTCTTGGCGATTAGGAACCAAATGAAGACCCTATTCTCGATAATTACAAATGGATGTCGGATAGATGTAGATATATAAGAGCACTGAAACAAGTTCGTAGTACGTTTAAAGTAAATAACAGCATCAGCAGCCTGACCACTATAATTATATGCGAGTGTAGGCTATGTAAAATTTGCTACCAATCGGATATAGAAGTCAGGTTGTTGCCTTGTGGCCATTTACTGGCCTGTACCGCTTGTTCACTTAAATTAAAACATTGTGGTCTATGTAGAGAAAAGATAACTGCCACTGTACGCGTATTTTTTACATAATGAAAAACTTTTAGGCTTACCCCTCAACATAACCCAGAACGTTGATGCCGTTTGAGGGCTTTTCAAACTAATGCTGGGTTGTATTTCGTTGACAAACGGGAGTGGAGTAACCATTCCGCCCTAACGTTAATGGTGGAATGTTTTTCTCATTGTTTAACATGTATATATCATTGTATTTTTAACAATTGTATTTTTAAAACTGTAAACCTATGACTGTGTTTTTTGAAATTGATTTTGTATAAAATTGTACTTTTCTCTTTCATGTTTTTCTCATTGCTTAAACTTAACATCATTGTAAAACTGTAAACCTATGTGTTTTTGGAAATTGAATTTTGTATAAAATTGTACTTTCATGCTACCAATATAGTTCTTGGATCTTAATAGATTTGTTTTTCTTCCTATCAAAAACTCCTAAACCTAGAGGTACGACCCAGACCCACATTCGAGTTTCTTGGTCTGTTCCATACGAGGTAAGCACCGGTTATTTTGGGGTATGTATGGTTAATTTTGGGTAGGTACTTTGATGGTTCATGTGGGCTGTGGTAAGCATGTAAGTTTAGGCAAAAGTAGGAACATAAAATTTTCGTAGACATAGGTTTAGGTTAAATATCTTTGGTTAAGTGTAACAGGATACATAAACACATGTGGGCTGTGGTAAGCATAGGTTTAGGCTAGGTTAGGTTAGGTTAGGCAAAAGTAGGAACATAAACGTTTCATACATTAGACATGAGGTTAGGTTAACTATCTATGATCATACGTGTCCAACCACACCCTTCAAATCAAACATATCACGCAGGGTTATGGTGGTGCGCTCTGGTTCTCCCAGGGCAGTGGGAGAGGGGGAAGCAAAGACAAGTCTGTACTTGCAAAAATGGCTGCAAATGAAAATCTCTGGAATACAAACTCCGGATATTATCGGTTGCTAACAGGTATATCGGTTACTGATTGGATGTTTGGGTTGGCAAATCGGTTGCTAAAAGTATATTTTGGTTGGTAAATGGGTTGCTAACATGATATTTTAGTTGGAAAATCGGTTACGGTACTAAAAGTATATTTTGGTTGCTAAATCGGTTGGTAAAAGTATATTTTGGTTGATAAAAATATATTTTGGTTGTTAAATTTAATAGTTTGCAAAAACATCGGCCATTATAAGACTAACACCATGTGAGCTGTGGTAAACATAGGTTTTGGCAAAAGTAGGAACATAAACTTTTCATACATTATAATAGACATAAGTTAAGTCTAGGATTAGGTTAACAATCTTTGGTCATAGGGTTTAGGTTTAACACGTATATGATACAAGTAGGCTGTGGTGAGCATAGATTTGTCTGCGTTCTAACACATGTGGACAGTGGTAAGCATAGGTTTAGGGAAAAGTAGGAATATAAACTTTTCATACATTATAATAGACATAGGTTAGGTTAACTATCTTTGGTCATAGGTGTAACACGTATATGATACAAGTAGGCTGTGGTGAGCATAGATTTGTCTGCGTATATCTCCGAAACGGTTGAAGATAAACTTACAAATAACTGGTTCAACTGAAGTTAGAAAAACGCGGGGCACGTCATCATAGTACATCATTTTTAACCTGACCTATCTACAGAATTGTTTAATCTATCTTAAATAAGGAAACTACAGGCAGGAAGGTATATTTTTAAACTATTTTATTTTCTAACATTTAAAACGTGTGTTTTGTGTTTATTTTTAGAAACAAAATACGTGCACTATGTGTTTTGTCAATTACTATGCCAAATGTATTGTTGACCTTCAATATTCACAGTGGATACTGAAATATTGTTGATTATTGTACTTTTCGATGTACAAATTGCAAAGGGAAGAACATTGTCCAATTAAAGCGGGTCTTTAGTTTTGTCACAAAGAAACAGAAACCAGGATAGGCTGACGCCCCTCATTTTTACCCCTACTTAGTTATGATGACCAACTGTCCAAGAACAAGAAGTCAACTTGTCAACTGTAGTGTTTATTCTGAATTCTTTTACCGTACAAGTTACAAGTTATAGTGGACTAGTGGATCATTAACCTGCGAAACGTACAAGTTATAGAACAACCGTAAAGGTAAGTTTATTTCTTCAAATATTTTGTAGTTTAATTTAAATTATTATTAGAATTAGAGTTATATATAGAGATATTACATCATTACTTTCATAGAGTTGTAACTATTCCTTTACTGAATTTATTCGATTTTAAGGTTTAGTTTCTATATTGAGGCTATAACTTTTAAAATTGAGGTTTGTTTCGAAATTATTAAAATTTTTCGTACTTGATTTGACAAATAACTTTGTTTGATTCTTTTTGAAAATTGTCTTTTAGAATTATTCATGTTTGCAGCTGCAAAAGATAGACCAATTTGTTTATATCTCAAGAATAATTTTAAAAAAATGCACCACCCAGCTCAAAGTTGATTTATGGATTTGAAATATATAAACATTTCAAATAAAATAATGTTTGCCGTTTTAATTTTATTCGGAACATTGGTTTAGCTCTCATTTTGGTAATCTTACCCTGCCATCATGTTGTATAATGGATATCAGACTTTTCTTAATGCTTTAAGCTTTACAGATATATTATTTATACAGTAACACACAACCAAACGTTGAACGAATAAATTCAAGCATTCTGATGCTTTTATGGTCACAAATTTAATACGTAGTTGTAGCTAAAATCGGCCAACTTTTAAACTAACGTTGTTTGTATTATTTACCAAAGTACTGTTCCGAGGTATAATGAAAAAATTGGATATAAAATTCGATCACAAGAGTGATTATGGTATTTTCCTAGTAAACTGGAAGCGGTTCGAAACCAATAGGAGGATTTATTTATAGACATATCCTCCAAGATTTTTTTATAGATAAATTCATGCTGCAATTTACAAACTACTATAAAGCATTTTGGCGGTTATCTATACCATACTCAGTTATAATTGTTAATAATAGTCTACATTTAATTTCATATTTTTTATGCTTAATGTACTATATCATGTTTTTATATAAAGTACCAAATTGGAAAAAATGCCACTAGAGTGTCATCTGTATATATTTTTCTGTTTGTTTTTTTTTTTTTATGACAGAAAAACTGGCAATATAGCTGATTCATCAAAGACATGATATTGTTATATTATTTTGTGTATGTATGAAATTATTAACATTATTTGTATTATATGATCCTCATTATTATATTTTTTAACATTGTGCTGATACACACTTTATACCGGTAGAAATTTGTTAGGACGTGTGCTTTAGGTCTCACCAAATGTTAAGTTTGTTAAAAACTTTTTGTTTTAAAGGATATTTACGCATAGACTCGTCTCATATATTTTGATAAAAGAAGTACAATAACTTCGTAAGAGGTCATTTTATTGCAACATATTTTCTTTAAAAAAAAATGCATAAAATATGCTCATTTAATTAACATACATATTGTCTTGTTGTAAACTCACTTTTTCTCTTATTAAAAACACACATATGCAAAACAAAAATAGCAAGAGTTTTCAATATTTTCACCATTTCTCTTCAACCTATAAAAGAGTATTTTCAAAATCGAATCTGGTTTTTTTAATGTTTCGCGAGGGGTTGCTCTACATTCTTGAACAATTCTGTTACTCAATTCTTGTAGACCAGGTGGAGGGGTCTTGTACACAATAGATTTTAAATGATCCCATAAAAAAAATCCTTAAGTTTAGATCTGATTCTATGTGCCTAGAGTATTTATAAACCTTTAAAACAAAGAAAGATACCTCTTACCTAATGTGGATAAAGATTTTATGTAAGTATGTACATGATGATCTAAAATAAAATAAATGCTTTAATATTTCGATATATTTTACTACAGAATAATAGATATATATTAAAATACAAGTTTTAAAAATAAAACTTTAAAAAGATAATATAAATTTTTTGATATTATCAACTGTAAGCTTGCTTAGTCTAACCCACCGTAACGAAGCATAATCACATATTTTAAAATAGTTGCAAAATCAATGCATTGTGTTTAGTTACCAAAATATGGTACAATGGCAATTCCAAAAAAGGTATTCCAACTAAATGAGTTTTTATATCAAGAATCATATTGAATTGACAATAATATTTGTTGTTTTATCTAGTGCAGCATTACATATACATATAATAATAATAATATAGTTGTAATAATAACCGTATTTTATGTTATTATAGGGTATAATATGTTTATTATTTTATAAAAGGTTAATAATTTTATAATTTCGTATTTTCATTATTTTATATTATAACACGCATATTTCTCTTAGTAAAGGTTAATAACGTATACATTATATCAAGTATTAGGTTAGATCTCTTTCTCTTGACCAACTTTTGCTCTTTCCCGATGCTGGTACAATTTCTAGTATTGGGTTAGATACCTCTCTCTTGACAATTAGTTACATTAGTTACAAACAATTATTTTATATTAAAACTAAAATCATTTCAATAGTTTCAGATAGAACAGATGCAAAATAAGCAACCCAAATACATTTAAGTCAGTTTTGTTCTGATTTAAATTATTTTATATAAAATACGTATTTTGTTATTATAAAATATATATTTTCGTATATTTCGTATTATGTTTCTTAATATAGGCTACGTTGATTTTAGATAGGATAGATTGATATTTTAAAAATTAGATGTTTTGTCAGACTTTATCTATTAGTAGAACCCCTCAAACTCGACATTCTGTCAAACTCGACAGGGCCAGTGACAAGGAGCATGGGATTTCCAAGGTCATTCACTGCATTGTTTTACGCCATGTGCGCCTGCCAGATGCCCGGAGGTTGAGGCTTGTTACTTTTGTTTATACAGCTGTGAGGGATGCTCCTTTGTCTAGCCACTTTCTAATCCTACTGTATAGTAGAGGCCAAAGTTACAGATAAAGGGTCCAGGTAGACCAGGACAGCCCTAAACATTTGTTGTCAAAACATTCATATTGTTGTGAACCCAAGCGCCTAACCACCCGGATGCTACCGGTCATTAGCACCGATTCCATTAAAGTAAGCGGCAAGTCTTTTGTCATAACAATTCAACGGAGCGTCGTAGAACTATGATTCAAGTTTTGTAATAAAGGTCTTAACCATGTGAGAAAAATGATCCGACTCTTAATTATATGCGATCAGCAGTTCAATTTATAGCATTTGTATTGGACTGTGTTTGGTATGGACATTCTTTTTCTTCGGCGACTTCGAGATGAAGCTGCCAGACGTCCAGTCGAAAATGAAAAACAAAGATCAATCAAAAGTTTTTTCAAACAATGCTAACTTTGCTCTAATTTTTTTTTTTTTTTTATATATATAAAATTGTTTTAATCTTTAAAAATATTTAATGGACTGTCTGTTTTTTACTGTAGACTTTACTGTAAATTTTATTACAGCATATTAAGATAGGTCTTTTTAGTTTACTAAACCTATTGTACAAGGCCAACACTTTTTAAATCTCATTTGACCCATCGATAAATTTAATTTTAATGTGTGATTGAACACACTATTTTTTTGTTGTCAGGCAGGGACTTTTTTGCAATAAACGTTTAATCATTGATAATAAATGTACAGTTATTTAAAATAATTTTGAGTATTTGTTGCAAACCTAACCATTAAATACCAAAGTTCCCTAAAACTCGACAACCTTAAAGTCCACATTGTGTCGAGTTTGAGGGGTTCTACTGTATTAACAATACGTAAACCATATATACAGTAATATATTCAATCAGTAATAACATTAGGTTCTGATAGTTAACTTTAAATACGGTAGGCCTAATTGTAGTAAATAAAACTTATTAGAAATACCAAACGCTAGATCAGGGCGATCACATGCACTCGACAAAATGGTGAGTTCTACTGCTAGCTTTATTGTATTTTCACCATTTTTATGTTTATATTTAATATTATTTTCCTTAATTAGGATGTTATATAACCTAATCTGACTTTTATACTTCGTATTTTTAATGGTTTTTATATTTTCACATATTCTTATATGTACAAGACAACTAAAATATCTAATATTAAGACACACTGTTCAGAAAGTTAACTGGACATTATAAATACAGTATACAATTTTCATTATTATTAACTTCAAATAGTCATATCTCGTTCAATATTGACACTACAGCAACAATATAAATATAAAAATTTAATAGCTAAAAATATATAATTTATAGCTTATTTGTAATGGAATAAGATATAATTTTGGTAAGAACACAGTTTTCATATCCTTAATATTTACTGAGTTATAGGGCAAGAAAGGCACAAAAATCAAATGCCATTTCCTTTCCCTCAATTTAAATTTTCACAAAACCGCTATGGTCAGTTAATGTTATTGACACACCTTAAGACACATTCTGCCACCTTGTGCATAAGAATCCGACCATCATCATTTTTTTAACAGGTTAAACACTTCATTTACTAGACTAAAGGTAAATCAAAATCGGTTTAGCCGTTAAGTAGTTATGATGGAATAAGCATGCATACATACTTAACCAGTCACTGAAAATATAACATTCCTTTTTTTTCCAGTCGTGTAAAAAATAAGGTGTAGTCAAGGATCATAGGATCATCGTAACATGCGTAAAATTATTAATTATATTATATTGCAATAACTATACATTTATAAGATTTAGAGGTTTTGACTCTCCAGAAAACTATTTCGTCAATCATCTTGGTCGTTTATTTGAAAAATCGTTCAATTAGAGAGAAAAAATGCTGTCTAGTTTAATAAAATGTAAATGATATCAAATATTTTGAAGGATATAGCCTATTGAATAACATCTTGGGAAAACGTCATGTTGAATATTCATAAACAGCTGAGAAGTGACAAGGTGAAAATATTTGTTTTAATTGTTTTTAAACCTTTAGAAAAATAATTAATTAGCTCTATATAAAGTTAAGGTATAAAAAAAAGTTATTAGCCAAATTTACTTTTTGTTCAACCAATGAAAATTACATAAATTGCTGTTATTAATGCTCAATTTTTAATTGTTTGGATAAATATTTAATTTATTATTTTAGATGTTGAACAGAACAAAGATAATACTGAGATTAGCTACGAGCGAACAATGCCCAGCAATAGTACCTTCAACCGAGCCAGAAGGAACAACTTGTGGTAAATAAAATTTGGCGAATTTTAGGTGTTTATCTAGAATTAATATAAAATAAAATACAGGAGATAAAACAAACTTAATATTTTGAGGTTATTTTTTAATTTTTTATTGGAATGATAAAATAAAATAAAATTTATATAAAAAAATTGCTTTTCACAGATTGATGTTAAGATACATTTTTTTTAAATTAGTTATTGAGTATATTGTTTCATTGATATATTATTTCTCATGTTTTACTTACTTGACACACAGGATTGAATAAATTAATGAAGAATTGATAAATAAACAAACATAACCACAAATGTAGGCCTACTATTGACACTTTGTATTTAGAATATTAAAGTGTAGCCTATTTAGATTATTTTTAAATTTGATCTAAAATAATATCCCATTCTTTGAAGCCAATTGTCTCAATTCAAAACTCTTTTATAGCTAAAAAATTTAAATATGTTTTATGAGAGTGAGAGGTACGGTAGTGAATCTTTGGTTTTATAATATATTAATAAATTTGTTGGAAAGTTGATCATATACACATAGTACTCATGGTTATTTGTGTATAAACTTTTGTATATAGAATTATGGATATTCTAAATAAATCTATTTTATAAATGTAAATTCTTAAATATTTAAGTTAATTTAAATTTCATAAATGTACCTAATATAAGATTAAATTATAATTATATTGAAAAGACCCACAGAAATCCCGAGTAGAGAGAGATCTCAAACAAATAAGAGATTTATAAAACCTTAATGTAGCCTATATTTATGAATAATAAAATAATTGTAACACAACAGTTTCTTCTCTTTATATTTATTTTATAAATCATTATAATATATGATATTATCTGTTTTTAGATACCAGTTCATTGAATAGAGAAATTGAAAAGAGTCCCAGAACTTTCGACCAAATTAAATCAGAAAATATTTTTACATATATTAATATAAATTTATAATTATAAATGAAGATATCCAATTTAGGAAATTAAAAATATAACAAAAGTTGTTTAACTCAACAAATATTTATTTTTTCATACTATAGGCCTACAAATATTGAAATTTAGTTTTTTTATCAAGATTGATAAACCTCACAAATATGACTGAGGGAGAGTTAATAGAAATACAAACGAAATTTGTTTTTCAGAGAAAACTGTTATGGTGAACTTTATTGTTGCTAGGGAATGTAGGCTATAGGTAATTCCAGGCAACGAAGCCCAAAAATTGTCGATTAGAAAAAGAAATCATATCATTGTTGATTTTGGTACACTGTTCACTGTTTTGGTATACTAAAAGTCTCCGCCGGTGGGGGTGAGTGGAGCAGGAGTAGTTTGATAGTCCCATTTTTGGTTTTTCACTTAAGAAAAAAGTAATGTATATACAAAAATAAAGCTGGCTAAATTTGATACAAAATTGATGCTTGATTGATTGGTTATAATCAAATAAAAGAAGGGTACTAAAAAAGACAATTTCGCGGAATAAGGTGTATACCTACCTAATAGGTGTACCGGTATGTTGTGCAGAACGCTCCTTTTCACTACAACTGTACAAAAATTCAGAATATGGTTGTTGTTTTTATGTTTCATTTGTTACCCGGACTAATATAAAACTTTATTTGTTTCAGTTAAGAAAGAGCTCTTTCCCTCTGAAAGAAAAATCCCCACAGAAGAAGAACATTCGAGTAAAAAGGAAGGTAAAAATCAACATTTATATAACATTTACAATATTTTCTTCAATTTATTTTCACTACACCCTGAATTCAAAATAACCTTTCATTAAAAAATTTTCAATATGAATTTCTGAAAAATGATCTTATAGGCTTATCTTAATACACATGAAATAATATAACAATATTAAATAAAATAAATAAAATTTTTATTTATTTAAATTAAACTTTCTTAATTTTTGATTTCCATTTTAAGGTAACCTAAATAAATAATATACAGTGCACATTATACTTATAATATATCTTTATATTTCATTAAATTTTCAGTTTTGACAATTTTAAAATCAAGATTGGAAGTTTATTTAGACACGAGGAGAAATGACTTCATAAACAAAAATATTAACAGTGCTAAAAAGAAAAAGAGGGCTATTAAATGGTTAGAAGATGCCATCACTAAGACAAAGAAGGGTGAAGGTATTAATATATTTGAAATACCCAGTGACCCTTCTAAAAATGACAGCTTGACTAACCAGGTAATTTCCACGTTATCATCAGGCAATAGAAGTTTTTTAGTTTGTACTCGATATTGTTCTATAAAAATTGAAAAGTACAGCTATAATTTAGATGATGTTTACAATAAAGAAAGTTATATTTTAATATAAAAACTGTTGATTTCTAATTAAATCAACATTTTAAATTATGTAGGATTTGTTTTGTAACAAAAATTACAATATAGAAATAGATAAATAAAAAAAAAAATAACTGAAATCCGTGATTCAAGCATAAAATATAGCAGATTGAAAATAATAATGAGGATTACGAGAGAAAAATTAAGCGCCGAACCAAATGGAGCAGACCGTACAGACTAAATGTGTCAAGCGATGGCGGCCACTGGATATTTTATCCAAGGCACTGGAGTGTCGATACAAAAGGTACTGTAGGTCGTACGTTCCTAAAGGTCTAGATATTAGTTATTCTCCATGACTACTTCATGCACTACGAATTTAATGATTTTGTTTTTGTTACCAAAGGTTCAAACGTAAGATTCTACTATGCGGTTTGAGACCAAGGGTCGATAACAATTTGTTTGTATTTTAGTGCTGTTTTGCATGTGTAGTAATCTTTATAATAACAAAAATATTTTTTGTAAAAATAAAATATATTGTAGTATTTAATACAATATTTTAATAAACTTGATTAGTTGTTTTTATTTATTTATATTTAAAAAAGTATAACAAATTTCATTATAAAATTTCTTTGTGAAAAAAGTCTTAAATCTATTGAAATTTAAATTGTAATTATTTGACTCTTAAATAAAATGCGAGTTGATATTCTTGTGAAGACAACATGTAATAATTGAGTCATTCACTATGAATGCAATGACTTTTTTGGTAGCAAAGGTTCTGATGACCTTATTATTATTTTTATTTTACCAATCCCAATTATTTTAAGAAATTAGTCGTTTGAAGTTGCCATATATACTTACTATAAAGGGGATTGGTGTAAGTAAGATAATTATTTAAATTAAATCATTTTAATAAAACCTAATTTTGTTTATAGATTGTAGCATCAGAAGTCCCAAAATAAAATATATGGTAGCATTTAATACAATATTTTAATTAACTTGATTAGTTGTTTTTATTTAAAAAAGTATTTCGATTACAAATTTCATTACAAAATTTCTTTGAGAAAAAAGTATTAAATCTATTGAAATTTAAATTGTAATTATATGACTTTTAAGCAAAATACGAGTTGATATTCTTGTGAAGACAACATGTAATAATTGAGTCATTCACTATGAATGCAATGACTTTTTTGGTAGCAAAGGCTCTGATGGCCTTATTATTATTTTTATTTTACCAATCCCAATTATTTTAAGACATTAGTCGTTTGAAGTTGCATATATACTTACTATTAAGGGGATTGGTGTAAGTAAGATAATTATTTAGTTTATATCATTTTAATAAAACCTAATTTTGTTTATAGATTGTAGCATTAGAAGTCCCAGCACAAACCACATCAGACGTCCCATCGCAAGCCCCACCAGAAGCCTCACCGGAAGCACCGCAACATCCGAGAAGGAGACACAAGTGCCTTTATTGTAACTTGTGTCCTCGGGATTTTGCAAAGCATATTGAAAACAAACACTCTAATACATAAAAGAATGGCTCTTTTGTTAATTACCAACAGTAATTTTTCTAAAGCAGAAAAAAGGAAGCAAAAGTTGGTAATTACCAAAAAATCGAGAAACTTGAATTTAGAAATTGTAAATAAACAAATATTACAAAGTGGGGGACAATGCACCTTACTGTTGCCTAAAACTTGGCATTCTGGGGTACCTACCTTCACAAACACTAAACTGTGTAAATACTGTGGTGGTAGGTACCGCAGAGATAAGTTATGGTTTCACCTGAAACATAGCTGTTCCGAGTTTAAGGCTCAAAGTATAGGGCAAACAAAGATTCAGGCTGTTAGGGTGTACAGCACGGCTTCTGCATTGGTAGAAGTCAGTGATCATTTAAAAAATGAAGTCCTCCCAGCTATGAATCAAGATGAAATTCGGAGGAGAGCCATTTCAGATAATTTAATTATGAATTACATAAGCGAGTTTCATATGAGCAGACGAGAAAGTAGACACCAAGTCAGTATTGAAATGAGACTACTTTCTCGTCTCCTTAAAGTAGTTAGTGATAAGCTATCGACCGACGAGCAAAGTGGTACCAAAACAATATCTGATATTTTAAACCCGATGTACTTCGATACAATTGTACAAGCTGTATTGGAGATCTCGGGTTATAATGATCAGACAGGACTTTTGGAAAAACCGTCAATACCTTATAGGGTCCTTCCAGCTCTAAAGTCAATCCTTGAATTAGCTAGGAGTCAGGCTATTTCAAAGGTTTACAAAGGGGATGGAAGTGACAGAGACATTATATTGATGTACAGTATGACGATTTTGCCACATTGTTAGAGAAGCGTTGGTCAAGTAAAATTGGAAGGTTGGCTGTTAAATCCAAAAAAAAATCTTAAAATAAAAACTTTTCAAAAATGCCTTTAGAAGAAGAGAAGACATAGTCAAATTATGTACTTTTATAAATTCAATTATAGAAAATTAATAACAAAGCTGGCTAATGCTGAGGACAAACATAATGTGTATGATGAGCTTTTGAACAGCCTTGTTGTACACATTATGTGTCTCATGAGGCGGAGGCCAGCTGCTATAAAAAAAGGCAAAATTGAAGACTTTAATAGGTTGGCTCAAGTGGATGAAATTGAAGATATGGCTCAAAATGCCGGTCTCTCTGAAGAAGAAGTCAATCTATGAGGAGATTTCACATTTTTAATGTCCTCAGTAAAAATGATAAAATCGTTCCCATAGCATTGACTCCTTTAATGAAAGAAGTCCTGGATAAACTCCTCCAGTATAGAACTGCACTAGGAATTTCTTCGGAAATCTTGTTTGTACTATCTATGACTGGAAAGGTGGTCCGAGGAAGTGATGCATTGAGTCATAAAAAACTTTATCAACTTGCGAAAATCTTCAGATTTAACAGCTAATGGATTGAGACACCATGCAGCCACCTTCAGTAGATTGCATGCATCTTACCCCCAATACCAATACTACTTGGCCAGTGCTTTGGGTCATAGCTTATCAGTACACAAGAAGCACTATGAGCTACCCCAGAACATCATACATAAAACTATAGTTCTCCCCGAACTACATAAGCAAACAGTTGGCAAAAAAACTCAGAAAAAAGAACTTCCTGCTTCCAGTTGTTCGACACTTTCTAATAATAAAAACACACATCCATTATAAACCGATGATTCTGATTCTAATTATGAGTATAAAGAAGATTCAGAATCATCGGAAGATAATGAAGTTGTTAAGCGTGTTAAAATATCTAGAAAAAGGTGGACACCGCTGGAGAAAGAACGTCTTTTTTCTGAGTTCGGAAATGATATTTGGGGGGGGGGGGAATAATTCCAAGAGATAAAATTATAATTTTTTTTTTTTTGAAATAAACATTTTTATAAAAATAGATCTGTTAGTAGTATGATGACCTACATTGACAATCTATTAAAAAGAAAACAAAAAACAAATCAGTCCCAATATTAAAAAAATCATAGAATATTAGCCTATATTAAATTTAACTTGTAATATTTCTGTTATTTATGAAATTTAATGTAGCTCTAATAACTGTGCCAAGGGTTATCTTGGTCAAACAAAGAGAAAAATCACCACTAGGTTTAAAGAACATTTGGCCCATCTAAAATACAACAGACCCGAAAATCAAGAGTAACCGAACATCTGTACAAAACTAACCATGTCACAGATATCAATAATGTAAAATTAATAACATAAGTTTCTTCTAACAAATTATTAAACAGTTATGGAAGTATATTAATAGCTAGAACAGACAATACAAAATAAATGAAGTCTGATAAAGGCTCCATTCCAAATTCCTGATTATTCTCTTTGTTAAAACCAAGATTGACCTTGAAGATTGTTGATAATTTTGTTCATTATATTAATATGACGCTCTGGTATTATAAATTATGTTTTATTTTTATAAATATATATAGAATCGTAATATAGTTGTTAAAATGTCTCTCCTGCGCCACTCCAGGAAGAACACACACAGAGTTAGTTAACATGCTAACCCTTTTTGGTAAGATAGGATATTGAAGTTAATTTAAATTATTTTTTATTTAAATATTTTCTCCCTGTGCTATATATAAATTCTACCCAGATTTATAAATTTAATTTTTATCTATTGCATGCACTCCAAGTTTTTCATTTTAAGTCTTACAATTATTTTAAAAGCTACCATTAAAAATTTACAATCACATATTTTCAGGTCAATTTGTACAGAGTTAAAAATCTTTATGGGGGCATGATTATTTATTTAATACTTTTTAGTATGTTTTATAAACATGGCAAATTAATTTTTTGATTTTTTATTATTTTCTGATTTTTAGTGTTGTATGTGCGTACTTTATTTTGGTCTAGAAAGGTGTTAGATTAAGTTGGGTTAAGTCCTTGTTGTTCTTAAATAGGCCCTATGTTTTATGCATGAAAGTAGCCATGACCGCTAGCTCATAAGGCACTATGTGATTACCATTGTTTCTATCTTTTGAAGTATATGGCACCATATCTACATGGTGCTCTTTTCCTCCAAGCAGTTATAGGACATAATGCTGTTTACTCCTGGTTATCTCTTATTAGTTTGAATCTGACATAGTGCTCTATACCTCTTAATAGAGTGCAATGAGTATAGTAAAATGGTGCCCTTTACCTCAGACACACAGATCTATATCTGGGAGCATTGATGAAATTTAACCTATCAAAGTGATATAAAGTGTAAATATATTTATTCATAAAAGACATGCTTGAAATGTGATCAGAATTTATTTTATTGTTTTACAGAAATGGAAAGTTGCCATACATCCTAAACTATAAGGAAACTGGAAAACCTGTAGAAAATAACTCGTGATAATTATACTATTCTTAATTTATTTTCTTTTAATACAGATTTATTCTGTATATTTTAAACTATACAATGTGATTTCTCATACAGGTATTTATTTTTATAATTATAATTACAATATTCACTTAAAATATGTAACTTCTAATGGTTTTGAATTGAAATTGATTAACAGGCATGGTTAAACTATTTAATAACAAATCATGTCTAAAAATGTAACATACTTGTTTACCTAAACTAAAACAACAGATCATTTTGTATATAATATATAAATTATTTTTGTATTTCTAAAAATTATTAAGTCCGAGTATCAAGTTAAAGAAATGTCATTTGGAGGAAATAAATATTTTAGGGCAACAAAAAGGAGTAACCAAAGAGCCTCCCTCTGTCTATTGAAAAAATTATAAATAATAAGAGATTATATTTCCATGAGTAGTCGAATTTTAATTCTTTGAGGTCGATATCATCTTACAGATAAATGTCCGCCATTTTCTCTGCTCAGTGTCATTGAATATGTAAAGTTGTCCTGCCACACATGCTTCTAGGCTTCTTTATTTTGTTGATTTCTTCCTTTATTTATAAAGTGAAAATGATCAAAAGTTAATGCTCATATTACACCTCTCAAATGAAACAAATTTGTTGGCCTAACGCTCATTACTCAAGTATTGGATGAAAAATCTATCACAATGTTTGAACTGAACCACATTTCTTTCCTTCTAAGTTCTACTTTGGCAGCAACCAATAAGGGGCGATATTTTACTATTACAATGTATACAACCTTTTGTATGTTATAATGTCCATTGCTTTTAGTCCTGCATCCAGGGAAATGTTTTTAACAATTTCATGCATTGACAAATTTTAAATAAAATGAACAAAATATCTCATTTTGCTAAAAAATGATGTAGCCTATAATTTAAAATAACTTAATGTCATATGCACTGTAATTATGTTGTGGTATTTTGTAACAGGTGTATTTTTATGTCATTTTGAATGCAAATGATAAATTACAATTATAAAAATCATGTTTTTATTTCCGTTTCCACTATAGACACTATTTAAAAATAAGATTATAAATATGGATTGTCTATATTATGAAAGAAAGAAAAAATGCACCACTGGGAATATTAAATTTAATAAATTTTATGCATTTAAATATTTTAATTGAAATAAACAAAAAGAAAAAAGATTTATTATTTATAGGTACCGGTATGTAACCTATAGTATAAAATAACATGTTTTCGTGTATATTGTAATTATTTTATAGGATTTTATAATAGTTGTTTTAAATAAAACAATAATCAAGATATAAGGAATAATAATTTCTTTTAAAATGTTTAAAAGTTTTAAAATTTTGACCTTGAGATATCTATATATTTTTAAAGTTTTAAAAGCCTTTTATATATGTTCTGGAAACTGGATCTTTATAAGTAGGAATTAAAATCTTCGACAAGGAAGAGATGAAAATTTCATTATTCCACGTCCAAAAAGTTAGTTTTTTAGACTGTGTTTCGAATATATTGCACCTTATGTATTTTTGAAACTTCCATTTGATATTCAAAGTTCCAATACGTTGTTGAATTTTCTAAATCTACTTCGTGTCTGGCTTTTGCAACAAAGTGATATTAATGAACTGTTGAAACCTGTAATCTAATATGTTTCAAGTGGATTGAAATACAAATGATTGATAATTTATACTTTTTTTCCTTTTTCTCTCTCGCTCTTTTAAATCGTAAACACGAAATGTGTATTATTTTTTTTTTTCTAAATTAATAGTGTTTTATTATGTAATCGTTTGATTTTGCACCTGCTCGTTCGTATATTCTTATGATGGTAACCCTAAAACAGGTTTTTCTTTCCTACAGGGTACTTAATATTGCACAAACGGTAATAGATTAGTTAATTGGGTTCTTTTTTGTCTTCCTTTTATTAAGGTATTTATTGATTAATTAAGGATGCATGTTTATTTTATTATTAAAATATTTTGTACTTTTTTACTTTTATTATATAGTATTATTACATATTGTGTGCAAGTGTCTGTCAATGTTATTATTAATTTTGTTTTGTTTTACCCACTATTGTACGTTCCTTTGTTTGTTTGTGTAATATCAATAAAAATAATAATTATAAAAAAAAATTTAAAAAATAGAATACGAATTGTAAATTGTCATTATAACACTTTGTGTTTTTATGTAAGTTTCAGAAATACACATTATTAAAAAACTAAAGCATCAGTTTTTTCCTCTATACAATTCTTTCTCTATGCAATTAAATTTTGAAAAGGAAAAAAAACAAAAAACAAGAAGTAAAGTCAACATTTTTAAAGTCTTAATTTAAAGATTAGAATTACAATAAAACAGGCTAGTAAATTGAAACTCTGTCAATTATTTATTATATTTTTTAGTAAAGTTAAACAGAATTTCATTAACTAAATAAACATTCATTCCCCATTCATATTTACCTAGAAATTTAGTTTTAAAAAATCTGAAACAGTTTAAAACAAACATCTGTCTTTCCTTTTCACAAGCCCATTCCCTGTAGTCAAGTATTACAACTATAAATGGTCTTGAGAAGGAATACTGCACCTTCATTTAATAGGAGATAATTTCCAAACCCCAATCTCCTATGAACATTTATTCTGGAATGCCCTGATAGATCCTGTGAACACTTTCATAGTCCTTCACATTGTAGGAGTTATGCACTTTCCCTTGCCAATCAATTTAAGAACAGATCCAGTGGAAGGATATGAAGACAACATTCAAGGCTGCACCAGGAGCGATACTAATTCCTCCTGTAAAACTGAATTCTTACAATGGACAATTGATACTTAAATAATGATGAGATAAATTGAGCTCTTTTATCAACTGCTCTCATATTTTGTGTTGTTGAGAATCACATACAACATTTACCCAGCACTTTATTTTTGTTTTTATACAAAGTCCATCTTTCCCACATATTTACCAACCACATCCCAGGTAGCAACTAGTTGGGCTTTTTCCAGAAAAAAATATTTTTTAATAATGTAATGTTGTGAAAAATAAATAAAAATACAATAAAAATTATATTATAAACCTAAGTGTAATATTTAATTAATGTAAATGATAAAAATTGTAAATATAAGATATATTAGTTTCTCTATATTTATAAAAAATATAAATGCTCTATATGCTTTTCTAAATCTGTTATCTGGTTTCAAATAAGCTTAGAAATGATGAAATTTTTTTAAAGACGAAAACATCATGGTCACCACCTTAAAAAATGGAGCATAAGATGGTCCTTATGATAAAACCAAAAATCAAATAATAATAATATACACATTTTAACTTCACCAAGGAGTCCTGGGGATCTGACCACTTGCATGATAGTCAAATTACTTTCCATCCAATATTTATAGTATAGATCTATAAATTAAGAAGATAAGGTATAAGAAAAAGAGACCTAATCCTCAAATACTCTAAAACCGTCACCGTTGGAAGTGAAAAAGAATTGTCCAAGAAAGACTTTATAGGAAAGATGAAAGGGAAGGATTCAATCCAAGAGTAGACAAAGAAAAATCTAGATCCAGCTAGGAGATCTTGGGATTGGCACACATCTACTCACTATAAGTGATGTGGTATTCACATCTATGAAACATTTATTATATTTCAATAACAAAGTTGTAAATATAACTCATATCCTGACCTTCTTACATTTAATGTGACCATTAGTTATTGAGTTAGTAAACAAGACATAACAAGTTGAGTAGTGACTCTTGGATTTTAAAATGTGTAAGATATAGTGTAGTATCAAAATACAAATGATAGGTAATATTTAAATATATTATACTTGGTTTTAGTCTTATAATAATCCTAAAACTAAAAAAGTCATCAACTAATTTTAAGAAACCTTAACTTATATCTCAAATTGATCCTTCACACCTGTTAAAATGCCTATAACATTGTAGAAGTTGTGATTTTTAACTATTCTGTGAACAACTCTTTTTCAATAGATATTGATGCCAGATAGTAAAAATGATCTTGACTCATATGTTTTTAATACTATATGTTAAAATCATTTCTCAGCTGAAATACTTGTTGCGAGAATAGTGGCAAAAAGATTCACAAGCTTCGTTAATTTATGGTCAAATGACTTGACACTGTGTAATCATTTATATTTAAATGGAACCAACTGTGAACATAACATCAACGACAATAGAAACAAATTTTGTTTTAAAATTTACTTTTTAACAATTTGCAATAGATACGCACTAGATGCTTTGATTAAATCATTTCAAATTACCAATGATTCTAGTAAAAATAGTAAAATTGTTTAAATGTTATTGCAGTTTGTTTTGCATTATTTTTTTCTAAAAAATGCAATAGTTTTCAGTAATTTCTATTTATTGAATTTTCTGATTTATTCTAATTACGGAATGGTAGCGCTTGGAATGCAATAAAACATATGGTGTCTATATTTTCAACTACAAACGGATTAATTGAAACTTTATTATTGTATTTTTCTACACTTTCTTTATGGACTTTATTTAAACAAAATTCTATTCTATTAGTTTGTGTAAACTGCTTAAAAGTAATCGAAACTAGTATATGTTCTTTTGTTTGTTGATAATGTTGACACATTATATTCCATAAATTATTTCATTTAATCTATTATCTTTAGTTGCTGACAATAACAAGTATGAAAAAATTAATTCTAGCCTGCTAAAAATTTAATTAAAACCATGAAAATAAATCCAATATCCTATTTTTAATCTACATATCAATGGAAAACAATACATTTTTAATTGTATTAATGGAAAACCATAAGGAAAATAAACAGCACTTTTCAATGATTGGTTATACCCACAAAACCAAGGAAGGAATATAATTATTTTTCGAGGTATGAATTGAGATTTGTCCTTTTTTGTTTTTAAATGTGTAAAACTATCAACATAAGCATTATCGATCCCAACCCCCTGGTCCCTAGTTGAATGTACCTTTTTTACCATTCACAAAATATATCTACAAACTGAAAAGATAAAGTATAAGAAAAAGACTCTTAGCCCTCGAATATTATAATAGTTGCAAGGTTGGAAGAGAATAAGAGTTAATAAAGAGAGACTTGATAGGAAAGATGAAAGAGGACCTAACGTGACACTAGAAAAAGAAAGGTGTAGATACAGTTAGGTATCCAGGGTTACCACACATGTACTCACTATAAATGAGCTTTTGAAGATAGGTTTGATTGTCTGCCACATTTTTGTTCTTGAACTAAATTAGGCAAGCAAGTCACTGGTCTAGCTCTTGAAAATAAATCATTTTTGCCTATGAAAATTGAATGGTAGAAAACAGAGCAATGAATTATTTTTAAAAAATATGTTGTTCAATTGCAGTTATACTCATTTTCTTGAATATCTTTCATTTCAATTAATTATGCATACAAACAGTATTAAAATGTAGTTAAATAATTGAAAAACTACTAGTAATTATAAATTAATTACACAGTTAGAATAACACAACATGAGAATATGAGACTGAATAAAGACAAACATAATGACTACATACCGGTACTGTATGCAATTTTTTGATACCTACATATAGCCGAAGCATTTTCAAAACATCCTACTACTATTAATATGGTTTAATTGGACATTTGGCATGATTTGTGTATATAAAAAATAATACACAATGTTTCGAGAGTATAAATCAACTCACATTATCAATTATTAAACCTAGAGCATAAAAGAGAAAAATCCCAACATAGCGTAGTAGCCTAGGGCCATGTTGTAAATTAAATCTATAATTTATGAATTCAAGCCTATACCTAAGCAGTCAAAGCTTAGATACAAACAGACCTACACTACACAAAAGAAGGCAATTAACTGATTGTTAAAGGGGTGAAGCCAAGAGAAAGTTGTCCTAACTGTTGTATAACTTAATAATGATGTTACTTGCCATACAGTCACGGAAACGGCATTGAAAAGGATAAATCCATATTCTACACCACTATTTTGATACTACTACTTTGCATAAACAACCTTATAAAACAGTTGAGATTAATACTAATACATAGACTTTCATGGCTATATTTCTTCTGAGTTTTATGTTCATACTAATATACACAATTTTCTATAAGAAAAATGTTTAATATTATTTTTGTATTAAGTAGGATGTTCCTCACATTTGACATGGAAAATTGCCACAGTTTCAACAGTAAGAGAATCATAAAAGTTTGAAAAAATACACAAAATGTAGTTAAAAACACCTTCTATTACTGTTGTTGTTGTTGTTGTACATAACCAATAATTATAGAGTTAAGTTTTAAAATTATTTTTTAGTGCTATTTTGGTGTGGAATATAATTATTGTATAGCCAGTAAGGAGTCCCTACAGAACATTTTAGTGAAAAAAAGAAGTAAAACTATCATCCAAAAATTAAAAAAGGCATCAATGTTCAATGCCAATACGCCTCATGATCGCTATGCAAAGGTATAACAAATATGATCATCACAGGATAGCTACCAACTTCCCAAAATCAGTTAGACTCTAAGCGAAAAGAACCACACAAATTTTTTAAAAAAATGCTAACCAAGATCTAGCATTTACATCACAATTAGTTTATATTATACTATAGCTATATATTATAGCTAGTATACTTTATATGTGTGTGTCTGTAGGCCTAAAATGTGGGGGGAAAACTATAGGCCTTATTTTATATACATATATTGGTGCATTGGGAATGACTGGCCGAATATACATGCTAGTTTCAACTGGATCGAATGAGTTGGAAATTAGCAATTGGTGTTTGTTTATGTCTGTGCTCTGATTGCCAATTAAATGTAATGATGATTTCAGAAGAAACAGACTTGGATAAAAATAGAGTTCACAAAATTCTTACAGACCATTTCCACATGCAAAAATTACTGAAAAACTAGTGTCTAAACATTGAAATTGAGCCAAATTTCTTGGATAATCTAATAACAGGAGTTGAATCATGGGTGTTCAGTATGATCCAGAAATAAAATGATAAAGTAAGGATTGACACACGAAAAATTGTCCTCATTTGAAGAAAGCCATGCATGAGCAGGTCCAGGGTAAAAACAATTGTCATGCCAAACAAAGGCATTATAAAGATTAGTAAGCATATAGATTTGTAGTTTTAAATATAAAACCAGTTAAACTTCATCAAATGTATTCTTGACAATATTTGACGAATTAACAAAACATATTTTCATTTCATTTTATAAATTGTTCAAAGAATTTCTTATATAGAAATATTATGTACCACAAAAAAATGGTAAACATTCTTCAAAAATTATATAGAGTTCTGTCTGCTTGGAAAAAAGATGACAATTTGGTGTTTTATTCTTCACATTTCAAAACAACTAATATGTTTGAACAATTCATGTGATTATAGTAAAATTCAAGTCAGAGTGAGGCAGAAACCCAGTCGACCGCACTAATCGCCTACCCTTGGCGTCTATTGTGCGACACGGCCGCGTTAAGTAGCCACCGGCCGGAGCCAGTGAATCATAACTAATGACTCCAGTAACGATATACAACTTTTCCTCCTTCATGAAATTCAGAAAAACAAATAATAACACATGTTACATTGCAATTTTCCCATTAATTTGATATCAAATTTCAAAGGAATCGGTCATCTGTGACAAACACAGAGTGATTAGTGAAGTTATAAATGTATCTCTCTGTGTTTGTCACAGATGACCGATTCCTTTGAAATTTTATATCAAATTAATCGGAAAATTGCAATTTAACACGTGTTATCATTTGTTTTTCTGAATTTCATGAAGGAGGAAAAGTTGCATATCGTTACTGGAGTCATTAGTTATGATTCACTGGCTCCGGCCGGTGGCTACTTAAGGCACAATAGACACCAAGGGTAGGCGATTAGTGCGGTCGACTGGGTTTCCGCCTCACTCTGACTTGAATTTTACTATAGTAATGTCATTCTTACCATCATAGGTTGTAGGGGCATAAAATCATGTTTCTGTTTTGCTCACAGGTCAAAATCTCAGTACGACACTCACAGTAATAAGTGAATTTCTTAGAAATTCTTAGCACAAAAAGTTAGGTTATTAAATTGATGACAATTAACTAAAATTAGGTTTTCTAATTTCATCTTAGAAAAACAAACAACAAAAATAATAACACAGAGGAGTTAAGTGAGTTTATTTATACCTTATGATTTTAGTTTTAACTCTAAATAAAGTTGGATAATTTATACATACACCTGTTACTTATCATGAAATTTTATTTTAAACTATTTAATGTATAATTTACAGACTAAATAAAAGAATTAAATATACAATATAAACATTTTCACACTGATTGTTTATAATGGTAACCAAGCACAATTCACAAACCCAAATAAAACGAGAGTAGTTACAAAGTCAATGTACAATTGTTCAATTATTTTCTTTATCAACTTCATATTTAATAAAATTATAAACTTATAAGATTTTAAAAGATGTTAGCTCCATGTAATATCGTATCCTTTCCAATTAGCGTTGGGGGCAAGATAAACTCTTCTATTATTGTAGAAGAAAGTTACGATACCTCGGTAACCAGTCCTTGGTACTCCACTCTGAAAATAAAAAATGCAAACGTATAATACTTCAGAGAGTAGAAACAAATAAACAATAAATATAACGTAGACTTGAGCATTTCCCTCAAAGGATTAATGGTGACAAACATTTGCATTAATAAAATTTAAATTAAAAGTAAAAAAATAAGAATTCTTTACTAGCAATAACAAGGGGAAAATATCACATACTGTATATAAATATAAATTTGAATCTGTATGAAAAGGGTTCCTTTCATAAAAGATTAAAATTTAATTAGAATTTTTAATACAAAACCAAATTTAAACTATAGATCTTGGGTTGAGGAAAAATATTATGTTTGCTCTTTGCGAAATTTGGTTATGGAAAGAGAAAACATGCATTTCAATTGTTACTATATGTCCACTGTTGACATAGTTCTAATGGTCATATTTTGATAAGGGTATAGATAATAGGACATAACTTAAAGTGTATTTGTTGTTGTATGACAAAGTGCTGGAAATAATAACTAGCACAGATAATTTTACAATTAAATAAATGAAGCCAACTAGTTTCATCTGGTTTGCTTTGGCTAACATAGATTTTCTAAATAAATTCATCATGAAGAATAGTACACTTCATGAAACAGTTACAGCAATATTCTGGTTAGCTATAAATCAAAGATTTCAACTAAAGTTAGACATTTGAGATCTCTTGGATGAAGTTTTCCAGTTTTATCTTGACACAAACAGGTGAACCCACCTACTGTGATACACACACACACTGCAACGGTTTAATTGAACCGTTCGCAAGGAACAATTTTGGAAAATAACCAAAATCCAAAATTTCAATAAAATCCAACAAAAACTGTAGAAGTTAAGAAAAATATTCAAATTGTACATTAAGAATTAAACGTAGCAGGGCTGAACCGAGCCAAGGTCAACTAGCTTGGACAGGAAAAGTCAAACTTTCCGATTTTAACATGAATAAAGTCCATTTAAACACATGTTAAATTTTCAAAATTTAAAAATGGAAATAATAATGTCATCGTGTAGAGCAAATAAAACCTAGTAATAAATAATAATAAAATAAACTTGTCAGATAAATAATTAAAAAGTTATAGCTATAATAAAACAGAATAAAACACAAAACTTTTCTGAAATAAATGTAATCAAAAATCTAATAATAACAGTAAATGATCCTAAGACAGATTAATAATAAAAAGACTCAAAACCAAAATTCAATTAAAAACATTAAAGTAATAAAACAATTAATAATCAAACATGCAAAAAGTGCCATAACTTGTGAACCAATGCAGCAAGGAAGGAGAGGGGAGCAGTTTTGGGACTTTCGACATAAAACGAACAACATCTAAAAAAGAAAAATTCAAAATTTTCGAAAAACTCAAAAAGTAAATTGGAAAAAACCACGAGATCTTCAAGTCATCATAAGAGGAGAAGTAAAGGTCATATCATTTCGAGTGAAGTTGGAAAACAATCAGGAAGAAAGGAGCTTCAAAATGAGACCATCAAAAAGAAGATCGAACAAAGCGAACGAGAGTTATGAAGAATTGAAGAAATCAACAGCCAAAATCCAAGATTTGCAAGAACGGACAGGAATTTCAAGGTCGCTCGTTACACGGAAGGGGAGAATTGCCAACCCGAGCACAAATTAACAACAAACAATTAAACTAAAATTAATTAAAATAATAGAAAAAATTCATCTAAAGCAGTGAAGATAACAACATAATGGAAGGATAAGCCAAAAGGAGTTCGATAATAATTAAACTAACATAAAGAAACTTAAATAAATCACTAAAGAAAAGTAGAACAAAAATAGAAGAAGTTGGCTATCCTGTATAGCTCAAACTTCGACGAGTTGACTTCCAGCAAGTCAATTCACCAGTCTCGTACCAGCTTCAAGAAGGATCACACGCTTTTAAATAAGTCTGAAGAGGAATCGTCGATATATAAATTTGTCAATGTTCAGTACTTCTCTGGGTTAAGAACGATATCCAACAGCAGGGTCGGCCTTTGTTGAAGACAGCACTACATCCGAAAGCAGCTTATAGAAGAGATCTTGACTATGGACTCTGGCAAATATCTAACCAATATTTGTCGTCATCGCAGAAGAATGGAGATTCAGCAGGAGCAGGACTTCTGGAGATTCTAAGAAAGGAGACAGCTCTAGACAAGATCTTCAGGATCCACAAACATCCTCAGAATAAGGACGAGCGGACTTGTGCAATTCACACAAACAAGGTACTGCATAAATCAAGCTTTTTTAATAAATAAATTTTTTTTATTAAACTTGAGAAAAAAGTCCTAAATTCAAACGTTAATAAAATTAAATAAAATAATATTAAACAAAGTATCGAGTCAGAGATAAAAGTAAATTAAAGTCAATTTTCAATTAAACAAAGTTAAAAGTAACCAATAAGAGTCAATTAGAATCAATTTTTCAATCAAATAAAGACAAGTAACAGATTGGAACGAAATAAGTAAAGGGTTTAGATAAATAAAATTGTTAGAATAAGAATATATATTGTTTAGGTTAAGTGTTGTTAGATTTAAATATAATAAGTATTTTTCAAGTTGTCTGGAGAGGAACTGTTAAATTTAACATAGAAGAAAAAGGCGACAAAAGTTTGTTGTAAGAGATTTATTAACTAAATCCAGTAGTTTTCTGATATTAATTTAAATTGTGCCTAACTGAATAAATTTGTTAAATTGCTGTTTTGTATTTTTGATTGTAACTATCCTTCACAAATAATTCTTTAAATTCAAAATAAATTTAAAAAGAAGAAGTAAGTGCTCACAAATAATAAATTTAAAGAAAAAGAGCAAATTTTGATTTGATGAGATAAGTAAGCTCCAAAGGGCACACCTTTGAGAGAGAGTCTTAAAATAAAAGAAGGTAAGATAGAATAAGAAGTGAAATTTATATATGTTTTAAATTTTAATATGTTAGCATAAGTTTGAAAGAAAATAGTGTTTGATCTTGTGTTTAACATAAATTAAGAGCCTTATCAGGGACTTAGAAGGGTAGGCAACGAAGAAGCATTTTCTACCTTAAAAAGAATCTAAAGTCACGGTGAGGTCTTGCAGAGCATCGTAAGAGTCCCAGTGATAGTAAATCCCAAGAGTGTTTAAAGGGGGGGGTGCGTTGCAACACACACACACACATACACAAACACAATCACTCACACATACACACACACAAACACAAACACAAATATAAACACACACACACAATAAAAAAAGAAAGAAACATTACAAATCTAGAATTGAAAAGATAAAATAATTACAAAAAAAGTATACATACGAAGTAACTACACTTAGAGAAGTTATATAAAACACAAAAGAAGCAAAAAACAAACAATTATTACCAAAACAACAGAAATATTAATTTTTACTATAAATGTATAAAATAAAATAAACAAAAAAAAAAAAAAAAAATGAAATTCAGCTCATTGCATTATGATGGCTGGTTAGTTTGTGTCCAATAAAATGTTGACACAGAACAAACGAGGAAGCCATTGAAATTCAAATCAAAACGAGAAATGGAATGGACACTCTCTAATTAGCCCAAATTAGTTCAGACATTCACTGGCAGAGATGCTTAATCAGAGTTTCACAAATCCTTGTAGTCAAAAGGAATTTTAATAAGAGCCTTAGCTCAGTTAATTTGAGGACATTTGGCTTTTACTACACTTGTTTCTGATAAACCAGCTACAAATGGTTTAGCTAGTGTGTTAGGATGCACATGTTTTAGTTTGTTGTACACACAAAGACCAGTTGGTAAAATAAAGTTTGGTGCTTGTCTCTGGATCGTCACACTTATTTTGTCACTATGCCATTATTTTTTACTCTGAATCTAGAGTTGAGTACACAAGTATCACTCAATTCATAAAAAATAGAGCTATACACGACTGCGTTTGAAATTTGATTTACTCTGATTTAAATGTTTGAACAAAGTTAGTTTAGACTTGAAACGGTCACCATTTAAGTTGTCAAATTATCAGTAACATTGTTTACAATAAAATTACAATAACTTAATTATATTACTATTTCAAATTGTTATAAACAAAATAAAAATCAATTATACAAAAAGTACAATGAGAAAATGGTGTATCAGCCTTAATGATGGGTGTTTCCACAAATTTAACATAATGCAATTCTTTTGTAAATCATTCTGTGATAAATACATTAACATTAAAAAAAAATAGCAATATGTATAAAATTTGTATACAAATTTCGAAACTAAAATTATGTTTAATAATTATAACATTTCCGAGATGAAAATACAATATTTTAAAACTTGTAAAATACTACTACTATATGTAATTAAATATGTATTGCATAAGCCATAACTAATTCAGTTTAGAAGTCCACCAGATAATTGGTGCAAGGTACTAGAGAGTTAAAATGATCTGTATCTTTTGTACATAATATTATTCCTCTAGAAAGAATGTAATTTTTATAAAATTTTATGTTTCTGCACATTTGTATTAAATAATGGAAAAAGTACTACAGAGAAAGAAAAATGCTTAATGCCAATATGTGATAGTTATAAAATGATGAGTGTTTAAATGTTTGGAGAGCCACAGATTGATAAAAATGCAACAATAATTACATCATATTAAATGGAAAATAAAACAATTATATTCTAAATCAACTATAAAAAAATTTTTTTTTTTTGTTACATAGCAGCCACCACTACAAATGAAAGTAATACTAACTCTAAAATCATCCATCAATCCCAAAATTTTTGCAGTTCGACGATACTGATCCTTGGTATGGTATGGGATTCTTACAGGGCCATCATTTACAATACTTCCAGACTTTAATTCTTGGTATGTGATTACACGACTTTCATATACTGAGCGCACAAATTGAACATCGTAACTGTCCTAGAAAAAATAAAATAACACAACCTTTATCATGATTATTACTTGTTCATATCATTGCTTCTTATTATTTTAATGGCAAGTTTTAAAAGGATCAGTCAATTAGGCTTTTAAACCCTATCCCTAGATATTATGGACCATGGTTATTACAAACCAACCCACTCTACATTATAAGCTCATAGACACAATTTACTTTTCCACTATACACTAAAGAGGAATATCTATTTGTCCACTATATTATAGAGCAATATTTACTTTTCCAGTATACAAGGTCATTGAAAAAGGTGTTCGTGATTTCAATGACAAATGGTTTATTGATAGTTCATCACTTATAGCCAGGATGTAATCACTTTGGTAATAGTAACTGGGTAACAGACAGCTCAATGTGTTTTATAGGATGGTGAATTTAAATCAGTGGTTACAGTGCAATATTATTTTCAGTGTCCTTATGGACAAGATTTACCTACAGACAAGACCATTATTCATTGGTATAATCAGTTTAAAGAAACTGGAAATGCAGACATCAAGAAATCTCCAGATTGATCACACACATCAAATGATAATGTGGGGTATTTGAGACAGTCATGCTTGCATAGCCCTAAAAGTCTATCGCTCAACATAGTTTGAAACTTGGCATTCCTAAAACAACTGTTCAAAACATGCTTCATAAACATTTCAGATTGTATGAGTACAAAATTTAGTTTAAACATGAAATTAAGCAAGCAGATTGCCCAAATGAGTTTAGTGCAGAATGTAATAGGTGATGATGAAAGTTATCTTTACAGAATTTTGTTCAGTGATGAAGCAACTTTCCATATAAATGGCATTTTTAACAGTCACAACTGTAGAATCTGGAGAAAGGGGGAGGCTCAAGAATTGAATGACATTTTTAATATGTTTGTGATTCTCCTAAGATAAATGTGTGGTAAAATGTATTATCAAGTCATAGGCCTGTTCATATTTGCTGAGAAAAAGAATACAATCACTTACTTGGACATGTTCAAACTCTTAATGTTTTCAAATAAAATGATGACAGAAAGAGAAAACGAAATCAGTGATGTTTTCAGTAAGATGTAGTGCCACCAAAATACAATCTAATGTACAAGGAGCTCTCAATAACAGGTTTCCTGACTGTTGGATTGAAAAGAATGGTCCTGTTTTGTGGCTACTAAGTATCCCCGATCTGACCCCCTATGGACTATTCTTCTGGGGTTGCATTAAGAACATTGACTACACCAAGAAAATTTAGGCTATTTAAGAGAGAAAATCACTGATACAAATCAATTCCTATGGTATGATTGAATGGATTTTTTATTATTTTATGAGTTTTTTAAAGCGAAAAACCATTGTGGTCATTATCGCTTTCACAAAATTGAGCATGAAAATAATCCACATTAATACTTACAAATAACACAAAAAGAAAAACAATAATATACAATTTTTAAGAACGATAAAAAAAACTAAAACTAGTTAACAAACGAAAATAAACAACAACATAATATGTAACAAGGGTGTAAAATAGCCTTGTAACCAGTTATCAGTTTTAAACTAAGGAAAATACAATTAACAACAATAAAAAAAATTATTGCAGGGCAGTAAAAGGGCCCTGTAACGAATTACCAAGAAAAAATATAAAAGGAAAACTAAATATAATATTACAGAGTTGTAAACTGACTCTGTAATAATTGAGTAGAATTTTTTTTAGATATTATCAAACATTTTCAGATGAAGCAAAAAGGACAATACCTGATCAAGGATTTGAGGATTATCTTCCAACATCGCCTGAATGGAATTCATTTGGGAAGGGCAAATGTTTTACGCAAATCTCTCAAAACAGCATAGTTAATGGGAATGTCCTTAACTGACAACACACCTTGACAAAATGGGCATTGTGACAGATTCTCCTGTTCCATCAAAAATGCATGAGTGATCACGGAATGACCGATATGAACATGGGTAATCACCACTTCCTCTCGACGACTGTCACATGGATGTATTCCATGGATGGACAGTGTCTTCTATTTCCATTAGCTTATTGGACTCTGTATTTGTCCACTCTTCTTCCCATTGCATATGTAAAATGATTTTCACAGACAATATTGTCAGATACCATAATATGCTGTGTGACTGGTATATGACTTGTAGCTTCCTTTGCCGCTTCATCAGCTTTTGTGTTTCCTGAAATTCTGCAATGCCCCGGTATCCAGCAAAATGACACTCCAATGTCCCGAAGCTGAAGTCTATGTATGGAACACATAATATCTTCAACCAAGGGATTCTTAGAATACATATTCTGGATAGTCTGTAAACCACTCTTGGAATTGGAACACAAAAGATAGAGACAGAAACAAGATGAAACGGTATTAAGGCCTTTCAGAATAGCAAAGAGTTCAGCAGAAAATACACTATAAGCTGAGGTTAATACATATACGTGTGACAGGATGAGTAATATAGATGCAACCAACTTTATTGTCCAGTTTAGAACCATCTGTGAAAATAATTTCACTAGATGAGTATTCATCAAGTATATAATGAAACTCCTGATGTTATACTACATCAGGAGTGTTGTGCTTGATGAACCTGGACAGCGAAAAATTAAAAGTTGCCATTTGAGTAAGCCATGGATGAATAAATCATGGAGCATACTCATTTATTGGAGGATGTACAAGTCCCAAATTGTCAAGGATTCTAAGTATTCTAATTCCAAATGGGGCAGTACTAATTTGACAACATTCAAATCTGTCAGCCAAAGGGTTGTTAAAAATAATATCTTAACCTGAATAATACGGTTTGGAGTGTAGACTACATATATATATATATATATATATATATATATATATATGTGTGTGTGTGTGTTATTTTTAGTTGCTGTTTTCGTTGAGTAAGACATGGTGGTCTCAGCAAGTAAGCTAGAAACTGGGTTTGAACGAAATGGTCCAGAAACAATAAGCAGTGCAGAGTTATGTTATCGAATCAAGCTTCTTTTGGCTGATGAACTTGCAGATGAATAGATTATGGAGCTATAATCAATGCACAATCGAACAGCACGGTAAAAACGTACGTACAGGTCCTATCGGCTCCCCACCAAGAAACGCTGAGAACATGTAACATGTCAAGTGTTTTATATTACACCTTGTTTTCAGATCAGACAAATGTGGAATCCAAGAAAGTCTATGATCAAAAAATAGGTCTAAAAATTTAGCAACTACTATAATTTGAAGTTGTGTTCCATTGAGAAATAATGAAGCCTGGTGGATTAATTTATGGCGACTAAAAGCAATACATTGTGTTTTTGAAGCAGAGAACTCAAACTCTGTCAGTCTTGACCAAGATTGCGCAGTCTATTTAAAACGAGCTGAAGGGGTCTTTCGCTAGTTACCATACCTCAAGGAGCCACATTTATAGCAAAATCGACATATAGAGAACAGTGGATAGGGCACTGCACATTAGTGGTAATGCTGTTGGTTGCCACAGCAAACAGTCATTCTCAGCACACTACCCTGAGGGACACCATTCTCTAAATGATAACAAAAGAAAAATGTAATTTGTATCTCAGACTCTAGAGAAACCAGCTGATCAGTAGATGATCGACCCTGCCTAAAGAAACAAGCAGCCAGTTACTTTCGAGGTACCAAACAAGGCGCCAATTGACCATTCTCTCTACCAGCTGGCAAAACACTCTAGTGAGAGAAATGGGATGGTAACTTTCTGGTTCGGTTTTTTGTTTACCTGGTGTTAGAAGAGGAATTACTGTAGCTTCTACCCAAGCATCAGGAAAACAATTCTCCTCGTATATACGATTGTATATTTTAAGGAGGGTCAGTTCATCACAGAATAAATTTGTTGTCAGGGCCTGGAGAGGAATCCCATCCCAATGACATAGCAGACTCTAATTCCTGTAAGGAAAATTGAGTAAAATTGTGATTCTTCCAACAAACCTACTATGAAATTTATTGCTTCTTGAGACCTTTTATACACACGAAAGGTGTCGCTGTAAGCAATAGTTAAAGAAAAGTTAGCAAAAGATAAGCACATAGCATTAGCAATTTCATAGTTATCTGTAATCAAAACTCCATTCTGCTGCCTAAGTCCAAGTAAGGGAGCAGTAGGAGGAAGACCGCAAACAGAACATAATTTTTCCACACCGTTGACATGGGTGTGGTTCTTGATATCGTGCTAATGTACTGGGCCTATGATTCTTACCTACTCTGCATAAAAACTCGACATGCTTTGTCACTTAGAATTTTATATCTTCCAAGATTTTCACAAGTAGGTTTACTTCAGTCTACGGGTAAACTTCCATAGAGCTTTACGGCGTAGATGGAGAGTGTCACTACATTCATCATTACATCATGGAACTGGTAGACATAGTGGTATCGTTGATAATTTCGAAATGTTGATGTCCGCTACTGTAATGATTGCTGCTGTAAAAAAGTGTACTGCTTTATTTATAGGAACATTATTATCGTAAATAGATAACACAAATTCATCAGTGAAATTTTCCCACTTTGCTTTACAAAAATCCACCTGGTAAGGTGATCATTATGATGAGAGAAGTCAGAAAAGGTAAGCTTCACAGGAGTGTGATTCACTACTGTAAGTGTCAGATAGAACAGACCACTCAAATTAAGTGGCTAGACAGGGGCTACAAAATGACAAGTTTACAGTTGTCCAACCACCTGTAGAAGCTGCCAGATGAGTTGGTGAACTGTTATTGAGCAGAATCAAATCCAATTTGGATCAAATCTTGTCAATACAGTTCCCTATAGAGCTGCAGGTGTTTGATCCCCAAGTATAGAGCTGGGGATTAAAATCGCCCACCAAAATAAATGGAGCAGGCAACTGATCAAATTGAGAGAAATTCAACTTTGACAAATCTGTAATTAGGTGGCAAGTACAAACAGTAAATTGTCATTTTGTATGGTGTAGTGATCGATATTGCTACTGCTTGCAATGAAGTCCTAAATTTCACAGATATACAACAGATGGAGTTATGGGCGAGTATTGCAACTCCTTCCTTGGCTCAGTCTGCAGTGGCGTAGTCAGTTTGGTAAACGGAAAACCCCCTCACACGAAATGAGTGGGGTTCATGGAGATGAGTCTCTTGCATCCAAATGATTAAAGGGTCATAGTTTTTATTTAAAATTTTGAATGGATAAAATTAATTTGTCAGTAAATAAAATGGATTTGGACCTGTTTTATTCTGTTTACTTGCTGAATTGCCAGCAGGTGGTTTATTTTTGTTGTATTTAGATAGTGAAGATGATGATGAAGAATTCCTCTAAAGTGGTTTTGGAAAGGGGTTTTTTTTAACCTCCCCCTTCCTTATTTATGTTTTGTGGAGACTTATATCCAACAATCAGTGGTGTACTGGGCTTTTCTAGAGGGATTTTGTTCTGTACTTTTACAAAAGATGAAGATTTAGTTAGTACAGACACTGACTGTGATTTCTGCTTTACTAGCTGTCCAGTTACCAAAGATAATTTGTTATTTTAGTGACGGAGGCGCGGATTTGGCTTTTAATTATAGGTTTTGTTTCTTTAGTGAGAAGATCAACTTTTGATCAAACCAGCGTCCTAACAGATGTACTGCTTTGAACTGTTATTAAATGTTTTATCTGTTCTTTAAGTATACAAACCATCTCACCTAATTCCTTACACATTGAACATGTATTCGGAACTGAGGCTGATGTCACATTTGTATACGATTTTCCTATGGTAGGAGGTGGAGCAGTTCATTGTCTGTATACTTTCCTAGTTTCTGGAATGGAAAGTCTCTCATTAGCTACAATTTCTAAAATTGCCTTCTCAACTTTATATTTTGTGCACTTTGGCGAACGTGTGGGATGATCACAATTTGCATCAAGATTACGCCCATCACTTTTATGGCCTTTTTCACCACATTGTCCACAAACTTCCTCTTTAGAGCAAATGCTGCTAACATGTCCAAATCATTGGCATTTGAAATAACGCCTTGGATTTGGAATGTAAGGTCTGACAACTGTAGAATACAGCAAACACTTGCTCATGAAGATTAGGTGTACCAAATGTTAAAATAATAGAACTGGTTGGTATTTTTCTCATCACTGTCGGTTCGATATGTATGTGCAACGTTTATAACGTGTTTTTCGCCAAGCTTATTTAATATTTCCTCCGTGCTCTCATTCTAAAGGTCACTGCAGGAAATAACACCTTTAGATGAATTTAAACCTTTATGAGGATCAAACAGACACGTTAATCACGACGAAAAAGGACTTCATTTTCAACAGAGAGTGACTCTGTGATTACTAAACCCATCTTATTAGGTGCAGATAATCTGCACCTCCTCCCTTGCGGAGATGATTATCCACATAGATATTTGTCGAGCAATGCGGAGGGGGAAGGGGTTCTCTTATTGAAACTTCTCTTTGCAGTGTAAAAAACTTGATTATTTTTTGTACCTTGTAGTATAAAAATTAATAATTTACCTGAACTATAAGATAAGTTATTTTACCTCAAAAGCACGACACCTTTTTTGTGATCCTGTATTATATTTACTTTTCTACTATACTTTAAAACAAGATTTACTTATCCCCCCTACTATAGAACAAGATTTAGTTTTCTACTAATTTATAGAGTAAGATTTAATTGTCCCTTTGTAACCTTTCACTTTCTGTGGTTATAGTAAATAAAAAATAACTTTAAACTAAGTATTTTTAGTTTAATGGGCGCCATTCTGTGAATAAGATAGACATTGGTAATTTATATTTTTCGGGATTGTGGGATCTAGGAAAGTGTACTTTTCTAGTCACAAAAAACTACAGATCTCTTTGGAAATACCTATTTTAATAACCTGGTATTTCTTTTTGCCTGAAATACAAATATCTGAATAATAATAATTTCCTTAATTAAACATACAAAATTAATCATTGAATTCTAATGGAGGTGCCCTTGAAAAAAAAAAAAAAAAAAATATATATATATATATATATATATATATATATATATACCGTGTGTCCCACGAGGTATTTACATTTTTAAACAACCACCAGGTACATATGCATCAACCAAATGGTAAGATTTTTTTCATACATATTGGAAACATATCCAAAAGCGTACCAACAATTTTTTACGCTGATATCTGCAATAGAAATAAAATGGCGGCTGTTGACAGCAATTTATGGTTTAAATTATAGCAAGCAATAAAATACCTTTTTATTCTCTTATAAATTTAATAACTTTTTAATTTAATTACCACAATATAACAAATAATCAAATTTCTTTTTATGATAAAACATGTTTCTCAACAAACAAAAATTATTCAAATTGATATTCGTCTACTGCTTCTGCTACTGTTAGCATTGATGAACAAATGCTTCAAAGGCATTTCTGAAAAATTCCCTAGTGATGTTAAGCATTTCTTCTTCGATTAGCCTTTTTAAATCCTCATCGGTTTCTATGTAGTAGGAGTACAGCTTTTCTTATAGATATCCCCACAGAAAAAAGTCGCAAAGTGTTAACTCCAATGATCTAGGCAGCCAGTCTATAAAATCGCTTCCTCTTCCAATCCAACGACCAGTTAACTGAGTGTTTAGTAGATTTTTCACTTCCCAAGCAAAGAGTGGAGTGGCTCCATCTTGCTGAAATATGCAAGTCTGCATTTCTTCGACGGTTAAATGTGGAATAACATGAGTGCTCAACACTTCATGATACCTAGGCCAAGTCATTGTGCTCTCAGAAATGTCGTAGGAAAGAACTCCATTAGCTGACAGTGCTGCCCAAACTGTAATGCCCTATGACCTAAGTTTCTTTTCTTCTGCAATATGAGGATTTGGAGTATTGTAGTAATTGACATTATGTCTACTTACTACACCATTACGATAAAATGTAGACTCGTCTGAAAACACCAAACAAAGATGCCACTCATTGTCAGTCTTGTAATTTTCAATCACTTTGGAACAAAACTCCATTCTTCTGTCTGGGTTGTCTTCAACAATCCCGTGTACTCTGTGAGGTTTGTAAAACTTCACATCATGTTTCTTGATTATTCAATGTACTGTAGACTTAGGCACACCGGTGCTTAAGGATACTTTTCGAATTGATGTGGGTTTACTATGAAACTTTAGAATAGCACCAACCACATATTCTATCAACAGCCGCCATTTTACTTCTTTTGCAGATATCAGTGTAAAAATTTGTTGGTATACTTTTGGATATGTTTCCAATATGTATAAAAGAAATCTTACAATTTGGTTGAAACATATGTACTTGGTGGTTGTTTAAAAATGTAAATACCTTCGTGGGACAAACTGTATATAGCTATCCTTAAATATTATGACATGATATAACATAGATAAATTTTATAGTCCACTTTCTTTCCTGTCTTTATATAT
This sequence comes from Aphrophora alni, assembly GCA_963513935.1. Lineage (NCBI taxonomy): Eukaryota > Metazoa > Arthropoda > Insecta > Hemiptera > Aphrophoridae > Aphrophora > Aphrophora alni. The sequence goes on along the minus strand of OY740765.1, from coordinate 15,842,524 downwards.
TTTATAACAACAGTTACTAAAATACCATTTATCACAATTCATCTGATTGTTCTTAAAAAATAAATCCACAAAACAATTGTTTAATGAAATAATTTAATAAAAAGCCTTCTTCTATTTTTTTATAGGTATTTTGACCATACCGTAAAATATTTGTCTATAGTGTTCTGACAATTATTATTTGCACATTATTGTTAAAAACTTTTATCTCTGAAATGTTTTAATTGTTTATTAAATTCATAGGCATCTATACCAAGACGCAATCACTGACTCTATTTAAACTCAGATTAAAATCTGTTTTTCAATATCTGAATAGCTCTGGAAATCGATCGGAGACTATCCATCTGAGGAAAAGTTCTGCAATGAAAAGAGAGAGTCAACACGACCACTCTTGTTGAACAATGTCGAGCTAATAAATTCTCCAAATGGAACTAATACGAAAATTCTGACGAAACATATCGGCGCACTAAACCACTGCACAGACTCTTAAAATGTTTTAATTTTGTGGAAAACTAATCTTTCTTAATTAGTTACTTATTTTATAATAAAAGAATAAAGTTTACAATGTATTTTTAATTTTAATACAATATTTAAACTTTCCCATTCATACCATTCGTTTACTCGTGATTCTATAACATTTACCAATTTCGGAACACTGTCTATCCGTCCATACGAGGCTTCGAATATATGATCGCAATGTGAGCAATGATGCAAGTTTCCTGAAAACATATCTGATTTACACCATATATTGAATCACATACTAACCAACTTGGAGATCCAAAAATGTGAAATGTTACACACTATACTATAGAGCAAAATTTACTTTTCCACTCTACTAAAGAGCAATATTTACTTTTCTATAATACATACTATTGTGCAAGGTCTACAGTAAAATTAATGAAATGTCACCATTTCATTAAATATGTAATCTATTATATAGACTATGAAGTTTGAGGTGTGTTAATCACCGTTTAGTTCATTCAGCCATTTTCTATCCTAATGACCTTTTTGACTAAGAAGATACGATTACCACACTATCGTATGGTAAGCTGCCTGATTTGTTAAAAAATGGTGTATATAAATTAAATTGTAAAATTTGTAATTCTGTTTATGTAGGACAAACCGGTCGTAGTTTAAAACTAGGTTACGTTAACATAACAGAAGTTGGCGGTTGGACTATGCAGATTCTAGTTTTTCTAACAATCTAAAAACTCATCAAATTTCAGATTTCCATTCTAATACAGAATTTAATATTCTACATGTTAATGGTAAGGGTAAAAAGTTAAACACACTAGAAATATTAGAAATTAAGAGAATAATCAATAAGTTATTAGCTTAGTTATTAATGAACAATTAGATCTAAGTAATTCACCACTCTTGCAACCCCTATTTGGGCCTAGGTATCTTCCCTCTCTCCCTTATCCTTAACCTAACAGTAATTTTGGCCAACTTTCTCTTGGCCTATTGTGTTGTAAATTCCTCGTACCTTAGTCTGTAAGCTGCTTTTGACAATGCCGTAGTTGGCGAAACCTTGGTCGGCACGGCTCATTAAAAAATATTGTGGAAGTAAAAATTGCCTTTTATTTAATTATTAATAATGGAATTCCACCAAGTACCTACGGTCGGTAGTATAAGTTAATTATAAACTTATTGTTTTGTTTTTTTTTAAACTTAGTGTAGTATAGCATCTAGTTTCTCAAAAAGTATCCATATTGCTTTGTGAAGCTGATATTATATTCTTAAGAAAAATAAATGCTTATCCCTACATACAATTTTGCATTCAGCTATTTCAAAGTCAGTTTCTGTACAGACAGTCTCAGTAAACTTACCTTTTTTTGTAGATAATCTAAAACTGCAACCCCCCCCCCTTCAAAAACTATCTGAGGTCTACAAAAACTATCTACAAGATAATAATCTGGTAAATTGAAATATTTAATTTTATCAGGAGAGACAGCATGTTCCATTACCACTCACACTTTTGGACTTTTATCAATACAAAATAAATTAAAATTTTCAGCGATATTGGTGGCATTATGGTGAATAATTACCTGGGTTTTGATATGGTGTCCTTATTAAGATCCATACTAACAATGTGATTTTCCATTTGAAATTGGTAATTTTTATATATTTTGGATTCAGAATGGCCTACTTCTTTTGTAAAAAAAATGTTCATATTGTTGTAACTCTACATGGTTAAGAGTAGAGAAACCCAGAAAATTATTACTAGCAAAAGATGAAAACATTTTGCATAAGTTTTTCATCAACAGATAAATTCAAAAGAGATGAAGCAAAGGTAATACACAGGGAAAAATAAAGGAAAATAATTAAAACCAAATTTATAAATCTATCGGACAAACCTAACCTATCAGCCAAACCAGTATAAATAAGGCCATTTAATGCAATTAATAAATTAAAATAGCTCTAAATAAAATAATCGAATGTGTCTGTTAAATACAAATTGAAAATAAAAATTCCCCTACTTTATAAAGGCTGAAATGTTGTTGGTTAAATCTCTGCAAGAAGTCATGACTATAGAAGCTGGCAAGTGTCAAGTCCGTTTAAGGGAGGAGCCAGTAGACAGCCTGACCATGAAGAAACCAATAAAGACAGTGTGGGTTTGCCAACTCATTTTCTCACTGTGATAGCGCTTGGAACTGTGATTCTTCTCCATTTAAGGAAAAATCATGATACTGCATTAAATTTTGCATCACAGTTAAAAAAGAGCATAATTTGATGACAATTTTTTTTTTTTATTTATTTACATCTGTAGCTGCTTTCCTTCCTTGTAAACAAATCATCAGAAATTTCTCAATGAAAACAATATGTTTCTGACTAATTAATAAATCTAATAAAAATCTTTCTCCTTAAATTGTAAAAAAACTACAATTATTACTATTATTACAGAGGAAATAATTATTACTTTTAAGAGAAAAATGTTTAAAAAATTAATACGTCAGTATTGCTTAATCAGTCAGTATTGATTATCAGTTAGACTAAACATGTTTAAATTATAAAAACAAAAACACTATAGTTTAATTAATTAAAAACTATTCAAAACATAATAAAACTATGCAAAACATTATAAAACTACTTAGCATCGCAAGATGTCGGTAGCCTCAGTAGGAGGTTAAACTCATGCAGGGATCTATTCGAATTGACAACCACACGCTACTCTTGTTCTTGCTCTCCTATTACCCAACAGACTTTTGTAAAATGTTGTTCACTTGAATTTGGTTAGTTGACCACTGCAGGCTCTCATGTCAATATGATGTTTGCCTTTCCTTGTATTATGTAGTTCTGTGACTTGTGGTTTTCCTAATCACACTTTTATTTAGTCTTAGTTAGTTCGACTGCACAGGTTTAGCTATTAGCTCCAGACTACTAGGCTATGTTGACCTTTCTCACTTTTCTCATGTTCTAGATTTATTGCTTGATAATGGGAGATTAATTAAACTTTAAAAACATTGTATTACTTTTTATATACATAAATAATGGCAAATGTCCGCTTAAACTATATCAATAATTTGCCACATAATGGAATTTGTAGCATAGACAACAATTTGCCATTTGTTTAGTTCTGATCACCTTGGACCAAATTCTAGGTATCTTCTGATATTATCATACAATAGTGCTAAATTAGTACAAAACGTTTACAATATAGATGGAAATTAAAATTAACTTAAGTAGTACAAATAACTTACTTTTCAACTAGTCAGCAACAAGATGACTAAAACTGATGAATACAAATAAAAAGTAATTATTAAATAAGTTTACCATTTCAAATCAGTTATGAGTTAATTAATAATATCAATTTAAATTTTTGGCAAAATAAAATATTCAACTAATATATATACAACGTTTATGACACAGGGTTCCAAAATGTTTTCACAATTCATAAAAAATTACCTTAAGAAGATATGTCAAATTGTTGTGTGTAAAAGGCACAAACTGTTCACTTAAATGGATATACTTCAAATATTTTTCATAGAATAGCCCACTGAAAAAACAAAACATAACATGCAAATTAATATGAGAAGAAATAGGCTCACGGACGTAGTTAACATCAACAAAATTGTATGTCTAGTTTTTCTTTCTTTATATGATACAAACATAAAGAAGAAAATGTTAAAATATGTAAAAATAACTATTATATTAAATTTTAAATATTGCTACTTGTTGTGCATAATCAATTATGGCTAACACAGAGGTCAAGATTTAATTTTGATTTTTACTAATTTATTCTCAAATCATAATTTTCTTAAAATATGCTTTGATAGAATGGTTTGGCTGCACTGTATGATGACATAACAAATTGATAGATAATTTTTCTGTAAAGTTTTTGTTGGAATTACAAATCAGTTGTTTTGAATGCTCAAATAACAAAGTTCGTGTGGAATCCACTTGCTTTGCAATTACATTGTATAGTTTACATAAATATCAAAACTAAATACATTGAAAGAATGAAATAATCATTTTCAATAGGTTATTGAAGTAAAATTATTAAAATCTTAATAACTAACTTAAAATTTGATTAAACAGCTATATTTTGAAACCAAATAACCTTAAACATGGTTATCACCATATAATTATAAACTTTAGAGTATTATTTTATTTCACATGCTATATATAGTAAACAAAATCCTCTATAATTAGATTACTTAGTGTTACTGTTAGTGGTTAGATTACTTCACTAACAATACTTCATTAATGTATAAATCCCATGAACTAAATTAGATGGCAAACAAATATTGCACACACATTCTCACATTACACAGAATAATACCACGACAATGCTAAGTCATTTATATCACACTGAGTACTCAAAATAAAGACAATGGAATAGACACACTTAAATAAAGATTGTTGATCACCACCTTTTATGTATCAACAACTCTCATTTGTGTAGGGATAAGACCAATAAACTGAGACCATAGATGCTATATTTGTGTAATATAGCTATAACCTATTCTTAGAAAGTTGAATTTGTAACTTCTCTTATATTGATAGGTACCCTAAAATTTTTAATTATCAATATATTTTTTTTAATAGGACTTTTAATTATTAAATCAAATATTTCATACAGTTAAGATAGTAGCTCCAATGCACATTTAGACAGAGCAAAGTCAGAGACCCTAAAAATGGAAATTTCACAAATAATACCTAATTTTATCATATAAATATAGCTTTAACTCTAAAAATTATCAACTTACTTGCTTACTCCGACTTTGCCAAATGTTCTTGTTCGCGACAGCTCTGGTCGAATACATGCACGACCTTTACGTTGCTCTGGTTGTCTTATCCAATCATCCCAGTAGCTAAAACACATGCACATATAAATAAATATATAGAGTAATTTGACTATATGCTCATGATGTGTAAATTATAATGCATCATGTAGTAAGTTAACATGTTTTGCATTCATTTTTAATCAAATAATTAATAGTCCATCCAGAGTCAATAAATAAAATTAAGAAAATGTTAATCATTCTATAATAAGTCGTTACATGTTATATTATTACAAAAATAATTAATATGTTATAAATTCTTCAAATAAGGAAGCCTGTTGGAGATAGGTCTCTAACTACTTCTAATCCTCACGTAGTACACACACACTCATGGGTGTTTCAACTTTTGACGGGTGTTACTCACCTACTGGACTCTTTGTAATATAAGTATGAAATTGCTCCGTTGTGAATATTCTTGAAATTTAAAGGTGTCTTTATATTCCTTGTGACATCATGTTGAAAATGAACCCAAACAAGGTAAACCTGTGATATTTTTAACAGTACTTTATATTTGTATATTTATTTCTGCCGTCTGAGAGTTACTTGAAAATAAATTATAGTTTACATTTAATGCAACTATTTCACATGGCTAGGAATATGATACTGCATCAATAAAATATTATCTAGTCTGGAAAGAAAAAGAAAAGAAAATGAGGAAGGATTGTAATAATAAAAAACAAAATTAAATAATTGTTCATTGAATTACATGTAATTGGTTAGAATGTTATTTATCATTTAACACCAACATGACAAGGTTTGATGTTATAAATAGTATGTTATCAATTTAAACTAATGTAAAGAAATTCAAAAACAAAATACATATAACACAGAATTTTGGAATGAAAAATCCTTCCAAAACTGTGTGAGAAATTATAAATGCAAACAGATTTTCTTTCTTAAAAATATACCACAAAATTCATATTATTTAAAAAAAACAAATAAAGAAAATAAAAACATTTAATTTAGGTATACTAGAAACATAAAGTACCAAATTATTTAAAATGAAGAAGACAATATCAAGAAATTTAAAAACAATGTAAACCAATTCCTCACTCAAAAAACATACTACACAGTCAAAGAGTACATAAATTTTCAATTGTCAGAGCTAAATAAAAATTATTATTATTAACACTTACAAAGACACATATCCTAAGTCACCTTCATCACTTTCACTGGACCAGTCGCTGACTGTTCCAACTATTCAGCTTTCCTCACCTAACAATTTCTGATCTCCCAAGTCCTCCAATGTAGCTTCTGAAACTGTGTCGTGTTCACTTTCACTTTCATGATCTTCAGAAACATCCGAATCATCTTGCTGAAATATCTCTTCTTTGATTTCTCCAAACTCGTCATCATCACGAAAAAACAACTGCCTTCTCAGTCTTTTCCTATCGGCAAGTGAAGTAACTTCCCCTTGTCTATCATCTTTTTCTACACTATCGAGTAGCCCACAAAGTCTTTCTTGTTCTTTGGAATCCATTGCACTCAAAAATACCAAAACTAATAAAATAAACGGTGTAAAAATTATAAAAACACTTGAAATCTACAAAGACACTTATCACAACACAGCTAGCGCAAGGCGTAAAACACGGGATTTCGAGTTACACAAGTAGTCACGTGGCGTCAAATCGACTGCACCTCACAATGACTGACAAATTACGACTGACAGAGTGACACAAACCGGTTCCCCGAGCCAGACGGGGTAGAAGGAGGTAGGGGGAGAGATGTCCTTGACTGCCACATGCGGGAAACAAATAACAGTGTTGCCAACTCAATATTAGTGTTTGCTGCGGTCGATTTGACGCCGCGTGACCACTCTAGGGTTAATTATCCTTATTTTTTTCAAATATTTCTTAAGTGCAGTGTATATTATTCCAAACTTGATCATTATATTTTTTAGTGTCTTGGTATTTATATCAAGGTGAGTCATCGCAATTTCAATATTTTCAATGAATTTACTTTTATTTTCCTTTTTATTTTAAATGACTTAACTCAATTCTTAGTAATTTTGAAAAACAAAAACTGAATCTACTATTGTTTACTAGATTCTCCCCAAGAGCAGGCAAGTAATAATTTTGTATGATCTTTGTAAGAGTTACTAACAAATTTTAGAATTTATAACAATTATTACAATTTTACTAATCTGAGCTTCCCTTTAATTTGGATTAGGTGATGAGTACAGGAAAGCCTTGATCACTCGGTGTATGTTCTGGAAGTCATAGGAAAATAATACAGCCAATTTTCCAAGCCAAAGTTTCCTAAGCTACCTTAGGAATAGCTAAGCGTTATATCAACAAACACATAGTGATTCTATCTGATAATCAAGCTGCCCTTAAGGCTCTTCACTCAGATCAAATCTCTTCTAATCTGGTATGGGAGTACTATCAGACTCTTAATACACTAGCTTGCCATAATTCCATAAACCTAAGCTGGGTACCTGGTCATACGTGTATTCATGGTAATGAGTATGTGGACAACCTGGCCAAAAGAGGTGCTAAACTGCCCTTTCTAAATCCAGAACCAACATGCGGTATAACAAAGTCTACGGTCTACAACGCTATTAAGAGATGGAGCAAAGTTAGGCACCGGTTAGTGAAGTTGAGTAGAGGTTGTCTAAAACAAGTTATGTCACTACTCACTGGATATAGCCACTTCAGGAAACATCTGTTAACACTCTTGATCATCAATAGTGATCCTGTTTCTACGATATGTAAACAGACTGTAGATACTGCTAAACATATAATCCTAGAATGTAGGAGGCTTGAGGCTAGAAGGGCCAAATTCAGGGCTTCACAACCAGGTGATGATTCTGATGATAGCATCGGGGGAAAACGCTTTGTCTTAGCATTGGCTTGCTTTGTTAGTAGGTCTTTGGAGTGTACAATAAACTTAGGTAGATATATCAGGATCATGAGTCCTCATACTCCAATAATCTAATCTAATCAACTTGTTTGACATAGTCACAATAATTATTTAATTAACGTAGCAGTGCAAAGTTCTGTTTTAAATCGCTGGTAGTGATTGCATGTGCGGCTTATCACCGCTCGTATCGACCTCGCGGCCGACTTATCTCCGACTCCGGGAAAATCCGGACCGGACGGTAAAACGTTTTAAATAACAATTTGCTGCTTTAGAGCTTTCACGTGATCTTCCGCATTGCATGAATGACGTATTTTGTAATGATTCACGGGCAGTGGAAGTTTTCGCGCGGCTGAGGTAATTGACACGCCCTACCCTCTGTTTTACTTAATTGCAGTCCAGTGACTCCGGGAAATCCAGATTTTTCGGAATCCGGACCGGCCTTCCGCCACAATAGTTCGGATTTATGAGAGTCTACTGTATCAACATTTTATATATTTTTTTATAGTTAGATCTATATAAATTTATATACATTTTGGTAAAATCAATTTATACAATTTCCATTAGACAAAATTATTTTTATATGTAAACACAAATACAAATTTGCTAAAAAGTTAGGCCAAATTTAACATAACATTTGTCAACTAGCCTCAGTACTAGATAAGCCTGACAATAACATTCACTCAAAACAATAAACTCTACAAACAATAATACTTGTATACACAAATTATAATAAACAAATAACTGTACCTAACAAAATAAGTTCACAATAACAGAAATAAATAGAGGCACGGAACACTATTTATTAGGCACATATTTAGGACACAAAGCAAGCCAATACATTGGAAATTTCAAGTTCACAAAAAATCATCTAAAATAAGTCTATGACGTAAAAGGTGGTACCATATGAAATATCTAAATTTCATCTTCCTAATAGTGTAAAGATTGGTTACAAAATATCAATGTAAGTAATTGATATTTCATATTTAGTAACCGCACCGAAAAAAAAAGAGTCCGATTCGGTTTGGTTACTACTTCGTAGAATGTAATAAATCTCAAAAAATATTACAGATAGCTTAATTTTGAATATGTAATGTGTAAAAATTGTATAAGATTGGAAGAGAAATACTCTGACCGATTGCAAACAGAAACGATGTACCCCTCGCCCTTGAAATATGTTGTGTCGATTACAGCAACCAATTGCACATACCGTTTCAAGGGGGGTGAGACGAGGAAGTGTTTTAACATTTTTTCTCTGGATTATAATAATGAATGAAGTCAACACAGAAGTACAAGGTCATAGAAAAGCAAAGAAACTAATTCCATAGGCAGATGATATCATGAAAACAGAATAAACTGAAGCTCTGGAAAGAGAACTAGCAAAATGGGCAATAGTATTTTGTAGGTGGATATAATTTTGAAAAAGATAAGATATTGAAGGTAAAGTGAAACAAAGAAGCAAAAAGGAAAGTGATACTGAAAGGGGTCTCAAAAGAGTAGATGAGTTCAATTACTTAGAAAACAAGATCATCACCAATGGTAAGATACAAGAAGAGGTAGGACGAAACATATGGAATAGTGGCCAGTTTAACATGGTGAAGGATTTTCTCCTTTTTTTAAAGGCAAAAATCTCTCAGTCATAATTGTCTTAAAAAAGAAGAAGATAACACCACTACCCTTCAAATAGTGTAATAGCATCTGGGTTCGAAGAGGTAAAGATAGACTTCATAGGAAAGATGTGAAGGATCTAATTCAAGATTACATGGAGAAAGGTGTAAATCCAGCTAGGATACGTCAAGATTGCCATACCCATACTCACTATACACGAACCCTAAGAGATAGTAAAGTATATATGGCGATGAAACATAGGGAAAGGAGACAAAATAGTGATGTATAAAGTGTACTATCAGCCAATTTTAACATACAGATCAGAGATATGGTCATGGACAAAAAAAATTTTTTTTTTTTTTAATCCGAGCAGACTGCATACTACAAGCCACTGAGATGAGATTTTTAATAGGAATAGAAAATATTACAAGAAAGGATGGAATAAGGAATGAAGACTTTCAGGACAGGCTCAAAGTTCAATTATAGAAAGACACAATAAAGGGCAAACATTTGAAACGATTTGGGCACGTAGTGAGGACAGAGGAAATCAGAATTCAGAAAATAGTACTAGAGAGAATAAAAAAGGAAAAAAGATCTATGGGAAGGCCATGAACAAAAAATGCTAGATTCAAATTCAGGAGAATTTATAGGCCAAGAGTGTAGGATGGAGACTAGTGGAGGAGGATCAGATATAGAGAGACCATCAAGAATCGAAGAGGTTGTGCCAGATGCCCTGCCGAGGTGGAAACATCAAAAGAGGATGAGAAATCATTATAAACAATCCCCAGATCATTACTGATAATATTAGTATTTTTGTATTTTCTTATTCGTTGGAATTTCATGTATAAGTAAAGTAATGAGCAAACTGCCTGTTGATCTAATATCATATATTTTTTGTAAATTTTTCATATTTCATTTAATATTAAACACATTCAAGTACAATTTTTAAATAAAACCAATTAATCACTACATTCATATAACAATAAAACTATGTTTCTACTTTAAATAATAACATTCAATCTATCAATCATATTCTATATTATCATTCTATTATCAATCTATATTATCATTCAACATACCTTAGAGGCCATTTTACAGACAATTCTGACCATAAAGACTTTGTAAGCATCCATCCTAGACCAGGAAAGAAATCTGTTCTATACAGAACATCACTAGCAGTCTTATCAACTAATGAAAGCTTTCCATTATCATTCCACGCTGATATGCACCAAAGTGTTGGGTCTAGCTGAAGTAAGGGTAGTGTTCCTTTGAAATATTCAAATATATCTGGTGAAACATCCAAGTCATCTGTAAAAGACATAATTTTATAAATTGCCACACATTCTATAGGGTGATTCTTATATATCTAGACTCTAAATGAAAAAGTGTTATGTTATTTAACACAATATTTATTTTATACAATTTGTACTTTCGAAATGACTGAAGTAGAACACCACAGGCGATAAAAGATATATAAGGGGCCGGCACCAAGGAGAGGAGTCTTTTGAGAAGATACCGGCTGTGTCGCTAGCCGTGGTGGAAGACAGCCCAGGGAGTTTGAATCAAACAGAAGGACTAGAAAGGGACTGGCCGATTTTGAGACTCTACAAGGTGAGCAAGTATTACAATATAAAGGCACTTGTAATCTCAGTCATTTCAATTGAACAAAAAGTAATAATAGTTGGAATCATTCTGGGTTTTTTGTGATGAATATTTAGTTTAGAATATTGTTTAAATGATTGTTGATATTGTATTCTCACAGAGACACTAACGTGTTTTGTTTTTCATATTGATCCCACTATTTTATTATTGTGAATTCTTTTTGATTTGTATAAAAGATAGACATAAATTTGTGTTGTTAATAAAGATTAATTGAGTACTGAACCACTGATTTGATTATATTGAAAGTTAAAGAACCCAGGCAGTTTAGAGGAGCCGATCCTAACACATACCAACTCCAATTTTTGCCAAGTTAGGTGGAACCTTGTGCAAGGCGTCAGGATTAACAGCAGCTCGGATGAGAGTGTTCTGGCTTTTAATGTATCCATTTAACTAAAACCAGGGTTCACCACTAAGAAAAGCATTGTTAAGCCTTATTGTTACAATTGAATCTCTTAAACCAACCACAATAGGCTACACACTTTTCTTCATTTAATGGATGTAGTTCTTCCAAATTCGATTTAGCCACAGTTTTAAATATTTAGTGGCTCTTTGACAGGTTAAATACGATGATCTCATCTGTTGAGATAACTGCTGAAAAGATTTACCAGAAAAATCCAGAAGTCTATAAACTCCAGTATACTAACTGAAAGCTGGTGGTTTCTATGGCTATCATTAACATTTCCTGTGTCACCGAAATGTTGCACAAGATCATACATTGATAATATCCCTGAAATAAAAGCATAAGGGATTTTTTTTCTATAAACAACTCAACACATCGATTGTAAGATTTTACAGCGAAGTAATTCTCAACAATGTGACCTGATTCTGAGTGGCAGACCGATTATCACAGGTGCATAGTGACAGAAGGTGATAATGACATCATCACTAAAACTCGTTCTCCGAGGTTACCCAAACATATTATAACTAACAAAATCAGCAATCTTTGATAGTTTTGTAACTAATATTAAAAAGAAATACAGTCCAGAGATATAAGAATCACACTGTATATCAGTGATCTTCAACCTGCGGCCCGCTTGTGGCCCGCCGCGTCTATTTCAGCGGCCCGCCAAACGATTTAGTTTCAATAATCGAATTTAGTTGATGGTATTTCGATAACCACAACAGTGTTATGTTAATGTGCCGATGATAAAAAGAACAAAGAGTTCAGAAGATTTCATCATTTTGTTGAATTTTAAATGTTATTATAATTCATAGGCAGTAGTAGGGAATTTTTGTAAGCAGCGAAGCAAGTGTGGCAGCCCTGTGACTCAAGGTCAGTCAACTACGCCACGCACTAATCAGTATCACCTGATCTCTCCTAGCGAGTGAACGTTTGTTTATGTTTTGTGAATCATGGCTACGGGTAGTAAAAAACGGAAAATTGCCGATGAGTACCGAGTGTTCCAAGAAAAGTGGACTAACCTGTACTGTTTCGTAAATATAAAAAATAAAGCAGTTTGTTTAATTTGTAATGAATCTGTCTCCGTTATGAAAGAGTACAATTTAAAGCGGCATTATGAAACCAAGCACGCCTCCAAGATGGACTCAATCCAAGGACAATTTCGAATAGACAAGGTACGTGATTTAAAGAAAAAATTAGAAAATCAACAATCCTCGTTTACTTGGCAAAACGCTGAAAATGAATTAAGTGTTAAAGTTAGCTACATCATTTCTGAACAAATTGCTAAGAAATCAAAGCCATTTACGGATGGTGAATTTATAAAGCAGTGCATGGAATCGGCAACTGAAATTCTATGCCCGAATCAAATACATTTGTTTTCAAAGGTTAGCTTATCTGGAGTTACTGTGGCCAGAAGAATCGAAGAATTAGCTCAGGATATTGAAAACACACTAAAAGACCGTGCTTCAAAGTTTGCTTTTTATTCAGTGGCACTTGATGAGAGCACTGATATTACAGACACAGCTCAGTTAGCTATTTTTATCAGAGGAATCGACCAACACTTTTCCATTACCGAAGAAATGGCCGCTTTATTTCCAATGAAAGGCACAACTAAAGGAAGTGATATTTACAAGTCTTTGACTTCAACTTTAAATCGACTTGGACTAATGCTAAACAATCTGTCCGGTGTTGTTACTGACGGTGCTCCAGCAATGACAGGAAAACATGAAGGTGCTGTGGCTCTGATCAGAAAAGACGCGTGCGAAAATAGACAATTCATGCAATACCATTGCATTATCCACCAAGAAAGTTTGTGTGCAAAAAGTGTCGGTTTCAAGGATGTGATCAAAGATGTGACTAAAATCGTGAATTTCATCAGATCACAAGGATTGAACCATAGGGAATTCCAGACTTTCCTTAGTCAGATGGATGCAGAGTATGGTGATGTAGTATATTACACAGAGGTTCGCTGGCTCAGTCGGGGAAAGTTTCTTAAAAGGGTTTTTAATCTAAAAGAAGAAATCTATACATTCATGGAAAGTAAAGGAAAGACAGTTCACCAGTTCAACAACTCCAATTGGATGGCTGATTTTGGGTACCTTACGGATATTTCAATACATCTCAACGATTTGAATATTCGACTGCAAGGTAAGAACATCATGATTCATAACCTTTTTGATCAAGTTGAGGCATTTGAGAAAAAACTTTGTTTGTGGGAGAGCCAACTACTAAAGGGCGACTTCACACACTTTCCAACACTGTCGCAATGTGAAGTTCAAAACAAAGGAAAATACAGTGAAGCACTCGCTGTTCTACGATCTGATTTCAGTAATAGGTTTGAAGATTTTAAGTTGAATAAAAAAATGATGAAGCTATTTTGTGCTCCTTTTAGTGTGAATGTGGAAGACTATCCCGGAAACATTCAAATGGAACTTATTGAGTTTCAGTGTAATAGCGATTTACAGGAGAAATTAAAATTTTTTGGACTTTTGGAGTTTTACTCATTGTATGTTGAAAAAGATCAATTTCCAGCAATCAGATCTCATGCTCTGTTGACAGCATCCCTTTTTGGCAGCTCTTATATTTGAGAGCAGCTATTTTCCAAAATGAAGAATGTGAAGTCAAAATTGAGGAATCATGTTTCTGACACTCATTTAGAGAACTCTCTTCGAATTGCTTCATCCAACATAAAAGCCAATGTTGACAGATTAGTGAAAGACAAACAGTGTCAGATTTCTCATTGAACTAAAAAAAAAATTACCATTTTGATATTTAGTTTTGATAAACTATTTCATATTAATTTTGTGTTTTGTAACCTGTTTTAATATTGATTTCATTGTAATTTAAAACCAAATAAAAACTAATTTTAAAAAAATGATGTTTTTTCTTCCATGTTGAAATAAAATATGTGTGTATGTATATATATATATATAAGATTAATGCGGCCCTCAAGCCCTTCCATAACAAAAATTCGGCCCTTCATTAAAATAAGGTTGAAGACCACTGCTGTATATGATACTCTTCACAACCCCCTTTCCCAAAATGGTGTTTTCATGTAAATAAATGTTGTGTGTCACTAACTATTTTTCCTACATAAAAACAGTTCATATTTTTATTATTATTTCATGTATATGATTGTAAAATGTTCTAAAAAGAGAAAAGAAAATGATACCTATATTCAAAATAGCTTTGAAAATTTAAAGCTTTAAAAACTTTAGTAGAACTAGTACATTTCATTGGGAGTGCTAATGCTGATCACTAGTATTTTTCTCATACCACCTGTCTTGTGCTTCATCAAACATCCACTCAACTGTTGGTTAACTAATTCATTGCTATCAGTGATTGTGTTCATTTTACTATTTTTTCAAATTATTGGTAAACTGAAGTATTTTATATAATGGAGAAAAAATGAACGACTGTGTTAAGATAGATCATAGAAAATCATTACTTACATCAAAATTAAAAATAAAACCCCCCTCTTATTTATACAAAATTCATGAAATTTATTAGGAAACCAAAACTTATTTTATATTTGATTGTATTAAAGGTTGGAATGATCATGCTGGCTATTTAGAAATTCTCTTTTCTCTTACATTGCGGGACATATATAAAATTATCCCTGCCTCCACATCATGCTGCAAAATGATTCCTTATATCATCGGTCAAATTCATTTACATAAGTAACAGTCAGTGTAATATTTCTTCTGTTTTAAAAAGTCCATTTTGTAGAGTAAATAAACAAAAAGAAATAACTTAACTTCACTGCTCCACATAAAACTGTGTTATTAACAGATGTTCCAAGCACATGCATGAGTGGGTTTCACAGGTCTAAACTTTCTCATGTGTTTATAAATTGACATGCTTATTGCACGAAAGGATATGCTTGAATTTCAGTAACAATATTTAATATTACATGATTATTTGCATGGTATTTATCTTGTGAAAGACTGTACGCTCTTCAACATGCAAATCATGTGTGTAAAGACTCCTAATAATATGAGTAATTTATTTACAGCATACCCTTAGAAGAATTGAGATGTTAACAAACAAAACAATAGCCTAAAGTGTGCAAGTCTTTTAAACATTTGATCCATGAACACAAAGAGTAACTCGCATATTACAATAACAAAATTTCCTCTTGTGACTTACGACTACTGTATTTTGGTGACTTTGAAATAGAAGATTTTTTTTCTTCAAAATTCTTCTTTTTTTTACATAGTCACCTTTTACTTTCATACACTTTGTCTAACAGTTTTCCACCTATTTTAAGCTTTGCAAAATATATTATTACTTGAACTCTGCAAAATAGGCTTTTGTTTCATTAATAATCTTCTCATTTGATACAGTATTTTTCCTTATGTTTGCAAAGAGAAAGAAGTTGCGAGGGGGCAAATCTGGAAGACATGTTGTATGACAGAACGTCGTGTTTTGAATTTTTAACACACAAATGATGGCAAATGTCCGAAAAATGTATAATAATAAAATTGAACTTCCATCATTTACAAATAACTTCAAACAGAGAACAGTTTGTAGCACAATTTGACAATTCTGGCCATGATAATTATGTCCTGGAGCATTGTTCTGGAGGAAGATAAATTCACAGTGAAACTGATCCAATAAAGAGACATAATACTGTCTGTTCTATGCTTGTTTTCCCTATTACAGTTAGTCAATGAAGATTATTTCATGCAAATCTCAAAAAATTCCCGATGGAAGTGTTTTTGCTAGAGCACATTTATCAGGAAAACTCTGTTGACTGTTCTTTCATTTCAGGAGTACAATAAAAAATTCACGTTTCATCAACAATTCAATTACATAATTCTCTAAAAACTCACTTGGATTGTGCTTGAACATGTCCAACACTGCTTCAAAATGGTCACATGATTCCAATTTTGGTTGATTGTGAGTAAATGTGGCACCCATTATTGGATAACCATCTCATACTGAAAGTTCATCCCTGATATAAAACATATTCATCTGAGATCATCTTTTCCATCACATAGGGTCGTCCATCTCATTTGAACATCCCATGGGCTCAGCTTCATTCATGTTTGTACACCCACAACATAATTTAGTGAACCATTCCATGCAATGGAGCAAATTCTCCATAATAATGTTTAGCTATTCTTCACTATCCTTAATGGTTTTCCCACACAAAAAGTAGTTCACCAACACACGAAATTCACCTTTTCCATTGCAGTAAAGAAACACAAAATATCCGCTTTGAAAGCTGACGAAAATGTTCTATTAAACAGATCTAAGGAGTAAATAAAGCAATAAAGCTAAAGTTTCAAAATTATTTTAATAATATAAATGAGCTACAATTGTTTCTCCCTGCGGCATCATCGGGCAACTGATAATTAACAAGTATTGACAACTATTTATACATATACAAATAACAGGAAAATGAAATACAATAAGAGAAATTGGGAAGTGTAGGGGGAATGACCTAGCAGGTAGAGGAAGGTTGATGAACTATGTTAAGGATGTGTCTTGGGATGATGCCGCAAGACAAAACAATTGTAGCTCTTTATATTATTAAAATAATTTTGAAACTTAGCTTTACTGCTTTATTTAATCCTTTAATATGGAATTTCAACAAGAAATATCTGCTGTAACATTAAATATAAAAACAGATATACTTTAAACTTTGTGTATATACCCAAATAGGATGGCAATCATCCAAGATAAAATGAAACTTGTGACTTGATCTGTTATCAAAGTCAGTGACTTATCAAACAGCTCTCGTCTAAATTTTAAAAAAACCATTTCTTCAAATAATTTGTGTTATATAGTTAATTTAACATCAAGTTATTTTTCAACTAAATTTATATTTAATATTGAATCTCCAATTTGTGTCAAGATCTATTTTGTAGCAGCTTACCTTCTCTAGAGTACAACAACAAATTTTGTTCTTTTCAACATATCTGAGAAAGACTCTCATAAAAAATTAGAAATTACTAAACAAATTGATACACAATATATTATTTGCTTGAATTATCTTGCAGATGAAAAACACCATACTTAATATTATATGACACGTCATTTAATAGGTGTGGATGTGACTAGCATTATGTACTATTATTAGGTTATTAAAAATATTAAAATCAATTTCACTTTCTTCAGCAAGTTGAAAAATACACAATTAAAATTGCACAGTAGTTGAAAAGACTTACCTTCAATAATAATAGCGGTTTTAAAGTTATAGAAATTAAATGTCTGGTTGAGGGCCCAACCATAATGTCTTGCTATTTTAAAATAACCTTTGAACTTTTTTTCCTTTGGTGGAACAATTATTTCACTTTGATCAGGTTGCTACAACAAACAAAAAATGAGTATGTACATATTAATTCCCTGTAGTTTTTTTGGATAAATCTGTCATTTTCCGTTCTATTTTAACACAAAAATATGTCATTTAAAAGATTAAATATCTTCTTTTTTTTTTAATGTAACTAATTCTGTAATGTTTTAGAACTCTTGTGTAAAATTTGATATTTTCTTTTAATGAAATATCAGTGAAGCTAATAAAATGACTGACAATTTGTTATAACGTAAAAAAATATATTTACCTTAATTAGTGTTGAAAGTCTTTGCAATTTTGAATTTTATTTTTAGTGGTACATACTTAGCTGTTTCACTGACAACTTTCTTAGGCGTAAAACACATATTTTTCCTAAGGAATTTTTAACAACTATAACCTCCCTAAGCTTGAACTAAATAGTAAGATTTGGGGAATAGTCATTTTGATTAATTAATTTACATAAAACCAAACTCTGAAATTTCCACACACATCTAAAAACTGAGTTATTCACCTAACACGCTTATTAATGTTGATAATTTGGTCACATAATAATATAAATGGATTTTAGCAATGAGCTATACTCAGATATGTTTTTACAGTGTTATTATGTGTATTTTAAATGGTTGTACAAATTAAAAAGTTCGGTATAAATTTAATATATGTGACAATTGAAGTTTAAGTGTTTATGCGTGAGGAAGCTGAAGAAACTGGGCTGTAGCATTAAGGAAAAATCAAGAATTGCAAAATAATAATATTCAACATTAATTAATTTAATCATAAAGTTTGCAATTAGTGAAAGGCAACAAATGACATAATACAAAAATAATTATATAATAATGGCCTTAATGTACAAAGGTTAACTGAAAGTGAGAAATTGGTTGTTAATTTAGATGTCAAAAATAATACATTGTTTAACTTTGGTTGTTCACCAGATAACTGTCATTGGTTGATTTGCATTGGTATTAATACTATTATGATCAGTGTATATACAGACAAACATTTAAACCAGTGGTTGATTTCACATTTTCTGCAACAGTTATACAAACAAAATGTTCTCAGACAAACAGTGTGATGCAATGGTTTGCAACATTAACATTCACATTTCATTCGAATTTTATCTAATGTATCACAGTGGATTTGGAAATTTTATTTAGTTTCAAAATTAGACATAAATGGAGATGATACTTATGAAATCATATGGTTATTAATGACCTCTGTGCAACAAAATCAATATATGAAAATTTATTAAAAGATTTTGTTTTAATGAAGTTTGACAAATAAATGATACTATACAATAACAAATGAAGTTTGATACTACAGATGAACTGAAATCTTGGCAAAATGTGAAGGCCAATGTGTCACCAATGTGTGAAACTGCAAGTTAAAGAAAATTACAATTTGCAGGTAAATTGAAAAATGCTATAATGAACACATATTGTTATTTTAGTATTTACTAATTTACTTGTCAACTGTAATTCTATATTATGTGAGGTAAGGTCATTGGTTTAAGTCATAATGTTTAATGATATGACTTTATATTAGCATATTACCCTACTAATAAACAAAAAAATATTAATGAAGTTTTATTTAATTTTTTTAACATTGTCGATTTTATTTACCATGTTTAACGAGTTATAATAGAAATATAATGTTATAACAAGTAAAAAGAGTCTTAACTGACTAGGATTTAAACCAGTATCTCTAGATTGATGTTTTGACCTGCTACCGATCAGATTCTGTTTTTAAATTGACACAATACTACAGTTTATTGATATAATTAATTGCAGTAGCAGTTCATATGAGCCATGTATTAACCCTCCATCTGGCAGATGTTAATTTGATTTTTAAATTCTTCGTTTGTTTAAAAATTAATAAAATATATTGTTTTTATACAAAACCTAACTTATATGACATCATTTTTCTCAGAAAGATGCATAGAATTCATCTATGTAATAAAAAAAAAAATTTGAAACGGTTTTGGAGTAAGTATGTTACATGTCAAAAACGAAGTTATCATTTTTCAGGAAAAACCTGTATCATTAAAAATCAAAGCTTACCACCTTTTTCTAAGATATACAAAAGTTTTGTGTAATATTTGTCAATATTTATAGGGGAAAAAAAATTGTTACATTTTCGAAATTAAAAAAAATATTTTATAGAAAATTGTAAATTAGTCATTTGTTTTTCAAAAATAGTAATATATATTTTATACAAAAGTTCTATATATCATTATATTCAGAAAAGGTCCATATAATTTAGCTGTGTAGTGAAAAAAAAAAGTTAGATGTAAAATATTTGGAGTTTTTATGTGAAATACCAAAAAATCCGAGAGTAACACAGGCAAGAATTTTACAGAAATGGTAATGCAAACCATACAAAAATATTTTTGAATTTTTTGAAGTATTACTAGAGATTTGTAATATATGTGGGGGAAAAAATTGTTACATTTTCAAAATAAAAAACCATTTTTTACGAAAAAAAAGTTAAAATGGTCTTTTTTTTCAAAAATTTACCAAAAATAGTAATATATATTTTATACAAAAGTTCTATATAAAACAAACTTTAGAAATAAAAACACATATATTGTAACTTGTATACACAATTTATATACACTTTGTATACACAAACCTTCAAAATAACAAATATCTAACCCCAAAACTATATCCCTCACACCTTTTATAACTGAATTCACATCACACAATTGTGTATGTTCTGAGATCAAAACAAAACCTTCTAAGTAAGTATTGCCTATATCAAGTGGTACCAACTTGTAGAATGAAATGTTCTCTACAACATACTATAAAGAACGAATACAAAATATCAAAATAAAAATGGATTACCGGTATGTCATTTCGTAAACTGCACTGAATGCCAAATGAATTTCGTCGCGTCAAGTTTGTACTATCGTCAAGTAGAAATATCTCTCGATCTGTGAGACGCAGAAAAATTTGTAATCTACGGTTAGAAAGTGAAACATGTGATCTATAGAACAGTGTTTTGGTTGACTTATTTGACAGAAAAATAGAAGTGTAATCATATGGGGAAAAATGGTGTCGCTTTTACTAAAAACCACACAGTTCAAATCTATGATTTTACGCATCAAAAATATGCGAACTTCACCAATTTTTGGAATATTATTTATAACGTTTTGTGGTATTTTTTTTGCATGATTATGGCATCTACGGAACATTAGTTTTCCAACGGTATTTTATTTATTGCGATAAGACGATTCTAAGTAGGCGTAATGTTGAATTGCAAAAACCGTGTTTTAGAGTCGGTGAACTAAAACCATATGTCTCATACCAACCAGCCAGCAGGTTGTTCGCCACGTCAAGGGTTAAATAACAAGACTGACCAATAACTCACCTTTATATATAGGCTATCTATCAAAATTCTATTGCTTGTCCCCTTCAATCTAGTCCCCATTCCCACCTACACTGCTGGAATCTTTTTTCCATTGGTCACAGGCATAGAGCAAATCAATTTCAGTCAGCTGTTTTAACACATTTGCCAGTTTTCTTCTTTACTGCATCAATTGTGTAATCATGCCTTTAAACACTTTTTAAATGTCAAAGCGTAATTTTTGAAAGAATGGGTTCTAGAAGGGATAACAATGAACCAGAATTATTATAAGGAAGCTGACAAAGCTGAGGGAAGAAGTCAGACAAAATCTACCAGAACTGTGGATAATTGGTTTCATTATTCATCAGGACAAAGCACCTGCTTACACAGCACTCTCTGAAGGAGTTTTTAGCCATCACATACATGACTATAAGAAAGCATCCTCCATAATCGCTTGACTTATGAGATTACTTTTTTTCCACTTAAAGTGAAATCTGTGCTTAAGGGAATATATTTTGAGCCAGATGATCCAGCAAAGAAGAAAACGGCAGATATGGTAATGCAGCTGATAGAAACTGATCTGCTGCATACTTATGATGAATGAAAAACAAGACCGCAATGGTGTGTAAATGCGAATGGGGACTATACTGAAAGGAATGAGCAATAGAATTGTTATTAATAAAACAAAGGCACATCATGTCAGAAAAGAATAAAGCAAATAAAATATAAAAATGAGAGAAGGTTAGTGGTTTTAAACAATAGGTTTAAATAAGTAAAGTGATTTGAGTGTTTTTTATATGAAATTGGATGTTTTATTATATATAAAACCTTTTACAAACCTGTATATGATAGAGTTGATCACCATAGGAATTTATAGCTTTTGAAGTTGCTTCATGTTGACAATCCTGACTGACAATTACAGGAAACTGCTTAGGATCTGGTCTGTATTTTAATAAGCTATCTAAGCATCGTGTTACAGTCACTCGATTACATGCAAATACAATAACAGCTATTGCATTTTCCGGATGTGACAGTAGAAGTTCTGTCTGAACAAAAACAAAGCAAATACAATAAGAGACATAATATTTTTCAATTGCGATAATAGAATTTTTGTTTGTAAAAAAACAAAGCAAATACAATAACAAATATTACATTCTGCAAGTGTGATAAGAGATCTTATAAATAAAAAATTATTATTATATTGAATTTACTAGATGTGAAAACAGTTATTCTCTTTTGATGAAATAAACCCATGATTTTGCCATGTGAGACAATATAAGTAGTGACTGGTCATAAAAAAAATAAATATAAAAATATGTCCATGAAAGACATTTTCTAGTGTGCTAATAGAAGTTATATCTAAAAAAAAAAGAAGAAAAAAGAAAGGAAAATAAAGTCATATAAAAATTGAAGTTCAATTTAAATGAAAACAAATGAACCACAATACAGATATTGCAATCTCTATACCTAATGGATGTTAAAGCATATACAACAACAGTTATTGTATTACCTTGTTCTGAGATAATAAATGTTTGAACTAAAAGAAAAAGTGAACACATTACAGATATTGGAACTTATGTATGCAGTAAAAATTCTGGTTAAACATACCAGAAGAAATATATATACAGTAGAACCTCTGTTAACCGGTCCTCGGATTAACCGGCCTATTTCGTAGTGTACTGGTTCGATGAGAGTTTCTGAAAATAAATTGTAATTGAAACACCAAAGCAGCGGCGAGTCAAACGACTTTGTCGATAGCGGTATCCCATTGTCGGCGGCGTAAAAACACTGCGACACCAAAGCGGCGGCGAGTCAAATGACTTTGTCGATAGCGGTATCCCATTGTCGGCGGCGTAAAAACACCGCGGCACTGGCACCCATACTTCAGTTGTTTATCCCAATGGCATTAACAAAATATGTGGTTGAATATGTTTAGGTTTCATGATTCATATAATGAACACAAGAACTATTACTATTAGTCTATGTATACCTCTAGTGGACCATATTTTAACTAAACGTTGGTAAATGAATGAAAAAACTCTTGTCACAGTTAGTCCATCTGAACAATATATCACTGTTCAATATATAAACTTGTTCATGTTCTGTAAATTGTAAATCGGCATCAAAACTAACTAAATTGAATTAAAAACAATCTATACAATGTCAATTAAAAAAATAGTACATAGTTCTCTTTATTCTAATTATGTTTTAAAAATGAGTGGCAAATGTAAAATGTGCAAAAAATGTATCACTACACATCAAGTGAAAATCAAATGCAATGATTCCAGTGATGCATTCCACACATACTGTTTTGTATCCTAAGTTAAGGATGACATAGACTATATTATCAATGAGAGTGAAATTTGGTGTTGCAATGAGTGCAGCAAATCAAGAAGGAAAGAGTTTGCAAGTACAGTCTACGATGGGGTAGAGGAGGAGTATTAAAGGTGTAATGAAGGTACTCCAGAAAATGTGAGAAGCTGGAAAATGAACTTGGACGAAATGTCCCATTTGGACAAAATGTGTGATATAAAGAGTGAAGACTTGAGATAAACAATACTGCAGAGTGAAACGTAACCATAACAGTTCGAATATAGATATGCCAGAGGGATCTACATATTTATAGAAACAAAAGTCTAAGCCAGGATAGAAGACGTATATTTAATCTAGTGTGAGAAGTGAAAAAATAATTTTTTTTCCAATTTGTTTGAGTTTGCAATAGTAGGATTCTAAAGCACACTGAAGAAGGAGCTAAAGTCATCGGACGTCATAACATTGTTGGATGATCTGCGGAGGATGTAACTGCTCGATGGTGGACATATCACAAGAAGATAATAAAACTCAAGACAATGACTGGTATAATTGTAAACTATTTCATTTATCAGATTTATGTGCTTATATATGTGTGATTATTTGTGATTGAGTATAAGTATTGTTTTATGTATATGTATACATTTATGTATATGTTTGTATACGTATGTGTACGAATGCAGATTAGTGTATGTGTGGGTGAGTGTATGGTAGGTGTATGCATGCGGATGAGTGTATATGCATGAGTATATGCAAGGGGGTAAGAATATATGTGGGCATATGTAAGGGGGTGAAAGTATGTGTGGGCGTATGCATGTGGACAAGTGTATGTGTAGGTGTATCCATGGGGTGAGTGTATGCATTAATAACAGCAATATTATATTAAGTAATGGAGGAGTTGTATATTAATTTAAAATTTATTTTCTAAATCAAAATAGCTAGCAGTATGATAAATATTCCGCTTTTTTTGGTTCTAAATCACAATTTTTTTACAGAGTAATATTTCTAATAGATTTAATGATTACTTAATAACTATACAACAAAATATTAGAAGCATTAGGCAAAATTCTAATTTATTCATTTTAAAATTAGAAGACTTAAGCACAAAACCTGATAGTATAATTTTAAATAAAATATGGCTTGCCTAGTTGTATAAGTTTACAAAATGTAATAACGATTATCAAGCGGATGGAGTGATTATTTACAAATATAATATGTGGTCTATTTTGTGGCCAAATAGTTAATATGACTCTTCAGCTGATAGCCTTCAAGTCTAGGTAGAGGTTAAAACATGATTTAGTTATCAATGTTGTTAGTTTGTATAAGCTTCATGATTTTAATTTTAGATATTTGTATTGATTAATTTGATTATTTCTTCACTCGATTAGAAATATCCTAATGTTATACAATAAATGGTGATGTAAATCTGGATATATTTTTAAAATCTGAAATTTGGACATATATTTTATTAAAATGGTAAGCTATGGATCAATGTGGCTTATGAATGATCCTACTAGGGTAACAGCTGATTCGACCACATGTATTGATTATGTTTATATTTGCTGTAGTATTAGTATAAATATGGAATTTGAAAGCAGGGTTATCGCAAGCAGATTAACCGCCCTTTGTGTTAAGTGTGATCACATTCTCAGACCCCAAGTTAAAGGATCTAATGAAAGTAAATTTGATTCTAAGCTTGTGAGTAAAAATATGGAGGAGATTGAATAGAGTGACGTTTACAAAACAGAAATTGTTTCATTAGCCTTCGATTTTGTTTGAAAACTGAACTCTTGCTTATTGAACTCTTGTAAGCCTAGGAGTACCATTTCTAAATGAAAAGCTAATCTGAAACCATAAATAGATCTAACTAATTC
The DNA here is from genome assembly GCA_963513935.1 of Aphrophora alni. Classification (NCBI taxonomy): domain Eukaryota; kingdom Metazoa; phylum Arthropoda; class Insecta; order Hemiptera; family Aphrophoridae; genus Aphrophora; species Aphrophora alni. The sequence goes on along the minus strand of OY740765.1, from coordinate 15,816,886 downwards.
AACTATTTAAAAATGTGCTTAATACATTCAAATATCATCGAAATCAAAACAAATTACAATATTTTGAATAAAATTAACTAACGAAATTAGAAAATCCAAAATGTTATACTACACACAATTGTTTGAGACAATAAACGAGATCCAAAACGACAATAGGATGTTATTACAATTACAGAAATGATAAGAAGCAATGAACTGATTACTTTAAAGATAAGGACAGTCAGTTGTTGACTCCAATAAACTCCTTATTTTTTTATCCTACTACAGATTTAGAAATAAGAGAAATTGTTAATTAATTGGAGAATTGGAAAACTCCAGGATTTGATAAGATAACACTAGTACCGGAAGACTTTTATGACTATGAGAAGATTTTAAATACATGTTTTAGATGTGTTTTTCTCTAACTAATTAATCTAAGCTTGTTTTGGAGAATTTCCAAGAAGGTAGTAAATCTAATCTCTCAAATTAACATCTAATACCAATTCATTTGACTTTTTTCTAAAATATTGGAGAGGGTTGCCAAAAAAAAAAAAAATTATTTACGTTTCTAGTAAGTAATAATTTTTTCAGTAAAAATCCGTTCGGTTTTCGAAATAAGATAAGTACTGCCAGTGCATTATTAAATTTTTGACTCAGGTCTATAACAATACTAATGATGGTTTGTGTTGTGTCGGAATATTTGTGGATATTATGAAAGCTTTTTATAAGGTAAATTACTCAATACTTTTATCAATATTGTATGGTGTGGGTCTAAGAGATGTACCCTTAAATTAGTTTGGTCCATATCATGCAAATAGGATTTAACAAACTAAAGTATATGGAGAAACTATCACACAAGGTGTAATTACGTATGCGATCACACGGGCATCATGTGATCCATTATTCTTAGTATAAGTAAATAACCTATATGAAGGCCAATTCAGAGAAAGTCTGGCCATGTTTGCCGATGATATTGCTCTCTTTTATAAGGCCAATACCTTAGATCAACTCTAACTAGACATGAAAAATGTCTTAATGCTTATGTTGGTAGTTCATGAAGAATTATATGGTGATGAATCCTAACACTAAATATTTAATTAAAAATATTTCACGCAACTCACTATTTCCAACCAATTTGAAATAATATGGAGTATCTTGTAAATGTATTGCAAACTTAAAATGTTCAGAAATAGAGCATGTAAATGGCATTTAATATCTAGGGTTATTTGTGGACTCTAGGATAATCTACATAAAAAATAATAATAATAATAATAAAATACACGTGTGTTCTATATGCTAAGATCTGTTTGTAAATTACAACTATTTACTAGTTAACACGAAGTTGGAATATCGAATTGGGATATGGAGGTAATATATTAAATAAAATTGAACATGCCACACTATTGTTCAAGATCTTAAATATTTTGGCGCTTTTAAATAAATAAATATATATATATATATATATATATATATATATATATATATACAATACAATGCTTTTTTTAAATAGAAGCGGAAATAGAATGTCTGACTAGGTGTCCAGAAAGGCAACTTTACGCAATATACATACTGTAGATTAGCCTAAGCTAAATTTAACAGTTTAAATAAAATTCTATTCGTACCTAGCACAGACATTTTTTAATTGCCAGAAAATATTAAATACTGCCAAAATATAAGCAAGTCTTCTAAATTAATTAAAAAGCTAAACAATGATAATGTAGAGTTGTATTTTAAAATCATCCAGTGACTAAATTGTTTTTTCTCTTTGAATAAAATTTCAGAGTAAAATTTTAATCTTCAGATAATGTTTCAAGGACCATTTGGAATTTACTTATTATTGAAGTTGGTACAAGCAATGCAGATAGAGGTTGGGTTGCTAAGGTGATAGTAAACAATAGGATTCACACACTTCCTGCTGTGATTAGTAACTTATTTAATAACTACTATATTCATACTGTTGATCAGGAAGTTTCTAGTGAAGTGCCACAAACCAACATAAACTTCATACACACAGACTAAAAAAGCAATAAAATTTAATTGTGAGTCTGCCAATGAGAGGGAGCTGGAAAGGATTATTCTGGCATTTGAAAATAAAAATTCTGCTGGATATGATGGTGTTCCAATCAAGGTTATAAAACATGCCAGAAGCAACTTAATTAAATCTCTTACACATTTAATAATCTCGTCATTCATATCAGGCATATTTCCAGAAAAATTTAAAATTGCAAAGATAAAACCACTTCATAAGATAGATGCACTTCAGACATCCCTAATTTTAGACCTAAAGCCCTGTTGCCAGTTATTTCCAAAATCTTTGAAAAAGCAATGTGAAACATTTTGAGGGAAAAAATATGTTTGATAAAGAACAACACGGTTTCAGATCAGGCCATTCAGTCGTTACAGCAGCTACATAGATTCGATTATCGATTCAATAGAACAGGGAAAGTAGTTGGGATCTGTATGGACTTAAGCAAAGCTTTTGATAGTGTATCACATTCTAAATTGATTTACAAACTTTCAACAATGGGAATATAAGGACCTGCACTGTGGCTTCAATCATACTTAAAAAATAGAAAGCAATTTGTTGAGCTCTGTAATAAAAATGACTTTAATCAACTGATTTCTACTCGATCAAAACTAAGGGTAATTAAACATGGAGTACCTCAAGGTTCCATTTTAGGCCCTTTGCTGTTCAATTGTTATATTAGGGGACTTCCTAGATTAATTTCTCTTAACAGGCCAACCAGCATGAGCCTTTACGCGGATGATGCCAACTTGATAACCAGAGGAAAATCTACACTCGAAAAAGAATCAACAGCAATTGAAAACCTGTCCAAAATAAGCAACTTCCTTACCAATCATAAACTTAAAGTAAACATGTCAAAGACCATTTATATTTAATTCAATATCAAAACTAATAATAGTGCTTTTTCAATGCAAATGCATATGGATGGAACTGCGTTAAAAGTTTAAAACCAAATTTCTAGGTTTAATTATGGACAAAAAGTTGAGTTGGGATTTTGTGTTTAACAAATAAGGGTTTCCTTTGGCCTTTTTGCCCTGTACAGATTATCTAAATTCTGTAGCCTTGAATATTCTGAAAACGGCTTATTTTGCACACATTCATTTCCATATAGCTTTTGGAATGAGTGTGTATGGTGCCACCTCTAAAAAGAATTTGGACACGGTATTGCTTTTACAAAAGAGCAATACATACTGTTTTGAAATTAAATTGGTGGGATTATGTCAAGTGTGAGTTCAGGAATCTCAAAATAATGACAGCGTACAGCTACTACATTTATCAATGCATCTTGTACACTAGACAACATTACAGCACAATCTCACTGAAGGGAGATAACCATAGTTATTTTACTAGATACAGGAACAAATTTTCTATACCAATCCACAAATTGAAATTTTTTGAGAATAAAACAACTTATATGGGTGCAAAGTTTATAAATGTATTATCAAGTGACATCATGAATGAAAATAAGTATAACAAAATTAAGAAGTTACTAAATATCTTTATATTAAACTATCCATTATACTCCATTGAGGAATATTTTAGCTTAAGTTTACTTTAACTAGAATTATATATAAATTTTAATTTTATTATTTTTATCATGTGTACATTGTTTGAATAAAGATAAAAATTAAATGAAATTAAATATGTTTTATCAATTTTAAAACATTATGCAACCACCGATCGTCACATTTCTACAGATAAGACAACTTATCTAAATACCATTCAAGGACAGTCCCAATTTTACTTTGTGAATCTTATCATGTAGCATTAACACGTTTAGAATGCAAATTACAACAGCATCCAGATTTGAAAAAAAGGCATATCAGAATTCAGTTGGGAACATAAAAAGTTTAATCATAAGAAACTCATATCTCCTCAACAAATTAACACACTCTATATCATACCTAGAATGCTGTCATAAAGGAAAATAGTTCTATAATGAAACTGGGTATGGTGATTGACATTTTGGATAAGACTAATGATGGTTTATCTATAAAATGATCTTCTATATTAAATTATATAACACAATATAACTGAGATACTATTTCAATTTTGTTTCCACAAGGTAGATATGTACTGCAAATATTTTTGTAAAATGTTCCTACAATTCTAATTAATGATGAACTTCAATCTTACTAACAAATACTCTTGTATTTCTATACTATACTAAGTTTCTACCAAATTTGTCGAGTGTCTTGTCCCCGTGGTATAAATTGCTTCATAAAAATGTTAAGTGGGACAGGAAAGAATGTTAAAGAATGATAAAGCTTTCAAGGAAAGTAAAAATTTGCTTTTGTCTCCAAAGCTATTTGTTCATTATGATCCAAACTTCGATGTAATTTTAGCTAGTGATGGTTCACCCTATGGGATAAGATGTGTTATTTTTCACATTTTTCCAAATAAGCTTGAAACCTATAGCACTTGCATCTCACACATTAACAAAAACTAAACAAGAATACTCTAAGCTAAATAAGGAAGCACTTGCCATTATTTTTGGAATAAAATATTTTCACCAATATGGCCGTCACTTTATTTTAAGAACCGATCATAAATTACAAACTATCAAAGTTGGTCCTAAAAGGAAAATACCTCAAATAACTGATAACAGACTACGAAGATTGGCTATATTTTGATCAAGTTATGACTATGAATAATTGCATATTAACTCCAAAAAAAAAACTGACAATATTGATGGGTTATCAAAAGTTCCTGTAGTTATAAGTATGAATATGTGTACCTTTGAAAATGTTGACAACTACTCCATACAAAATGATGTTCCTTATTTAGGTTATTTTTATATTTAAAAAATATATATATAAAGATATAAACTTGTGTAGAATAATAGAATATTGTAAAAGTGGCTGGCCTAGCCATATTAGTGACTCAACTCTACAATCATATTTTAGTAGAATACTTAAAATTTATGTAGGCAGGGGATGTGCGGAGTTAGGTAATCAAGTAGTACTACCAGAGAATTTACAAAAGATTGTTTTTAATGAATTGCACAGTTGTCATTTGAGTCCAGTAGAGATGAAAGCTATATCCAAGGTCTTAAGTATAGTGGCCTTAATTTTACAAAAATATGGTAAAACATATTTATTTCATGTAAAAGATGTTTAGAAAATAGTAATAGTCCTAAATGTAATTCTACTAGGAAATGGCCAGCTGGTCCACGACAAAAAATACATGGCGACTATTTAGGACCGATAGACAATAAAATGTATTTACTTATAATAGATACTTATTCCAAATAGATAGATGTTGTTGAAATGCAAAAATAACCAGTAATCACACTCTAGATGCTTTAAAAGTTTATTTTGCAAATTGTGTCATAGTTACTAATAATGGTTGTAGGTACCGTTTTGAAAATTTTCAAAATTTTACTTTGCGTAATGGAATAACTCACATTACAACTGCGTCTTACCATCCTGCATCAGATGGTGTTGTGGAAAACATGGTTAAAAAATAAAATTAAAATCCTAAAAGAAGAAGTATCTATGAAGCAAGCAATTTCTATGTTCTTACTAGAATATAGAAAAGCACCTTATACTACTACAGGAGTAAGTCCTGCTGAACTCCATTTAGGTTATAAACTTAAAACTGGATTACCCTATACAGATTAAAACCATCTGTAAGTGAAACCATCCGGCAAAGCAGGTGAACTTAAGCAAGATAAACAAATACAATTATCAAAGAGAAATTTATATTTTAAGATTGATAAAATAGTTAAATGGTATATATGGAAATCTTAATAAAAATTGGATTAAGACTAAGGTTGTTGAGAAATTATCAGATGAATCTTATATGATAAAAAATGAAAATGATTTAATATGGTAAAGATTTTGTGATCAAATGATTATGTGTAATATAGGGGAAGAAACAACTGTAGCTAAATTAAAAATTATGGAATAGACACACCAGATAGAATAGATAAACTAACCTAAATTCTAGCCCAAGAAATGTAAACAGACAAATATAACCAAAACGGTCAGAAAATTGTAAAAGAATATGAGTATGGCAAATGTATTTAATAATAAGATAAATTCGAATTCAAACAATGAAAACCCTGATACAGACAGGGACTTGCAGATAAATGTAGAATTACATAGATCAAAGTGCCCAATCAAACCGTATACTTTACTTAATTTGTAATCAGTTAACGGTATGAAAATAAATACTATTTATATTGACATTAGGAGCAATTTGTGTTAAGCAAGATTTTATTAATAGTTAAATTAAAAGTATAAATTGTTAGTTTAGTGATAAGTTCTATTTTCATTTTTATCAGTAAAAATTAGAAAAAAAAAGTTGTTTTCATTATTTCGTAAAATATTTAACTATCCTAAATTGATAAATTTGTAATAGTAAAAAAGGTTATGTTATTTTATTTTGCTTTTTGTAACAAATTGTAATAGAACATAATAAGAGAGACGATCCTATATCTATGGTTATGTTACGTCTATTGTGTTAATCTAAGAGTACCAGTTGTACTTTGTGAGTTATTTGTATTTATTTATTCATTCAGCTTCCATTGATTATAATTTAGCATTGCCATGATAACATAGGAATTGTCAAAAACATAGAAGTAATTACATTACATACCAATAAACTAACACTAAACAAGTACAACAAACTACAAATCATGAAACAGACAAGTAAATTATAATATAAACAGTAATTATGACTCATTCACCTAATTCCAGAAACTCTTTCACTGAATGAAAACACTGCTCTGTTAAAATTTTTATCAATCACCTCTTAAACTCGGTAACACCTGGGCTATTTTTTTATATTGGACTGTAATTTATTATATAATCTAATTGCTATATAAAGTGCACCTGCCTCGTAGATAGACAGGCAATGGCTGGGATACGGGAGGGCATGTTTGCCTTGTGTTCATGCTCATGCCACAAAATTCTATCATGAAATATGTCTATTTGAAAAAAAAGGGGAAAAAAAAGAAAAAAAGAAGAAAAAAAAGAAGAAAAAAACCTAGCAACTCATAAACATAAGTACAACACATTGGCATAATCAATGCTCCGCTGCCATAATCATAATTATTCGTTTTTCAATTTTAAATATAGTGTGTACCTCAGGACAATTACCTCACAATAATATAACATAACTTAAAAGTGAATTGAAATACCCATAATACACAGTTTTTAAACTTTCCTTTGCCACTCGATCAGAGACTACCTGTATGGCATAACAGGCAGTATTTAGTTTCTGAGACAGTGTTTTTATATGATCTCTCCACTGTACATTTTTATTTATTTTTAGTCCCAGAAAATTAACATCAGCTGAGACAATATTACTGGTTTCCAAATTTGTGTCTAGAGATCTACACCATTTAGATTTAAAATCTAAAACACAGGATTTGTTCATATTCATGTGTAAGCAATTGAAGATAAGCCATTCAGAAATGGATGAGTTACTCCAAAAAAGATACACTTAAAGAACCCAAATTTGATTCCCATATCATCAGAGAAGAGAACCATTTCTCCAGTTTTCATAGCATTGGGTAAGTCATTAATATACAATAAAAATAGGATAGGATCCAGAACTGAGCCTTGAGGGACTCCTACCTGGTTCATAATTGGCTCTGAAAAGTATATTAAGTTATTTTTAATTTCAACAATTTGATAACAATTTTTCATATAGAATCTAAACCATTCCAAAGATATCCCTCGTATACCATAAAATTACATCTTCTCAAGACATATATCATGATTGAAACAATCAAAGGCTTTAGACAAGTCACAGAACAGTCCCAGTGCATATTATGAGCCATCCACTGCTCTTAAAACTTTAGAATCCTTTGGAATCAACAACCTTTCTTCCTTGATCAATAATTTCTGTAATACACCAATTTGTAATGTACCTGTTTCTTTATGTACAACACCCCAAGTAGCCCTTGATCTATTCGAAGCCTGAGCTATATATCTATCATTGTGTAATTTCTTAGCTGCAATTATAAGTTTCCACAGTATTTTACAATAGAGCCTATAGTAGTCTAGAGGCTCCTCATCACTACCCACCTTAGTCATTTCATAAAAAAATCTTTTCCTTTTTTAGGATATTCTTAAACACTGGGTAATCCAAGAATTTATATTTTTAGAACAATTTTTCCCTGGTTTAAGAGGAAATGCTTCATAAAACTGTGACAAGAAACAAATTGTATGCTCAGTGATATAGAAATGACAGAATAAAAAATTGGAGTTCTCAACAAAGGATGTCTGTATAATTCAAGAAACCTTAAAGAAGTAGATAATAAGAATATGTGAAGTTTCATCTGATCAGTCCATTGTAGTCCTTAAGAATTTTCTGTTATAGCCTACATGCAAGACACAATAATCACAGTAGAACAGTGGTTAACAGAGTATCCGTGTTATGAAATAACAATCTAGATATAAAACAAATGATTTTTGTGTTTGTGTTGCAAGAGCGTTTGCTTTTAACTTTGACTGTAATGAGTGAGTGGGACTGGAATGAAACATTTGTGTGAAGATTTAAAAAATGATTAAACTGTTGTCCAGAACCACACAAAATCAATCTCAATGATACAATTTTAGTAGTTAGGAAATTCGTAGGTATGATATAAAGGAATTAACACTTCACAAGAGCTGGAACAATATTTCAGAAAAAAAAGAACAGAGAATTGGTACTTATTAAAATGCATACACATTAGCAAAAAGATGTCCATGAATGTATGAATAAATTTAATTAAACTATGAGACAATAATTAATTTAGAATTGCAAGGAAAAACAAAAGACTATTAAGATAACGACTTTACTGAAGTAGAAAAAATAAAAAGTCATACTGAAGGTATGGGCACTATTGAGAAAGCACTGCTCTCTATAGAACGGCAAGAGAACAAGTTACCTGCTGAGGTTTCATATTGAGCCATCTTCACAATATTGCGGCAAGGAAGTCAAGTGCCAGAATAAAATAAAAACAAATTAGACTTTTTCATGAAAATTTTAATTAATAATTAGGCTTAGTTTTATTACCTATCTTATCGAGCTTCTACTGTATACTGTAGAATAGGTTACGGTTCTGTGATCCCGTCAGTCAATAATCTTCGTATCATCAACTTCCAGCACATATAGTATTTGATAATATTTTACAGAACAATACATTTTAATCAGATGAAAAAAATAGCTCAAAACACCAATTTAAAGTAAAGTTTTGGCTAACAAATTGTAATTTTGGAGTTGGGAATTCTACCTAGTACCTTCTTTTTCAATATTAACAAGATGGTAACCGTACACATGATACTCTCCATTATGGTAATAAAGAAAATTAAGAGCAAATTAAATAAACTAATGAACTTTTTTTTTTTAGTATCCGGGTTACTAATAGAATAGAATAAAGTACCTTACCTTATATCTGTTATGTGATCTCTTCCTTCTTTAAAAAAGAAAAATGCATTTCTGAACTTCATCATATAAACTCAAAATCACTCATGTGAGGTCATCAATACATTAAAATAAATAACATAAAAACTACAATACAACACAATTACATTTAAAGAATACAGTAACTTTGTAGATATGCACCATGTGGCTACTGAACAGCAACCAAAAAAAGAGGTCACGTGGCAGATATAAGGTACAGTACTTTATTATAAATCATCTACTCCAGTTGGCTTATTATGGTCTAATACATTCCTATTTAAATTATGGGGTAATTCTAATAAACAGAATTTAGAAACGTTATTTGCCATACAGAAAAGGAAATAAGAATATTTCAAAATTAAAGCATAGGGAGTCAGGCAGGGAAGCTTTTAAGGATTTAAATATTCTAATCCTAACTCTCCCAATCATGTATGTACTTGAAGTATTATTATATTGTTGATTTAAGAACCATAAAGCTCATAATAGTGATTTTAATATGTATGACACAATAAAAATGGGGGACTTTAGATATGATCAGCATAGATTGAAAATCTATAAAAAGACTCTCACTAAGGCTGGAATTACTCTATATAATAATACTTCTAAAATTTAAAAAAGATATAGTAGCTGAAAAAATCTTAAGCCAAATTGAAAAATTTGTTATTACGAGGAAGTATATATGCGGTAGTGAGTTTTGTTCATGAATACTGTTGATAGGGGACTATGCCCTAACTGTGTTCAATAAATACTCCTTTGTTATTGTAATTAAATTGATTATACTTTATATAATCGGTAATATTTATTGCTATTCAATTGGATTTTGTTATGTTGGCATTTGTTTTACTGTGTGTAGGTATATATTTATTTCCTATGTTTTAATTATATTTTTTAGTAGCCTAGCATTAATATTTTAACACTTATTATACAAAATATTTTAGATAACAACAAAAGAAAAGAAATTAAATAAAAGGGATGGAAGAAAATGCTACTGGAAGTCTCCTTTAGTTTAGAATTGTTTCTATACTGTACAAGAAAAATTTAACTTTTCTATTACTAGCTGCCCTGAAGAATGTCATGTTTATCAGTGCAAGTTCCTTATCTTATTCCATATCACAATTACCGATAATATTTAACTTCTACCTTTCTTTTTGAAGTGTTGTCATTGTCTACATCTTCTTTTACAGCATCAATATTCTTGATTTCATCTAAAGTATTTTTCTTATTCTCCCCTGAAATAATTTTCAATACTATAAATAATATTTTGATATTATAATGAGAATTTAACATAATATACAAAGCTATTTTATCTATAATAACAATTTTATTATACAATTATCTACGAAACAATTCATTTCTGTTTTTATTTTGAACCATGAATTTCAAGCTTTTATCAGGGCTTATTGAATATATTGTACAATGTTCTTATATGTATTATATTACTAGTAAATAGGTGAGTTGTCAACATTATGTTACAATTATTATACCAGCATAATATAACAATACAATAATATTACAATTATAATGATAAAAATACAACCAACGAAGGAATTAACATAACAATAAAAGTAGACTAGCATACGACAAAGGGGAGGGGGACCAGAAAACTAGGAAATCACATAGAAGGAAGTTCACATCAACCATTTCAAATGATGTCTTACTGAGTAATAAGTTTTACTCAGTACAAGTAATTTTAAATGTCTTAAAAAATTTTAACTTGTCTGATTTCCAATTTTTGTGATAATTTGTTGAAAAGTTTTATACCCAACCCTATAATACAGGCTTTTCTGAAAAAGATGTAGCCTATGGATCGGGTACTGAAATAAATTAATTCTTGTGCTGTACATATTTTGTGAGCAATCATTTAAATACAGATATTTAGTTTTATAAATATAACTAAATAATGTTTAATAATAAAGGTAAATGTTTAATACAATTACAAAGATGGCTGTGTCAGTCAATATTTTTTAATAGGCTATATGATAATCAAGGCTTTGATTGAGTAATGATTCAAACAGCTCTTTTTTGAATTTTAAATATTTTCTCTGAGTCTGATGAATTACCTCATAGAGTTATGCTATAGGGGATCAAAATATCTGTAATACACAACCTTCAAAATGTTAATACAAATTTTTCAAATTATTTTCATGATAAAGCATGCTCAATTTATTTTGTTGATATGTTCTGAATATGTGACAACAAATTATTTGTTTTTCCAAATTCAAAAGTTGATTGTTGTACAATATACACGAATTGGTTTAAAATTTAAATTTGTTGTACAAAAATGGATTATTTGAAACTTTGAGCTGTTGTCTTCAGACTGAAAATCACTAATCAAGTTTAATCAGAGTTTGAGCAATAAATTGAGAAAGTTGCCTTCATCTAACAAATATCTTCACATAATATTAGCCTCCTTCATGATAACCATAGTGCTATCTGCATTAAATTTAAATCCTTAGTTGAAATAGTTTGGGTTGTTATTTATATAGATGAGAAAAAGAATGGAAGCTAAAATAGAATCTTGTGGTAATCCAGCCTTTATTGTCCCCCAGCCCGACTCATGTTAATGGTTAGTACATTTTAATTTTATTTGTTTTAAATAGGATTCAAACCAATTTACCTTGTGTAGCATTCAAATTCTAAAAATCAATCCTGCAAAATAAATTCATAAACTCGTTCTCCACATCCAACTTCCGTCGCTTGACAGATGCTGCCACCCGGCGAGATAATCCAAAACTAATGATCATATGATATCGGAGGCTAAAGTACAGCGGCAAGACAGCCTGTCTGCTCTAGACCCGTTATCTAGTCTACCGGTAGTCACTCACAATGCCTGACCTTTTCTTTACATCGTACGTTAGATATAATAATCTCTCTTGATTCTCAAAATCCTGCTTCAGTCTTCAACGATGCTTAATCTACAGTTTTTGTGCGTTTTAGTTCTATAATGTTTAGTAAATTTTCGTTTTCACGGCACAAGCTTACGTGAACTGCGACAGGATTTTCCAGGTACTCAACCTTACAGATTTTTTCATATTTAAAATTTTGTTAATGCCTTAAAATAATTCATTTATTATCATGTATTCTTTAAAATATGTATTTCATGTTTTATTTGATATTCAATGTTCTTTTGAAACTGAATGATTATAAAAATTTACTTTTCTTAAAACATACTTTACAAAATCTTGTAAAGGCACATTTTGAGTTTGGAACAATTATGTGAAATAAGTGCAAACTAATGTTGAACTTTAAATGATCGAAATATCTCATTGTACATGTCAAATATAAAACAATTGGAGAAATCTGTTCTAAATCAGAAAATTTCGTTTTACAGACTTGTGCAGTTCCTTGCAAGTCTTATACAAGCTTTGTTTCAAACAAATTAAATATATATATATAGAGTTATAATCATCTAAGAAGCTTTTAAGTTCAATCTTAACGAATTTCTGTCATACAATCAATTTTCTTTAATTTTGGCAAATAACCAGATATTTTCTTTAATAATGAACATTAATGCTAAAACATGTCTGATTTTGTACAGACACTAAAAAACATGTTTTTTGCTATAGCTAATATGCTGGTAGAAGAAACACAGCGAAAGATCTAGACATGTTTCGTCCTGTTAACAAAACACGTTTTATCCAACATAGCTTCAGTTTCATGTGCACAAAAGTGATGTAAAAAAAAAAAAAAAAAACTAACTTTATAGAACTTTAATTAAACTCATATTGTATATGTGCCTAAAATTTATTTCAGCGAATATGTTTTCTTAAAAACATTCTTTTAGATGTAGACTTGTGTAATTAATTATAAAATATATAAAAAATTATTGGGTGGAGCCTGCATGCAAACTTTCGGTCCTAACAACCTCCCAGAGGTTAGTTTCTAAATTAAAATAATTGACGTCAATTAATAAAACTTAATATTCAAAATTTTCTTTTTAAAATAAACTTCTCTTTTTTATAATAAATTCTTTATCTAAAATATATATATATATTTATTGGCCAATATAGCATTTAAGAAATTTATAAAATAAGTAATATTATGTAACTGTTTTAGAAAGCTATCATTTCATAAAGTTAAAAGGGGGGGAAATAAAAATCAGTATCTTTTCATCTTTTTTATTTTTGTAATTTTTACATTTAAGGGCATATAATCTTTTTTTTTTGGATTAATTATGATCCTGCTAATTGTTAAGCTGTGCTCATTGTCTTTGTTAAATTTTGTAACGATAAAATATATAAACTAAAAGGGGGGGATAAATTTTCAGAATCTATTGACTAAATTTTTTTTATTAAATTATAATATTTTGTATTAAGGGCATATAACTTTACTAATTATAAGATTGTTTAATCATAAGCTGTTTATGATAATTTTGTCTCAGGATGTCTTTCTCAGATGTAAATGATAAAATCTGAAACGTTGAAATTTCTTTGTTTAAATAAACTTGAGCCTTGTTAATCACTAAATTTGTTTTTGTCTTTTTTAATTTTTTTTTTTTTTATTTCTAAACATTGTTACCATTTTGGTTCCGCCTTTGTTAAATTTAAGTCCCCTGGTAACATGTTTCTGGTAGCAGAGCGTGGTTGATTTTCTATTCTAGCGTGGTATTCTCTAAATTATAGAGTTGTTAATTTTAAAATTCTGGAACCTTAGTTAATTTTCAAAATTTTGCATTGGAATCATCTAAATTTAAATTCAATATTTTTCTTTGTTAAACAAGGCTCATTTTTATGTTTTGCAGCTTTTCGAATACTGCACAACTGTTGCTGATGAAATTTTTTTTATTTTTAATATTTAAATCTATATAAATCTATAGTCTCTTTTTTTTTATTATTTATTTTAATATAAACACCTTACACAAAACTTCTAAACCAATTTTGATAAAATTTTTTTTTATTATTTTCTCTGCTTAAGTAAATTTTTTTTTTTTTTTTATATTTACATACATTGCACTATAGTCATTCACTGAATTTGATCCAGACAGCGGGCTCATTCGGGAATTCCAAAAAAAAAATTAAATAAATAATAAAACCCAAAAATAGTTAGAAACAAAAAAAAAACAAAAAATCTTCAAAATTTCCTTCAAAAATTTTCTCGAGTTTTCTTTCGCTTGTCTGTATTAATTCATACTTACACACACACATATACACAACAACTACACTACATATAATTCTTGAGTCTTTCTCTGGCTCTTTCATTTTTTGCATCATCTTAAAAGAAATTTTTTTTTTAAATTACTTGGTTTATTTTTTTTTAATGATTATCAGCAACAGTTAAGATGGCAGTGGATTTGCTGCGATTAGAAGACTCGTTAAAGAACACTGAGCTTGCTTTTGAATTTTTTTTGGTCATCTTGAAGGAAAATTATTTTTATTTATTTTTTTTTTTATTTTATCATGTTGAGTAATAGGCAAGATGGCGGTGGACTGGTTGATGCAGATGGTGGCACTTTCTTAATAATTCATTGAAATGTTGAACACTCTTTAATAATATATCATTGTGTGCTAAATTTTCTTTTCCAAATTTATAGGGGCCCAGTTTTGTATGTAGGACAACATGGTTGGCCTGTTTGTCTATTCTTTAAATTATTCGGTTGTTCGTCTTTTATTATTAGCAGGTCAACATGTTGGTTCCTTATTTAGTTTGTTTAGGGTTGAGAAAACCGGAGTTTGTTTTTTTTGTCATGGGTCACCTTTTATATACATTCATCTTGGTACCATCTCTTTTGCTACACCTTTTTTTTTACACTTCTTTCTTTTGTACATCTTTTTTTTTAACACTTAAAAATTTTTGATGAAATTTTTTTTTACACCTTTTTTGATTAATTTAAATTCCTTTTTGGGGCACATGATTAAAGATACACATATAAGACCTTAAGTCAACTACAAGCCCTGCTTTGCGCAGCAGAAAATTTTTTGACTCCCCAACGTTTCATACTGCTTCTTTGTTTATTTTTCAAATGGATTATTTGTTTAGACCCTTCAAAATTCTTTTTTCTCACGGAAATTGTTAAGAGCCGTGAATAGTTTAAATTTTTCTTCGTATGGGAGAAGAGGAATTTAAAAATAACGACGCTGAGCATGATCTGACCTAATTGGCTTCAGGAGTTTTTCTTTTATTTTTATTTATTTTTGGTAATTAAATGTAAGGGTCGGTTCAGAGGATTAAAATTGCTCCTCCCGCATGTGAGCTTCCTCTGAGTCCGGCCTTTTCCTGAAGACCTTAGTGCTATGCACTTTCCCTCCCCAGTCCCCGGAGTGGTCACCTCCTCTTGGTGTCCCGAGGTGCCACTCCACCCCTTTCCCCACGTACCTTAGAGTACAAAGTCAGTTCATGCACAGCAATGTCGACCTTTGCGTCACCCTTCAGCTCTTTCTCTCCTGGGCTTATCCCAATTATAGGTGGGAAGAGCTGAGACGCTGTAGAAATTTCAAAATTTAATAAGTAAGTGCCGAAGGAGGCTTCACCCTAGAGTGGTGACTATAAAAGCATTATGAAGCGTTGTTTCTATCAAGTGCCCCTGACTTCAAAATTTTGTAGGAGGCCCTTCAGGCCCCTATCTTCGAACTTTCTTGGAGGCCCCTCTGGCCCTTTGCCCCTTTTTCAAAATTTTGCGGGAGGCCCTTCTGGCCCCCTTTCTGACTCCACCCCAACTCCGTCTTTCGGGGGGGGAGAGCTGTAGCATTCAAATTCTAAAAATCAATCCTGCAAAATAAATTCATAAACTCGTTCTCCACATCCAACTTCCGTCGCTTGACAGATGCTGCCACCCGGCGAGATAATCCAAAACTAATGATCATATGATATCGGAGGCTAAAGTACAGCGGCAAGACAGCCTGTCTGCTCTAGACCCGTTATCTAGTCTACCGGTAGTCACTCACAATGCCTGACCTTTTCTTTACATCGTACGTTAGATATAATAATCTCTCTTGATTCTCAAAATCCTGCTTCAGTCTTCAACGATGCTTAATCTACAGTTTTTGTGCGTTTTAGTTCTATAATGTTTAGTAAATTTTCGTTTTCACGGCACAAGCTTACGTGAACTGCGACAGGATTTTCCAGGTACTCAACCTTACAGATTTTTTCATATTTAAAATTTTGTTAATGCCTTAAAATAATTCATTTATTATCATGTATTCTTTAAAATATGTATTTCATGTTTTATTTGATATTCAATGTTCTTTTGAAACTGAATGATTATAAAAATTTACTTTTCTTAAAACATACTTTACAAAATCTTGTAAAGGCACATTTTGAGTTTGGAACAATTATGTGAAATAAGTGCAAACTAATGTTGAACTTTAAATGATCGAAATATCTCATTGTACATGTCAAATATAAAACAATTGGAGAAATCTGTTCTAAATCAGAAAATTTCGTTTTACAGACTTGTGCAGTTCCTTGCAAGTCTTATACAAGCTTTGTTTCAAACAAATTAAATATATATATATAGAGTTATAATCATCTAAGAAGCTTTTAAGTTCAATCTTAACGAATTTCTGTCATACAATCAATTTTCTTTAATTTTGGCAAATAACCAGATATTTTCTTTAATAATGAACATTAATGCTAAAACATGTCTGATTTTGTACAGACACTAAAAAACATGTTTTTTGCTATAGCTAATATGCTGGTAGAAGAAACACAGCGAAAGATCTAGACATGTTTCGTCCTGTTAACAAAACACGTTTTATCCAACATAGCTTCAGTTTCATGTGCACAAAAGTGATGTAAAAAAAAAAAAAAAAACTAACTTTATAGAACTTTAATTAAACTCATATTGTATATGTGCCTAAAATTTATTTCAGCGAATATGTTTTCTTAAAAACATTCTTTTAGATGTAGACTTGTGTAATTAATTATAAAATATATAAAAAATTATTGGGTGGAGCCTGCATGCAAACTTTCGGTCCTAACAACCTCCCAGAGGTTAGTTTCTAAATTAAAATAATTGACGTCAATTAATAAAACTTAATATTCAAAATTTTCTTTTTAAAATAAACTTCTCTTTTTTATAATAAATTCTTTATCTAAAATATATATATATTTATTGGCCAATATAGCATTTAAGAAATTTATAAAATAAGTAATATTATGTAACTGTTTTAGAAAGCTATCATTTCATAAAGTTAAAAGGGGGGGAAATAAAAATCAGTATCTTTTCATCTTTTTTATTTTTGTAATTTTTACATTTAAGGGCATATAATCTTTTTTTTTGGATTAATTATGATCCTGCTAATTGTTAAGCTGTGCTCATTGTCTTTGTTAAATTTTGTAACGATAAAATATATAAACTAAAAGGGGGGGATAAATTTTCAGAATCTATTGACTAAATTTTTTTTATTAAATTATAATATTTTGTATTAAGGGCATATAACTTTACTAATTATAAGATTGTTTAATCATAAGCTGTTTATGATAATTTTGTCTCAGGATGTCTTTCTCAGATGTAAATGATAAAATCTGAAACGTTGAAATTTCTTTGTTTAAATAAACTTGAGCCTTGTTAATCACTAAATTTGTTTTTGTCTTTTTTAATTTTTTTTTTTTTTTTTTTTTCTAAACATTGTTACCATTTTGGTTCCGCCTTTGTTAAATTTAAGTCCCCTGGTAACATGTTTCTGGTAGCAGAGCGTGGTTGATTTTCTATTCTAGCGTGGTATTCTCTAAATTATAGAGTTGTTAATTTTAAAATTCTGGAACCTTAGTTAATTTTCAAAATTTTGCATTGGAATCATCTAAATTTAAATTCAATATTTTTCTTTGTTAAACAAGGCTCATTTTTATGTTTTGCAGCTTTTCGAATACTGCACAACTGTTGCTGATGAAATTTTTTTTATTTTTAATATTTAAATCTATATAAATCTATAGTCTCTTTTTTTTTATTATTTATTTTAATATAAACACCTTACACAAAACTTCTAAACCAATTTTGATAAAAATTTTTTTTATTATTTTCTCTGCTTAAGTAAATTTTTTTTTTTTTTTTATATTTACATACATTGCACTATAGTCATTCACTGAATTTGATCCAGACAGCGGGCTCATTCGGGAATTCCAAAAAAAAAATTAAATAAATAATAAAACCCAAAAATAGTTAGAAACAAAAAAAAAACAAAAAATCTTCAAAATTTCCTTCAAAAATTTTCTCGAGTTTTCTTTCGCTTGTCTGTATTAATTCATACTTACACACACACATATACACAACAACTACACTACATATAATTCTTGAGTCTTTCTCTGGCTCTTTCATTTTTTGCATCATCTTAAAAGAAATTTTTTTTTTAAATTACTTGGTTTATTTTTTTTTAATGATTATCAGCAACAGTTAAGATGGCAGTGGATTTGCTGCGATTAGAAGACTCGTTAAAGAACACTGAGCTTGCTTTTGAATTTTTTTTGGTCATCTTGAAGGAAAATTATTTTTATTTATTTTTTTTTTTATTTTATCATGTTGAGTAATAGGCAAGATGGCGGTGGACTGGTTGATGCAGATGGTGGCACTTTCTTAATAATTCATTGAAATGTTGAACACTCTTTAATAATATATCATTGTGTGCTAAATTTTCTTTTCCAAATTTATAGGGGCCCAGTTTTGTATGTAGGACAACATGGTTGGCCTGTTTGTCTATTCTTTAAATTATTCGGTTGTTCGTCTTTTATTATTAGCAGGTCAACATGTTGGTTCCTTATTTAGTTTGTTTAGGGTTGAGAAAACCGGAGTTTGTTTTTTTTGTCATGGGTCACCTTTTATATACATTCATCTTGGTACCATCTCTTTTGCTACACCTTTTTTTTTACACTTCTTTCTTTTGTACATCTTTTTTTTTAACACTTAAAAATTTTTGATGAAATTTTTTTTTACACCTTTTTTGATTAATTTAAATTCCTTTTTGGGGCACATGATTAAAGATACACATATAAGACCTTAAGTCAACTACAAGCCCTGCTTTGCGCAGCAGAAAATTTTTTGACTCCCCAACGTTTCATACTGCTTCTTTGTTTATTTTTCAAATGGATTATTTGTTTAGACCCTTCAAAATTCTTTTTTCTCACGGAAATTGTTAAGAGCCGTGAATAGTTTAAATTTTTCTTCGTATGGGAGAAGAGGAATTTAAAAATAACGACGCTGAGCATGATCTGACCTAATTGGCTTCAGGAGTTTTTCTTTTATTTTTATTTATTTTTGGTAATTAAATGTAAGGGTCGGTTCAGAGGATTAAAATTGCTCCTCCCGCATGTGAGCTTCCTCTGAGTCCGGCCTTTTCCTGAAGACCTTAGTGCTATGCACTTTCCCTCCCCAGTCCCCGGAGTGGTCACCTCCTCTTGGTGTCCCGAGGTGCCACTCCACCCCTTTCCCCACGTACCTTAGAGTACAAAGTCAGTTCATGCACAGCAATGTCGACCTTTGCGTCACCCTTCAGCTCTTTCTCTCCTGGGCTTATCCCAATTATAGGTGGGAAGAGCTGAGACGCTGTAGAAATTTCAAAATTTAATAAGTAAGTGCCGAAGGAGGCTTCACCCTAGAGTGGTGACTATAAAAGCATTATGAAGCGTTGTTTCTATCAAGTGCCCCTGACTTCAAAATTTTGTAGGAGGCCCTTCAGGCCCCTATCTTCGAACTTTCTTGGAGGCCCCTCTGGCCCTTTGCCCCTTTTTCAAAATTTTGCGGGAGGCCCTTCTGGCCCCCTTTCTGACTCCACCCCAACTCCGTCTTTCGGGGGGGGAGAGCTGTAGCATTCAAATTCTAAAAATCAATCCTGCAAAATAAATTCATAAACTCGTTCTCCACATCCAACTTCCGTCGCTTGACAGATGCTGCCACCCGGCGAGATAATCCAAAACTAATGATCATATGATATCGGAGGCTAAAGTACAGCGGCAAGACAGCCTGTCTGCTCTAGACCCGTTATCTAGTCTACCGGTAGTCACTCACAATGCCTGACCTTTTCTTTACATCGTACGTTAGATATAATAATCTCTCTTGATTCTCAAAATCCTGCTTCAGTCTTCAACGATGCTTAATCTACAGTTTTTGTGCGTTTTAGTTCTATAATGTTTAGTAAATTTTCGTTTTCACGGCACAAGCTTACGTGAACTGCGACAGGATTTTCCAGGTACTCAACCTTACAGATTTTTTCATATTTAAAATTTTGTTAATGCCTTAAAATAATTCATTTATTATCATGTATTCTTTAAAATATGTATTTCATGTTTTATTTGATATTCAATGTTCTTTTGAAACTGAATGATTATAAAAATTTACTTTTCTTAAAACATACTTTACAAAATCTTGTAAAGGCACATTTTGAGTTTGGAACAATTATGTGAAATAAGTGCAAACTAATGTTGAACTTTAAATGATCGAAATATCTCATTGTACATGTCAAATATAAAACAATTGGAGAAATCTGTTCTAAATCAGAAAATTTCGTTTTACAGACTTGTGCAGTTCCTTGCAAGTCTTATACAAGCTTTGTTTCAAACAAATTAAATATATATATATAGAGTTATAATCATCTAAGAAGCTTTTAAGTTCAATCTTAACGAATTTCTGTCATACAATCAATTTTCTTTAATTTTGGCAAATAACCAGATATTTTCTTTAATAATGAACATTAATGCTAAAACATGTCTGATTTTGTACAGACACTAAAAAACATGTTTTTTGCTATAGCTAATATGCTGGTAGAAGAAACACAGCGAAAGATCTAGACATGTTTCGTCCTGTTAACAAAACACGTTTTATCCAACATAGCTTCAGTTTCATGTGCACAAAAGTGATGTAAAAAAAAAAAAAAAAACTAACTTTATAGAACTTTAATTAAACTCATATTGTATATGTGCCTAAAATTTATTTCAGCGAATATGTTTTCTTAAAAACATTCTTTTAGATGTAGACTTGTGTAATTAATTATAAAATATATAAAAAATTATTGGGTGGAGCCTGCATGCAAACTTTCGGTCCTAACAACCTCCCAGAGGTTAGTTTCTAAATTAAAATAATTGACGTCAATTAATAAAACTTAATATTCAAAATTTTCTTTTTAAAATAAACTTCTCTTTTTTATAATAAATTCTTTATCTAAAATATATATATATTTATTGGCCAATATAGCATTTAAGAAATTTATAAAATAAGTAATATTATGTAACTGTTTTAGAAAGCTATCATTTCATAAAGTTAAAAGGGGGGGAAATAAAAATCAGTATCTTTTCATCTTTTTTATTTTTGTAATTTTTACATTTAAGGGCATATAATCTTTTTTTTTTGGATTAATTATGATCCTGCTAATTGTTAAGCTGTGCTCATTGTCTTTGTTAAATTTTGTAACGATAAAATATATAAACTAAAAGGGGGGGATAAATTTTCAGAATCTATTGACTAAATTTTTTTTATTAAATTATAATATTTTGTATTAAGGGCATATAACTTTACTAATTATAAGATTGTTTAATCATAAGCTGTTTATGATAATTTTGTCTCAGGATGTCTTTCTCAGATGTAAATGATAAAATCTGAAACGTTGAAATTTCTTTGTTTAAATAAACTTGAGCCTTGTTAATCACTAAATTTGTTTTTGTCTTTTTAAATTTTTTTTTTTTTTTTTTTTTTTCTAAACATTGTTACCATTTTGGTTCCGCCTTTGTTAAATTTAAGTCCCCTGGTAACACTTGTATGCTATATATTTTAATTTTTTGTAGTAAGATTAAATCAAGATTAAATTTTCAAGCTGAACAGAATCAAAGACTCGAAAGATCACAAAAGCAGTAAAATATCTATAAATGTAACCAACCAGCCAAATCTAAAAAACTTTATTTTGAAATCTGGGGTGCACTAAGGAGTTAAAAGTCATGCAATATTCTTTAAAAAGTACTAAGTGAAACTAAACTAATATGTTAAATTGGTAATTAAATGATTTATATTTGTAGTAATTTTAATAGGGTTATACAAACAAAATCCACCTTTTACCATTATTCCCTCTCATTATTTTATACAGTGAAAATTTCAAAATTTGTTCAATTTAAACAAATTTTTATTTCTAAGAATATTTTTATGAAACTCAGTATATATTTGAGGTAACATATACAAATTCTAGAGAGAGTTAAAAGAAGCGATATTCTGGAAGAACTTAGTTGCAATCATTTGTAAATTAAGGGGAAAAATTGAGATGAAAGTATGAAGAATGAAGCAATCACTCTTTATTTGAGAAACTATGTGAGTGTTACCGTTACTGAGTGAAACTAACGGGAAACACACAAAAAATTTATTATTTCTTAGAAAATATAGGGAGTGAAATATCACTATAAGAATGTATTGTTTATATTGTTCATGTCTATAAAGCTTTGTTATGAAATCAACTTTAGTATTGTTTTTTTAACTCTAATGAACTATACAATGTCAAATTTGTAAAAAACTTGTGTAGGTCTAAGTCAGATATTTATAATCGGAATTCTTACAGAGCTAATAGCATTATAGTATCAATTAGTTTAACATTCTGCTTTTCCTCTCTTTAATGATAAAAACATGAGATCCCATAAAGTATTACAGTGTTTATATAATTGCAGTCTTATTCTCTTAATACGCCTTCTCATGTACACCATAAAGACACTAGTTACATATACGTCCATAAAATTATAACAGGAAAATATAACTTAACAATTAATTATTATTGTGCTCATTTAAAATTTTTATTTTAGTCAGCATAAACATTTATATTACAATTTTTCGGTAAAGCAAGTGGCTGTATTGCAATGACTGTGACATGTAATACATAGGACAAACTAGAGGAACTTTCAAACAATGATTCAAGGAACACATGCCTAAAAGGAATATTATCAATAGTCAAACCTCAAATTATACCAAATATCTCATAAATAGCAATCACACCTATACCAACATAGAATCTAACCTTATAATACTACAAAAAGTCAATAAAAGTCCATCCCTCAACATACCCGAAGAATATATTACCCAATACAAAAATAACCCTGAAACCATTCTCAACAATAAATTAAATTTTGCATCTAATGCAATACATGACATAATAGCCTCAATAAAAAAAATAGATGAAAACAACCAAAATGAACCAAAATCGGATAAGCCATCACTCCAAATAAGCTAAAAATTAAACTGTCAGTACACTTTCAGCTGCAAATAATTATTTACTGAAATAATATTGTTTTCAAATATTATTTCTTCAATTATTAATGAATTTTATTTTTTCCAGTTTAGCATAATGTCTTTGGTTGATATTAATTTTTTTATAAAACAATATTTTTTCTTTTTATAATTTTTTTTGATAAATTTTGATGTGGTTTATACTGATTGTTAATTTCTGAAATCAGTACAATTTTCTTGACAAAACCTGAAATTTTGATACCATTTAATTGGTAAAAAAGAGTTTTACAATTTTTTTTGTAAAGCATGCAATTAAGTTACCGTGGGAGTCTCAGAAGCGTAAAAATGCCAGTTTTACTAAAACTTCAAATGGCTCAAAAAAAAACTTTAAAACTAGTTGAGATAAAGCAATGAAATTTGGTATATTATCTTATCTTTATGGTAGGATAAATTATACCAATTTTCATCAAAATCTAAAGTGGTTGGTGTCAAACCTATTTTTTTCTGGATGATTTGATATGGAATGACCCTGCTGATTCACGTCACAAAACACCAGCAAGCACCCATCATAAATCTGGTGAAGATGGAGCTAATGATGAGAAAAAGTGGTAAGGTGGGGCCAGCAAGTAATTGATGTCATTGTACTTATTTGTGAATATTTGCTCAGCATATGCTGTTCCATGATTTTGTTATGAGTTATGATGTATATTATTGCATTTGTTTTAAGATATCATGTTAAACTAAATTAAAATTTCAGAACACCAGAAATATAATGTGTTTTGGACTTATAAGTGTTAAGAATGTGACACAAGTTGATTTTGAAAGTTCTTACTAATTGTAAACAATTATTTTTCATATTTGTGAGATTATTTGTATGAAATGTATGTATGACATGTAACTTTAATATATTACTGTGCAATATTGTGTAGGTCATAATGTATATGTCAGTTGTGATGGCATATTTAGGTATAGTTTTGATGTATTTATTTTTGTATATTATTGAGTAGTTTGTTTGAACCCAGGCATTGTAGATCTGTATTTCATTCCAACATGAATTTAAAAATCTTACATGTATCTAATAAATTAAATCATTTAGAAAATCTAGAAATTAATAGAATAGTTAACAATAAAATGTGTTAGTTTTAAATGAACAACTACAATTTAACAACTCCCCACTCTTCAAACCATTAACTAGGTCCCCTTTCCATTCCTCCCCCTCCTTTATTTAGGTTAACAAAGGGGTTTTACCCAACTATTGTTTGGATATTGTGAACTGTATCTTTCTTCTTCATTCATGTAAACTACCTTGACAATGCTGTAACTAGCAAAACCATGGTCGTTAAATTTTTAAATAAAGTTGTTGTTTATACTAAAAAGTGTTTGTTTTAATTAATAAAATGGAATACCACCAAGCACCTACGGTCTTTAGCATAAATAGTTAATTGATTACTGAACCATTTGATTATATTGAAAATAAAGAACCCAGGCAGTTTAAAAAAACTAATCCCAACAGTACCGGGTCATCAAGATACTGAGGAGAATGGAGAGGTAGACAGGTATGCTAAAAAAAAAACCGAATGCTCCTTCATTAGCCCAAAACCTGTCTGCAGAATATCCTATACCTCAACATGGAGGTGTGTCTCCCAATGTGTTTTGAAAAAAACAGCAGAAGTTTTGGGAGAGAATGAAGGGTAATGTACAGTCTAAGAGGATGCTCAAGGATACAACATCGAGTTATCGGCGTCATTTGATGCCTGTCATAAGAAGTAAAAAGTATGTAACAAACCAATTGTCTTTTTTCTGGAATATTAATCCATGGAAATGTAATAATAAATCAAAATATTCAATAAATTGTGTATATTCAGTATACCTCACAAACTTAACATATTTTCTATTTGTATATACGTAAACTTTGTGATTTACGCTTCTGTATTGTCTCGTATAAAATATAGACTTTTTTTCTTTTTTCAATGTAGTATAAGCCTTTTATAGAGATGACCAAAAGCTTATGATTACCATACATTCCACAATTCTAGTGACTCATGAGTACAATAAATGAGTCAATTTCTGTATTAGACATGCTTTGTGCACTTTCTCATCATTCATGGGGTACTTGAACAGTGAATTTGTTTGAATGTGTCCACTCATTTTTCAATACTTCAACACACAAGGACATCCTGGAGCTTACTTTACATTAATGACTACTTTCTATTTCTATTGACACCATCCACAGCTCTCTACAGCTGTGTCACTCTACCAATGTTTGATTTTTTTGTTGGTGCCACTGTTCACAGTATCATGATTCCTTAGGATACCAGGATTTAACCACCTTTCCAACACTTCCCTTTTTCTACTTCTCTGGCTGTACAGCCCTTGGTGGTACTGGCCTCCTCTACAATCAGTCTCTGATCTTCGTTGTCTATAACTAGTCTCCTCCATTCTTCAATATTCATACTCCTAAGGCTTCCAGCAACATCATCCATCCATCTAAGTCTTGGTCTATCCTTTCTTCTTGGGTGGTAAAGAACTTCTTTAACTATTTGTTTATGCACCCAGTGTTCCACCATTCTCTCCACAAGTTCAAACCCCTTTATTTTCCAAGTTTTCACAAATCTAACCACATCCTAACCTTCAATCAAGTCTTCCACCTCCGCATTGTACCATATTCTTCAGTCATCATCCTCGCTTATGGCTTCATACATCTTCCATAGAATGTGTCCCTCAAAAATACTTTAAGGGCATTTTCACCTGATACTTTCAGAGTCCAAGTCATTGAACCAAAAATGACAACTGGATGCACTAAGGTTGTATACACTTTGATCTTCATATTTCTTGTAATAAATTGATTCCTAAACAACTGCTTATTTAGGTAAGTCTTATTGGCTGTCTGTGTCATTTCCTCTATTCCCTTAATCATATCAATATCAAACACTTCTCTTCACCATTGAGAAAAATACAAGATTTTTAATGGATGGAATGTTGGATCTGTTAAGGCCTCTTCAAGTATGTGGGTTTATTTTCCTATACATATTTAAGTTTCCATACATTCTTTTATTACTGGGTCAACCCTAAGTACATTTTAATTCAAAACATAGAGTAAATCTATTTTATCAATGGCTGGTGAAACCTGACAAAAGCACACTGTAAGAGAGAGCTCTTGAAATCATATTTTGAATAACATACAAAATAAAGAATTAAAAAAATTAAAGACAATGAACTTAGAAATATTATTAAGAATCAACAATTCATTTTAAAAAGCACTGTGATGTGACTGAATTCCATGGTGAAAAGTAATACTCAATAAATGTAGCTGGTTCCCCCCCCCCCCCTCTCCACCGAGTTATTTCTTGAAGAGATGATCACTCCGTAGTAGGACGACATTTTGAAAAGGAAAATCTAATTTCAGATATATTTCGCATGAAGTCAAACATAAAACTTTTAATATTTTCTTCACTTCAGTGTATAATCAGACAGGAAACTATATAATATAGAGATTTTTTTTTAGAAAAAAAAATTATAATAATATGCAAGTTTAAAAATATACGTATATCTTTATTTGTCACAAAACTAGATTTCAAAAGTCACATTTTTAACGATATAATTTTGTAAATTATGTAATTAGTTCTCTATAAATTAGATAATTTTATTTACATATAGGTATGAATGATAAGATAAAGGTTCTCATATTTATGACGCAATTTGATTGTTAACAAATGTCAAAACAGAGTGTTAGATTTTATTTAATGGTAGCTCACATTTCATTGAATCTTTGATGAGCATGAAAATAACTCCATAATTATGAGTGGATATTGTATGAATTTAATAGGACAATACTTAATCCTAAGGTTGTAGGTTTTAATATTATTTGTAGCTGCTATCTCTAATTATGGAGTACCTCTCAATTAATAAAGTTGTAGTAAATATATTACCTGTTGTTAACACATCTAAATAGTTATGATAAAAAATGAGAGTAAAAATTTCCCACCATAAAATTAATAAACAGTGCAAAAACATTACACAAAATTTCTTATATACCCATCTACAAAACCAAATATTAACCAAGAAAAAGTATTTTTTACCACAAATGTTTCCGGTAGTTAGTCAATAAATGGGAGGGGGGGAAAGTATGGGTGACATAGTAGATTTATACAAATTATTTAAAACAATTTTTATAAATTAATTAAAGCCAAAAACTGCTTAGTTTTTGTCATAAAATTTTCCAAATAATTCATATTTGATGAAATCAAGCTTAATGGTGGCAATGAAGGTTAATTTTCTTAAATTTATTAAAAAACTGTAATGTTCATTTACTAGCACACTGGTCGGGATCCTTAATCTTCGCATTTCACAGAAAAATTTGAACTAAATTTATAGAATTGATTTTGACAAACCTCATATTTTATAGTGGATTCGTGGCAGATTTTTGTTTTTACCAATAAAACCCTGCATTTATTAAAGGTGACGACCTATACATTTTATTTGAAGCTACATTTTAACAAAATTTTATCAAAATTGTTTGAGCTAATCTTGAGAAAATCAGAATTTTGTGATTTTTTTATTATGGTACCTCATCCCAAATTTCGAGTTATAAAAAAGTCCCAAAATATGGCAAAATTACACTATGTCCACATGCCAAATTTGATTAAAATCGTTCCACTTGATTGTGCTGTAGAGCATTGTACAAACAACAGACATACTTTCTAAAACCATTTCACCACTTTACCAAGTTCAAATAAAAATAATAAAAAAGTTAAAAAATCAATTACAGACAACATCAATTAGTAATAGCAATTATAGCCAATATATGATAGTAGTAGAGAATTTATACAAAAAAACAAAATCTAAATGAAAAATTACATGACAGTATAATTTGATGGGGATAATAGGATTTGGGATTTTCAGTAAAAACATAAACGCAAACCAAAATGATGACCCCCCCCCCCCCCAAGAAAAACCACTGTTCGTTCACCCGGTATCATGTCAAGGGTTATCAAATGATGGTATCTCCATAATACTTTCATAAATATTATTTATGAACATACTATTACTTTTGTAAATTTCCTAAGGCTTACATCATACACCGCTTTATCATGAACTGGTATGATGAAAATGAAACTGGTATGAACTGGATAATTTCATCACACCGCTTGGGGGTATTATGAAATTAATATTGTTGTATAGAATGTAAAGTGAATAAATGATTATAAATATATTTTTTTAGGTTAAAATGTATCTGAATAATGTACATGTTTATATTTCCTAAAACATCTAGTTATTTTAATTTTATCTATTGAAGTGTTAATATTATCTTATGTATTTTGTTCAATTGAAATTCAAGTTAAGATTTTATTTTTAGTGGTAGTTGTTTCAATTTTTCATTTAATTCATTTTGTACTTATTTTTAATTTGTATTGTTCATACTTAGCCCTTATAAAGGCAACCTGTCTATCTGTCTATAAATAAATATGAGATAGCTATAATTATGAATGGATGTTCAGAAATAATGAAAGTGAATTTATTGCTAACATATTTAGGCAAATGAGGACAGAATGATATGAAACTGGTACCATAAATATGTAACACTGCTCCTAATATTTCTTCCACTACCAACTTTCCTTCCCTTAACTTGGTACATGTCTCTTCCTAGTACCTTTCATTTGAATCATAATCTACATTCTGTCAAGGTCATTTAAGGTTTGCTTTCTGCTATTGTATTGGTTTTACAATATAATAAAATACAATTGTGCTGATCTGGAGAGCGGTCTCTCACATATATAATACCAGTTATGTTACTGTTAATACTTAAGTTGTTATTTTATATTGTAATTAGTATTTTTTTCTCACTTTCCAGAAGTATTTATTTTACTTTAGAACCTCTTAGAAACCTCTTTAGAACATATCAATTAAAACTAAAATATTTCGATCTTTCAAACTTTAGTTTTTTACAAAGATTAAAAATATAATTTGATGTAACTTTTTTGTTTTTAACACTTAATGCTTAAAATAAATTTATTATTATTTACATTGTATACAAATACATAATTATAACAGGTGAGAAGATTAATATTGTTTCATTTGAAAATGTACACACTGGTCTGGGCAGACCTCATGATACCAACTGAGTTAAAAAAAATGAATATTATTTAATTTGTGTCAAGCAAGTCTTTGTTTAGGAGGTTGTTTTATTTTGTCATACTAGTTGTTTTGGTATATCTTATAAGATGACAAACACAATTACACATATTGAACATTAATATTCATTGCACAAAAATAAATAAATATAACTAATCACTATAATTGGTACTATAGTACAAGTCAAAGTTTGTAGTAAAAAAATTATTCCACTTAAGGGTTAAAATCAGGATGGTGAAATAAACAAATGCAAGTTAATAGGGAGGGGATTAATTAAGATAATTACACCAGGCATCAAAATCAATCACTCAGGGATGGTATTAAACAAAAATATTCAGGGTAGGGATGAACCATCTACAAATTATATTCTACAATTTATATACTATTGTATAAAAATAGACCTGGCAATATTATAGGTAGGAATAGTCAATTTTATTATAAAACAAGTGTTATGAAATGAATTAAATAAAATCTTTACAAAATCACAATTTAGAATTAAACAAAAAGTTAAAAAAAAAAATAGAGAAATAATTAATTTTCCAAAATATAAAAGGAACAATACATATATGAATAATGGCTCAGAATATAAGAATACAAATTTATCACATTAATAGATCAAATCAAGAATTAACCCAAATAGTTTATACCAAAATAGATAGACAGCTTTTAAGAAAGAACAATTTCAAAATGGTACGTGCTGTGTAAAATGTAATGTTAGGATAAAATAACAATGTACAAATCCTGATAGTTCATTTTTTCTTTGTAAGAACAGTTACGAGAAAAAGGCTTGTGTCATGGAGCAAATCTAAAAGTTAATTCATTTTATGGTATTTATGAAAGATGCTATTAATTTTTTTTTTAAGGCAAAAAAGCTCATGGTCATCATTGTCTAAGAAAAACAAAATGAAAGCAATGTGAAAAGAGCATAAAATAAAGACCACTAGCTTTTGAATATTCTAATACCACCAGGATCTGAAGAGAATAAGAGTTGGTTAAGAGAGACCTTAAAGAAAAGATGAAAGAGAGAGATCTAACATAAGACAACATGAAGGAAGGTGTAGATCCATCTAGGATATCTCAGGATTGCCACACTCATTATAAGTGAGCCCATGAGGGGAGATGTATATTGTTTTTAATGTAGTTAGGACCTTCAATGATACTGTACAAAAGACATTTTATGGAAGTGAAATTAATTACCAAAAAGTAAGATTTTTGTTAGGAACTTTTCTTTGTTTAAGAAGTACAAAGTTTTACCATCATCTTGTATAACTTAACTTAATTACCTAAGATATACTAACAGTCTAGTACAAAAATTATACACTTCTACAGTAGATGAAATATTGGAGCACGGAATTCGGGTAATGTGGAACTGGCTAAGTGATACTGTCAAAGCCACAAATCTCAAAGTTTGAATGCAGTAACACTTTCCACTTTAGAAAACATATGGAAATTCAGGGTTTTTAGATGTGGTAAACTATAAATATTATTTTAATATGTTTTTCTTGTCATGTTTGATGGTATCAATATAGGGGATATGTGGGATTACTAGGTTTGGGGTGGGGAGAAATGTTGCTATGTTCTGATAGGTTAACATGAGATCGAGATAACATTATTCTTTGATAAAAATAGTGTGTTATAGAAACCTTTACTACAGATAAATTACGAGAGTGGATATGCCTTAACTGTATTGTAAACTTGATGGAAGATTATATGACATTTACAATATACACAATAAATATTTAAAGTCTGGGACAAGTTCGATTAGGTTTAGTAAATGATTTACCATTTACAATTTATAGGTTATATTTATAAGTGTGTTTTTTTAACTTTGCAGAGTGTATGTATTATAAATAATAATTGTACAATGAAGCTATTGTTTTATCTACCAAGGAAGTGTGTTGTTATATGGATGAATACTACCGTGACATACTGGTCTCTTTCAATAGCCTAAGCTATAGCTGCAAATTTGAAATAGTTGAGAACATTACTTACATCAAGTTCAGTTATGCAGTGTTAGGTTGTTACAAAATATTATTAAAAATGGTTTTGCGTTTATTTTTACTTTCACATTAAAACATTGTTTTATAATTTGGAAGAAAAATCAAGGTGCAACAGTTCATTTATAATTAACCATTTTATTTTGCAAGTTTTTGCAAATGCATTTGTATTAATTAAGTTTTAAGAGTAACAGCTAATCCTTGCTCGATTTTAATGTTAAGATTGGTGTTTCAAGAAAATAAGTCTTTTAAGTTGTACTACATTAAGGCAAAAGTTTTAAGATTTGTTCACTTGAAACGGATTGTCACAATACATTCAACATAGCAAAAGATACATTTTTTAGATATGAACAATTATAAGATTCGTTTGAATTAGCCACCATTATATAAGCTAGTAGAGGCCTACAAGTTTGTCAGGAGCATAAAGTATTGTTATATTTATATTTGTGTATGTGTATATAAATGTGTGTGTGTGTGTATATATATATATATATATATATATATATATATATATATATATATATATATATATATATATATATGTATATATATATATATATATATATATATATATATATATATATATATGTATATATATATATATATATATATATATATATATATATATATATGCATGTATATGTATGTCCCTATGAGTAAGTATATGTCTGAAGGTTTTGGATCATTTATGTCATTTGCTTCCAAGAGAAAGCAAACATTAATTAGTTTAGTTTTAACTAGTTATAAATATTAAAATGCCATAAATTGGACGTTCTAGAAGAGTACAGAATCTGTTGAGCTTAAAAGATTCTGCCATATCGTTTTCTAAATAAAAATGCACAATATATTGAATAGTTTGACTTAGTATTCCAAAGTTTCTATAGATTCATATTCCAGGTAATAATTGACAAATGGTATACAATAACTTAAGTATGACGTTAATTTTTAGATTGTAATTTATCTAAAAATCTACCAAATACAATGTCATTATACTTTCCTATTTAATGGTAGATACAATGGAATCATTATCAAATTAAATTGACTATAAAAAAAAAATAATCAAAGGTTGTGCCTCCTCAGAACCAAAATTTATGTTAAAATCACCACTCAAAATTATGGCAATTGAGAGAGTTCTTTATCAACAAACTCCATCCGTTAAATCCTATGCTTGATGTTTTAGACTTTGACAATCAAATAAAAGTCTTCTTGTGTTATTAATCGTTTCAAATACAATACACAAACATAATATGCACAAAGTAATAATGAAACATAAATGTTAATATGTTATTACATATAACTAGTGTACTATTCAGAAATAAAATGATAAAAATAGTGAATGTTTTAGCACGATTAATAAAAGTCATTACAAACACAACTACTGTATATAGGTATATAATATGAACAAAATAATATTACAGATAACCAATAATTAGTATAGGGTACTCGGAAATGTAATGATGAACAAAGCAATTTTGTTTCGCCATCAAATGAAAACTGGTTTTCGAGACAAGTGTGGTGGAGATCTCATCACATCAACTGTCAGAGGAGTAAGGATGCAGTGTTTCATTACATTATCAGCCATATGAAATCAATTCATTCTACAGTATGTAAAGAAATTTTACTTTTTAAACAATTGAATCAATTATATTTTTCAGTGCTATGAAGACATTATACAAAAATATAACAAGAAATACAAACAATATAAGTAATCGGTTCAGGTGTCAATCTAATGATACTCATATTTCTATAAGTTTTCCAATACAATATATGTTATGTTGATATTGTTTTCATGTTGTTTTCTTTGTGATGAAATTTATATATAGTTTGTATTTCTTATAATAAGAAAAAATACAATATCTTTAAGAAAGACAATAAACCTGAGTTTAAGAACTTCAGCTTGAAAATAAGTATGTCATAACCAAGATTACTAATCATCATTATAATACTATAAATTTAATGATATACTGAACAAAATTAATAGCTTACATTGAACATGTATTGCTGACTTTAGCTTCTCAACTAAAACTTTATTTGATTGAAGCTCTACCTGAATTTTCTGTTCTAGGTTTGATAACACATCTTCAGATTCAGGTGGAGATATCTAAAAGAACAAAAAATGTAAAGCCGATCTATAGTTCTGTTCTAATAAAAATTAAATAAAACATCATTACATATTTAAATGAGTATAGATGTAATAAAATTACAAACCCAGTATAACAGCAACTTTGATACAAGTATACTACATTAAAATCTTTGTTTTATATGCTGTTAGTCTCAATTTTGGTTACGAGTCAAAAAAAAAGTTCACAACGAAAAACTACAAATTTTATAAGTGTCATCTAGCAGCCAAAATAAACTTTAAAAATAAAACTAGTCCCTAGCTGTTATATATATAACACAATTTTTCTTTTGTAAAATTCTATAATTTATTTGGTCTAGCCGACCATGGTTTCGCCAGTTACGGCATTGACTAAATACAATTGTATTTAGTCTAGTAAGAGCCTCGTCAATGCCGTAACTGGCGAAACCATGGTCGGCTAGACCAAATAAATTATAAAATTTTACAAAAGAAAAATTGTGTTTTATTTGTTAAAATGGAATTCTATCGAGTACTGTCGGTCATCAGTGTAAACAATATATATATATATATATATATATATATATAAACCTTATTTTCAAATCAGTTATATAATGACACTTTTAAATTTTTGTACACTTTAAATTTAAATTTCACACAATAAATAAAATAGTGTAATCATTAGAAAATGAAAAAGTTGACCATATCCTCAATCAAAGATGAAGTGGTCATTGGTAGTGCGACGGCACAGGATTTAGGAAAACATAAACCTTTAACATATCCTCAGTCAAAGTTGAGTTGAGTCATTGCTAGTACGACGGAACAGGAAATCTTGAACATTAAGGATACAATAAGTCAAAGTTGAAGTCGAGTAATTGCTAGAAAGACAGCAAAGAACATAAAAAAACAAGATAGTTTAGTCAAAATTGAGGCTAAGTCATTGCTAGAGGAATTGGTGCTAGGCATAGGAAAAAGAAAACGTTTATCATATCCTTAGTCAAAGTTAAAGTCGATTCATTGCTAGGTATAAAAAAACAAGGAAGTTCAGCACATCATCCGCTAAAGTTAAAGTCGATTCATTCCTAGAGGAACAATACAAAGTATAATAAAACAAGGAAGTTTAGTACATCATCAGCTAAAGTTAAAGTCGATTCATTCCTAGAGGAACAGTGCAAAGTATAAGAAAACAAGGAAGTTTAGTACATCATCAGCTAAAGTTAAAGTCGATTCATTGCTAGAAGAACAGTGCAAAGTATAAGAAAACAAGGAAGTTCAGCACATCATCAGCTAAAGTTAAAGTCGATTCATTGCTAGAGGAACAGTGAAAAATATAAGAAAACAAGGAAGTTTAGCACATCATCAGCTAAAGTTAAAATCGATTCATTGCTAGAGGAACAGTGCAAAGTATAAGAAAACAAAAGAGTTTATCAAATTCTTAGTCAAAGTTAAAGTCGAGTCATTGCTTGAAGAACAGTATAAGGCATAAGAAAACAGAAAGGTTTAACATATCCTCAGTCAAGAGTTATTGCTAGATGCATTGTTAGAGGAAAAGTGCAAAGCAAAAAATTTTTTAAAAAAGTTTAGCTTATCATCAATCAAAGTTTAAGTTGAGTTATTGCTGTATGAAACAAAAGATATGTAGAGGGATCAAGAAACAAAAGGGTTTAGCAAATCCTCAGAAAATGTTAAAGTTCAGTCAATGCTAGAGGAATCAGACAAGGCGTGAGAATAAAATTCACAATTGATCTATAATCAGTAAATGTGGTTTATTTGCTAAAGGAACAATCTAAGGTATCAGAACAAAACATTACATTTAGTATGGCCTTAGTGTTTATGCAACTTATATTATATCTGTCAATATAATAATTTATGGAACTGTAGACGTTTTGATTTGTTTGTATTTTGTAATTTTATTATGGTAGAATCTGTAAGTTTGTAGATAACTTGAAACTTAAACTGATGTACGCTTACTTAATGTAAACATAGCCTGGAACATATTTTTTACAATTTGAGTAGTCTTGCCTTCAGATATATCATGATTACCTGAATACTATCGTAGTATTTTATAGAAGTGGTACAGCATCTAAGTTAAATGTGCATCTATTACAGAAGTAAATTTTTCTTATTTATTTTATTTTTTTGAGGTCATGAGTATCCTCAGTCTCAGTCTCTGAGAAACTAATTAATAATTATTTCTTCATTTCTGTGTAAATTATTAAGTTATCGCTAAAGAAACCAAAAACTATGATTTGTATAACACAGTGTTAACCATAGTGTGCATAATTAAAATATTGCATATAATAATAATTTTACAAATTAACAATAATTTAATATAAAAAGGAATGTCTGGGCATGCTGTTGTTTGTACAAGCTTTATTCTTTTAACTGCATGAGCTACCTATGTCTTCTAAGTAAATCAATAATTAAAGTACTAGAGTTCAAATCCAATGACGACTGGTGATCAAATCCCATCAAGGGAAGTAACTTTTATTCTTCAATTTTGAATTAAATCAATTCTACTTATGAACAGATATATTTTTATTTTTAATATTCAATTCTTTAACATCATTTCAATTTAGTTCTAGAAATTAATTTTGTTACTTTACTAGTTATTTTATATAATTGTTTATAATTTTAGTAATTTGTTCATTCTCAAAAGAATTTATCATTTATAATTTTTAAAAGGAACTCCTCAAAATTTATTATATCTTTTTTGTTGGTTTTACATTAATTTTATTCTGTGTTTATTTAAAATGTAAAAATTCTCTCCAGTATTTCTATTACATGTTGCTTAAAGTTATAACATTATTTCTTTCATCTTTTTTATAATTATAAATTTTAGAAGGTTATAATATTTTATCTGAATTCTTTTAAAATTGTCCTGTTCTTTAAATCAAAATTATAGAAAAATTATTTTTAAAAAATACTCTTTATTTCAAATTAAAATTGTATGAAAATTATTTTTAATTTAACCAAATTATGAAAATAAAATCTTGTTATCAATTAAATTTACCTTGTTCCATTTAGACAATTATTTTCATGATGGCTGACAGTTCTCCTTATTTCATCTACTGTAGCCTATCAATCCAATAATATTTTATTAAATCACTATTGAAATAAATAACACATAAATAAAATAACAAGAAAAATTATTCATTTATTAACCCTTTAAGGAGTAAGGCAAATTATCGTGAAAAGAGTAATGCCGTTCCAGAACGGCACCAATAAAAAGTGCTGAAAGTTCTGGAACATTTTACAAATGAATTCATTTTTATTAATTTCCATGTTTATAAATCAACAAAAAAGTGTATAAAAACATGTTATGTGGCTTAGTAGTATTGTTTGTGTGATGAAAAACGAGTTGCGATATAATACATGGTGCTAAAAAATGTGCTATCGAATGAGAAAATGATTGCCATAAAGTGGTGGGATAAACGTTGTGTGACTATATTATCAATGGTGCACAAACATGAAATGGTCAATGTAAAAAGGCACAGGGATGTTGTACAGAAACCTATAAGTGTAGTAGAGTTTAACAAGAAAATAGGAGGAGTAGATAAAGCAGATATGATGATTTCTTTCAATAACTCTGCAAGAAAATCAACAAAATAGTACCGTAAGTTGTTTTTCCACATTATGGACATTGTTGTTTTGAATTCATTTCATATGTTTCAAATCCACCATCGGAAAAAAATTCCACTTCTTGATTTTAGAATGAATCAAACCAGACAAATCTTTGAAACACACAGCACGCCTAGTGAAACTGCCATTGTGCCTAGGCCTGTAGTAGTGCCTCTACGTCTCACTGCACGTCACTTCCCTTGGCCTACTCCAATGTCAGAATGGCAGGACAAGCGGGAGGCCCAAAGAAGATGTTTTGTATGCGCAAACACGTCAAACAGAACAAAAAAGAGGAAAGACATTCAAATTGCAATGTAGGACTTTGCATCTACCCCTGTTTTGAAGAGTACCATACAAAAAATATTTTTAGGTCTACTTGTAAAAAACTTTTTTAAATTTGTAACATTTAATAAAATTATTTTTCATTTTTTGCTGCATTGTATGGTAAATAATTAATAACAAAACCAGTTTCAACAGTTTTTGCAGTGTTTTTTTCCTTACTCCTTATGACGTTTTTTTGGAATTTTTCATTACTCATTTCGGTATAGAAGTTGCCACCGTTCCAGAACGGCGGTACTCCTTAAAGGGTTAACAAGATAAATCATATTTAACATAAACATAATTATATAACCTGAAAGGCATACATACATTCCATGTAATTATTTGTATGTATAATGAATCAACAATTTATTCTATTTTTAACAACAATTAATCATTATTCATTCTTATATTTCTCTCTCTCTACCTCTCTCATTGAAATCATGGAATTAATCTTAAGGAAATGAGATTTCAGTTTTCATGACTTTTGATGTTTTAATTTGCATTTGTGT
Organism: Aphrophora alni; assembly: GCA_963513935.1. Taxonomy (NCBI): domain Eukaryota; kingdom Metazoa; phylum Arthropoda; class Insecta; order Hemiptera; family Aphrophoridae; genus Aphrophora; species Aphrophora alni. Next base: position 15,778,704 of record OY740765.1, on the reverse strand, counting down.
ATTTTATAGTTTATGTTTATTGTTTAATTTGTATGAATGTTAAGATTAATACAAGGAATTTGAATTGTTTATTTTCATTACAGCTTTATTTTTTACTATTTAGTCGTCATATAAATGTATTTATAATTTAATTATCTGAATTGTATTACATTTTATTTTAGTTTTCATCATTATTATGTTATGTAATTTGTTTTGTACTGTTTTATTTTGTTGGGTGTTAGAGAGGACTGTACAGTCTTAACTCCAACCCATAATCTCTCTCTCTCTCTCCCTCTCCCTCTCCCTCCCTAAACCCTCTCTCCCTCCATCCCTCTCCCTCTTTCCCTATCTCTCTCTCCCTCCCTATCTCTCTCTCCCTCCCTCTCC